>CM038676.1:242398411-242998411 GCA_021605205.1 Aegilops longissima | reverse complement strand
CCACGGTCATCGACCAGGCCCTAGGGGCCCGGCCACTGATGACCCGGCCGGCCAAGCCGACTGGGTACCCCGTGCCTATGACATGGGGCCCCACCCCGTGACGTTTTAAAAATAAAAGAAAAGGAAAAGGAAATTAAATAAATATAATTAATAAAATAAAATGAATCAAATTAATTAATTAATTAATTAAGTAAATAATTAATTTAATTAATCCTCGATTAATTAACCTAATGGCTAATTAACTTAATTAACTACATTAATTAACTAACTAATACTAACTAACGGGACCCACATGTCAGTTGACCAAGTCAACCATGTTGATCTTGCGTCAAGATGACCTCATGCCGACGCTATAAATTCATTTTTTCAATTAAATAATTAATTAATTAAATTCCGAAATTAATAAAATCTTTAAAAATCATATCTTTTAATCCGTAACTCGGATTAAAATACTTTCAACATGAAAGTTGCTCGAACGACGTGATTTAATCCGGATCGCAATCCGCTCGTCCGCCACACCCCCTAACCTATCGAACCTGCAACTTTCCCCCGCCTCCTCTCTTGAAAACACGAAACACCGGAATACTTTCCGGATGTTTCTTAACCAGAGACCACCTCATACCACGTTAGGGCACGCCTAGCATCGTTATTTGACATGTCATGCATCAATATGCATCTGTTTACATGGTATTCATTGTTTCTTCCCCTCTTCTCTCCGGTAGACTACGAGACCGACGCCGCTGCTGCTGCCCAGTTCGACTACGGTGTTGACGACCCTCTCTCTTGCCGAGCAACCAGCAAGCCCCCCCCTTGATCACCAGATATCGCCTACTCTTCTCTATACCGCTTGCATTAGAGTAGTGTAGCATGTTATCGCTTTCAGATACTCCTATACCGCTGCATAGCTCTGTCCTTGTTACTATCAAGTTTGTTACCTTACCGCAATCCTATATGCTTAGTATAGGATGCTAGTACTTTCATCTGTGGCCCTACATTCTTGTCCGTCTGCCGTGCTATATTATCGAGCCGTGATCACTCGGGAGGTGATCACGGTATATACTATATACTTATACATGATACATGTGGAGGCTAAAGTCGGGTCGGCCGATGGAGCACCATGAGTGGATCTTTGAGGCGGAGCGGCAGGGCAGGTTGAGACCGCTTAGGAGAGAGGTGGGCCTGCCCTGATCGGCGTCATGGATACTTAACACGCTTAACGAGGTCTTGGTATTTGATCTGAGTTGGCTACGAGCTTATACGCACTAACCATCTACGCGGAGTAGTTATGGGTATCCCGCGTCGTGGTATCACCGGCACTTCAGACGTCGGCGACGAGCGGCGCGCGCGGATTGGACCGAACGCCACTAGGCTAGGTATGCTTCCGGCCGCCCTCGCAACGTCTTGAGTGTGCTCGGGCGATGGGCCTGCACCCTGCGCTTAGGTTTAGACCGCGCGTCTGGCCTCTCTGTTGTGCCTAGGTGGGGCTGCGGCGTGTTGATCTTCCGCGGCGGGCATGACCCAGAAAGTGTGTCCGCCAAATGGGATCAAGCGTCTTTGGGTAAGATGGTGCACCCTGCAGGAAGTTAATCTATTCGGATAGCCGTGATCTTCGATAATGTGGCGACTTGGAGTTGTACCTTGAGCTTATGACAACTAGAACCGGATACTTGATAAAACACACCGCTCCAAGTGCGGATACAACCGGTGGTCGCTCTCTCATCGTGGATATGAGGAGGGATCGCGGGTAGGATTATTGCTATGTGATGTTACTTGGAGGACTTGATCGTCCTCTTCTACTGTTGCAAGACAGGTGACCGAAGCGTAGTCTTCGTTAAGACTAGCTATCCCCTCTTATTCTCGCATTCTGCAGCTCAGTCCACCGATATGGCCCTTTACACTTATATCCATGCATAGGTAGTGTAGCTCCTTGCTTGCAGTACTTTGGATGAGTACTCACGGTTGCCTTGTTCCCCTTTTCCCCTACCTCTACTCGATTGCTACAACCGCACGATGGAGTCCAGAGCTGACCCACCGTCGATGACGACTACTACACCGGAGGTGCCTACTACTACGTGCAGCCCGCCGACGACGACCAGAGTAGCTAGGAGGATCCTGCAGGAGGCCTGCTCCTCTTCGATCTGATCCCAATTGTGCTAGCCTTCTTAAGGCAAACTTGTTTAACTTATGTCCAGATCAGATATTGTTGCTTCCGCTGACTCGCCTATGATCGAGCACTTGTATTCGAGCCCTCGAGGCCCTCGGCTTGTATTATGATGCTTGTATGACTTATTTTATTTGTAGAGTTGTGTTGTGATATCTTCCGTGAGTCCTCGATCTTGATCGTACACATTTGCGTGCATGATTAGTGTACGATTAAATCAGGGGAGTCACAAGTTGGTATCAGAGCCGATCGCTGTAGGAATCCCTTCCACACTCCTTGGTCAAGTCGAGTCTAGACATTGCAAAACTTTTACTAACTTGGCTGTGTGCCTTACGGGCCCACGTCGCCATCGGGTGGTACTAGGATCTTTTACTCCTCGACCTTTACTCTGGGACTCTGAACTCTCTTCTACTCGGGTTAAACGAATTTACTAACTAACTCTAGGATCCCGTGACCACATTCACCCCAAAGTTGGATATAGCCTTAGTTGTTCTTGGAATTGTATTTGATCAATTTCCACACTGTCATTTGACTCCTTTGAAACGTCTTTGTTTTCAGATGGAACCCACGAGGCAGGTCGTGCGCCACACGACGGCCATTGGTGCCTCAGGATCACCTGCGGTGCTAGCCGAGATGATGACCTATCTGGGTTATCGCCGCACCCCGAGTACACCGCCTATGAGGAGTACCAGGACTATAACCAGGAGCGATGCGCGCCATCGTCCATCTCTACTCTCGGAGTATGACTCCTTTATCGCGGCCGCACACCGCACATGGTGTTGGGGTGACTATCGATATGGCAGTCCACGATGCTGCTTATGCTGCTCGACACGCCTTCGCGCGAGTATCGAGAGTTGGACACCTCCCCTTCGTGCACATTGCTATCGCGTCGATGTTGGTGAGGAGGGTTACTACACCGCTGCCTACTCCATCGTCACCAGAGAGCCCTTCTACCATCGTAACTTTGTTCGCATGTCGATGGGCTGGATCGAGCAAACCGAGCTCTTCGCCACGAGTTGTACATCACCCGGCACCTTTACCGTGCTCGACGCTGATGCACCCTTTGTCCGATCCAGACATACCGCCGCGTTCTGCGATCTACCCAGCCAGACCGTGATGCCCCGTGGTGTCGGTTGGCGGGCGTGGGAGGCTACTCTCCGCGCTTGGTCCTCTTCGCCACTTGGACGCCGGATTCAGCACTGAGTATCCGCGGCCCCAGTGTCACCGACGTGGAGGACTATCCGCTGCCGCACTACCAGCTTTCAGCTACACTACCTCTGCAGTACCGCGTGGGACTGATGTAGACTTGCTTGTTAGTGTTAGATGCATTCGCCGCGAGCCTGCGTGCCGCCTATGATGTCTTAGTCTATGTAATGAACTCTATGTATCGAACTCTATGCATGATCCCTTTTGTAAGATATGCCGACTACTATGTAGTTCCTGTCGTGCTGCTTTCATGAATGATTCCTGTCCTTTGCTTAATTTCACAAATGCTGAACTACCCCTGTTATATAATAGCAGGATGGTTAGGCCAGCTGGTCGTGGTCGTGGTGGCAACTTCCCACCACCGCCTGAGTACATGGCTGGTATGATCCAACAGCTTGAGATGAATCGCCAGTTCATGGAAAACATGATGGCTCAGTTTCCTCGCACAAATATGAACCAGCAGCCAAACACAACAACTCTGCAGGATTTCATACGCCTCAACCCAAGCGTGTACCGCAGCTCAACCCAGCCGCTGGATGCTGATGACTGGCTCCGTGACATCACCTATGAGATGGAGTCTGCTGATGTAGCCCCTGCCAGCTATGTCACTTTTGCTTCCTTCTTCCTGAAGGGACCCGCAGCTCAATGGTGGGACAGCCACAGCGATAATCGACAGCTTGGAACACTCATCACCGCCGGACTTCCAAGCTGCTTTCCGTGCCCTTCATCCTCAAGGGTCATGGACCGGAAGAAGCGTGAATTCGCAACCTCACCCAAGGCAACAAGATCTGTTGAAGCTTATCGGCAGAGTTCTTGGACTTGTCTCGCTATGTCAAGAGGATATTGCAACCGATGCACGCAGACAAGAGAAGTTCCGTGGCGGCCTTCAAGTCGACATCAAGCTCGCACTTCGGTGCACGACTTTGCTGATTTCGCCACCTTGGTGAACAAAGCTATCAATGTCGAAACTGGTCTGCAGGAATACCGAGCTCTAACAGCGCAACTGCGACACGGGCTCATCTTGGGCCCGTCCTCGCAGAAGCGCAAGATATGGATTCCCAACAAGATGTACCAGCCAAATGCACTGCTCCAAGGCGAACTATGTTGCACCTCGTCCCGCCGCTTCAACTAAGCAGCCAAAGCTTCCAGCTCCACCACCCCAAGCTCCTATTCCCACCCCCAATAATGGCTTGTGCTTCAGGTCCGGACAACCAGGGCACCATGCTAGAGAATGCAACCAGAACCAGAATCAGCTGGCCCTACCAGAGCTGGCCGTGGAAGCAACCAGCCCCGCAACAACAAAGCCAAGCCTTATGGTCGAAGTTCAGGCCAACCACGTTGATCTGAACGAAGCTCAAGACCAACTCACTCTCGTGATGGGTACACTTCTCGTAAATTCGGTACCAAATGCGTTTTATTTGATACAGGGCATCGCATTCATTCATGTCTCAAGATTTTGCATTCATGCATGGCATTAAAAGTGAAGACATGAATGCTTCACTATTAGTACACACCCCTGCGGGCCAATGTCGAACCTCCATGATTTGCAACGACGTCCCCGTTGAAATTGAAGGACTGGAATTCCTTGTCTCTCCCATCGTGCTGAAGTCTTGTAGCAGACCTCATTCTGGGAATGAATTGGTTAAAAGCGCATACTGCTTCCATAGTTTGTGCCACGAAGACCGTCCATCTGCTACACCCTTCAGATGAAATAGTCACTTACCAAGCTCATCTGGTGCAAAATGCCGAGGCAAGGCTCTATGCATTGAACGCATTAAACGCCGCACCCCTCGAGGGCATTGAAAACATTCCTGTCGTTCGCGACTTCCAGGACGTTTTTCCTGAAGAACTTCCAGGGATTCCCCCTGCTAGAGCTATCGAATTCGTCATCGACTTGAAACCAGGCACCACTCCTATAGCCAAGCGATCCTACAAGATGCCGCCGCATGAACTCCTTGAGCTCAAGGAGGAAATCGACAAATCTCTTCAAAGTGGTTTCATTCGCCCAAGTTGCTCACCTTGGGGAGCACCTTCTCTCTTGTCAAGAAGAAGGATGGGACAAACCGATTGGTCCAAGACTACCGTCCCATAAATCAAGCTACCATTCGAATAAGTATCCTCTTCCTCGGATCAATGATCTTTATGATCAACTGCTGGTTCGCTGGTGTTCTCGAAACTCGACTTGAGGTTGGGTTACCACCAGATCCGTGTTCGTGAGGAGGATATCCCCAAGACCGCATTCGTGACTCGTTATGGTTCTTACGAGTACACCGTCATGTCTTTTGGCTTAACCAATGCTCCAGCCACCTTCTCTCGCCTGATGAACTATATATTCATGGATTACCTCGACAAGTTCGTCGTGGTTTATCCGGATGATATCCTGATCTTTTCCAAGAATGAAGAAGAACATCTGAACATCTTCGCCTTGTCTTTGGAAAAGCTATGAGAGCATCAACTCTATGCCAAGTTCTCCAAATGTGAATTCGGCTTCCGAAGTAACCTATCTTGGGCATGTCATCTCTAAGGATGGTATTGCCGTCAACCTGAACGAGTTCAGGCTATTCTCGATTGACTCCTCCAAGAATGTTAAGCAAGTCGAAGTTTTCTCGGTCTCGCCACTATTGCCGTCGATTCGCCGAGAACTTCTCCAAGATTGCCAGCCTCGACTAACTTTGTTGCATAAGGGCGTCAAATTCCAATGGATGAGATAAGTGTCGGGAAAGTTTCCAGCACTCAAAGACAAGTTGACTTCTGCCCAATGCTAGCTCCTCCCGATACTAAGAAGGACTTCGTCATTTATCGCGACGCTTCCGTCAAGGATTAGGCGGTGTCCTAATGCAAGAACGCAAAGTGGTTGCTTATGCCTCTCGACAGCTTCGCCCTCACGAAGAGAACTACCCAGTTCACGACCTCGAGCTTGCTGCTGTCATTCATGCGCTAAAGCAAGGGCGACATTACCTTCTCGTAATCGTTGAGAGATCTTCACCGACCACCAAAGTCTGAAGTATCTGCTTTACTCAGCCAGACCTGAACCTCCGTCAACAGAGATGGATGGAGACTGCTGCAGACTTTGATTTGGGTATTTCCTATACGCCGAGCAAGGCTAATGTAATGGCTGATGCCTTGAGCCGCAAGTCTTCTCAAGAACCACCTTGAGTTCACAAAGTTCAGCCTCACTTGTTGAAGAATTCAGAAAGCTGAACCTCCATATTGTTCCTCCGGTGCACTCGCTCCCCTCCTCCGGAGTTCCGCAAGATGAATCTCCGTGTTGTTTCCCAGGGTTCCTCTATACCTGGCTGTTGAACCCGATCTCGTGGGCACCATAAAGACAATGCAGGATTTGACTCAAGTCTACAAGATTAAGCGCGACCACAAAGAAGGAAATCGCTCATTCTTTACTATTATTGATGATGGCGCCTTGTACTTCAAAGGCCGCCTAGTGGTGCCGTGTAAGAAGGAAAACCTGAATATGACTCGAGAAGGTTATGAAAGAAGCTCATGATACGCCTCTATGTATCCATCCCGGTAGTACAAAGATGTATCAAGACATTCGCCGAGATTCGTGGTCTAATATGAAGCAAGACATTGCTCGCTATGTTGTTGAGTGTGACGTTTGCCGTCGTATCAAAGCGAACATCAAAGGCCTCTTTGGAACTCGCAACCTATCTCTATTCCCGAATGGAAATGGGACCATGTTGAAATGGACTTCGTCATTTGGATTTCCCAAATCGCAGAAAGGTAATGATGCAATTCTTGTCGCTATTGACCGGCTTTCTAAAGTTGCACATTTTCGGCGGTCAAAGAAATGATCACTGCTAGTCAGCTTGCAACTCTCTACATGTCCGTAATTGTTTCACTTCACGGTATTCCATTGGTTATCGATTCGGACCGTGGCAGCTTATTCACTTCAAGATTCGGGCAAGTTTTCAAGAAGCTATGGGGACTCATTTATCTTTCAAGATCGCGTTTCATCCGCAATCACAAGGGCAAGTTGAACGTGTCAACCAAGTTCTCAAGACATGCTTCGAGCTTGTGTCGCTTCCTTCGCAAGAAATGGGAGGAATCTCTCCGTATGCTGAGTTCTCTTATAATAATAGCTATCAAGCTAGTCTCAAGATGGCCCCTTCAAAGTGTTATATGGACGAAAGTGCGAACCCCTCCGAACTGGTCGAAATCTGGGAACGCCCACTCTTGGTCCGGATATTATCCAACATGCGAAGAACAAGTCCGCATTATTCGTGAGAATCTCAAGACTTTCGATCACGCTCAAAGAGTAATTATGACTGTCATCACAAAGACATGGTCTATCAACTTTGGCGAAAAGGCCTATCTTCGCGTTACACCAATGAAGGGTGCTCACCGCCGGATCAAGGGCAAGCTAGCTCCTCGCTATATTGGCCCATTCACTATTCTCGAAAGGCGTGGAAAAGTGGCATATCAATCTGGAGCTTCCGTCGAACCTTTCTCGGGTTCACGATGTGTTCCACGTGTCACAACTCCGACGCTGCTTCAAGGACCCAATCCGAGCAATGGACCGTGAAGTGCTCGAATTGGAACAGACCTCTCCTATAAAGAGCATCCGTCCGCATTCTCGACCAAGCTGAACGCCGCACACGCCGGAAGCGATCAAGTTCCTCAAAGTCCAATGGTCGAATCACTCAAGACGGCCACCCAGGAACGCGAGGATCGTCTTCGAGATGAATACCCCGCCCTTTTTCCTTCTACCTCCTAAATCTCGGGACGAGATTTCTTGTAGTGGAGGAGATTTGTAACACCCGGATAATTAAGCTACAGTAATCCCTGCTAATGATGCCACGTCACCTCGGTTACTGTGATTAAACTCACGTTGATTCGAACCCGGTTCAAATTCAAATTGAAAACATAGGCAAACAATAAAAGTTTTCAAAAATTAAAACTAAAATGTTCGGGGGTTGTCAAATATTACCAAGTTAATTATGGTGGGGTGCACACATTTTTATAAAGTGTCTGGATAGTTTAAATAAATTAAAACCGAAAAGGAAAAATAAGAAAAGGTAAAGAAAACAAAAAAGGGGAGAGAAAGAAAAACCCCACTGGCCCAACTGGGCCAAGCCCCCACCTGGTCCAGCCGGCCTTCCCTTATCCCCCGCCGATGGAAACCCTAGCCCACCCCATTCCCCGATCCCCTCTCCTCCTCCTCCTCACGATCCGGATCGAACCGCCCGATCCTCGCCCCTCGACGCCGGGCGCCCGCCCGCCCGTCCTCCTCCTCCCGACCGGCAGCAGGCGCCAACCCCCACCTCGTCGCCTCGGGACCGCCCGACGACCACCTCGTCGGATCCGCCTCGCCGCCGCCTCCCGCCCTCCTCCTCGCCTCGCCCCGCCGCCGAGCTCACTCCAAAGACCCTCGTCCCCGTGACCTCTTCCCCCTCCTTCGCTCCTCGATCCCCAGGATCGACCCACCTCTCCTTGCTGCCGCTGTTCACGAGCCCCCCCCCGCCCCGCCGACGATGGCCTCACCGCGCCACGCCTGTGGCTGCCCTCTTCCCCCCCCCTCGCCGCCGGGCCGCTCTGCCTGCCCCTCGCCGCTCTCTTCTCCTCGCCCGAATCATGGCCCGGCGAGCACGCCATACCGAGGGCCGCCGTCGCCGCCACGCTGGGTTCTTGCCGCCGCACTCGCGCCTCCCTCTCGCCCGTCCTAGCTACCTCGCCCCAGAAGCTCCTGTCGGGATCTCGAACCTACCGCCTGCTCGCTGCGCGGCGCTGTTTCGGCCGAGTCCGCCGTACATCGCCACCATAGGGCGCGGCGTCCTCCCGCTGAACGCAACCGCCAAGCCCTTTTTTCCGCCGGGCGACGGATTCCGGCAGGTCCGCGCCCCGCCATGGACGCCACTGGGTTCCCTAACGCCGGCCGCCGATGTGGCCGACCGGCCACCACAGGTCATCGACCAGGGGCCCTAGGGGCCGCCAACTGCTGACCCGGTCGGCCAAGCCGACTGGCACCCCCACCCCGCTTATGACATGGGGGCCCCACCCCAGGACGTTTTAAAAATAAAAGAAAAGGGAAAGGAAATTAAATAAATATAATTAATAAAAATAAAATGAATAAAATTAATTAATTAATTAAGTAAACAATTAATTTAATTAATCTGATTAATTAACCTAATGGCTAATTAACTTAATTAATCACGTTAATTAACTAACAAATATCATTTAACAGGACCCACATGTCAGTTGACCAAGTCAACCTGTTGATCGCTTGACGTCAAGATGACCTCATGCCGACGTCATAAATTCATTTTTCAATTAAATAATTAATTAATTAAATTCCGAAATTAATAAAATTTTAAAAATCATATCTTTTAATCCGTAACTCGGATTAAAATACTTTCAACATGAAAGTTGCTCAGAACGACGTGATTTAATCCGGATCGCAATCCGTTCGTCCGCCACACCCCCTAACCTATCAAACCTGCAACTTTCCCCCCGGCTCCTCTGCTAAAAACACGAAACACCGGAATACTTTCCTGATGTTTCCCTAACCAAGACCACCTCATACCACGTTAGGGCACGCCTAGCATCGTTACTTGACATGTCATGCATCAATATGCATCTGTTTACATGGTATTCATTGTTTCTTCCCCTCTTCTCTCCGGTAGACTATGAGACCGACGCCGCTGCTGCTTTCTCGGTTCGACTACGGTGTTGACGACCCTCTCTCTTGCTGAGCAACCAGCAAGCCCCCTTGATCACCAGATATCGCTTACTCTTCTCTATACCGCTTGCATTAGAGTAGTGTAGCATGTTATCGCTTTCAGATACTCCTATACTTTGCATAGCTTTGTCCTTGTTACTATCAAGTTGTTACCTTACCGCAATCCTATATGCTTAGTATAGGATGCTAGTACTTTCATCTGTGGCCCTACATTCTTGTCATCTGCCGTGCTATACTATTGGGCCGTGATCACTCGGGAGGTGATCACGGGTATATACTATATACTTATACATGATACATGTGGAGACTAAAGTCGGTCGGTGATGGAGCACCCGCGAGTGGATCTTTGAGGCGGGCGGCAGGGCAGGTTGAGACCGCCTAGGAGAGAGGTGGGCCTGGCCTCGATCGGCGTCATGGATACTTAACACGCTTAACGAGGTCTTGGTATTTGATCTGAGTTGGCTACGAGCTTATACGCACTAACCATCTACGCGGGAGTAGTTATGGGTATCCCGACGTCGTGGTATCAGCCGAAGCACTTCAGACGTCAGCGACGGAGCGGCGCGCGCCGGATTGGACTGGAACGCCACTAGGCTAGGTCTGCTTCCGGTCTCCCTCGCAACGTCAGGTGTGCTTTCGTGGCGATGGGCCTGCACTTCGCCGCTTAGGTTTAGACCGGCGTCTGGCCTCTCTCACAGTGCCTAGGTGGGGCTGCGACGTGTTGATCTTCCGCGGCGGGCATGACCCAGAAAGTGTGTCCGCCAAATGGGATCAAGCGTCTTGGGTAAGATGGTGCACCCTGCAGGAAGTTAATCTATTCGAATAGCCGTGATCTTCGATAACAGGACGACTTGGAGTTGTACCTTGAGCTTATGACAACTAGAACCGGATACTTGATAAAACACACCCTTCCAAGTGCTAGATACAACCGGTGGTCGCTCTCTCTCAGGGATATGAGGAGGGGATCGCCGGGTAGGATTATTGCTATGTGATGTTACTTGGAGGACTTCAGATCGTCCTCTTCTACCTGTTGCAAGACAGGTGACCAGAAGCGTAGTCTTCGTTAAGACTAGCTATCCCCCTCTTATTCTGGCATTCTGCAGTTCAGTCCACTGATATGGCCCTTTACACTTATATCCATGCATATGTAGTGTAGCTCCTTGCTTGCGAGTACTTTGGATGAGTACTCACGGTTGCCTTGTTCCCCCTTTTCCCCCTACCTCTACTCAATTGCTGCAACCAGACGATGGAGTCCAGGAGCCATACCCCACCGTCGATGACGACTACTACACTGGAGGTGCCTACTACTACGTGCAGCCAGCGGCGACCGGAGTAGCTAGGAGGATCCCAGCAGAGGCCTGCTCCTCTTCGATCTGTATCCCGATCTGTGCTAGCCTTCTTAAGGCAAACTTGTTTAACTTATGTCTCGTACTCAGATATTGTTGCTTCCACGACTGCCTATGATCGAGCACTTGTATTCGAGCCCTCGAGGCCCCCGGCTTGTATTATGATGCTTGTATGACTTATTTTATTTGTAGAGTTGTGTTGTGATATCTTCCGTGAGTCCTCGATCTTGATCGTATACATTTGCGTGCATGATTAGTGTACGATTAAATCGGGGCGCTCACTTTGGCGCAATGGCTATTATTTTATCAATGGATATGATTTAATCTACAATGGAAGGAATAGTCCCGAGTCGCCAAAGCTTACGACCCAGACTTGGGGGATACATTATTTAAATTGAGATTACATCAAATATGCAAGTCCCATGTCACTTTGCCAAAGATGCACCATGGCACTTGGGGGCTAATGTAAAGTCATTTTTTGATCAACTTATTGAAGACCCGACTCATCTCATTGTAATGAGCCGGCCCTTGGGGGATACCAGTTGCTCCTGTCAAAAGTTCAAGGTACACAAGTCTTAATCCATTATATTGAAAGGTCCACTACTCAGTTGGTAAAGCACAAAAGCTCTTAACCTTGTGGACGTGGGTTCAAGCCCCATGATGGGGGTTACATCATATGATGTTCTTTTCAAAGAAGTATATATAAAGTCCCAGCTCAATAATATCTTACTGAGTCGGCCCTTAGGGGGGGGGCTACACTGGTTGAAATTTTATGAGCATAAGGCAATTTACAAGTCCCAGGTTGCTGCAAGCATGACAACCCGGCACTTGGGGGCTACATATGTGGAATATTCAGTTTATGACTAATGATTGAGATGAATAACCCGGATTTCTTCAAGGTTGCAACACTTATATTGAAGCAAGTCTTAAGCTATCACTATGTTCTCCTCTTAAGACTTGGGGGCTACAGGTATTATGCATATAAAGGAGGAACATCTTCAAATTCTCAGTTTGAGCAAATCAGTAAGATCAATTACATGACCCGGTGTCAACAACAATTATGACTCGGCATCATCAGTCTTTATAACCCAGAGATTTTGGAAAATTATAATTTTCGAAGATCTACATCTTTAAGCCGGTTGAAAATCTGATGAGTATTTCAAGACCTATATTTTTAAGCCGGCGCTTTGGAAGCCGACTCAAGTGGATTATTTCTTACAATATTTCTCTACAAGAGACCAATGTCAGCAAATTGATTCTAAAGCTGGCTTGTTGACCCGGATTTTTCAAAAGAAGTATCTGGATTTTTTGCATTGGCAAAATTGAAACATATCTGCTAAGGAGATTTGTTATGAATTCATGGGCGTGTATTAAGAAGGAAATGACAAGGACTTAAAGATGATCAGGTGCCGGCTTACAAGAATTTTTAACCCGGAGCACAACCTGTCAAAGTTGTTCTGGTGTTTATTTTGCAGGATCAGTTTAACATGGATAAATCCAAATTAAACTGGGGGCTAATGTAGGGGATATACCCCGCGGTATGACTCGGCTGGTGCTTGGCGACTCACTAGCGATCCACCCGGACATGGCGGTTTACATGTAACCCGCCTGGACATTGTGACTCACTGGAAACCGGGCAGCGGATGAGACGGATGACAAGGCCCAAGGCCTAGAAGGCCGGCTCATGCTATGGTGGGCTGGTTTACGAGGAAAGACACAAGGAGTTTTCCTTAAAAGGGGCAGACTAGGATTCCTCTTGTTATAGAATAGTCCAAGTCCTACTAGGACTCCATATGTAACCGCCCCTCCAACTTATATAAGGAGGGGCAGGGCACCCCAAGAGGGACAAGCAAGAACAAATAATCTCTAGGGCTAGACACAAAGGGGGAGCCGGCTTATGCGGCGGCTCTCTCATGAGCATAATGAAATCTAGCCACAAACAGCATGTAGGGCTATTACCGGATGATGTTTCCCGAGGCCCGAAGCTGTCTAAATCCGCGTCTTGTGTTGCGTCTCTCGATTCCGTTCAACCCCTCTCAAGCTACTACAAAGATGCGTTGGCCTCACAACTAAGTCCTCGCACTATGACATCTGTCGTGACAATTCCACGACATCATATGTTCAGATCCTTTATGCATATTAATACCCCTCTGATTATGAACATGAATATGATTTGTGAGTAGTTACGTTTGTTCCTGAGGACATGGGAGAAGTCTTGCTATAAGTAGTCATGTGAATTTGGTATTCGTTCGATATTTTGATGAGATGTATGTTGTCTTTCCTCTAGTGTTGTTATGTGAACGCCGACTGCATGACACTTCACCATTATTTGGGCCTAGGGCAAGGCATTGGGAATTAATAAGTAGATGATGGGTTGCTAGAGTGACAGAAGCTTAAACCCTAGTTTATGCGTTGCTTCGTAAGGGGCTGATTTGGATCCACATGTTTCATGCTATGGTTAGGTTTACCTTAATACTTCCTTTGTAGTTGCGGATGCTTGCAAGAGGGGTTAATCATAAGTGGGATGCTTGTCAAAGGAAGGGCAGTACCCAAGCACCGGTCCACCCACATATCAAATTATCAAAGTAACGAACACGAATTATATGAGCATGATGAAAACTAGCTTGACGATAATTCCCATGTGTCCTCGGGAGCGTTTTCCTTTATATAAGAGTTTGTCCGGGCTTGTACTGCGCTACAAAAAGGATTGGGCCGCCTTGCTGCACCTTTTTTACTTTTGTTACTTGCTTCCCGTTACAAATCACCTTATCACAAAACTATCTGTTACCGATAATTTCAGTGCTTGCAGAGAATACCTTACTAAAAACCGCTTGTCATTTCCTTCTGCTCCTCGTTGGGTTCGACGCTCTTACTTATCAAAAGGACTACAGTAGATCCCCTATACTTGTGGGTCATCACATTACATAAACCAAAAGGCATACGTCTATAAGCATAAGTTCCAAAGGGACAAGTAAAAGTAGTCTTTTCTTGATCAGGTTGAGAAACAGGTATTTGTGAAAAGCCAGAGTATCCATCTAGGAAGCAAAAGTGTGTGTGCTTAGATAATATTTCAAGCATTTGATCAATAAAAGGCAAAGGGTAATGATCTTTTATAGTTGCTTTGTTTAATTTTCTGTAATCAATTACAATTCTATAGCCCGTAACAATTCTTGGTGGAATAAGTTCATTCTTATCATTAGGAACAACAGTAATACCTCCTTTCTTAGGGACACAATGAACAGGACTTACCCATCTACTATCAGCTATAGGATAGATTATACCTGCTTCTAGAAGTTTTAAGATTTCCGTTCTTACCACTTCTTTCATTTTTTGATTCAACCGACGTTGATGATCAACAACGGGTTTAGCATCAGGTTCCATATTAATTTTATGCTGACATAGAGTGGGACTAATGCCCTTTAAATCATCAAGAGAATATCCAATAGCAGCCTGGTGCTTCCTTAGAACTTTCAATAATCTTTCTTCATGTTATGAAAGGTTAACACTAATAATAATAGGATATATTTTATTTTCATCAAGATAAGCATATTTCAAAGTGTCTGGCAATAGTTTTAATTCAAACACAGGATCACCTTTAGGGGGAGGAGGACCTCCTAGAGTTTCAATAGGCAAATTGTGTTTAAGCAGAGGGTGTTGTTCAAAGAAAACCTTATCTATTTCATTTCTTTCATGCATGTGCAAATCATTTTCATGGTCTAGCAAATATTGTTCTAAAGGATCAGTAGGTGGAACAGCAATAGAAGCAAGACCAATTAATTCATCCTTACTAGGCAATTCTTTTTCATGATGATTTCTACTAAATTGGAAAAATTAAACTCATGAGACTCATCACCAAAGCTAACACCAACAATTTTTTTCTTACAATTTATCTTGGCATTAACTGTATTCAAGAAAGGTCTACCAAAGGTAATGGGACAAAAGTCATCTTGTGGGGAACCAAGAACAAGAAAATCTGTAGGGTATTTAATTTTCCCACACAAGACTTCAACATCTCTAATAATCCCAAATGGTGATATGGTGTCTCTATTAGCAAGTTTTATAGTAACATCTATTTCTTCTATCTCAGCAGGTGCTATGTCTTTCATGATTTCTTCATATAAAGTGTAAGGAATAGCACTCACACTAGCACCCATGTCACATAAACCATGATAACAGTGATCTCCTATTTTTAACTGAAATAACAGGCATGCCAACAATAGGTCTATGTTTATCTCTTTTATCAGGTTTAGCAATTCTAGCAGCTTCTTCACAGAAGTAAATAACATGCGCATCCATATTTTCTTCCAAGAGATCTTTAACCATAGCAATACTAGGTTCTACTTTAATTTGTTCATCAGGTTTAGGTGTTCTAATATAGCTTTTGTTGTACCACAGTTGAAACTTTAGCATGTGCCTTTATCCTAACAGGGAAAGGTGGTTTCTCAATATAAGCAGAAGGAACAACTGGATCAACATTATAAAGTATAGTTTCTTCTTTAACTGGTACTGGTTCCTTAATTTCTTCTTTAATAGGTGGGTGATATTTAAACCGCTTCTCCTTAGGGAGTTCAACATGAGTAGCAAATGATTCACAAAAGGAGGCTACAATCTCATAACCAAGTCCATATTTAGTGTTGAACTTTTGAAAAGCATCGGTATCCATAAAAGTTTTAACACAATCATACTTAAGTTTAACACCTGAAACTTTACCTTCGTCGAGTACCCAATTTTCAGAGTTGCGTTTAATTCTTTCCAAAAGATCCCACTGGAATTCAATAGTCTTCTTCATAGAACTAGCACAAGAAGTATCAAGCCTGGTTTGATCATTACAAGAAAGTCGAGCATAAAAATTCTGGATAATAATTTCTCTTGAGAGCTCATGATTGGGGCATTTATATAACATTGACTTAAGCCTCCCCCAAGCTAGAGTGATACTTTCTCCTTCACGAGGCCAAAAATTATATATATATAATTTCGATCACGATAAGCTAGGTGCATAGGATAAATTTTTTGGTGGAACTCCAATTTCAAACGATTCCAATTCCATGATCCAATATCATCACATTGCCTATACCATGCCAATGCTTTTCCCTTCAAAGATAAAGGGAAAACCTTTTTCATAACTTGATCCCTGGGTAAACCTGCAAGCTTAAACAATCCACAAATTTGTTCCACATATATCAAGTGCATATCAGGATGTTTAGTTCCATCTCCTGCATAAGGATTTGCTAGCAGTTGTTCTATTATACCCAAAGGGATTTCATATTCAATATTTTCAGTAGGTGCAGTAGGTTGAGGGGTAATTAATTGTGGTTCCGAACGAGGTGAAGATACCTCGAACAAACCCCTCAAAGGATTGTTTTCCATAGCAACAAGTGACAATAAATTTCAGCACACTATATAAATGTTTCCTTACCAAATTCCACTTACCAAAGGTGCTTCACTCCCTGGCAACGGCGCCAGAAAATAGCCTTCAAGGCCCACAAGTATAGGGGGCAATTGTAGCTCTTTTCGATAAGTAAGAGTGTCGAACCCAACGAGGAGCAGAAGGAAATGACAAATGGTTTTCAGCAAGGTAATGTCTGCAAGTGCTGAAATTGTAAGTAGCGGAGTAGTTTGATAGCAAGATAATTTGTAACGAGCAAGTAACGGTAGTAGTAACAAAAGTGCAGCAAGGTATCCCAATCCTTTTGAGGCAAAGGATAGGCCAAAACGGTCTCTTATGATAAGCAAAGCGCTCCCCATTTTATTCTCTAAGGAACCCTCTCCTTAATGAGTGTAGAATGATGGAGATGGCTTTTGTACCGGTCAATCTTTATATCCTTTCTGGCATAGTTTTGTAAAAGATCGGCAGGTGATCTTGAGGGTACATGGGAATTTCATCTAGTCACTTTCATCATGTTGGTTTGATTTGTGTTTGCTACTTTGATAATTTGATATGTGGGTGGATCGGTGCTTAGGTGTTGTTCTTACTTGAACAAACCTCCTACTTATGATTAACCCTCCTGCAAGCATCCGCAACTATGAGAAAAGTATTAAGAATAAATTCTAACCATAGCATTAAACTTTTGGATCCAATCGGTCCCTTACGAAATAGCGCATAAACTGAGGTTTAAGCTTCTGTCACTCTCGCAACCCACCATCTAATTGCTACTCCACAATGCATTCCCTTAGGCCCAAATATGGTGAAGTGTCATGTACTCGACGTTCACATGACACCACTAAAGGGAATATGTCACGCCCAATATGCGACCCTATCCAAAAGGAACTCGAAGGTCCCACCAAGGATAGACCCGCATATTGGAAACGCTTTTGCAAGGTGGATATCATTACATCAACATTACATAATGCATAGGGTTACATACATAAGGCACAAATGCCACAAGAATACATCAACATCATACAAGATCCACATCCGACTACGGATGAAGCATAAACAGAAACTCAAACAACATCCACCCTGCTAGCCCAGGCTGCCGACCTGGAACCTATCCCCGATCAAGAAGAAGCGTAAGAAGAACTCCAACACAAGCAAACATCGCTCTCACGTCATGATCATCGCAAACCTGTACCTGCAACTGGTGGTGTAGTAATCTGTGAGCCACGAGGACTCAGCAATCCCATTACCATGGGTATCAAGACTAGCAAAGCTTAAAGGGAAAGGAAGGGGTAAAGTGGTGAGGTTGCAGCAGCGACTAAGCATAATGGAGGCTAACATACGCAAATGAGAGCGAGGAGAGAAACAAAGGAACGGTCGTCAACTAGTAATGATCAAGAAGTGATCCTGAACTCCTACCTACGTCAGACATAACCCAGAAACCGTGTTCTCCTTTCGATCAACCCCGAAAAGAGACACTCACGGTTACGCACACGGTTGATGTATTTTAATTTAGATCAACTTCGGGTTTACTACAACCGGATATTAACAAATTCCCATCTGCCACATAACCGCGGGCACGGCTCTCGAAAGTTTATACCCTGCAGGGGTGTCCCAACTTAGCCCATGATAAGCTCTCGCGATCAACGAAGGATATTCCTTCTCCCGGAAGACCGGTCAGTCTCGGAATCCTGCTACAAGACATTTCACAGCAATAAAACAAGACCAGCAAGACCGCCTGATGCGCCGACAATCCCGATAGGAGCTGCACATATCTCGTTCTCGAGGCAACACGGATGAGACATCCTCGAGTAAAACCAAACCTCGAGTTGCCACGAGGGGCCCCATGATCTACTCGGTTCGGGCCAGCACTTAGAGAAGCACTGGTCCGGGGGGGCTAAATAAAGAAGACCCTTGGGTTAATTACTCCCAAGGGAAATATAGGTGGTGGTGAGGCAAATGGTAAAACCAAAGTGGGGCCTTGCTGGACGAGTCTTATTCAAAGCGAACTGTCAAGGGGGTCCCATAAATCACCCGACCACGTTAGGGACGCAAAATCCGGGAACATAATACCGATATGACGGAAACTAGGGCGGCAAGGGTGGAACAAAACACCAGGCATAAGGCCGAGCCTTCCACCCTTAACCAAGTATATAGATGCATTAATTAAATAAGATATATTGTGATATCCCAACAAGTAAACATGTTCCAACAAGGAACAACCTCTCCATGTTCCAAAAAGGAACAAACTTCATCTTCACCGCAACTAGCAACGCTATAAGAGGGCTGAGCAAAGCGGTAACATAGCCAAACAACGGTTTGCATAGGAAAGGTGTCAAAGGTTAGGGGCTGACATGGCAATTGGGATGGCTTGATAAGCAGGTAATAGGTAGCGCAGCATAGCAATAGAACGAAGCAACTAGCATAGCAATGATAGTAGTGAGATCCAGGGTAGCGGTCATCTTGCCTGAAATCCCGCAAGGAAGAAGAACGAGTCCATGAAGAAGACGAACGGATGAAGCCGAACCAAGCGTAGACGAACGAATCCTCACGATCGCAACGAAACGGGAACTAACAAGAAGAAGCACACAACATAGTGAACACGCCACACATAGACAAGACATGATGCACAAACAAGCATGATGCATGACGAAGATACATGAAGCTACTCATGGCAAGAGATGATGCAAACAATAGCAACACATCAAAGCAAGTTTAAATGAGGCCGGGAACAACATAGAACAATTCCGGTAATTCCTCATATGCAAATTTCGAAATTGGTCCAGATCTGAATAAACCTTATGTTCAAGTTGTTAAACAGCAATTTAAGATGCACCATGATGATCTATACGAAAATCTAGTCAAGTTACATATAAAGTTCATTAGATTCGGAGCTACGGTCTAGAAGATATGAGCAAAACAAGTTGAGCATGGCATTGATGCAAAATGCATACAAACATCAAGCAAACCACCTCAAAACATGGATGCAACATGATAATATGAAACTACATGCAAAATCAAGCAAGTATCATATAGAGCACACTCAAAACGGAGCAACGGTTCAACACATACACTCTATACAAGTTATAGCAACAATCTGTCCAAAACAGCAAGTAGGCATATTGCAAGCATCAAAACAACAAGCTACAGCATCTTAACAAGAAAACAAAAGGCATAGGCATGATGTACAGGTAAAGCATTACAAAACATGAACACTGAGCTATCTCCAGAAACAACTAGAACATGCTCAAAATGACATGGCAAGATTGCAAATAATAACAGTTTCGAGCTTTGGCGAAAATAACATCAAAGTTGCAATGTTTAGAGCTATGAAACAACATGCTACAGGAACTTATCATGGCAAACAAAGGCATGGCATGAATCTACTAATTGCATAGAACAAAAGTCCTTTAGTGACCATAAGCCAAAAAGGATCAGAAGATATGATGGCACCCACGTAAACATGGCAAGTTATATTACAGATTTAAACATGGCAGGAACGATAATGAGTAGGCAAGTTGGTGAGCTTGAATCACTCACCACAGAGCAATACATGGCAATTGCAAGGCAACCAACAGTAATAAGACATGGCATAGAAGCTATAAATGGCAAGAACAACATCATAGCATACACGGATCAACTACAGCAACTTTGGCAAAATTGAATAACATGTGAACAATCTGCCAGGAAACATTTTGAAGCAAAAGTAGAGCTCGATTGACTCAAGCTATCGCACTCGATAATTGCAAACAAGGGCATGGATGGATAGAGAAAGACATGCATAACAAAACATCCTTACTGAAGTATCTCAAAATATGCATGGATCTCTCGGTAGCATCAAGTTAACATGGCATCAAAATATCAGCAGAACAGGGCTGAAATCAGCAACATCAGGACACCTAGTTTGCATGCTTGTGCTAGTCACCACATAGACCACAAAAATACATGGCATACACCCCTGGAAAGATGGCATGGCATATTACAAAACACATGTAGGACTCAAGGTCATAGGGTGCACACATCAATCATGGCAAAAATGACAAAAGTGCATGTTCTGATAAGAATCAGAAACTAACATCACATAGCACTCTTATAACAGCATTTCGGGCATCAAGATGAGCTCAAATGAAAATGATGCAATGAGATGAAATGATCTACTCATCGAGACGAACATTTTGACATATTACACGCGTAAAACGGAGCAACGATGACAGAGATATGATGCGATGAAACTGCATGAAAATGATCACAGGTAAAAGACTTAGGAAAAATAGCGGGGGGAGGAGAAGTCAACCCTCATGCACGGATTACGAGGATCGCCGGGGAGATCTCGCCGGTGATGAACCGGAGAGGAGGGAGAGCTCGCCGGAGCACGGGGGAGGTGGCCGGACCGATCCGGCCGGATCCGGCCGGCGGCGACCACGGGCGGCGGCAGGCAGGGGCCGGCGGCCTCGGCGGGCGGCGGCGCGACGGCGTGGGCGTGCGGCGACCAGGCGCGCGGCGCGGCCGGCGAGGGTCTCTGGCGCGGAGGCCAGGCCAGCCGCCGGGCGGGCGGCGCGGACGGACGGAGGCGGCGGGCTGAGGCGCGAGGCGGCCGGCCTCGGCGCTGGCTTCGCCAGGCGGCGTGGCGGGCGGCCGGAGGGAGCTTCATGGCGGCGGCGCGACGGGCGAGCGAGGTGCCCGGCGGCGGTGGGCGAGATGGGCCTCATGGGCTCGATCCGGCCGCGGGGCCGGGCGGCGGGAGAGAGAGAGGCGCGCGCGATGAGGTGGCGGCTCCGGTTGGTTGGAGGCGGCGGCGGGTTGACGTGGCGGCGCCTCATTGGCCGGCGACGTGGCAGCGGATGGACGTGTCACGCCGTGCGGGAGGAGCTAGGCTAGGGTTTGACTAGCGAAAAATCCGGGGTGCACACATATTTATAGGTAGAGGAGCTAGGAGACTCCAAATGAGGTGCGGTTTTCGCCACGCGATCGTGATCGAACGACCGAGAGCATGGAGGGAGTTTGCTGGGTTTTGGGCCACTTTGAAAGGGTGTTGGGCTGCACACCAAAGAGGCCTTTATGGTTACCGCTTAACCGTTGGAGTACCAAACGACCTCCAAATGATCCGAAACTTGACAGGCGGTTCACCGATGCTATACCAAGGCCGCTTGACAAACCTCGGTCCATTCCGAGACCGCTTAACATCCGCATACGAAAAAGAGGTAAAAGGGGCGCCGGAGACATAGGAGTGCCGGATTGCAAAACGGACAACGGGAAAATGCTCGGATGCATGAGACGAACGCGTATGCAAAATGAAATGCACATGATGACATGATATGAAATGCAAATGATGACATGGCAAAGTGCAACACGCAAGCACATGACATGGCAACGACGGCGAATAATCGCGTACACACAAGATCGAATCGGGCGTTACAACACTCCTCCACTAACAAGAGATCTCGTCCCGAGATCTTAGGACCGAGACGGAAGAGAAAAGGGATGAGGTGAAACAAGAACTCAAGAGAAGAAGCAAAGAATCGAGAACACTTGAGAAGAAGAGAGGAACGACGAGAATGACGAGAATCGAAGGCTCACGGAATCAGATAGGCTATGAAAGCACTCGTTCTAACCGGAGTGGTTAGTATGAGAAAAGAAACGAATAAGACTGAAACGATTTAGGCAGCACTCCAGTTAAAACATGGAGGAATCGAACATGAACATGAGAGGATGGAATGATACTAGATGAAGACTTGACACAAAACCTCCGGAAAGAATTGAAAGTGTTGAATGAAAGGAAACGGAGAAGAAAATGGCAACTTGTGCCGCGAATGAAATTGATTGCATCTTTAGAAGGAAGGTTTAAACGGAGTTGTTGAGACAATCAACAACGAAAAGAATAAGCTTGTTGTGGACTTATGGAAAACATCTCAAAATTATAAGGTGATAACCGACCACAAGCAGAAAAGATTGAATAGCTGAGAAGAACGACGAGGTGCAAAACTCCACTTCAAAAGAATACGGAGAATTAATTGCACTTCGAGATGCAATAAGAAAAGGTACTTGAATTCCTCCAAAAGAATCTTGATGAACACTTGAAGAATGAATTAAATCATGACGAGCCACCGTGAAGAACTCCGGTAACAAAAAGGATGGTGAGATAGAATGAAGGAATAAAGAATAAGATGAGCATTGCGATGATTTAGATGGGGATCCGACGAAAGGTCGAGGAAAATTTGAACTCCGAAAAGAAAAATGAAAACACTTGGAACTAGAATTTATTCATTAAGAACAAACTCGAAGGAAGGATTACTCACTTGGATGAAATAAGAATAAGATTTATTGTATGCTTATCCTTCATCAAATTAATTTGATGACAAGCAATGGATTTGCATACTACTTATTCTTGATGAAAAGGATTGAGAAGTGACATATCGCAAACTTGAGAAGGTCTTCACGAATCACCGGTAGGTTTGAAAAGAACGAATGGATTAAATGATAATCAAGGAAAAATTATCTTGAATGAACCACCGTAAAAATTCGGAAATGACTGATGAAAGAAAATGAATCACCGGGAAGAATTAGAAAAGCATGAAGATACTTGAGGGAATTGAAATGAAAGAGAACAAAGAGATTGCGAACTGACAGAAGAATACTTGAACGAAACACCGGAAGAATATTGAGACGAACGAATGGGCACGAATATGGAATAATTGGAGAACGAATCTGAAAACTTAGAATGAAGAAATCTTCCGAAAAGATGGCCTCCGGATGATCGAGAGGGAAAGCAACTCCTGAAACACTCCGGACGGATGAAAAGAATTGCACGACTGGAAACAACTGGACAGGATAACATCGAGCTAGCACCATGAACCTCCGGGGGAACGGGCAAGATTTAAGAGAAACTCTACTACGGTCTTCAAATGACGACGAGAAAACACCACCAAAATTAATGAGATACTCCGGAAGAAATAAAAACAGAGAGGTTGAGCCAACAATGAAATGATTTGGAATTGATCTTGGAAAGGCATCTGACTGATGAAATTCATACTTACGTCAAATTTCGAAAAGAATTTGAGAATAACTCCGGGCAATTAGAAGAGTCAGGTAAGATCCTGGGAAAAGACCTGTGGGTTAGGGCCCACTAAAAGAGAACACCGTCGGAAAGGATGATGAACAGATAGATGATGCACGGAAGAACTGAAATATTTGAATGAGGTGACAACCTCGAATTAATTAGAACACGACGAATCTCTGATATGTCTTCCGAACTCCTAAGGATAAATCTGGCGAGAGACGAACGAGCATGGAAAACACTTGAGCTGAGGAAAAGAATATGATCAACCGAAAACTTGAATTGAGTGCACCGGAAAAAGAAAAGGGTGAAGAATGACGAACGAGATGAGAATTCACATGGAATTGATGGTCAGAAGAACTCGAACTCCGGGAATAAGAGGGTGGGAGGGCGGGAAAAACACAGAGCAATCTGGAAGGGGAAACCGACGAATATCTTGAAGAGAAAACACCAGTTGAAATCATTGAGGAAAGAAAGCAAAGACTTATACAGTAGGATGGATACTCGATTACGGACTCGGTTCGAGAAGAAGAAGAACAGGGAGGCGGTGGGAAAAAACAAGGACAACTTCGACGAGAGAAAGAACATCGATCGAAAAGAGCCGAGGATTGATCTCCCAAAGACAAAGAGGTTCGAATCAGCTTGACGAGGAATGCCGGACAAAGAGGATGGACAACTCACGAAACTAACCACGTGATCCTAAAGAAAAATTTGAAGGGGAAGAGGAGTAATTCAAAACACCTACGTCAAGATTCCTCACCAGAGCGACGAAGGGGCAGAGGAGTAAAAAGAATTCCTACTCTCCGATATAACTAGACTCCGGAAACAATTTTCTTCTAGACTCAACAACGGCCAAACTACACGATCAATCAAGGGGGCTCCTAGGGTCGGTCGAGGCTCTGATACCAACTTGTCACGCCCAATATGCGACCCTATCCAAAAGGAACTCAAGGTCCCACCAAGGATAGACCATATATTGGAAACGCTTTTGCAAGGTGGATATCATTACATCAACATTACATAATGCATAGGGTTACATACATAAGGCACAAATGCCACAAGAATACATCAACATCATACAAGATCCACATTCGACTACGGATGAAGCATAAACAGAAACTCAAACAACATCCACCCTGCTAGCCCAGGCTGCCGACCTGGAACCTATCCCCTGATCGAAGAAGAAGCAGAAGAAGAACTCCAACACAAGCAAACATCGCTCTCACGTCATGATCATCGCAAACCTGTACCTGCAATGGTGGTGTAGTAATCTGTGAGCCACGAGGACTCAAAGAATCCCATTACCATGGGTATCAAGACTAGCAAAGCTTAAAGGGAAAGGAAGGGGTAAAGTGGTGAGGTTGCAGCAGCGACTAAGCATAATGGAGGCTAACATACGCAAATGAGAGCGAGGAGAGAAACAAAGGAACGGTCGTCAACTAGTAATGATCAAGAAGTGATCCTGAACTCCTACCTCGTCGACATAACCCGAAACCGTGTTCTCCTTTCGATCAACCCGAAAAGAGACACTCACTACATTCGCGCTACACGGTTGATGTATTTTAATTTAGATCAACTTCGGGTTTACTACAACCGGATATTAACAAATTCCCATCTGCCACATAACCGCGGGCACGGCTCTCGAAAGTTTATACCCTGCAGGGGTGTCCCAACTTAGCCCATGATAAGCTCTCGCGATCAACGAAGGATATTCCTTCTCCCCGGGAAGACCCGGTCAGTCTCGGAATCCCGGCTACAAGACATTTCACAGCAATAAAACAAGACCAGCAAGACCGCCCGATGCGCCGACAATCCCGATAGGAGCTGCACATATCTCGTTCTCAGGGCAACACCGGATGAGACATCCTACGAGTAAAACCAAACCTCAAGTTGCCACGAGGGGGCCCCGCAGTCTACTCGGTTCGGGCCAGCACTTAGAGAAGCACTGGTCCGGGGGGGGCTAAATAAAGATGACCCTTGGGTTAATTACTCCCAAGGGAAATATAGGTGGTGGTGAGGCAAATGGTAAAACCAAAGTGGGGCCTTGCTGGACGAGTCTTATTCAAAGCGAACTGTCAAGGGGGTCCCATAAATCACCCGACCGCGTTAGAGACGCAAAATCCGGGAACATAATACCGATATGATGGAAACTAGGGCGGCAAGGGTGGAACAAAACACCAGGCATAAGGCCGAGCCTTCCACCCTTAACCAAGTATATAGATGCATTAATTAAATAAGATATATTGTGATATCCCAACAAGTAAACATGTTCCAACAAGGAACAACCTCTCCATGTTCCAAAAAGGAACAAACTTCATCTTCACCTGCAACTAGCAACGCTATAAGAGGGGCTGAGCAAAGCGGTAACATAGCCAAACAACGGTTTGCATAGGAAAGGTGTCAAAGGTTAGGGGCTGACATGGCAATTGGGATGGCTTGATAAGCAGGTAATAGGTAGCGCAGCATAGCAATAGAACGAAGCAACTAGCATAGCAATGATAGTAGTGAGATCCAGGGTAGCGGTCATCTTGCCTGAAATCCCGCAAGGAAGAAGAACGAGTCCATGAAGAAGACGAACGGATGAAGCCGAACCAAGCATAGACGAACGAATCCTCACGATCGCAACGAAACGGGAACTAACAAGAAGAAGCACACAACATAGTGAACACGCCACACATAGACAAGACATGATGCACAAACAAGCATGATGCATGACGAAGCTACATGAAGCTACTCATGGCAAGAGATGATGCAAACAAGAGCAACACATCAAAGCAAGTTTAAATGAGGCCGGGAACAACATAGAACAATTCCGGTAAGTCCTCATATGCAAATTTCGAAATTGGTCCAGATCTGAATAAACCTTATGTTCAAGTTGTTAAACAGCAATTTAAGATGCACCATGATGATCTATACGAAAATCTAGTCAAGTTACATATAAAGTTCATTAGATTCGGAGCTACGGTCTAGAAGATATGAGCAAAACAAGTTGAGCATGGCATTGATGCAAAATGCATACAAACATCAAGCAAACCACCTCAAAACATGGATGCAACATGATAATATGAAACTACATGCAAAATCAAGCAAGTATCATATAGAGCACACTCAAAAGCGAGCAACGGTTCAACACATACACTCTATACAAGTTATAGCAACAATCTGTCCAAAACAGCAAGTAGGCATATTGCAAGCATCAAAACAACAAGCTACAGCATCTTAACAAGAAAACAAAAGGCATAGGCATGATGTACAGGTAAAGCATTACAAAACATGAACACTGAGCTATCTCCGAAACAACTAGAACATGCTCAAAATGACATGGCAAGATTGCAAATAATAACAGTTTAGAGCTTTGGCGTAAATAACATCAGGTTGCAATGTTTAGAGCTATGAAACAACATGCTACAGGAACTTATCATGGAAAACAAAGGCATGGCATGAATCTACTAATTGCATAGAACAAAAGTCCTTTAGTGACCATAAGCCAAAAAGGATCAGAAGATATGATGGCACCCACGTAAACATGGCAAGTTATATTACAGATTTAAACATGGCAGGAACGATAATGAGTAGGCAAGTTGGTGAGCTTGAATCACTCACCACAGAGCAATACATGGCAATTGCAAGGCAACCAACAGTAATAAGACATGGCATATAAGCTATACATGGCAAGAACAACATCATAGCATACACGGATCAACTACAACAACCTTGGCAAAATTGAATAACATGTGAACAATCTGCCAGGAAACATTTTGAAGCAAAAGTAGAGCTCGATTGACTCAAGCTATGGCACTCCATAATTGCAAACAAGGGAATGGATGGATAGAGCAAGACATTCATAACAAAACATCCTTACTGAAGTATCTCAAAATATGCATGGATCTCTCGGTAGCATCAAGTTAACATGGCATCAAAATATCAGTGAGTAACAGGCTGAAATCAGCAACATCAGACACCTAGTTTGCATCCTTGTGCTAGTCACCACATAGACCACAAAAATACATGGCATACACCCCTGGAAAGATGGCATGGCATATTACAAAACACATGTAGGACTCAAGGTCATAGGATGCACACATCAATCATGGCAAAAATGACAAAAGTGCATGTTCTGATAAGAATCAGAAACTAACATCACATAGCACTCTTATAACAGCATTTCGGGCATCAAGATGAGCTCAAATGAAAATGATGCAATGAGATGAAATGATCTACTCATCGAGACGAACATTTTGACATATTACACTCGCAAAACGGAGCAACGATGACAGAGATATGCGATGAAAATGCATGAAAATGATCACAGGTAAAAGACTTGGGAAAAATAGCGGGGGGAGGAGAAGTCAACCCTCGTGCACGGATTACGAGGATCGCCGGGGAGATCTCGCCGGAGATGAACCGGAGAGGAGGGAGAGCTCGCCGGAGCACGGGGGAGGTGGCCCCGGACCGGATCCGGCCGGCGCGACCACGGGCGGCGGCATGGGGGCAGCTGCCTCGGGCGGCGGGCGCGGCAGGCGCTGGGGCGGCGACCAGGCGGCCAGGCGGCGTGTGGCGAGGGTCTGTGGCGGGAGGCCAGGGCCGGCCGGGCGGCCGGACGGACGGAGTCAGGCCAGCGCGGGGCGTGGGCGGCCGGCCTCGGGCGCTGGCTTCGCCAGCGGCGGGCGGCGGGCGGCGGAGGGAGCTCATGGCGGCGGCGCGACGGGCGAGGTGCCCGGGCGGCGGCGAGATGGGCCCTGAGGGATCCGATCCGGCCGCTGGCCGTGATGGGGGAGAGAGAGGGCGCGGCGCGGGATGAGGTGGCGGGCTCCGGTTGGTTGGAGGCGGCGGCGGGGCTGACGTGGCGGTGCCTCATTGGCCGAGGCGACGTGGCAGCGGGATGGACGTGTCCGCCGGTGGGCGGACATGTCCGGCGGCGCGGGGAGGAGCTAGGCTAGGGTTTGGACTGCGCGAAAAATCCGGGGGTGCACACATATTTATAGGTAGAGGGAGCTAGGAGACTCCAAATGAGGTGCGGTTTTCGGCCACGCGATCGTGATCGAACGACCGAGAGCATGGAGGGGAGTTTGCTGGGTTTTGGGCCACTTTGAAAGGGGTGTTGGGCTGCACACCAAAGAGGCCTTTGCGGTTACCCGGTTAACCGTTGGAGTACCAAACGACCTCCAAATGATCCGAAACTTGACAGGCGGTCTACCGGTGCTATACCAAGGCCGCTTGACAAACCTCGGTCCATTCCGACACCGTTTAACACCCGCACACGAAAAGAGGTAAAAGGGGGCGCCGGGAGACATAGGAGTGCCGGATTGCAAAACGGACAACGGGGAAAATGCTCGGATGCATGAGACGAACACGTATGCAAAATGAAATGCACATGATGACATGATATGAAATGCAAATGATGACATGGCAAAGTGCAACACGCAAGCACATGACATGGCAACGACGGCGAATAACTGGCAGACACCTAGCGCATCGAATCCGGGGCGTTACAGAATAACAACGTACATACTATAAAAATATCGAACACATATCAAGTCCACCCGATTACTTGCAACATGATTTCTCCCGACCTCAAGAACAAAAGTAACTACTCACAAATGATAAACATGTTCATGATCAGAGGAGTATTAAATAACATAATGGATCTGAACATATAATCTTCCACCAAATAAACCATATAATAATCAACTACAAGATGTAATCAACACAATTAGTCACCGCAAGCACCAATCTATAGTTCCGGTAACAAGATTGAACACAAAAATGAACTAGGGTTTGAGATGATATGGTGCTGTTGAAGATGTTGATGGAGATTGCCCTCCCCAAGATGGGAGAGTTTTTGGTGATGATGATGACGATGACGATGATTTCCCCCTCCGGGAGGAAAGTTCCCCTGGCGGAATCGCTCCACCGGAGGGCAAAAGTGCTCCTACCCAAGTTCCGCCTCGAGGCGGCGGCGCTCCATCCCGAAAGTCTTCTCCTTATTTTTTTTCTAGGTCAAAATGACTTATATACCAGAAGATGGGCACCGGAGGTGGGCCACCAGGTGGGCACAACCCACCGAGGCGCTGAGGCCTGGCGTCCAGTGGGTTGTGCCCACTGGTGGCCCCTCCGTGTTTATTGCCTCCAATATTTCTTAAATAATCCATAAAAAATCTCCATGAAGTTTCAGTTTATTTGGAGTTGTGCAGAATATGTGGCCTAACGTAGCTTTTCCAGGTCCAGATTTCCAGCTGCCGGAATTCTCCTTCTTGGTGTGTTCCTTGCAAATTATGAGAGAAAAGGCATTAGAATTACACCAAAAAGCATTATTATGTATAAAAACATTATAAATAATAGTAAGAAAACATGATGCAAAATGGACGTATCACTTACCAAAAGCCACATTTCCCCTGTTTCCGCCTTCCTTTCCAAGTTGAAACCTTCACTCCTTGCTTGCAGCGCCACCTCCTCGCCAGCGACCCTCCTTCATGCTACTCGGCCTCGCCTATCTAGGCAGGTAATCCACACCCGACCCCCATCCTCCTCCTTCTTCCACATCCCACATGCCCCGACCGCCGGCCCGACACCTTCCACCCAAATCACCGACCTCTCCACCAAATAAGCACCGCCCTAAGCCATGGTGCGCGTAGTATAGCCAGGATCTCAAGGACCATTTGGCAGCGGAGAAGGAAATCGCGGCCGCACGCGCGGATGAGGTCGCGATGGCTGCCATTCATGTCGACCCCCAGATCTTGGAGGAGCACCACGCCATCGAGGCCACTGTCGTCGCCTCGCGCGCCGACAATGCGACGCGGTTGGCTGTTTGGTTCAATTCTGCAATGCGATGTTCAATTGTTGTGGGTGCATTCTGTTATTGTATACCATGTGAGAAATAAATCAAATTTGGCTGTACTAAATACATGAGTAACAAATACAATTGCTATATTTTCAAGTTGTTAAGCATGCTTGGTTTGGTTAACTGTCTGATCTTCTATTAGGAGTATGTTATATTGTGCAATGTGGTGCTCAGTTAACGTTTGGCTCATTTGTTGTGGTGTTTATTTAACTGTTTTGTTTGGTTCAATTCTGCAATGCGATGTTCAATTGTTGTGGGTGCATTCTGTTATTGTATACCATGTGAGGAATAAATTGAATTTGGTTGTACTAAATACATGAGAAACAAATACAATTGCTATATTTCCAAATTGTTAAGCATGCTTGGTTTGGTTAACTTTCTGATCTTCTATTAGGAGTATGTTATATTTTGCAATGTGGTGCTCAGTTAATGTTTGGTTCATTTGTTGTGGTGTTTAGTTAACTGCTTGGTTCAATTATGCAATGCGATGTCCAATTGTCGTGGGTAGAATTTTGTATTGTTGTGCATGTGAGGAATAAATAAAATTTGGCTACACTTAATACATGAGAAACATATACAAGTGCTATATTTCCTAGTTCTTAATCATGCCTGGTTTGGATAAATGGGTTCTCCATGTGGCTTGAATTAATCTGATGAATCTGCAATGTGCTTATTTTTCATCAACATATTTTACTGATAGCATGTGAAGCCTTACTTAACCTGATGACTAACTACCTTATATGTGTTGCAGGGAAACAATGGGAATCACTGTGGTTTACAATCGAGGTTAGCACGTGCATGGTCTGTTGTCTAATAACACATTATTGTGCAATTGCAGGAACCATTCTAATATTTAGGTTTTCAACAATTTGGTCTTGCACATGTAGGTCCTGCTGTCACAGGTTTTGACCCACTATTTGAACCTTTTTGCATATGGGGAAATGAGTTGTCCATGAATATCAGTCAAGTGAAGAAGCTCAGAAAGATTGTTAGGATAAAGAAATTAGCGACAAAAAACAACAAGATCTTTATCTGCACAAAGAAGAAGACATCAGTTCACTACAGGATGGTATTAACTATTATACCTTGCCTTTTCTATTCCTTTGCCCCATTTTTAATATAGAGAAGATATTTATGCACATCCTTGTTTTTAGGCCTTTCCAAAGCAGTTCACTGATGATTACCTCTCAAACCACTTGTATGGTCAGGAGGCGAGGAAGCTATTCATACAACACCCACGGTTCATTATTGAAGTGTTCCTGAAGAGGACGAAGGATAGACGGTCAATCATCCACATGCACTGGCCTAAAGTTACAAAGACCTTCAACATCAATGAAGGCTCAATATTCGCCTTCTTTTTCAGCAGTTTTCCAGATGAGATACATCTGTCTATGTACTGTCTATGATGCTAATTTTGAAAGGTTATAGATGTTGCATGTGAAACTTGATGCTGGTGTAGTTGTGTAATGGGGTAGCTGAGTGCTGAAGCTATATGATGTTGTACTCTGATGTATTTCAATTATGAAAATGAAATATATTGTATGCTTAATATGAAATGTCAATTATATTAATAAATGGATTATTAATAATCGGATAATTAGCCTGCTAATTGGGTTTTCTATTGCAAACGGTTATTGAGAAAACAAGTGTGTGATGCATTCAATAACGCATACAGTTTTTTAGGAATAAACCGTGTTGGATCAATGAACAATCACACACGACCTTCTCTTGAAAACTGTTTGTGTTAGGCCACCTTGCGCAAACGTTTACCACATAAAAACGGTGTGTGATGGATAGCCTTTGCCACACAGTTTCTTCTACGCACCGTTGTGTGATGCATTCAATAACGCAAACGATAAAATTGTTAATATCGTGTGCAATGGCAACGCTGTCACAAACAATTTAACGAGGAAAATTGTGTGTGATGTACCTGTGAACGGAAAAGTTTTCCTTGAAGCGACTGTGTGGGATGTACATACAAACGGAAACGTTTAGTGGGGACTGAGTTTGTGGGATGTACTTGCGACCGAAAACAATTTCGCCTGTATAGTTGCATTTTTAGCTCTACTGTACGTATTTCCGTATTTGAGCGCTCGCTGGTCGCACACGAACTCATTTTTGCCGAGCGTGTGTGCCAGAAGGGCATATCACGATGATTTCTGGGTCATGTGGGAAGGATCCCCTATCGCCGTACTCACTAGGCGACGGTTCCAAATGTCGTCGCGGAAAGGGGTTAAAAACCGTTTGTATAGTACCTCGCTGTACTAGTGTATGCTTCGACTTCTCATGTGGCGTTAGTGTGTGCTTCCTCCTTTGTTCACTCAGAGGTTCTCAGACCAGTGTTCTCACCACGCTCTGGTGGCAGCTAGGATGACAGGTCCATTCGACTCTGGTCAGCGGCGGTTTAAGACTGGACATCCCTATTCGGCGGCCACATGGTGTTGTCTGAAGTTGCTTATTACATACTCCTTCCTTTTCATAATACAGTGCGCCCATGCTTTTCGAGATTCAACTTTGACCATAAATTAATTCAATAATACATAAATCATTTTACTGAAAAATTATACCTTTGAACATTTCTTTCCAATACGAATTCAAAAATATTTGTCATGCTCCCGCCGCAGTAAGCCATGTTGGTTAAATTTATGGTCAAAGTTAAATCTTGAAAAACATGGACACACTACATTATGAAATGAAGGAAGTATTTGTTTTCATGTATCTAGTCCGTGTGCCCTTTAGCTTTTGTGGCACTGCTGTATTTTTATATTTGTGTTGTAATGCTTCTTACTGTTTGGTGGGGTTTTCTCCCACTATTTTTTGGAATAAACCACAGAGGAGCCCTCTCAGTTTGCAAAAAGAAAATAAAAAGTATAAGTATTTTCCGGATACCTCCATTTTGTAATTTTGAAATCTCTGCTCGGGAACCTAGTTGCGGCACCTGCAGCTTTCTCCTTTCCATTCTCCTCCTCTCCGTCCAAGTTCGTGTCGCCGCGCCACGCCGGAGTGCCTCTCCTCCCGCCCAAACCCGTCCAGTCTCAGTCGCCGCCGCTCCCTCCGCAGGTACGGGTACCCTTCCCCTCCCTTCACCCCCGCCCCTTCCGCAGGATCGTCGATACGAGACTATCGAGAGCAATGTATGGTCCGTGGTTGCTGCGCTACACCGGGCGGGAGCCGCTCTACGTCTGCCGCTGCTCCATCGGTCGAACTGTATACCGGTGCCGCTGATTTTTTCCGTTAGGGTCCCAATCTGTTTTTCTACCGGTTTGATACCTTGATCAGGCTTTAGAATGCTCGTATGTATGCAGTGTGATCGTACGTATGTTTGGTGAGGATGATACATACTAAAAACGATTTGGTTCGAAAAATCCTGGAAGGCCGATGCGATGGCTCCTTATGTATAGACATGTTGCTTTAATAACACTGGGTGGCTAATGGCGTTAGCTCTGACACCAACTTGAATTTTGTTAGAACATGGAACAGTGGAGAAGGCCGAACTGTAGTTTGAAATTGTGGAAATTGCTGTTTGAAATATTGCCGAAACCAATAAAATTTGCCGAGTTTGCGTACATCATCTCGAGTCTGGTATCTTTGGAGCTTTGACGGCTGGTGCCAACTTTATTTTTTGGAACATGATTAATTTCTGAGTCCTGATATTCAGCATACAGTATTGTATAATTCAATTTATGGAATGTGTACATTTTGTTGCAGTGCTTAGTATGTGGGGCCTGGTTTACAGCCGTCGTAAGCAGGCAGTCGAGGATAGCACACACATTGTAGGCCCTCCGGATGACCGTGCTAGTTTGAACAAAGCAAACATTCAGAATACTAAAGTCAGGGGCCAAGTTTACAGCCACAACAAGCGGGCAGGCCAGGAGAGCACGCACAGCGTTAGCACATCACATGGCAGTGCTAGGTTGAACAGCCAGGTTTACAGTCGCCGCAAGCAGGCAGGCCAGGAGAGCACGCACGACGTAGGAGAGGGCGATGGCGCACCGCATGACAGTGTTAGTTTGAACAAAGGAAGCATTCAGAATACTGGAGTGAGGGAGGATTCTGTAGTAATTGCATGTGTATTACCAGATGCTGGAGATACTGCATTTCAGATTCACTGCTTGAGGCGATCGGCATATGCAGATGTGTTAAGAGCCTTCTATGCTCAATCAGACCTTCTCTCACGGGTATGTTTCGTGGACCTTCCCTCTTGTTCCTACAAGTTCAAATGAAAATAATTGGTGGACAAATCATACATAATAGGGTTATCAGTTCATTTGCAACTTTTTACTGCATGTTGAGTTTTCACCAAAGACATGGTATATGTTGGTTTTGCATGTAAATTCTGGGGAAAGATGATTTATGCCTCACTATGAAGGATCTTAATTTTGTTATTCATGCAGCTATACTTTTCAGCCTTATTTCATTCGACATGATTTTATCCTCCATCAGTTAATTTTTGACTGAAATCAGCATCAATTTATTTTACTTAGCATAATCAGCATTTAGCACAGCTTTAACTATATATCTATGTTTTCTGTTATCCTTATTTTTGGCTTATTACAGGCCAAGCAAGAATGTCTTGCTAGACTGAGAAATGAACTTAAAATATCGGACACTGAGCACAGAGAATATGTTGTAAAGGCCAGTACAAATAAGCACATCAAGTCTTTGAGGTGAGTACATGTACGGTTTACCTAAAAACCATGCATACATTGCTTCTCACTTTTGCAGAATAAAAACGTATGCCAGTAGAAAAACTTAAGATTCTTTCCATTCTATATTTTCAAATCTAACATTTCCCTATATTTGGTACTCTAGTTGTCAAAATTCATGTTCCTGCCTCCTTACTGATGTAATTATCTGCCCAAATCTTGACAATGATTACATAACAAATTGATTGGTATGGCGTTTCATGCCTTGTTGTAGTGCTTGGTCCAAGGGAAACATTGGTAATGCTGAAGTTGCAAAGGAATCTCTAGATCTCAAATGTGTGATACGAGATGCTGGAGATGCTTCATTTCAGATACACTGCTTGGAGCGATCAGCATACGCTTCTGTGTTAAGAGCTTTCTATGCTCAGTCAGATCTCCTCTTATGGGTATATCTTTCAACCATAGTTCTAGTACCTACAAGATAGTGGTGAAATATCACTAAGCAAATCACAAACAATTGGAATTGCTGGATCATATTTTTCAGATTTGTTATACAGGACTTTTCTTTCTGGGAAACAGCAGGAGCACTGCCAGACTTTATAGAACAATAGAGTTGTACAAACACATAATTGCAAGATAAAAGGCATAGCATAAATCACTACACATTAAAGATAAAGTTGCAAAAGGATATGATCAAAACCTTATACAGAACTTATCTGTTGCTTCTTTGATCATATATTTTTCCAACTCTGTCTTCAATGATTTATTTTGAGCATTGTTTTTCTTTTTTGCATTTGTATGTAAACTTTGGGGAAAGGCGTCGTAGCTTCATTTTTTTATTTTTCTACTGAAATAAATCTGCTATCATTATTTTATTATTGTTGTGTCTTGTCATACCTGCTCTAGTTATTTCTGCATCATTATGTTCTGATGAATTTGTTCCATATATCATAATTAGTATGGGTGGATCTATATATTTGTTTCACTGATCTTTTACCTTTGGATCTTAAAATAAATATACAGGCCAGGCTTCTTACTAAGCTAAGAAATGAACTTAGATTATCATACATGGAGCATCGAGAAGTTATTGCAAGGGTCCGTTCAAATGAGTATATCAAGTCATTGAGGTGAGGATGTCTAGACTTCTTAACAATTAAACACGAATGCTTACTCAAAGAGTTGTCTGCACAAACATCACATATATAATCTTTCTTTGCTCTGTGCAGGAGATTTAGTTTAGTAAATTATTCTGGTCTTATGAAGAATACTCCTGCTTTAGATCTACATGCTGTTGTTGCTGATAAGATTGACAAAACTGGACAGTACTTCACCTCATTGGTTCCTGAACCGCTGCCTGAGGCAGTTTCTTCTGTGCGGACGGTATGCAATTTTACTTCTCTTGTAAAAGTTGCACTCAGCTTGGAATATGGATTATGCATGTTTGTTCCTCTACTGGCGATTCCAATCTCCATAATTTTTCTTTAACTATAAGGTCGTGGAAATCACACTTATCAGCGTTTATCGATAATATGCCCGTCTACATTTATTATGTGGAGCATAAATGACCGTTTTTCTATTGAATCTCTGTGTTTTCCAGAGGACATATGCATGTTTTTACCATCAAATCAAATAAGTTAAAGCTGCTTTTAAACGATAAGGGCATAAAGCTGTTTAATGTGCACTTATAGTATTCTGGACCTTTATGCTGATTGTAACTGTTTACAGGAAGGCCCAAACATGATCTGCTTGATAGTAGTAAGAAATCACCCTGTGCAATGAAGGCTGGATGCGCTGTATCTCCCATGTTTCAAGAAAAGCAAAATCAATAAAATGCTGGTGATGTTCCTTGGTGCTTTCACAAAGATATGGAAGTACCAAGAAAAAGGTGAACTGAAGTGTCTCCTGTGAGCAGATCTAAGAGCCTGAGCGTCATCACTTACAGCGCTGGAAAATAGATCATGACTCTGATATAATTAAGATTCTCCTAACTTGTGGCCTTGTAAACAAGGTACGTGTATCCCTATTGTGGTCAGACGCAAAAAACTTGGCTGCAGGTGAATCCCCCGAGAGGCCTGATTCCTCGTAATCTTCCATCCCTTACTTGCCAGTGATATACCAATATGTTTCAAAGACAAAGATTTCGTATTTTCCAACTTATACAAATTTCTATGTTTATTTTGTGCTATATGAAATTCCTTAGTTAGGGTGTCAGCTTTTGCATTCTACTCCCTCTGTCCCATACTATAACAGCATCTCCAGCCGTTGGCCCCCCAGGACGCATAAAAGTCGCCCCCTGGGGGCGAGCCGATGATACAATCGGCGCTGGGGGCGGTTTTGCGCCCAGTTGTCGCCCCCAGGCGCCGAAATTGGCCCACTTTTCAGCCCCATTTCGGCGAATAAAGGGCCCATATGGGCGAGAATAGGCCCATATTCGGCGTGGTTCGCCGTGTCTCGGCGTTCAATTATCAACACAATTTTTTCTTATCACATATTTTATCACAGAAAAATCAAATACTTCAACAAAATAGTACAACAACAAATAGTTCAATACAAATTATATAGTTCAACAAATAAAAACTCATATTTCATCACACGTCGCTCCGGCGTCCCCTTGAGCCTCCATAGGTGCTCAATCAGATCTTTCTGATTGATGATGCACTGTGGGTCTCGGATCTCTGACGATATCTTGAGATAGGCAGTCCAGTTGCGGTAGCTGGTGATCAACTTGCTAGAGGACCCTGCACATGTAGTATGGTTCGATGTCAAACACTGGGTCTTCTTGCTTGCTCTCGATGATCATGTTGTGCAAGATGACACAGCAAGTCATAATCTCCCACATTTGATCTTTCGACCAGGTCGAGCGGGTGCGGACAACGACAAATCGAAATTGCACTACAAAAAAAGACACATCCGTGACATTTTGGGCGAGCAATTTTTTTTCATCATACATATGACACTTCTATGACGATAATTGTGACAAAACCGGTATCATCATAGATGTGGTGGGCTCCTACTTCTATGACAAAAATCATGACGAAAATGGGCTTTTCGTCTGGCGGGCGGAGACGCAGCTGCATGACATTCTTTGGGCCGTCCATGACGGAAAAAACCATGGTAGAAGCGAGGGGAGAAAATTTGAGGGAGTTGCGATTACGGTGGGAGGTCGGGGCGGAGCGATGCGCTTTTCTCGTCGTCGTGCTGCGCGTGTGTGCGGCGTTGGCTCTAATCAACCCGAAGCGAGGCGTTGGGCTCTAATCAACCCGAGTGATTGCAATTCAGCTCGCGTTCTCGAACCCGGCGATTACCGCAGCGAACTCGCGTTCGAACCCGGCGACCGATCGGTGGCTGAATCAACGCGATGGGCGATTCCTTCTCTCTGCTGCTAGTGGCGTTGCGGGGGGTTGGATGAGCGGTGGCGGTGGCGTTGCCTCTGGATGAACAGGAACCCGTGGTGTGGAGGGCTGGATGAGCAGAGAGCGGTGGAGGGTGGCCGTGGAGGGTGGTTGAACAGGGACCCGTGGTGTGGAGGGCTGGATGAACGATGAGACGGTGTAGGGGTGCCGTGTGGATGGGTGGTTGAGCAATGGCCGGTGTAGGGGTGCCCGTGTGGATGGGTGGTTGAACAGTAGCCGGTGGAGTAGCGCGCGTGGAGGCTGGATGAACAGGAGCCCGTGGAGGCTGGAGGAGGTCGACGGTAGCCCGTGGAGGCCGGAGGAGGTCGACGGTGGAGATGAACAAGTATCCGTGGAGTCCGTTTTGCGATGCGGCACACCCTCCCCCTCCCGTTTCGACCGTGGCGCTCCAACACAAGTCCGTTTAAATGCATTTTGCGATGCGCACACCCCTCCCGATCAACAGGACCCCGTTTGATCGTGGGAGGTCCGTTTCCTCCGTTTTGCCGTACGCCACACCCCTCCCGATCAACAGGACCCCCGTTTCGACCGTAGGAGGTCCGTTTCCTCCGTTTTGCGGTACGCCAGGCCCCTCCCGATCAACAGGACCCCGTTTCGGACGTGGCCAGTCCAACACAAGGTCGTTTCCTCCGTTGTGCGGTACGCCAGGCCTCGTTTCCATCGCCTGTTCCGTCCAAGCCCTCCCGATGAACACGACCACGCATTCCGTTCCGACCCAGCCGGTTGGTTCCCCATGAACACGACGACGACGCTGTTTCTCCGTTCCGACCCAGCCATGTACGTATGCGCGAGTAGGCGTTCGAGACCCTGCCCGTATGTACTTACGTGGCCGTATTTTCTTTCTTGCACCCTCGCCGCTGTACATACGTGTACATGCTACGTGCACGCCTCTACTACAACATGTGCGCGCCTCTACATCGACCAGTATGTACGTACACGTTCGTGACCAGAATGACAACTCTACGTATGCTTCGACCAGGCGGGTCCCGACTGTCAGGCACTTCCTTGCGTGCGAAGATGTAGCTGGTGGGTCCCAGCAATCGAAGCGAATCGTTTTGGTTTTTTTGCCCGGGCGCACTTCCTTGCGTGCGAAGATGTAGCTGGTGGGTCCCAGCAGTCAGGGGGAAACGTTTTTTTCGTGAAATGCAGTGGCCCGTCCGGTGGGTCCCAGCTATCAGGTGGAGGAATCATTATTTTCCGCGTAATAAGGAGGCACTTCCTTGCTGCGGCCGTGGACCCAGCTGTCAGCCTCTCCGCGTACAGTCCATGTCCGATGGAAGTCGTTCCTTGACCACGTTGACCATGCTGCGCCGAGAGCACCAGGGCAGTGGACGACGGCGAGGCCTAGGAAAGGGACAACGGGGAGCCGGGGAAGACGCGGCAGTGGAAGCTCGCGCGGAGAGGAGTATGAGGGTTCACTGGTTCGGCTGCGGTGTGAGGCTGCCGTCGCCGCAGGGCCTGGCCAGCGGTGGGACTAGTAGGGGGCGGTGAGGCCTCCGCGGCAGCATAGCCGACCACGGGAGGCAGGAGCATGCGGCACGACCGGCGCTGCTTTGGGCGGCTGGAGCAAGAAGACCAGAGGTTGAAGAAGTACTACGACCGTTGGATGGACATCGTACGGTCACTGGAGCTAGAATCATTCATATTGACTAAAGTTGACAAAGGCCCCGTCGATCAACTTAGTAGGCCCAAAGTCAGCCTCCCACCATGGGGGTCCCAGCTAACAAGGGAGTATTCATTTTTTGTGCGTAATAAGGAGGCACTTCCGGTGGGTCCGAGTGACAACGCTGGAAGCGTTTTTTTCGCGAAATACACCGCCCGTCTGGTGGGTCCTAGCGATCGGGGAAACGTTTTTGCGAAATAAGGTGGCCCGTCCGGTGGGTCCCTCGCTGTCGTGGAGGAATAATTATTTTGCGCGTAATAAGGAGGCACTTCCTTGCGGCCGCTGGACCCACCGTCGACCTCTCCACGTCTGATACTCTTCCGATGGAAGTCGGTCGTTGACCACGTTGACCACGCTTGCGCCGAGAGCACCGGTATGGTGGTGCGGACGACGGCGAGGCCTAGGAAGGGGACGACGCGAGCCGGGAAGACACAACAGTGGTAGCCAGCGGAGAGGAGTACGAGGGTTCATCGGTTGGGCTGCGGCGTGAGGCTGCCATCGTCGCGAGAATAACGAGGGGTGTGGGTGAGTAGCGGATACCCGGGCCAGCGGTGGGAGTAGTAGGGGCGGTGAGGCCTCCAGCGGCATCACAGCCGACCACGAGGCGAGGAGCGCGACACGATCGGCGCCGCTTTGGGCGGCCGGAGCAAAAGACCAGAGGTTGAAGAAGCACTATGGCCGTTGGATGGACATCGTCGGCACTAGACCTAGAATCGTTCATATTGACTAAGTTGACAAAGCCCTCCGTCCCGTCAACTTAGTTGGCCCTAAAGTCATCCTCCCACTATGGTGGGTCCCATCTAGCAGGGTGGGTATTCATTTTTTGTGCGTAATAAGGAGGCACTTCCTTGCGTGCGAAGATATAGCTGGTGGGTCCGACATGTCGGTGGGAACGTTTTTTCGCGAAATCTGAGGCCCTTCGGTGGGTCCCACCGTGTCGGTGGAGGAATCATTATTTTATGCGTCAGATCCATGGCGATGGATGTCGTTGACCATGTTGACCAGGCAGCGCCGAGAGCACCATGGCGGTGGACGATTGCGAGGCCTAGGAAGGAACGACACGAGCCGGGAAGACTTCGGCAATGGTTGCCTGCGGGGAGTAATCTGAGGTTCTTGGTCCGGCTGCCGTCGCCGGAAAATAACAGGAGGTGTGGGTGAGTAGAGGAATGGCCTGCCACAATGAAGTAGGGTGGGGCGGTGCGGCTGTGCGGCAGCACAGCCGCACGGAGGCGGAGCAGCGGTCCCACCGAGCTGGTTTGGGTGGCTAGAGCAAGAAGATCGAGATATTGAAGAAGCGGATGGCGTTGGATTAACATCCAGCGGTCATCTGCTGCTAGAATCGTTAGGACTAAGTTGACAAAGCCAAAGTACACGTCAACCTAGTAGACCCACAAGTCAGCCTCCAAATCTGTCCCAAACAAAGATATAGCCCAAATTTCTAGCCGATTCAAATTAATTTTAAATCTAAATATACCTTAATTTAAATTCAATGAAATTTTACCCTTTAAATACAATGAAATTTAAAATATCAAAATCCGAAAGAAAACAGTATTTGGGAACTAATTGCCTGTTTGCTGTATTTTTTTCATTTTACAGCCCATTTATTATTACTTATAGCCCATTTATTATTACTTATAGCCCATTTCTTATTACTTATAGCCCATTTCTTATTACTTATAGCCCATTTCTTATTACTTATAGCCCATTTTCTGGGCAAAATGCATCCCTCCTCATCTTGAAAGATTTCCGGCCCAGCAGGGCGTAGAAAAGCAAGTAGGCCTATGTTGGTTATTCTAAAAAAACAAAATAGCTGGCTAGCCATTTTTCAGAAAGGAAAAAAACAAACTGGGCTGGCCATGTGCTAAACATATGAAATAAAAGCCTGGGCTAGACGGGCCACGGGTTCCGCACAACCTAGTTGATACCCTTCTCCGTCCTGAAAAAACAAAATTACTCCAGCTGTCTTTGGTCCCTCTTCATCCTCACCATGTACAATCATCTCCTTATTCCTCTCGGTTGTTGACCATGTTGACAACACGGAGGGCGATGTCGCGGCGATCGCGGAGGACGATGGTGAGGCCTCGGACGGGAACGAACAGAGCCGGGAAGATCACAGCCAGCCGCGGAGGCGGAGCGAGCGGTCCCGCCGCCCTGGTTTAACTTTGGCGGCTTGAGGAAGAAGAGATCAAGAAACGCGACGACGTTGAATGTCAATCGAGCGGTCAAGGTTGGCAATCGGTTTTTACTAAGCGGACACCAAGTAGCATACTTTTTATATATAGGAAGAAAACTGTGAGGAAAATGCGTTCGTCTACCGTCCTCCTCACAGGGAACGTTCGCCACATAAGTGACTAGCACCCTTGGTTTTCAACCGAGAGGTCTTGGGTTCGAGTCCGAGGAACTCTCAATTTTGTCCTCCTTCTTTCCTCGCAAAAAAGGGAAAGAAAATTAAAGACTTGGGAAGGCGTCTGAAACAAGCTAGTGTACCAAGAAAAGAGACGTTGCGAGTTTTAGAAAAAAGAAAGACGTGCTCTCGTGTAGCTGGTTCGAATCCAAACCTAGACTATGACTATATATGGTGCTATGCTACTCTGCAAGTAATGAAACTGACATATCCAACGTTCGCTTCTCCTCTTCTCTACTTACTCTACCTAGCATCGAAGTTCGCCGCAGCAACCATGTCCATTTGGCTGCTCGTCCACCGCTCTTCAAAGAGCAACAACCAGATATCGCCAAGTCGCCACCCGTACCATCGCCTGTGGGTTTCATCACACCCCCGCCGGCACGCGTACCGCAGCCGATTGCTCATCTCAACCCGCTGCCGTTGGTGTGGTGCCACTGCTGCAAATCACGCAGATTCATCTGTCGCATCTCAACCACAATCCGCAACCCTGGCCGAGTCTTCTACAAATGCCCGAATCATGGGGTAATAATATGTTTAAGTGTTGTTCTGCTGCTTTCAGTTGCTGATTTTTTAATAGTTTGGTTGATGATCTCCCAATTTGATTCGTGCGTAAAAGGGAAGATTCGTGTGATTTGTATTTACGGGAAGTTGTTGATGTGGGGAATGCAACTACGCTGATTATTTGGTTAGCCGAGGAATCCCAATACCAGCAGGTTGGGGTGTTGGACAAATGGCGAAGGAACAGCGGAAGAGGAAGATGCAGAGCGTAGGTTAAAGATGCAGTTCCTCCGATCATGGCCAAGCAACAATTGCTGAACGGCCTTGACAGACAATGAGGAGATGAAAGAGCTTGGAAGATAATGGGCAAAATCGATGTGCTCAGTGGATGATTGTCTCTTTATTTGCAGTGTATGTAGCACTCGTGATGTATTCAATGGCTCGACATGAGCACTTTGTTGAAACTAGTAATGAATGAAACACATGTAGCGAAATGGGCATAGTGTTGTGAACATCTAATGATTTCTATTAACGGAAATCAGGGGTATCCCTTTGCTCATATAAATAAATAGATAGCGAGCCCCAGTCGGGTCAGCTTTGTTCTCATTTGAAGACGTCAAGCAAATTGCAGTCCAACAACAAACTATGTCATCAAATTCAAGTTTCACAGCCAAATATGAGTACAACTAAACAACAATGTCATCATGTTTTAGTTGTCATACAATCACCAAACACAAATCAGCATACATAACAAGTGATGTTCTCACGAGAAAATACTAAACAACATGTTCATCAGGTTTCAGTTGTCATAGAAAACACAATTTCACATAGTAGATAAAAACGTCTTCGACGAGCAAATCGACAAAAGCAATGTAATCATCATCCGCAGCAGCAGCGTCAACATCTTCGCCATGTGTATCAGTCTGAATCGTAATTCCCCACGGTGTCATCTTCTTCTTCGTCCTCAACGTCCTCGAACGTTGGCTTCTTCTTGATCAACTCTTGTATGTCCACAGCACGACAAGCAATCTTTTCGCCGACGTCATTGACGTGATGGTTCTCAAAGATATTAGGAACATCTGTGTTATCTTGTACATCAGGAGCAGTGTAAGCATCATCTTGTTGTGCAACTTCATTAAACGAATTCCTCTGCTCAAACCTTTGCAATACTCTCAAGTCATCGCTATGTGCAAATGTGTCTTCCAAGAAAAATATTTGTGTTGCTTGATTTGCCAAATTAAAAGGCTCGTTGGTCTGGTACGCCGCCTTGACATTGATGGATTTGAAATAATCATGAGCTCGGGTTTTGCGATCACGGAAAACAGGTTATACCAACGACAAAGACAATGTAACCACACACCGATGATCCTCGGCCCGGAGATATCTGCAACTGAACAATGTCTATTATGTTAGCATACATTTCAGTTGTCTCTTTGTCATCGTATCTTTGCTCATGATGGCACTGTTTTGTGTCTTCCCTTGTAAATCGTCTCGTGCAAGGGTGTTGTAGCGCACATCTCCAACAACGCAAGATTCATAATGTCTTACCCGAGTATCGGGACCCATTGCTAGTGAGTAAAGGCATCATCAACTGCCTGCCCATCCTCCCGCATCTTCTTAACCTATGGTTAGAAAATAGACAAGCTGATCATCTTATGTACTCAATATATTAAAAAACCGACGATGCACTTCAAAAGCTTACATGGTTCTTGAACCATTTCGCAAATCCTGCCATAACCAGTTTGTCAATGTTTCTTGGATTTTGCGGCGAGAACTCCTCTTTGTACATGCTGCACAACATAGTGATCGCGTCAAACATCTAAATATATAAGAATGTGCTGCAAGTTTAGTAGATTACGATGTATAAGCTGCGATCTGCACTTACTTGATATAAGGTAGTATCTCGGGACAGTTATTCAACACATACCAAACCATTTTGTCCAAATCTTTAGGTTTGTCCTCTTGTCGACTCTTCCTCGTAACTCGAATGAATAATGGAAAACATTGAGCCCGGATTGTCTTCACCCACCTCTTTGCTAAGCTGATCAATTGTTTCAATGTATTTTGAGCAGAATGTCAACGCTTCAGTAGTAATGTAGGCCTCTGCAATGGAACCCTCGGGTCTAGCTCTGTTCCTAACATAGCCCTTGAAAGTGCCTAGCCGCCTTTCAATAGGGTACATCCAGCCATCTTGTATTGGACCTCTAAGTAGTGCCTCATCGGGTAGATGAACAGCCAAATGCACCATCACATCAAAGAAGGCTGGAGGATATATCTTCTCAAGGTCGCATAGGATAGTTGGTATCTTGTCTCTAAGGCGCTTCCAAAGCATCTATCCTGATATTTCTACTTCGAGTTCCTGAAGAATTGTCCCAACTCTTGCAATCGCTCTGTATAAGTCGTATGCCCAATCCTCTAAGGATAACAGTAAAACCCTTTGAAGTAGGGCGTGGCAGTCATGAGTTTTCAACCCTTGTACCTTGTTTCCATCTCAGACCGACTCTCCTTTCATGGTTGGAAGCAAATCCATGTGGGAATCTCACACGTGATGGACCTCGCATAATTCTTTTCTTTTACCTTGTCCAAGGCGTACACAGGTGGTGCCATATCCGTGGTTTACCTTCATCTTGCACCGCAAATCCTTTCGATACCAGTTGTGTCAAATCAATCCTAGATTTTAAGGTATCTTTCGTCTTGCCTTCAATGTTAAGAAGTGTCCCGATAATGCTGTCACATATATTTTTCTCGATGTGCATCACATCAAGATTATGCCGTAGATCCAAATCTTTCCAATACTCCAAGTCCCACAAAGTGGACCTGCGGGTAAACAATAATCTCTCTTCTACCGTACACGCTTCCTTTTCCGCTACCATTACTAGGATGGTTTCTGGTGTAATATGCCTGACCTTCTCTAATTCCACTTGCAACTCATCGGCGGTGAGCCTCTTTGGCGCATCACGGTTTTCATGCTTTGCATTGAACACATGTCTTCGGTATTTTCTAGGATGTGGCTTGTCCTTGGCAAGGAAGCGGCGGTGTCCAATGTAACAGATCTTGCTAAGTATTACGTGATGACAGTGATTCTGTCTGGCGAACACATGCATTGTAACAATGTGTCGTTCATACGACATAGTGCCCAAAGCGGATAATCATGGATGCACCAAATTACAACAACATGCGAAAGAAATCAGCTGGTGGGCTGCTATATAGGTCTCGAGTGAGAACACCCTTCCATAGCTGTTGATGTTCCTCCACAAGAGGCTCCATGAACAAATCAAAATCCTTTCCGGGACTTTTTGGACTGGGATGAGCAAGGCCATCATGTAGTTTGATTCTTTAGTGCGAGACATTTGGAGGCATGTTGTAAGGATAACAAGCACTAGCCACATGCTATATGTGGCGCTCTGTGGCCAAATGGGTTAAATCCATCCAAGCTAAGCCAAGTCTAATGTTTCTCGGTCAAGACAAACTCTTTGTGTTTATCATTAAAGCTTTTCCACTCACTACCATGAGATGGATGGCTCATTACATTCGATCTCCGTACTCTGGTTCCTAGAATGCCACAAGACATCCTCTCTTGTTTCACATCATGAAACAACCTCTGCAATCTTGGTGTAATTGGAAAATGTCTCGAACATTATGAGGAACCCTCTTCACAGCATCGCCATCTTTCCATCTTGATGATTTGCATTTGGGCATTCACTTAAGTTGGCATAATCCTTCCGAATAGAACACAATTATTCTTACAAACATGGATCATATCATATCCAATTCCAAGCGCACGAAGGAAATTCTTCATTTCTTTGTAGGTGTGTGGCAGCTCGGACATCTCGGGAAAGATTTGCGGAAAGCAGCCAACATCGCATCGAATGATTTGTTGGTCATCCGCTAGGATGTCTTCACCTGAAGAAAGGTGACCATAGCTGAGAATACTGACAGCTTATTTCCTGGGGTGACAGCAACCTTGCATTGTTCCAACATGCGGGCCCACCGTTTTTCTTCTGCAGGTGAAAGTTCACGGAATGCACGAGCATTTTGTAGCATTGTTTCAATGTTGGTCAAACTCACTGGCTCCGCCACCACCACCACCTCCTCCTCTTCCACCTGAGCATCAGGCAGATCAAGATGGTGATTTGCTGCTTCCACGTAGTCAATAACATTGACGTTCATAGCTTCACCATGATGAACCCACCTAGTATATGTGACCGACATCCCATACAAGTGTAGATGATTTTGCACGCTTGATCGGGGTCTTGTAACTGAATTCATACAACTGCTACACGGGCAGAGCACATCTGATTTGGACCACCGTACTCAGCTCGATAAAGTTCATGAAGTTTTCAACCCCTCGACATATGCAGCGGAGAATCTTGAGTAGAAGTTATCCAAGTCCTGTCCATCATTGAGACATACAAATTAGTTCTTCTACTAGATATTACAGGAAAAACATATATGCTTTTTATGAAGTCCGAAAAAAATACCTAGGTCGATGTCTAAAGCTATGGCAAGATATTTGGATGAGCAGATCTAAGTAACGAAATATATGTAAAGCTAATTCAGCAAACAGATTTGAGTGCTAAATTATGGCAGGCTGTTTCAGCAGTCAATGAGCCCGAGCACACAGCCATCGAACTATTGAAGGCCATCGTAGAGTATAAAACGGTGTAGAGCTATTTCACCTAACAGATTGGCTATTAGACCATGGCAATCTACGTCACAATAAATATATGGCAGGATATTTTAGCAACTAATCGGCCTTGGCATGCCAGCTCAGCTAAGCAGATTGAGTGCGAGAATAGGCAAGGAAGCTTCTTAAGCGAGCATATTGACGATAAACTACTTGACAAGCGGTGAGATTAACGACGTCTATCAGCTAACATTCAGCGCTACACCGACATGAACGGGGCCTCAGTCTAGAATGCGTGTACCGTGGGAGAAGCTGACCGCCGTGCGTCTCCACACGAACGTCACCAGCGGTGGGGGCGCTAACCGCCGTGCGCCTCCACAAGAACGTAGCCATAGGTGCCGGCGCGGCTAGAGGATGGCAGATCTCGAGCGTCTTGTGGGGCGAGAGGATTTCCGTCGTCCCTCAACGAACATGGCGCCGACAAATCGGCGGCAAGGGGAGGGCGGCTTTAGCGAGCGAATGGAGTGGAGGGGACGGGGAGGGGGTTGGGGAATATTTGGCGAAGGGCGGTTGAACCGAATTTGGGGAATTTTTGTGTGGGGGAGGATTTTGTGCGGTGGGCGGGGGAGTTTGGCGCATGGTCGGTTTCTCCAAGTGCAGTCCAACGTGTCGGTGAAGAGGCAAGCGAGCCCGTTCCGTTTGCATGAGCCGTGTGCAGGACCGAGCGTGTGTGGGGTGCAATGCGACCATGACAGAGTCTTGTGAGTGTACCGCCTTCTTTTCCTTTTAAACTAGGTGCTTCTCCCCCTCAAAAAAAATGTTTCTTCGCGCGATCCATCGATACTACTACTAGTAATCCGGTAATCCCGACTAAAACGGCGCGGACGGGTCTTTTCCCGCGCGATATGCTGGGAGGTTGGCTTAGTTGGGTTTTTTAGATTTGTCTCGGTTCAATATAAAGCAGAGTTGGTGATGATGGTGTGCCTGTCATCCTACAATATAGGCCGCCCGATCTATATCTAATGGATATGAAGGAAACTATGACAATTTACCCGCACTCCTCTGCACATTTGCAGATAAGGCTTTCCCTTGTTCATCCTTTTATCCCACAAGATCTTGATCTTCCGTGCACTAGTACTCCTACAATATGTATATTATTGTGAAAATTCATATACACCGGCCGAGATTAATGCAAACACGGCAGATTTTCATTACATTTCGAAATTTTATAAGACAGAAAAATAAAAGAAATCCGACCCTAAACCTATTCTACGGCGGCGACTGACGTCCTCCATCTGCGATCTCTATGTACGGGGGCGGGGTTCAAGACCCATGAAGTGAAGGTGCGGTTGAAAGTGCGTTATATCGACTAGAGGGGGTGAATAGGCGATTTTTATGAATTCTTCACTGAGGAATTTGCCGGTGAGGAAATTCCTTAGCGAAGAACTACTTGCAGCAGAATAAGTACTCAGAAGTAAGCATAACAGAATACAGGCATGGTCATAATGATGAAATGAAGACAAGCACAGTCTGAAAAGCATAATCGAGGATAACACAAGATGAAGACAAACAGATGAAGAAATTGAACGAGGAAATTGAGAAAGTCTTGATCAAAGTATTCAAACACGATATGAACAAACACTCAAGGCAAGAATGAGGAAATGAATGAGTTGAGGAAATAGAACCAGATAAGGTTGGTGAAGACAATGATTTGGTAGACCAGTTCAACTGCTGTCTCGGTTATGCGTCTGGTTGGAGCGGCCGAGTATTTAAACTTGAGGACACACAGTCCGGACACCCGATCGGCCGAGCACGCAGCTCAGGACACCAAGTCCTCACCGTATTCTCCTTGAACTAAGGTCACACAGACCTCGTCCCAATCACTCGTGGTAAGTCTTGGCGACTTCCAAACCTTCACAGACTTCGGTCACTCGGCGATCCACAATTCCTCTTGGATGCTCTAGACCATGACGCCTAACCGTCTGGAAGAAGCACGATCTTCAAAGGTAACAAGCGTCGGGTCCACGCAGGATTAATCTCTTGATGATGCTCAATCACTTTGGGTTTGTAGGTGTTTGGGTTTGGGTTTTCCTCACTGATGATTTTCGCTCAAAGTCCTCGGAGGATGGGATGCTCTCAAATGACAAGTGTCGGTTTCTCTCGGAGCAGCCAACCAGCTAGTGGTTGTAGGGGCGGCTATTTATAGCCTAGGGAGCAGCCCGACATGATAAGACATAAATGCCCTTCAATGATATGACCGTTAGGTGGATAAGATATTTTGGGACAGCTGGCGCGCAGCACAGCAACGGTCGGAAATTTGACTCTCAAATTCCTCGGGGCTATCATGTTCCTAATCGTAGGCAATCCGCCTTTGGCGAATTCCTAACTCCTCGGTCGAACAAATTCCTCGGCGATGAGAAGAACTTCGTCTCATCCTCAAGAAATTGACTGAATCTGTATGAGATTTCAATGGCTTCACTCAAGGGATTGATAGGTGTAGGATTTTGAGTTGAGCATCACATGGAAATTTTTCCTTAGTATTTCCTCGACCCCCTTTAATAGTACGGTGTTTCCTATGACTCAAGAAAGAGAAAACAAAACTACGAAAACAAAAGTCTTCACGCTTCATGTTCCTCAAATGAATACCAAGTCTTCAAGGTCACACCAATTTCTTCACTTTCAAAGTCTTCAGAAAGTCTTCAGAATACCAAAGTCTTCAGTCGAAGAACTTCATTTTTAAGGGTCAACTTTCTCCGTAAATATCAAACACCTCATAGACTTATAGACCTGTGTACACTCATAAACACATTAGTCCCTTAACCTATAAGTCTTCAATACACCAAAATCACTAAGGGGCACTAGATACACTTAAAATCTCCCCCTTTTTGGTGATTGATGACAATATAGGTTAAGTTTTCAACGGGGATAAACATATGATGTGTAAATACTGATATTGAGGAATTTGATTGCAAGATGTAGAAGAACTCCCCCTGAAGATGTGCATAGTGAGGAATTTGCTTTTGAGGCAATGCACATTTGAAGAGTTGAATCATGGAGATCTCCCCCTATATCTTGTAATTCATACACGCATTTGACATATAATATGAAGAATTTGAAATGCATGATGAAATATGGTGACTGATGTAATTCAGCATGCGTGTATTAACATATAACGAGGAATAAGCATGCAGAGGAACACATCAAAAAGTATCAGAGCACCATCGGGTTTAAGATTACAACTCGACCAACAAAAGTTTCAGAAGAGCGAGAGTTGTAACTTAGAAAAAAAAACACCCATATAATAGACCCGCTTGAAGACTAACTCAACTTTCTCCCCCTTTGTCATCGAATGACCAAAAGGATGGAAACTGAGGACTAACGCCCCTGAAGAATATCAAGTTGATGGTGGAGCGCCAGCGTTGTCGGGGTCGGTAGTAGGGCATGCCGCAGTGTCGTCCAAGTCTTCATTTTCATCAGTGTCGCGCGAATAGGAGCTGGCCACCAAGGAAGGAACCTTGACCTTCTTGAATTTCTTCGGAGGAGGTGCAGACCAGTCAAATTCTTCCGTCAGACCCATTTTCTTCAGATCTCCTGCGCTTTAGACATGAGATAGAACAGCCCAGGTACGGTTGAAGGTTTCATGGAGGTAGTATCGGTTTTTCTTCACTGCATTGTGTGTGGAGGTCATGTTGTGAAGAATTGAACCAAACTGACGCTTGACCCATTTATGATTGCGATCAACTCTCTGATGAAGACTGAGGAGTAATTCACGATCACCATCACCACAGGTCTTTGTGGCTTGAGGATTTTGCCTGGCAGAATTGTTGGCAGCAGAGTCATGTGTGGCAGAGTCATCATTGGTGGAGTAGGATGCAACTTTGCGAAATTGACCATCCAATGGACGAATGCCTTCATCTATCACAGCAGTTGCCTTGCCTTTGTCATCACCGAGGAAAATGTCCGTTTGAGGACTTCAATTGGAGGCAAGTAGCTGCGGTGGTTGAGTATCGACCTTGTAATTGAGTGAAGACCTTGTCCTGATGAACCTCATAATCCATGGTGCATAAGGCTTCAGCTCAAATGGTGACATAGCAATATTCGCTAGAGTCCTCATGAAGAAATCATGGAAGTTGACAGGAACGCCATGAATGATGTTGAAAAGCATATTCTTCATGATGCCAACGACTTCTTCATCATTTGGGTCGTGGCCTTTGATAGGACTCATTGTCTTCGTCAGAATGCGATAGACAGTCCGAGACAGATACAGTAATTCCTTGATGAGGAATTTGGTTCGAGGGGCCTGCCCTGGCTTCAAAGGCTTCATCAGCACTTGCATGTAGTGATTTGTAAGCTCAGGTTCACTGTAGACGCAACGAGCACCATCAAGGGGAGGACTGAGTGGGAGGGCACGAAGCAATTCAGTTGCTGGTGCCTTGTAGTGAGTATTTTCCGACATCCAGTCCAGCACCCAAGAGTTCACATCTTCAGAATTTCCTGTGATGTGCAGCGTCCCATAGAATTGAAGAATGAGTTCTTCATTCCAATCACAGATGTCGGTCAGAAATTCAGCAATCCAAAGATCGTGAAGAACGCCGAGGACCGGCTCGAAGCTGGCGGAGATTCCATGTCCACGTGAGGAATGCGTGCATGATCGAAGACTTTGTCTTTGTTGAATAGCACATAGGAATAAAAGTTGGCTTGACTAGCAGTCCGTAAACGCCTCTTCCTTATCGACAGCAGAATCATAAGGGTTGTAATCGATGAAGAAAACATGCTCGCCAAAGAAGTCTTCAGCCTTGAACTTTTGCTTGCGCGAGAATGGATCCTTTGGTTTTGGCAGAGGAGTGTCGTTGAGTTGCATCACTACTCGAGAATCGCAATCTCAGGTTCTTGGTGAGGATTTTCTGGTTTCTCTTCATTTGCGGTCTGCGCTCAAAGGATCAAGAAGGCGGGTTCTTCACACTAGTGGCTGGAATTTCTTCATGCATGACGAGGTGGGATGAGTTTCTTGAGCCCAGTTGAGCGGTTGGTGCAGGGGTGAGGTATTTGTTGTATTGGGGTGAAGAGTGGAGAATTGGGATGCTGACTTTCCCAAAAGTCATCATTCATCACAGGCGTAGTGCATCCAATATCCACGTCTTCATCTTCAATTTCTCAACACCAGCCTCTTCACCGTGAACCGAGGCATTGGTGAGGATACAGCAGGCGTTGAAGGATCATATCCACTTCAATTTCTTCATCAATCTGCTCGTGAAGCAGCAAAATGATTTTCTTCATCGATCCGCTAGGGATCACATATTCTTCACCAAAAGGAACAAGGTCCTTTGATGGCATGGTGGAAATCGGAACAGCATCAATCGGATTTTCAAACGAGCTGGTCATAGGCTTCATCTTCTTTGAAGCTGAAGATTCTGAAGCAGCTGATGCTTTCCTTTTCTTCACTGCAGCTCGCTCTGCAACCTTGGTCTTCTTCACATCTGATGCAGATGGAAGGATAGGAGTTGGTGTAGGCGCGGGAGGAGCTGAGGAACTTGTTTGAATTTCCTCAGGCGCAACTGATGCAGTTGCCCTGACTTCTTCAGTTTCTTCAGGCGCACCACTAGTGGATGCCCTGGCAAATTCTTCAGCGGCTGGGATGGAGTCATCAGCCCTGGAACTAGCATTTTCTTCAGCAGGCTGAAAATCATCAGCGGTGCTGGCATGTTCTTCAGTAGGCTGAGTAGAGGCTCCAGCCTGAGGAACTTCTTGTTGCGTTGGAGCTGCAACATTTGTGAACTTCTTAGTCAGGTTGACAAATCTGACTTTGGCTCCTTGCCAATCAGCATAATAAGCATCGAAGTCATCGCTGAGGGCTTTGATTTCGGACTAGATCATGAGAAGTTCATCAGTTGTCATTCTGACAACGTTTTTCCTCAGGAACTTCTCTTTCCTGAACTGAGCCTTCTTGATCAGCCTAGCCTTCTCAAATTTCCATTTCTCTTCAGAGATGAAATGGGTCAGCATGTGACTTTGGCCAGGAGGCAAATGAAAATCAGGCATAGGGGTGCCTGGATCCTTGTGCCAGAGATCAATGTAATCGAGGATCGCCTTGGATCCAAAAGCGATGCAGGCATGTGTGCCTTTGGCTCTAGCGACCCTTTCTTGTCATCTCGATGATTTCGCAAGTTCATCATCATCAGCTTCATCGTCAGATGGCACTTGGAAGGCAACCTGTTTCTTCTTCATACTTGGCCAAGGACCTCGACCAGCCGTTGCCTTTGTCTTCAGAAGTGTGGGTCCTGATGAAGAATATGGTGCAACTGAGGAACTTGCTGAGACACCAGAGGCAATAGAGATGCCTGCAGTCCTTTGGCACATGGCCAGATGCACAGGTGCTGAGGACTTTGGAGGAGCTGCTGAGGACTTTTGAGGAGGAGCTGAAGATTTGGGAGGAGCAGGAGCAGCATGAGGAACTGGCCGTGAGGGCTTTGAAGATTCTGGCCGTGAGGGCATCGCTGAGGATTTTGGCCGTGAGGGCACAGTTGTTGAAGCACTCGGCTTGTGCGCGGGCTTCTTTGCCATTGATTTTCTTGGCTTGACAGAGGCCTCAGTGGCAGCAGCAGTAGCAGAGTCTTCGTTGAATTTCCTCACTGCTTCTTTTGCTTGTCTCGCCAACTTGGCTTGGCGCTTGGCCCATTCTTCAGGAAAATCCTCACCACGCTTGATGCTGGTGGGGTCAGCTTCTTGGCCAGGTGCCAATGGAGCTCTTGGGCATGGAGGATTTAGTGCGAATTTCTTCATATACTATGGAGTAACATACCTGTACTCCCTCCATTCTCTTGCACATCTCCTTTCAATCCTTTGTATGCGCACCTTGCGCTGATTTTTGTTTTCCTTTCCGAACTTGGCCTCATCAGGTGTACAATAGTCAGCATAGATATCCTCAGGTATTTCAAACGCAGTCATGACCTCAGGCCTCTTTCCTCCTTTCTGTGGCTTCTTACCGTCTGCCATATTCTTCAGTTGAGGAATTTGAACAATCGAATTCTCTGAAGAAGTATGCAACTTTTCTTCGAGGAACGCTGCAAATGAGTTAAGTTGATGAGAACCTAGTGATTCAACAGCGGACATGAGTACATGTGAACAGAGTATAGTTGCGAGGAATTTGGAGAGGTCATATGCATTCTCAGAAGGTTTTTCAAAAAGGAACAAGTTTGAGGAATTTGACCAGTTGAGCCTTGAAGAATTTCACTAAGCGTTCTTTGTCTTAGGTTCCAGAGTTGTATAGATCGAGGATCCACACAATTGAGGAATCTTGAAGAAAATGATGCTTAGAGAAACGAATCAAGAACATATGACTTGTGAGGTGTTTTGTGTGTGAGGATTTTAAGAATAAAACACCTTTGAAGATTTTGTAGAGAAAATTTGAATCAACGAGGGCAGTAAAAGTAACTTTTAATTACCTTGGATGAAGAACACGACGAACTGAGAAGTGTAGATTTGAAGCTCATCAGTTCAGATCTTCCACGCCCTAACTCGGCGGTGGAAAACAGCTATGGCGGCGGCGGAGTCAAGATTTCCGCGGCCGGCGCGAGTACGACGGCGACGAGGTCGAGGCAGTGAAGCTCTTCCTCACCGGCAATGATGGAGTAGCGGCAGCGCTAGGGTTTGAGAAGCTCGAGCGAGAGAGAGAGCGATCGAGCGGAGTAAAGGAAGTGAGGAAGGGGAGAGGGGGTATTTATAGTCGTAGTGAAAAAATGTTCGCCCAAAGATTTAGGATGAACGTGCCCCTGACCCTTCTCATTCGCTTGACATGTGTTACCCACGTACTGAAAAGTGGAGATCGTGTTAGATCGTGGGTGAATAGATAAGTCTATCGTGGGATACGGAACGGTTTGAGCGGCAAAGCCGAAAATTTGGATAAGATAAGTTAAAAGTTCCGTTCGCAAATTCTTCAGCTGACAAGGACAAAGTGAAGATTTTGAACGAGTTTCAAATAGAACGCACATGAAGAATTTGTGATTAGATTGGGTTGAGTATAGCGTAGAGGGGGAAGGGTCCGATCACATTCACTTAGCAGAAAATGCAACTTGAAGAAATAGCCACAAGTGAATGCTGTAGAGGACATAAACCCATATATATATATATACCCAATGAAGAAAAACGACGGAAACAGTGAAGATTTTGCAAAGTTGAAGAATTTGAAAAACTGAAGAATTTCAAAACTGAGGAAAACCTCAAATTGAAGATTTTCAACTTTGGTGGTGGCGTGACCCACCGTATAAGAATGATGATTTCAGACACCGCGTACAATTGTCATAGGGTTCTGAGAATAAAATTCTTCGTTAATTTCTTCGCACTTAGAGTGTTATTCTTCATTGATTGAAGAAAAACGTTTCTTCATGTGTTGTACATCTAAGTCATCAATTTTGCATAAGTGTTAGGATGAGTGTCCCATTCAAAGAACATTCGAAGACTCTAAGATATTTAGCTCACACCGCAACTTGCTAAATCTCTTCTCATCCAAGGGCTTTGTGAAGATATCGGCTAGCTGTTCTTCAGTCTTCACATGATCAATAAAGATGTCGCCCTTAAACACATGATCGCGAAGAAAATGATGACGAATCTGAATGTGCTTTGTCTTCGAGTGCTGAACTGGGTTGTGAGCAATCTTGATGGCACTCTCATTATCACAGTAGAGAGGCACATTCTTCACGTTGACGCCATAATCCTTGAGTGTTTGCTTCATCCACAGCAATTGAGCACAGCAAGAACCAGTAGCAATGTAGTGAGCTTCCGCAGTAGGCAGTGATACGCAGTTCTGTTTCTTCGAGGACCAACAGACCAAAGATCGTCCGAGGAAATGACAAGTACCAGATGTTGACTTGCGGTCCACACGATCACCAGCATAGTTAGAGTCAGAATATCCGATGATATCAAAAGTAGAGCCCTTGGGGTACCATAATCCTAGTGTTGGTGTGTGAGCTAGATATCGAAGAATATGCTTTACAGCCTTATGGTGTGATTCCTTCGGTGTAGCCTGAAATCGGGCACACATGCAAACACTAAGCATTATATCTGGCCTAGATGCACATAAGTACAATAAAGAACCAATAATGGAGCGGTATACCTTGTGATCGAAGTCAACACCATTTTCATCAGTGCATAGATGACCATTTATGGGCATTGGAATTTTGACGCCTTTGCAATCTTGCATGCCGAATTTCCTCAGAACATCTTTGAGGTATTTCTCCTTAGATATGAATATGCCATTGCGCTGTTGACGAATTTGAAGACCTAAGAAGAATTTCAACTCTACCATCATAGACATTTGATATTCTTCACTCATCATATAGGCAAATTCATCACTATAACGTTGGTCAGTACAGCCAAAGATAATATCATCAACGTATATTTGGCACACAAACAGTTCACCATCATAAGATTTAGTAAAGAGAGTAGGGTCGAGTGAACCGGGTGTGAAGCCATTCTTCATGAATAATTCCTTCAAAGTATCATACCACGCCCGAGGGGCCTGCTTGAGGCCATAGAGGGCCTTGTTGAGTCTGAAGACTATGTCAGGATTCTTTGGATCTTCAAAACCTGGGGGTTGAGCAAATATACTTCTTCCTCAAGCTTACCATTTAGGAATGCACTTTTCACATCCATTTGATATAAAATGATATCATGATGGTTAGCATAAGAAAGTAATATGCTAATAGCCTCAAGTCTAGCAACATATGCAAAAGTTTCATTGAAATCAATTCCTTCAACCTGTGTGTAGCCTTGAGCTACAAGTCGTGCCTTATTCCTCGCCACAAGGCCATTTTCATCTTGCTTGTTGCGGTAGATCCACTTTGTGCCAATGATATTATGCTTGCGAGGATCTGGACGTTTGACCAGTTCCCAGACGTTGTTGAGCTCGAGCTGATGTAATTCTTCTTGCATGGCCTGAATCCACTCAGGCTCCAGAAATGCTTCATCTACCTTAGTGGGCTGTGTGATAGAGACAAAAGCATAGTGCCCACAAAAGTTAGATAAATGTGAAGATTTTGAGCGTGTGAGAGGACCTGGTGCTTCAATGTCATCGATGATCTTGTCAACTTGCACTTCTTTTGCAACGCGAGGATGAGATGGTTGTCTTCGAGGAATTTGATCAGCATTTTCTGCAGCACCATTTTCTTCAGCATTATCTTCAGGTGCATCAGCTCGACGTTCTTCATGTTCTGGAATGTATTCTTCAGCAAAATCTTCAGTAGGAATGACATCCTCAGTTGCCTTGAACTTGATAGAATCCTCAGGTGCTGGTTCATCTATCACAGAAGGTAGGTGCTCTCTTTACGAGCCATTAGTTTCATCGAACCACACATCTACAGTTTCAACAACCTTGTGAAGAGCGTTGTTGAAGACTCTGTAGGTGTGCGAGTCCTTTCCGTAACCAAGCATAAAACCTTCATGTGCTTTCGATGCAAATTTAGCATTGTGATGAGGATCTCTAATCCAACATTTAGCACCGAAGACTTTGAAATAACTCACATTGGGTTCTTGTCAGTGAGGAGTTCATAGGCAGTCTTCTTGAAGAATTTGTGAAGATATACTCTGTTGATGATGTGGCACGCGGTATCAATTGCATCAATCCAAAAACGACGAGGCGTTTTGTATTCATCAAGCATAGTGCGAGCCATCTCAACAAGAGTTCTGTTCTTGCGCTCCACGACGCCATTTTGCTGAGGAGTATAAGGAGCAGATAACTCATGAGTAATACCAAGTTCATCAAGATAGTCATCAAGACCGGAATTCTTGAACTCAGTTCCATTGTCACTCCTGATGTGCTTGATCTTCACACCAAAGTTGGTTGAAGCCCTCGAGGAAAATCGTTTGAAGACTTCCTGCACTTCATGTTTGTAAGTAGCAATGTGTACCCATGTGTAACGAGAGTAATCATCAACAATAACAAAGCCATATAGAGATGCATCATTAGTGATTGCTGAGTAATGATTAGGACCAAAGAGGTCCATGTGAAGCAATTCAATGGACGAGTAGTGGTCATGATAGTCTTCACTGGATGCTTGGCCTTTGTCATTTTTCCAGCTTCACAGGCTCCACACAAGTGATCCTTGAGGAATTTGACATTCTCAATGCCAATGACATGCTTCTTCTTCGCAAGCGTGTGCAAATTCCTCATGCCTGCGTGACCAAGTCGTCGATGCCATAGCCAGCCTTCTGAAGCTTTTGCAAGTAGGCACACCGCTGGTTGCGGTCCTGTAGAGAAATCAACAATATACAAGTCTCCTCTCCTAAAGCCTTCGAAGACTTTGGAATTGTCAGCTTCCATAATCACAACACAACGATACTTGCCAAAGACAACAACCATATCAAGATCACAAAGCATTGAGACTGACATGAGGTTGTATCCTAAGGACTCAACAAGCATGACTTTGTCCATGTGTATGTCCTTAGAGATCGCAACCTTACCTAGAACCAATACCTGACTTTTTCCTTTGTCAGCAAAGATGATATGCTTCAGATGTGACGGTGATAAGGGAGCATCCATCAATAGATTCTTGTCACCAGTCATGTGATTTGTACATCCACTATCAAGAACCCACTCATTGGCTTTGGGTTGATCATCCTGCAGATGAATTAGTGCAACTTACGATCTCATATACTTCATCAGCGAAGAATATGATATCAATTTCATCAGATGAAATTCATCAAACAGTAAAACAGATATAGCAGTATGAGGACGTGTGAAATGAAAGTTCATTTCTTCATGATTAGCATGCGTCCTTTCAGGCAATTTTGTCGTGCCCCAAAGAAATTCTTGAGACGTTAAAGCATGTCCGAGAGCCTGACCCTGCAGAAGAGATTAGTTCTTTTTCTTCACCACCCACATCTGAAGGGGTGGCAAAGAGTTCATCACTCTACGAGCTCCATATGAGAATGGTGGCATAGAAGCCAATCCATTTCGTTTCACATAAGAGGGGTTAGGATAAGCATATGAATAAGCAGATAAATTCTTCGAGGACTTATGAACATAATGGTTTGAAGAATAATGCACATATTCATAGCCGTTAGCTCTACCCTGTGAAACAGAGTTGTTAGCATGATGATAATCATATGAGGGCTTTGATCCTTTTGAGGAATTTGATCCATGTGAGGAATTTGGTCCGTATGAAGGGTTTGATCTGGGGTTCCTATTCTTCACGGGCGGTGTCATGAGGACATTCACCTGAAGACTTTCAAGGCAACTTTTGGGAACCCAGATTTTCTTCATAGGGGAACCGTTCCTGCAGTTAGTGCCAACATATCTAGCAAATACTTCACCATTCTGACTTTTGAACAGTGTATAGTTGGAGTCAAATGACTCATCAGATGAATGAGGAGATTCACATGTAAAGCCAGATAAGTTAGATGGGTCAACTGGAGGTCCCTTTGCAGCATCCCATGAGGTTTTGGGGTACTGCTCAGGCTTCCAATATGTTCCATTAGCATTGAGTTTCCTCTCAAAGGCAATACCCTCTTTCCTAGGGTTTCTGTTGAGGATCTGCTTTTTAAGCACATCACAAAGAGCCTGATGCCCTTTGAGGCTTTTGTACATGCCTGTCATGTACAATTCCTTCAGCCCTGCATTGTTAGTGATACTAGCAATGTCCTCAGATGAGGAATTAGTGATAGCAGAGGCAGGTGAAGAATTTGTAACAGTTGAAGCATTTGAACATTCAGGTGAAGAATTAGCATTTTCAGGTTCAATGCACTTTAAGCATGGAGGAACAAATTCTTCCTGAGAAGCGCTGATTTGTTGAGCTAGCAATGAATCGTGCTCCTTCTGAAGATCTTCATAACTCACTATTAGCTTCTCAAGATCTTGCTTTCTTTGAAGAAATTCATATGAAAGCTTCTCATGATCAGATAAGAGAGTGTTATGATGACCTTGAAGGCTGTCAAACCTAGACTGAAGTCTCTGAAGATTTTCAGTCGTATTTTAGTGCGATCCATTTCTTCACCCAACATATCATTACTTTTGTCTAGCATGTTTTGAACCTTTTCCAAGGCCGTTTGCTGTTTAGTGGCAATGCAAACAAGTTTGGTATAACTAGGTTCAATATCATCATCAGATCCATCATCATCAGATTCATCTTCACTAAACTCGAATGAGGAACATTCGGTTACCTTGTCACCCTTTGCCATGAGACATGATGCAGAAGATGATGATTCAGGTTCGAAAGTCTTCGATTTGAGAGATTCCTTGAAGTCCTCAAACCAAGGATCATGACGGGTTCGATGACCTTCATAGACATCAGATATTCGGTCCTAGATAAGCTTCGCATTGCAAAGATGCATAATGCGTTTGAATTCATCTCTGGATAGGCAGGAACAGATGATGTCCTTCGCCATGATGTCAAGTCGAGTGTACTTGCAAATGTCATCAGCGCCTGCCTTCTTGCATAGATCGGTAAGACCAATCTCAGTGACGGTCCACAGCTCGCTGTCCATTGCCATGAGGCGCTCCTCATCATGGCCTTCCACTTGGGATAATCATGACCGTCAAAGATGGGGCATGTCACTTTCTTCATACTGCGGTCGACATAACTAAAACTCCGTGGTTAAACTAAAATCACACGTAACAAGGCAAGTACCTTGCTCGATACCAATTGAAAGTGCGTTATATCGACTAGAGGGGGTGAATAGGCGATTTTATGAATTCTTCAACGAGGAATTTTCCGTGAGGAAATTCCTTAGCGAAGAACTACTTGCAGCGGAATAAGTACTCGAAGTAAGCATGATGAATCGTGCATGGTCATCATGATGAAATGAAGACAAGCACAGAGTACATAAAGCGTAATCAGGATAACACAAGATGAAGACAAACAGACTGAAGAAATTGAACTTAGGAAATTGAGAAAGTCTTCAGTCAAAGTCTTCAAACACAGATATGAACAAACACTCAAGACAGTAAATGAGGAAATGAATGAGTTGAGGAAATAGAACCAGTAAGGTTGGTGAAGACAATGATTTGGTAGACCAGTTCCAATTGCTGTCTCAGTTGTACGTCTGGTTGGAGCGGCTGAGTATTTAAACTTGAGGACACACAGTCCGGACACCCGGTCGAAAGCACGCAGCTCAGACACCAAGTCCTCACCGTATTCTCCTTGAACTAAGGTCACACAGACCTCGTCCAATCACTCGTGGTAAGTCTTGAGCGACTTCCAAACCTTCACAGACTCAGTCACTCGGCGATCCACAATTCCTCTTGGATGCTCTAGACCATGACGCCTAACCGTCTGGAAGAAGCACCGTCTTCAAAGGTAACAAGCGTCGGATCCACGCAGATCAATCTCTTGATGATGCTCAATCACTTTGGGTTTGTAGGTGTTTGGGTTTGGGTTTTCCTCACTCGATGATTTTCGCCAAAGTCCTCGGAGGATGGGATGCTCTCAAATGACAAGTGTCGGTTCTCTCGGAGCAGCCAACCAGCTAGTGGTTGTAGGGGCGGCTATTATAGCCTAGGAGCAGCCCGACATGATAAGACAAAATGCCCTTCAATGATATGACCGTTAGGTGGATAAGATATTTTGGGACAGGCCATGCCAGCATATAGCAACGGTTGGAAATTTGACTCTCAAATTCCTCAGGCTATCATGTTCCTCACTGTAGACAATCCAAGACTGGCAAATTCCTAACTCCTCGGTCGAATAAATTCTCGGCGACCGAAGAACTTCATCTCTCACATCAAGAAATTGACTGAACTATATGAGATTTCCAACGGCTTCACTCGAGGGATTGATAGGTGTAGGATTTTGAGTTGAGCATCACATGGAAATTTTTCCTTAGTATTTCCTCGACCCCTTTAACGAAGACGGTGTTTCCTATGACTCAAGAAAGAGAAAACGAAACTACGAAAACAAAAGTCTTCACGCTTCATGTTCCTCAAATGAATACCAAGTCTTCAAGGTCACACCAATTTCTTCACTTTCAAAGTCTTAAGAAAGTCTTCAGTCGAAGAACTTCATTTTTAGGGGTCGACTTTCTCTGTAAATATCAAACTCCTCATAGACTTATAGACCTGTGTACACTCATAAACACATTAGTCCCTTAACCTATAAGTCTTCAATACACCAAAATCACTAAGAGGCACTAGATGCACTTACTGCGGTCTCCGGCGAGGAAGAGTAGAACACGAGATACGGACCGGCCAGTTGGCACACCATGCCCTGCCACCTCCCATGCCCTACTCATCCTCGGAGGAGTCCCCGACCTCGGCGGTGCTGGACGTTGGACGGCGACAAGTAGGATGCGTGGCTGACGGTGCTCCCGTCGTCGGCCGCCAGCGTGGCCACCGCTTGTGCGGTCGCGTCCGCGTCCGACTACGCCGCTATTGCGTCGCGAGAGGCGACTTGAGCGAGGGCGGCGACCTCGAGCTTCATCCCCGAAGACAAGCTCTCCCGCAGAGTGTTCGCACTTGCGGTCTTGGTGGATGTGGTGTTAGGTAGGAGGACGATGCGCTATGCTGTGGAGGTTAGCTGGGCGTTGCCGCTTTAAGTAGCGCATTCCGGTGAGGCCAAGCATCTAGGTGCATCATTAAGTCGCCGGAGTTGGTTCCTCGGGCACGGAGCCTCTTAACGACGACATACGAACGGATGACATGAATGCGGGCAGCTGGCGCTGGCTGGGAACGCACCGCGCGACGGCGCGAGGGACGAGGGCTTTGGTGTGCCAGGGTAGTCAGCTGCGGTTGTGGCAACGTTGGAGATGCCCTTTGCTCAAATGCGATCCCCGCATGTCATTGAAAAAGCAAGACGACCGGCATGGTCTCAGTCCACAGGATGCGCTTGGCGCACTACACCACTCCAGCGGACGCCGTCGCGGCGCCCGTGCATCCTGTGTAGCGACCAGACCCGAATGGATCAAGTCTCGTGCTCGTGTCATCCTGGATCGATAATGCCGACACCACACAAGATTGAAGGATTTATAGCAGAGTAGCAATCACACACTTATTACACCGTTGTCCACAAAGGAACTTATTACAATAATATGGCTTAAGGCCATCTAATAATAACAGCGGAAGGCTTGGAAGATAAGTGAGTCCATCAACTCCATCGGCATCATCGAGTATAGAACCACGACCTAACACCTTACTGTCGTTCAAAAAGTCTGCAACGTGAAAGTTGCAGCCAAAAACGGACACATGGAATATCTTATGCCGCAATGTAACACATAGAGAGTAATGAAAGAATAAGCCTATACTACATGCATATATAGCTGGTGGTAAGGCTCTCTGTTACATTTTTTTTTGCATAAAGCTAGTTTTCCCTACAACAAAGGAATAATTTTATTTAACTATCATGGTGGTTGTTAAACATTGAGAATGGTTGACACATCCTCAATCCCAATTAAAAGTACTCATCAAATCCCAATAACTTTTATTAGCGATAACATGTTGAGATTCACATGATATTCAATTACCAGATACTCAAAACGTCCATAACCGGGGACACGGCTAATCATGATTAGTTTATACACTCTGCAGAGGTTTGCACACTTTTCCCCACAAGACTCGATCGCCTCCGCTTGGTTCTCGTGACTACATGGTGTTTGAGAGACGGATGACCGAGACATAGTCTTCGAAGCGCTTAGCACCTTACATGTGGGTAGACCGTACCAACCTACATCCCCTACATCAGCTAGCCTACCCGTAAGAGTTCGCACAACTTAGTCAACTACGCCAGAGCCCATAATTGGCTTGTGGCTGCACACGGAAGTTTCCAGCTTGAATAATCTTATGATCCCTTAGAGCACAGGTGGCGGTCCAAGAAATACAGGCAAGTCTGATAGAAACCAGGTGCCTCAATCCACCCAGATGTGTGTTTAGGTTGCCACCTTAAATAAACCATTAATTAACAATCTCACATCCGTCATGGATATTCACTCACCCAATCCACGCCTACTAGCATAGCATAGCATAATAAGCAAACGAGAAGTAACTCCCAAGGTTTCATAAGTAAAACAGTAATAGGTACTACCTCAATCTACTTCCCAACCCACAATTTAATTAGATCCTAAACATGCAAGTGTTTGAGGTTTGATCTAATGCAATGAAACTGGGTAGTAGAAAAGGTATGATCAAGTGTTACTTGCCTTGCTGATGATCCGCGAGACCTAGAGATTCGAAGTAACAAGCGGCGCACTCCGGGTGATCTAACGCAGACAAACAACAAGCATACAATAAGTACTCATCTAATGCACAGGGAAAACTCGAATAAAAGATCTAACCAGATAGTTCAACTTAAGAACCCTGGTTGCAAAAGAATCGAATCAAATAAAGCATCGAAAGTCGAAACTCGAGAGAGAACGACTCGGTTTAGCAATCTGAAACTAGGTCAAAATTTCACAGTAGCAAAACTCGTGTAAGTAGGTTAGTCGAACGGCGGTTTCAGAACTAAACTCCGTGCACTTGAATCACCTGATTCCGATAAACGAGCGAGAAAATAAACAGATTTGAAAATCGGATCGGAAATCGAATCAGAAAAAAAATAACGGATTAAATCCGATTAAAAGAAAACGACGAACGGATTAAATAACGGACGTTAGTTAATGTAACTAATCCAACGAACACATTCATTGAAACAAACAGTTTGGTGAACGCTCATTAAATAAGAAAACCGAAAAAATAAAACCATCTAGGGTTTTTAAAAAACCAACATCTTCAAAAAAACGGATCGGGTTTTCTAAAGAAACCGGATCGGGGGTTCTGCGGCGGCTACCTCCGGCGGGGCTCGTGAGGGCTCCGGGCGGCGGGTCCCATGGGTCGGGAGGGTCGGCGGGCGGCGAGGGGCGGCGAGGGCTCTCATGACGGCGGGAGACGCAGGCGGCCTCGGCGGTGGAAGGCGGCGGCGGCTCGGGTTAGAGGGCGGGCGGCGGCGGATGAGGAGAAGGGGGGGCGGGTATAAAAGGAGGGGGTTCGCGCCTTGGGGAAGGGGGCAGGGCGGGCGGCGGCGCGTCCGAGCCGACACACAATGCGGCGGCGGCGGCGGCGGCGGAGTCCGCGCTGGGAGGAGGAGGTGGGCTGTGGCGGCTGGCCGGGCCGTGGCCTTAGCCCAAAGCGGGCGCGCGATGTTTTTTTTTTTTAAACAAAACTAAACGAATTTAAAATAAAACCAAACGAACTCAATTTAATAAAATTAATTTTCCCGACTCCTAAAATGAGTCGAACAAAATGAACTTTACAAACGGGCAATATGCATATTTTTTTAAATGCTCATTTTGCCTAAAGCAAATAAATCCTCAAAACCAAATTTTGATTTATTTATAATATCTTCATTTTTCCTAAATGTTGGGAAAGTCATATTATTCCCTCTCTTTAACTTTTTATATCGGAAAAACTTTTGAAGATAAATAAATAAATCCAAATGATCCCATTTTCAAAATTTGAGAAATCCCAAATATGAAAATAATGAAACTTCCAACTCTCCGAGGGTCCTTGAGTTGCGTGAAATTTTCTAGGATCGGAAAATGCGAGAAAAATATGATATGCATGATGACCTAATGTATAACATTCCAAATTGAAAATTTGGGATGTTACAAACCTACCCCCTTAAGATGAATCTCGCCCTCGAGATTCGGGTTAACTAGAAAATAGGTGAGGGTGGTCCTTACAAAACTTCCTCTCTTTCCTGGTGGCTTCATCCTCGGTGTGGTGGCTCCAATCGAACTTGCAAAACTTGATAACCTTGCTGCGGTAACTCTGCTAGCATAATCGAGAATCTTAACCGGTTTTTCCTCATATGTTAAGTCATCCTTCAACTGAATTGCTTCCAGTGGCACTGTGTCTCTTAACGGTACCTCTATTATCTCGGGGTGACATTTCTTCAACTGAGAAACATGGAATACATCATGAACTCCTGACAGTCCTTCTGGCAACTCCAACTTATAAGCAACTTCTCCCATGCGTTGCAAAATCTTATATGGTCCAACTAAACGTGGGGCTAACTTTCCTTTATCTCCAAAGCGCTTAACTCCTCGAGCGGGATACTCTAAGATATACTCTGCTCCAACTTCATACTCAATCGCTGCGCTTTGAATCGGCATAACTCTTCATGTCAGGACTGGGCTACCTTGAGCCTGTCTCGAATCAACTTAACCTTCATTTCGACTCCTTAATCAAATCTGGTCCAAACAACCGACGATCTCCGTTTAGTCCCATGACAACGGTGTCCTGCACCTTCTTCCATACACAGCCTCAAAAGGTGCCATCTTCAAGCTGGTTTGGTAATGTTGTTGTAGGAAAATTCTGCATATGGCAAATTATCATCCCAACTAGATCCATAATCTAGTGCACAAGCTCTCAAAGATATCCTCCAAAATCTGATTGACTCTCTCGGTCATCCATCGGTCTGTGGGTGGAAAGCTGTCTTCAATTCCATCGTTCCCAATGTTTCGTGCAACCGGTTCCAAAATTTTGAGGTAAATTGGGTTCCTCTATCCGATCGATGCTCCTCGAACTCCGTGTAAGCACACAATTCTGGTCATGTATATGTTTGCCAATTTAGCACTGCTATAGGTAGTCTTGATCGAATGAAATGAGCTACCTTAGTCAAACGATCGACTATGACCCAAATCGAGTCATATCCTGAACGGGTCTTTGGCAAACCTGTGATGAAATCCATGCCTAGTTTATCCCACTTCCATTCGGTATCGGCAATGGTTGTAACAATCCTGCTTGCTTCGATGCTCGCTTTACTTTCGATATACGTCGCAAACTGCTACATATTCCGCAATATCCTTCTTCATTCCGTCCACCGAAAATATTCTTCAAATCCAAATACATCTTGGTATTTCCGGGTGAATCGAATAGGGTGAATCATGGGCTTCTTGTAAAATCAACTTCCCGATCTCGGGTCATTGGGCACATAAACACGGTCTTCAAACCATAGGGTATCGTGCTCATCCTCACGAAATCCTTTAGCTTTTCCTTTGCTCATTTTCTCCTTTATAGAGGCAACTTCCTTATCGCCTTTTGGGCTTCTCGATTTTGTCCATCGATGTCGATCGAATCTCCAATGCTGCTACATAGCCTCTCGAACTATTTCCAAACATAGCTCTCGAAGGTCCTCGGCTAACTCATTGGGTATCCCTCCCATCATTAGGGTATTGACGTGGCTCTTACGGCTCAATGCGCCTTACGACATTAGCCTTCCGGGTGATAATGCAATCTCATATCGTAATCCTTAATAAGCTCTAACCATCTCCTTTGTCTCGAGATTCAATTCATTCGTGTGAAGATGTACTTCAAACTCTTGTGATCCGTATATACTTCACAATGATTTCCAATGAGAAAATGTCTCCATGTCTTCAAGGCATGCACAACGGCTGCTAACTCCAAATCATGTGTGGCATAATTCAACTCATGGGGCTTAAGTTGTCGTGAAGCGCATTTAAACAACTCTTCCTTCCTGCATAAGCACTGCTCCAAGTCCTCGACGTGAAGCGTGCAATACACCTCATAATCCTTGGTCTGATCCGCAATATCAAACTGGTGAGGTAACCAATCTTTTCTTCAACTCCTGAAAACTTGCCTCACAGTCCTCGGTCCATATGAATTTGTTTTCCTTCTTCAACAATTCTGTCATAGGCTTTGCAATTCTTGAGAAATTCTCAATGAATCTTCGGTAGTATCCTGCGAGTCCAAGGAAACTCGAATCTCTCCAACTGTCGTTGGTGCTTCCCATTTGGTTACTGGTCTCAACCTTTGTGGGGTCAACTGCTATTCCTTCTCCGGATATAACATGTCCGAGAAATCCAACTTCCTTTAGCCAAAACTCACATTTGCTGAACTTGGCATACAACCGGTGTTCCCTCGGTTTCTCAAAACCAATCGCAAATGTTCCTTGTGTTCCTCTTCATTCTTTGAGAAAATCAAAATGTCATCAATGAACACCACGATTTAACTTATCCAAAAATTCCATAAACACTTTGTTCATCGTGTTCATGAAATAGGCTGGTGCGTTAGTCATCCAAATGACATAACGGTATACTCATACAGATCCATATCTCGTGGTAAACGCTGTCTTGGGTATGTCTTGCTCCCGAATCTTCAATCGATGGTACCACGATCGCAAATCGATCTTGGAAAACACCTTAGCTCCTTGTGGCGATCAAACAGATCATTTATCATAGGTAGTGGGTACTTGTTCTTGATTGTTACTTCATTTAATCCACGATAATCAACAACCATTCTTAACGATCCATCCTTCTTCTCCACTAACAATACGGGTGATCCCCAAGGAGAAGAACTTGGGCGAATAAAACCTTTATCCAATAGTTCCTTAATCTACTTCTTGATTTCCGCCAAATCTCGTGCGGGCATCCTGACGGTCGCTCGATATCGGGCCTGTTCTCGCAACAGCTCGATCAAAAACTCAATGTCTCTATCCGTGGCATTCACGCAACTCTTCCGAAATACATCAGAAAATCCTTCACCACTGGTACTTCTTCCAGCACCACTCCTGATAAGCAATTAACTTGTGCTCTCCTCGGCTCGTGTCGTGATACATACTTGATCCTTCTTCCTTCTGGTGTGGTGAGCAAAATTGACTTTGTGGTGCAATCTATGTTTCCTCCATACCTTGATAGCCAATCCATTCCTAATATCACATCCAATCCTTGGGATTCCAGAACTATTAGGTCTGAGGGGAAAACATAGTGTCCAATCCTTAATGGCGATCGATCACACCATTTACTAGCCATGTACTCTGCTCCGTGAGGTTACTAGCATGGGTGACCTAAGGGCTTGGGTCGGTAACTTGTACTTATCCACAAATCCCTTGATATGTATGAATGCGATGCACCAAGATCGAAAAGAACAACCGCAGAAATGAATTAACCAAAAACTTACCGATTCTCGCATCGGGCTGATCTTCAACCTCCTCCACATCAATGTGGTTCACCTGTCCCCTGTTGAAAGGGTTGGGCTTCTTTCGAGCTTCCATTGCCATTTCCGTTCGCCTTCGATACCATTGGCATAATGCCCGATCTTGCGGCACTTAAAGCAAGTAATGTGACTCAGGTCTACCTTGGATGGTGTTGACGGGTTGGTGCGGTTCTGTCCATTGCTTCCTCCATTCCGCTCCCATTCTTGGTGCCATTATGGTTATGCGAATTACCTCCCCATGGGTATGCTGAAACTGAATTCTGATTTAGGGGTATAACGAGGCTTCTTTGGGCTCGAGTTATACTTTCCTGTCCATACTTCCGCTTGCGGTTCTCAATTTGTCTGCTTCCTTCAATCATGAGGGCTCGGTCTACCAACTCCTGGTAGTTGTTGAAACTTGCTACCATCAACGGCATGTCAACTCATCATTCAGTCCTTCTAGAAACTTCTCCTGCTTAGCAGCGTCAGAGTAACGCTATCCGGGGCATAACGTGCTAATTTACTAAAGTCATCCACGATCGCCAACAGTCCTTCCTCCTTGGCGAAGTTGCAAAACTCACGCTTCTTCATGGCCATAGCTCCTGCTGAAACATGGGCAAGTCGAAAAGCTTGTTGAAACTGATCCCACGTGATGTTGTTCGGGGTAAGTGGCTATAAAATTCTCCCACCATGCTTTGCTGCGGGTCCTTCAAGCTGATGTGCTGCAAACTTCACTCTTTCACCATCAGTGCATCCTGCAGTGGTCAACTCCCTTCCTATCTTGCGGAGCCAATCATCTGCCACAATCGGCTCGGTGCTACTGGAATACACCGGCGGATTCAGTCTAAGGAAACGAGTCAAGTGGTCCGCAGGTGGTGGTGGCGGTGGGTTGTTATTGTTGTTGTTGTTGTTGCCCTGGTTCTGCACCAATGTTTGAATCAGGTATTCTCTGCTGAATCAGTTGGGTGATCTCTGCGGGAAAACGAATCCGGGTCGCGCCTGGAGGCATCGATGGGTTTAGAAAAGACGAGAATTTAGAGTAGATTGAGGTCTAAGGGGAATCACTACCCAAATGCACATGAGCAAATGCACACAAAATCACTTCATTCAATCAAACAAAGAGCTTACAACGATCTAACTATCGCAAAAGTGAGTGTACTATGATATTTACATGGAGGGAATACTACTAATATGTGGAGGACTTCTACTAATTTGAACCGTGGAAGACTCCATGATGTCCGCTCGACTTCGCCTTCAAAGTCGGGTTCACTTGGATCCGAATCGGTGTCGTCGATGTTGATGTAGTCGCTTGGACAATCGACATACTGGTCTTCATTCCTGAGCGCCAACTTCTTCTTGAGTTCTTCGATCTCGTACTTAAGATCGTTATTGTGTCTTGCTAGAGCTACGATCTCGTCCATGTAGTCCTTGCGTGTAGTCTTTAGTTCTCCTTCCAGTTCGACGATCCTTCCCTTTGCATTCTTTAACTCCAACATATCATTGCACATTTGGTTCTCCTGGCGTCGAATGTGCTGATTTAACTCTTGGATGAAAGCTACAATGGACCTATCCTTCTTGGTGCTGACTATGTCCCATTTGTCATCTCGGCGTCCGCAAATCTGGTAGATAGTGTCCTTGAGGTCTTCTTGATAAACTTCTCCAATGCGCCCCATGGTGATGTGAGCTGCCATGCTCTTTCCTGCACTCCAAGTTGATGCACTAAAACACTATCTATAGGCTTGGTGATTGGGGCGAATGTCCTTCCCGAACGTGAGCTTGAATCTTCCAAATACCTCTTCAGCAGAGTGGCATTGAAAGTTCCGTGAAGCTGGTAGTCCAATGTTCAGTACTTGGTGACTTCCTTCAAGTGAAATCCAAAAGGTGTGCCTTCATCTGGTTGGGTGTACTTGATCTTCGCGTCCGTCATCCTAAAGAGTAGAAAAGATGAGGAGTTAGAAAATGGAAAGAGAGTAGTGATCTATGGCTTTAACTTAGTGGTCGTGTCCTCACGGTCGTGTGCTCGATACCATTCTCTCAGAGCGACCAGACCGAATGGATCAAGTCTCTGTGCTCGATGTCATCCTGGATCAAGAATGCCGACACCACACAAGATTTCAAGGATTTATAGCAGAGTAGCAATCACACACTTATTACATCGTTGTCCACAAAGGAACTTATTACAATAATATGGCTTAAGGCCATCTAACAATAACAGCGGAAGGCTTGGAAGATAAGTGAGTCCATCAACTCCATCGGCATCACCGAGTATAGAACCACGACCTAACACCTTACTGTCGTTCAAAAGTCCGCAACGTGAAAGTTGCAGCCAAAACGGGTCAGCACATGGAATATGCTGGCAATGTAACACATAGAGAGTAATGAAAGAATAAGCCTATACTACATGCATATATGGCTGGTGGTAAGGCTCTACGGTTACATTTTTTTTTTGCATAAAGCTAGCTTTTCCCTACAACAAAGGAATAATTTTATTTAACTATCATGGTGGTTGTTAAACATTGAGAATGGTTGACAGCATCCTCAATCCCAATTAAAAGTACTCATCAAATCCCAATAACTTTTATTAGCGAGTAACATGTTGAGATTCACATGATATTCAATTACCGATACTCAAAACGTCCATAACCGGGGACACGGCTAATCATGATTAGTTTATACACTCTGCAGAGGTTTGCGACTTTTCCCCACAAGACTCGATCGCCTCCGCTTGGTTCTCGTGACTACATGGTGTTTGAGAGACGGATGACCGAGACATAGTCTTCGAAGCGCTAGCACCTTACATGTGGGTAGACCGTACCAACCTACATCCCCTACATCAGCTAGCCTACCCGTAAGAGTTCGCACAACTTAGTCAACTACGCCAGAGCCCATAATTGGCTTGTGGCTGCACACGGAAGTTTCAGCTTGAATAATCTTATGATCCCTTAGAGCCCAGGTGGCGGTCCAAGAAATACAGAGCAAGTCTCGATAGAAACCAGGTGCCTCAATCCACCCAGATGTGTGTTTAGGTTGCCACCTTAAATAAACCATTAATTAACAATCTCACATCTGTCATGGATATTCACTCACCCAATCCACGCCTACTAGCATAGCATAGCATAATAAGCAAACGAGAAGTAACTCCCAAGGTTTCATAAGTAAAACAGTAATAGGTACTACCTCAATCTACTTCCCAACCCACAATTTAATTAGATCCTAAACATGCAAGTGTTTGAGGGTTTGATCTAATGCAATAAAACTGGGTAGTAGAAAAGGTATGATCAAGTGTTACTTGCCTTGTCGATGATCCATGAGACCTAGAGATTCAAGTAACAAGCGGCGACCGGGTGATCTAACGCAGACAAACAACAAGCATACAATAAGTACTCATCTAATGCACAGGAAAACTCGAATAAAAGATCTAACCAGATAGTTCAACTTAAGAACCCTGGTTGCAAAAGAATCGAATCAAATAAAGCATCGAAAGTCGAAACTCGAGAGAGAACGACTCGGTTTAGCAATCTGAAACTAGGTCAAAATTTCACAGTAGCAAAACTCGTGTAAGTAGGTTAGTCGGACGGCGGTTCAGAATCTAAACTCCAGCGCTTGAATCAACTGATTCGATAAACGAGCGAGAAAATAAACAGATTTGAAAATCGGATCGAAATCGAATCGAAAAAAATAACGGATTAAATCCGATTAAAAGAAAACGATTTAACGGATTAAATGACGGACGTTCGTTAACAGAACTAATCCAACGAACACATTCATTGAAACGAACGGTTCGGTGAACGCTCATTAAATAAGAAACCGAAAAAATAAAACCATCTAGGGTTTTTAAAAACCAACATCTTCAAAAAAACGGATCGGGTTTTCTAAAGAAACCGGATCGGGGGTTCTTTGCGGCTACCTCCGGCGGGGCTCGCGGCCTCGGGGGCGGCGGGGTCCGTGGGGTCGGGAGGGGTCGGGCGGGCGCGAGGGCGGCGGCGAGGCTCTCGGCGATAAAAGGAGGGGGGGTTCGCGCTTGGGAAGGGGGGCAGGGGCGGCGGCGGCTGTCCGAGCCGAACACGGCGGGCGGGCGGCGGGCGGCGGCGTCGGCGGCGGCGGAGTCCGCGCGGGAGGAGGAGGGAGGTGGGCAGGCTGGCTGGGCCGGGCCGGCCTCGGCCTTGGCCCAGACGGGCGGCGCGCGATTTTTTTTTAAAACAAAACTAAACGAATTTAAAATAAAACCAAACGAACTCCGAATTTAATAAAATTAATTTTCCCCGACTCCTAAAAATGAGTCGAACAAAATGAACTTTAAAAACGGGCAATATGCATATTTTTTTAAAATGCTCATTTTTGCCTAAAGCAAATAAATCCTCAAAACCAAATTTTTGATTTATTTATAATATCTTCATTTTTCCTAAATGTTGGGAAAGTCATATTATTCCCTCTCTTTAACTTTTTATATCGGAAAAACTTTTGAAGATAAATAAATAAATCCAAATGATCCCATTTTCAAAATTTGAGAAATCCCAAATATGAAAATAATGAAACTTCCAACTCTCTCCGAGGGTCCTTGAGTTGCGTGAAATTTTCTAGGATCGGAAAATGCGAGAAAAATATGATATGCATGATGACCTAATGTATAACATTCCAAATTGAAAATTTGGGATGTTACACATCCGCGACGAGCCGGGTGTTGGGGTGTGTTTGGATTGTGGCCAAAGTGCACCTTACCAAATGTTTGGTCATGACCCAAAGATTGGTCTTTGTTTGGATGGTTGCCATTTCTTTGGCATGCCAATGAACTCTAGCCAACTCTAGTTCATTTTTCTTTCCAATGTCGGCCAAATCATGGGCAACCAATACATCAACCAAAATTTTGGCTACCCAATGCTTTGATGGGGCAACCTTGGGCACAAACCAAACATATTTGGTCGTGCCACAGCACAAACGCCACCCTCGGCACACTGAAACCGACCGTGTCTATCGACGATATGAGCGTGTCGCTCACCGCGGTCGTCGTGTCCAGAGGCGGTGCTGGAGCTGCGCCCCGTTGTTGGCCCCAAAGACCACATGAACGGTTGTCGGTGGCGAGGAGGTCGTGGGCCAGCTCCTCCATTGGACTAGTCTGTGCTACGTCGTCCCGACGGGTGTGCCCCACATGTCGGTTTCCCTGTTTTCCGGCCATATTCGAAAGGTCGATGCTCGCGTTGCGCATTAGGCCTTTCACTATGTAGGCCAAGCGAGACAACTTATTGTTTATTTGAGCCGCTCAAGTGTAATCATGTGGCGTTTGCTTATTTCTCATTCCTCTCCAACCCTCTTCTCCATCGATAATGTCGCCCTCCAATGAGTCCATCCTCCGCATGCCTCATTTGAACATTCCGCCGAGTATCATTCGCATGTACCCACCCTAGTCCTCTTTCAATAGATCTCCGGACCCCGAGATGAAATCGAGAGGGAACGAGTGGGGGCACGTGATACCTAAGGCGGATTCAAAATTTTGAACCGGTGATCATAGCATTCGCAAATCATATATAAAGGGTATTCAATGTTCGTTTCGTTTTTGAACGTACAATATACTCCCTCCTATCCTTTCTACCTTACATATAAGTTTTATGTGTAGTCAAAGTATCTCTACTATGATAAAAAAAAGGTATCAACATTCAACAACACCCAATCAATATTGTTAGATTCGTATGTACTCCTAGATTTGTACTCTAGATGGTTTCCAATTTGACTATTGACAAGATTAATAGTACTCCTTTCACATAGGTGAGTAAGTCATCTTAGGCTGTGCACCGTGACCAAGGAGGAGGGGAAAACGAGAGACATTAATGTTTATTTGCTAATTAATAGTATTGCATGCAATGAACTAACCACTGCTTGTCATGTTTGATAGTCTCGGGTCATTAAAAGCATGCACACCCTCATCTCTTATTGGTTCATATGTCAAGAAACAAGAAACGAGGTAGAAGTTAATGCACCGCACCTACGTGTTTTGGGATTATTTGGTTTCCGTAAGATGACTTACACACCTAGACGGAGGGAGTACATGAGATGTATAATGTGAAAATTATATCATTGGAAACTCCTTTCACATACGAAATTGACCATATGCTTTGTGTAAGTTGCATGTCATATATTATTACTCTAACATTTGGTCAAAGTTAGCCTCGAAAAACACATTAGACCCTGTATGCTTTGTGTAAGTTGCATGTCATATATTATTACTCTAACATTTGTGTAAGTTGCATGTCATATATTATTACTCTAACATTTGGTCAGAGTATAGTGGAAGTGGATCCTCCGACGTAGGTATCCTGCCTTACCCTCCCTTTCGGTCACTTCTTGGCGGACCCCATGCTTGCTAGGCCCCGCATGTCGCTTACTCAATGGGTTCGGCCATGTCAGGGGATCTTCATCCGTAGTATACTCCCTCTGTTTTTGTTTACTCCGCATAAAATGGAGGGAGTAGTGGTATAATAAATGACGCGGGCAGGGGAGGGGGAGGGGCGTCGGTTTGCTCTCAACTACGGTCCCACAAGCGAGCGAAAACGCAAGACGAAGCGCGTTCCATTTGGTGAGCGACATGGAGGGTCCAGTGTGCCGGGCTGCAACGCGAACGCGACAAGAGCGATGTACAGTCAAAACCGATTGACCAGTCGTCACCGGAACCACTATTCACACCAGAACCTTCGATGCTCGGCCTACGCCAGCCACTGCCCTAAAACCACACCAAATCTCCAGCCCATTCCCCCACCTTTCGATCCCCTAGCCCGCATAAAGCGTCCCCTAGTTCGCCAGAAAGCCATGGTGCGCCGCAAGATCACTTACTACAAGATGTTGATGCCGGAGCGCCGCGCAAAAATCGCGGCGGCGGTCGGCGCCACAGACCTCCGTTCCCAAGCTCGCTTTGCGGCGGGCCAATCCCCGAGTTCTCTGGAGCCAAGCTACGAGGAGGAGGAAGCCGATCCAATGTTCATGGCGGAGGTCGCGGCGCAGAAGGCCCCCGATGGGTATGAGACGATGGACGTCGACTTCGTGCCGGCGTCCGAGTCCCCCATGGTGCAGGCGGACCAGCGGTTCAACATGGCGATACTAAAGGAGGACCGGAGGCAGAGGCTCAACTCGACACGGAGCGCGCGCATGCCGCTGCCATCGAGGCTCTCCTGCAGGCGGAACTGGATGTCGTGGATGTGAACCGGGCGGCGGAGGCTCAACTTGAGGCGGAGCGCGCGGATGCCGCTGCCATCTAGGCCCTCCCGCAGCGGAACCGGACGCCCCGGACATGAATCGGGCGGCGAGGCTCGACTCGATGCGAGGGCGCGGATGCCGCTCTCATCGACGCCCCGCGGGCGGAACCAAACTCCCGGACTTGAACCGGGCGGCAGAGGCTCGACTCGACGCGAGTGCGCGGATGCCGCTCTCATCGACGCCTCCAGCGGAACCGGAAGTCTGGACTTGAACCGGGCGGCGGAGGCTCGACTCGACGCGGAGCGCGCGGATGCCGCTGCCATCGAGGCCCTCCTGTAGGCGGAACCGAACGTCCTCGACTTGAACTGGGCTGTGCTCTCGTCCGTGCAGAGCACCCGCACGCTCCCGCTTGAACGAGTAGCTGGAGGTCGAGGACAACCACGGTGCGGAGACACACGTCGGCTGGTTCGCGTCGGCAGCCAAAGACGACGAGGCCATCTCTTTCCGTGAGCAGTGATAGTTTTTCTTTATGTTGTTGTTTTTATTATTATGGATCTTTTGATGTGTAAAAACATACTATTTGTTATGCAAGTCGCCTAAGTCTACCATTTCAGGCGGTTGGATGAATATCCTACGTCTCCTAACCCTCCTTTCCTTCTTCCTCACCTCTTCTTCTTCCCCAACAGACCACCGCATGGGCCGTACGGATACTCCGGTTGGATAAACATACTCTATGAACGAAAATTATGTGTCAGCGATAGGATGGCTGAGTTTGGTTTGTTCACATGCGATAGCACGTGTCGCTGAGGGTGCGTTCCTTGGTTGGGTTTGCGGCGTGCAGGAGGCGAAGTGTGAGGGTGCGGTGCACACATGGCGTGCGTGAGCGACTGTGTGAGGGTGCGGTGCGACCGCGACAGCCGTCGCAAGTGTACCTCCTTCTGATTTTGAAAACTTTAGGCAAGCTTGGCAAAATGTGTGGCGAAGTTTGGCAATGCAAGGCCTAGACCCAAACAGGATAAGTACATACTACCTCTGTCCGGGTTTATTGGTCCCCATTGTATTTCGTGCCAAATTTTGACCATAGATTAAACTAAGAAAATGTTCACGCATGTCACCAAACATTATATTTTTCAAAATTATGTTCAAATACGAATCCAATGAGATAATTTTTCTTGACATGCATTAACATTTTGTTAGTTAAATCTTTAGTCAAAATTTGGCACAAACTATAAAAGGGACCTATAAACCAGGACGGAGGTAGTACGTACTATGAGTACTAGTGTTAAAAAAGAAAGGCGGGCTTTTCCTTCGATACAAATCCTCGTTTCACGTGTCAATTAATGCATATTTTTTTTCTCGAAAGACCAAAGAGCTAACCATCTCACTCCTCATCGCTTGATTAATGCAGCGCCATGCAAACGAACCTTCTCACTTCCGCATGCATGCAGGGGATATTAATGTCCTTGGTTGCTAACCCCATCTATTTTGCCTCGATTACTGTTAGTGGCCCTTTGCAAATTGTAATTTTGATATACTGGCCTTGTGTACAAAAAAATGGAGGTAGTAACTATATTTGTATTCCTTGCCCATTGCGGTGACGCCGACGACTTTTTTTGTGGTTTGGCGAAGTCGCTCGACGGAGAACACCATTGAGGGAAACCACGGTAAGTCGTTACGCAAGTGCCGCTGCAAGCCGAGACAACCGCCTTTATTTGCATCCAGAAGTCCTTTACTAGTACTACTACTAGGAGTATTAGTGCGGTGAGATGGTTTCTCGAAGAAGACGAAGGAGAAGCGGAGTCAAGAGTGAAATGATAGTTGCTTCGTCTGCTTTGTGATTTGACGCCTCACCGCTTTGTGATTTGTGATAGAAGGGACAGGGAGTAGACTCATGTTCTATATCAGACTACTCCTACATGCGCCCAAGCATGGGAGAAAGAGGAGAGACGTTGCATTTTTCTATTCCTTCAATCAATCAATCAATCAATCAATCGTGAGCTTCGTTCCATCTTTTGGCTTTGGCAACGCCGTCCACAATGGTTCCCACGATGCCAAAAGCTATTTTCACATTTGGCTACACATTGTGGATGCCCTTAACCGCACTCACTTGGTTTTACTCCTGTGTGCTATCTATACAAATCTCAATTATATTGATCTAAAAATTATAGAATCAAAGATTAGTAAAAGGAGGTGATTTTGCCGCATGGATGGCGGGGAGGTTTCTTATTTTCGAGGACGTTGTCTCCGGCGGTTTGCTAACATGCGGTCCCACGTGTCGTTGCTTTACCAAGCTGATCCGCGTCCCACATGAGGCAAAACAACGGCAGAAGCAACACGTGGTTAAGTTGAAGAAGATGAGGAGAAGCGACCAAGCTGATCCGCGTCCCCACATGAGGCGTAATAACGGCGTAAGCAACACATGGTTAAGTTGAAGAAGATGAGGAGAAGCGGATTCAACAACGAGTGAAATGATGGTTGCTTCGTCCCTCCAACTTCTTTTTTAGCATTATTACTTCGTCCCTCCAACTTAATCTGCGGGAAAGGTGCAGCTTTGTGATTTGACGCCTCATTGCTCATTACTACGCCGGCGCCATGACTGGGTGCTTCACCCGCTGCTCAGACAGTAATCAAGTATGGCACGTGGACCCGGAGCTTGATGTCCCACATGTCGTGAAAGGGACTAGAAGATTTATGAAAGCGAAGCGCCCACTCTTCGACGGAGGAGTAGACGACACGACGCCCAATGGAATCGTCACTTGTACCGTATAGTACTATAGTTTTGTTGTTTCGCACTTATCCATCGATACAAACCCGATTAAACAGAAAGGGCGGATTTTTCCCGCCATGTAGATGATACTAGCCATACATTTCAAAGGCAATTTTAATGTATGCAAACTGAATAATTATAAGTAACAATATGATATCTAGTAAAACTAAAAACACATATGATTTATTGTGTTAGAGTGTAGTAGTAGTGCTGTATTGCATAGTTGTTAGATGTAACATGCGAGAACGTGTAGAGATGTAGTTTTGGAGGGCCTACAGAGAGAAAAGTGTAGTACGGTCACCGAACTTCAGAATAAGCTGATAACGGTCACTATAACGTTTTGCGGTGATTACCCGGTCACTTGCTCACGGTTCAGCATCGGATTGCACTCTGTTGACTGGACAAATAGTCTGCATGGCGCCATGTTGACTAGTTAAATTGACCATGTTCCTTGTGGGTCCCACCTGTCAGTTCGCATAGGGAAAAGGTCAGATAAACACAAATTTATGCAGGCGCGACAAAGCTCCAACCCGTGCGCTGGAATCACCGGTTGTGTATGTGTCTGCTGGGCCTGATGTGTGCGCATGCACGTAGGTTGAGCACTTGAGCGTTAGAGTGTGTGTTGGTCGTGTGGTGTACTGGTGTGTGCATGCATGCGTGCGTGTGTGCATGTGAGTGTTGCGTGCGTGCGTGGCTGCGTGTGTACGTGTGAGTGTTGCGTGCGTGCGTGGGTGCATGTGTTTGTGTGAGTGTTGCGTGGATGGAGTTCGTGTGCATGTGTGCATGTGTGTATAATCACCACACCAGCTCATGTGTGTTAAAACAGACGGCTCAGCATACCAATACAAGACCACCTTGTCCGCTGTGCCCGCGGTCATGACTTCGCACCACCGTCAAAATATTTTTTTGTCATTTGTTTTCATTCTTACTAGCAAGATGCCCGTGCGTTGCACGTAACATCAAGATGCATTTGTATGACTTGTTTATCTTGTGAGAGAAAAGGATGAACGAGGGAAGGCCTTATTGGCAAATGTGGAGAGGTGTGTGGGTACCTTTTTGCAAAACTGCCATCGTTTCTTTCCTATCCGTCAGATATAACTCAGACGGCCTATATTGCAGGATGGCAGGCACACCATCATCACCACCTCTGTTTTTATAAGAGTGTATTTTATGTATTTTATAATAGTGTAGATGTAGAGTAGATACAAGTCGACAGGTGGGCACGATGTTAATGAGATAATGTGATTCAACACTAGATTAGGTGCCACGTGGAGCGCCTAAACTGGTCAACTAGTCATGTCATGAGCAAATACAAAGTTGTACGGTGAGCCCGTGATCAGATAATAACTACTAAACATAAACGATGACCGTAATGAGTGGATTATGAAGTCCAATGTATGTATCGTGCTTTCACTTCAAATACAATGATCGTCATTGCATATATCGCGAGAGAAAGATGAAACACGCGTGAATTTTCTGGGGGCTTACTTTTAGAGGACATGGAGATAGTTTTGTGTGCATACTTCAAAGGGGCGTCATGGGGGTATGCGATGGAGAGAGAGATGCTCTTCGCTTCTCTTTATTATGACTAACTTTGTATATAGTATAAAAATATACAAATTCACAAGTCTTGGAATAAATATCATTGTGGGCACAATGCAATGCAAATTAGCGTCAGACTCCTCCATATAACTTTGTAATGTTGTATATATGTAGAAACTCTAAAATAATTTTTTGGCCACACTTTATTCAAAAGGAATGTTGTATGCGAAATAAACGTGAAGAGAGGGATTTTTAGATCAATGGGGTACGTGATGTAACATGTGTGAATGTGTAGTTGATGCATTTGGCGGGGCCTAGAGAGGTATGTGTGTGTATTACGTATTCGAGAGAGGCATGGATAGAGGGGCCGACGGGGGGGTGGGGGGGTGGGGGAGATAGCACGAGAAATGAGGGTGGTCTAGAGAGAGAGACGAATATTATGTCATGACAAGAGATTCCATTCCCTTGAGTGTGTATATGCAAGGGGGGAGGGAATAGAGGCACCAGGAGAATTTTTCTGTGTGTGTGGTGTTTGTGTTGGTATGTGTGGGTGTGAGAAGATAATGAGACGTGGGGGCAGAGGGTGTGTCACCGCGTGAGGTCCAGTGGGTCGAGGTGAGGCCCTTTGTTCGGTTCCGTCCTGCGCCACATTGGTCGGCCCATGACACATTTAGGAAGACCCATAGATGACTAGTCGTACAAGAAAAAGATAGCAGAATTGTGAAGGACTCTGTGTCCACTGACAAAGCCGACTAGGATTTGTAACCCTAGGTTCTCGGACTAAGGTAACCCCTCTATCTCTGATATTACTATTCATCCAACCTAACTTTAAGGGGCATCCTACAGAATGCTCTACTAGAATCATACTCGTCGATTAGGAAGAGTGGTGTGAGATAATGCGTGAGAGACAGGCGTAAAGATAATGTCCGTACATGAGACACGTAGGCAGGTCCATGTATATAGAAAGGATCGATGAGGATTGTGCGTGTGTATGTTTGCGAGAGGAAGAGTGCTTGTGATAAAGTTTAGTGAAAACAGTTGTAAATGGTTACGAGAGGGAGGGAGGGTTATATCTATAGAATGTGTGTGAGAAAGACACCTCGGGAGAGAGTGTGTGAGCATGTGTGAGAGACCACCGATGGAGAGTGAAACTACACGTAAAAGACTGCTCTACACATTGATTAAAGATATAAATTGTATCCAAATATTAGGATAGGATCATGATATTTGCAATTCACGTAAGGAGCAGTCATTGATCCATCAAACATCTAGATTCTATCGAATTTGAGCATGTCTATGTTATTATTTGACACAATTGATCCACATAGTTAGTATTTTGAACTCCAGACAATGCATCGCTTTAGCAATCAAATATAAACGTGAGTATAGTTCATGTTGTGTGTGTAAAGCACATTATACATAATGAAAGTTACACAATGGACATTTATAAATAGCTACCTATGAACTAGTATACATTTGAATTCAACCTAAGGTGGTTTAAAAAAATCGAATTCAACATGAAGTCCATTCAATTATTTGAATTTGATATCATGGCATTTGTAAACCATACCTAAACTATGGGGGTACCAATCTTTGCTCTGATTTTGTACATAATAGCATATGTAGTCGTGCACAAAATAGATTCAAATTTAGCTCCTCCATTCCAAAATAATCGTAGTTATAGGATTTTCAAGTGCCAAAATTCAAAAGGAAGCGGATAATTTAATGAGGTTATCAAACATACAAGGTCAAATATAATGTTGTCTATTTAGGTCAATCCTCATAGGTCAAGAGTACTCTAAACGTGAATGCTTGTGTTTCAAAATTTCGAACGAAGCGCCAAAAGAGCCTCTACTCGCCCGAAACCGCGTGAGACCAATGTTTGGTAGTACAAGGAAATTACTTTTCTAATAACTCCGACCTATGAAACCTACCGGCCCGACGTCCAAAGGTCTAAACCGGGGTAGGTTTGTAGCTTCATCTAGACGCCACGCAACCGCCTCCGAAAAACATTCATACACAATGGCCGCCTAAGCACACATGCGCGCGGCCGAAATCGCTCCCGCCCACTATTTGGGACACATGGGATTACCATCCTACCCCCGACCCACAGTAGGTCCGAAATTTAAGAGGGGGGCAAAGTTTGTACTTTCCCCAAATTTCAAACAAGCGCGTCCCATCTTCTGTTCAAAAAAGCCAAAAACAAGCGCGTCCCGGACCAAACATGGTTCCCCCACCCATCTCGATTCCCCATTCAGTACTCGTGGGCGCCAAAACTACCTCTCCACCAGCCGCTGAAATCCGGCGTCCTCCGTCCGCCACCCCATCCCACCCATCAACCACCGCCCTCCTCCATCACGCCGAGCCGATACCCGACGCCGCTGCCCACCGCAACCTCAACCGCAACGCCTCCACGGCTAGTAGTTGAAGCCGAGGCCGAGCCGTCTGCATTCGAGCCAGTTCAACCACGCCGTCCCTGCCTCACCGCTGCCGCTCCAACTTTGCCACCTCCACCGCACCGAGTTGTTCCTGCTCGCCGCCCTTCGCCGCCTCGGATCTGCTTCCTCCGCCGACATACAGCCACGGCAACACAGTCAACAATTTGGCCATGGGTTCGCCCAAGCTGCACCCTCCGTAACATCGGTTTCCCGGTAAAAACAAGAAGATCGGCGCGACATGTGGAGGTGACCACACCGGCAACCGAAGAAGGTACTCCTCTTCCCTTATTCGTGCAAATCTTACGTCTTTGCTTGCACGGTATTCATCCCACAGAAGACACTAGTTGACCGCTTCTTCTTGATACTAGATGTTCCTAGTAACTCGCGATGCACAAGGTTTCTCCTCATATACTATTTCACCTTAGCTAGAGGTCCGCCGCCCCAAATTTCAATTTCGCCGATTGATTCCCAATTAACGGAAGCATTCCCGGCGTAATGTGCGCTAGTACGACTATTACGCCGGGAAGCAGCGCTTGGTGTTTATCTTAGGGCGCCTGCAGCCTAGAGCTACCGGTGCCTCGATCCGGAGGTCGGCCGGGATTAAAGGGATGGCTTGGGCGCCGCCAAGCATGGCGGTGGTGTGAGGTCGATGGGAGGGCGGGCGGCGGAGGCACGGGTCTGGGCGGTGGTTGTTGGCGGTTCATGAAAGATCGCCAACAATGGATCAAGGGAGGTAGACGAAGGCCATCTACCCGCTCCTTATAGATCGGACGGTTCATTAAAAAATCGATCGACCTATTTATTTTCAATCATCGTTATCTTAGATATGACCACATGTGGTGGTGTGCCGGAGGAGTACCGCATTTCTGTGCTCATATATTACAAAAACGCACGGAGTAGAATCTAATTTTGTTTGCCATGCAATGTTGTAGAGCTATCATATGTCTCCTGTCATTTATTTTTAAGCCACCGCTATCTCGCTACTTTTACAAAGGCACTAGTTCGCACACACTTCACCCATACTCCCACTATTGTGTTTTTATGCAAGGGTATTTCAGACTCTCCTGTCGAAAGAGAAGCAGCAAAGAAAAGAGAGAAGTCGCTCCAGCTTGGTATACGGGTAGGCAAGACACGTTACAACGCTATAAAGGGTGCAGTGTCAGCAGACGGAGACGGTAAACGTAGCTCTGTAGTTGATGACCTCGCTCGCAACGAACCACCATCCCAGGTGCTTGCTTTAACTTTGCGGTGTCGTATGTGGTTGCATGTTGGTGTCTAGCTTGTATTCGAAAGGCCGAAATCGGTCTTTATTAAGATAAGGAAAGATATTTTTTACATGACCACCATCCCGTGAGCACCAGATGACAAATAGCTAGTCAGGGCACTAGCCGAGCCAGTGACAAGCCCAACAAAGACAGGCATCACCTGGAAGCCAACTAAAAAGCCGCGATGGTGGCGAAGCAGCCCGCCTCCCACCAGGCTCTCAGGTCTTAGATGATCATGTTCACCACTCCAGCCGGATGTCTAGCTTGTATTGCTTCCAATTTAGTTAAATTGCATCTGCTTAGCTTACACATTATACCTTTGAATATGACATGCCTTTCGCTTTTGGTACATACTAGTACATCGTGTATTAACCATGTTTTTACATCAAACTAATGTTCTTGTGGATCCCTCATCAATCACTTATGACGAGGCAGGCAGGCAAGGGGACTACTCCTCATTTAAAGAATGCAGCGTCGACCTCCCGACATGATTCTCAAGAAATGTAAATGCTAGATGAAGATAGTGAACGAGCTCAGTAGTTGATTACAGCATTTCCCTACACTAGCATTGCAAGTGCTTGCTCTAACTTGGCAGCGTGATATGTGGTTGCATGTTGCATATGGTGTCTAGATTGTAATTCTTCCAATCTGTTAAACTGCATGTGCTAGTCTGCTTAGCTTATACTCCCGTAAATGTGACATTATACTGTTAATGTGACATGCCTTCCTGTATTTAGTACATAGTACATCTGTCTATTAAGCATGTCCTTACATAAAACTATTGTTTTTTGTATCCCGTGATCAATCAATATGACGAGACACCTTTAGTATATGCAAGTGCGATATTAGTTGTATCTTTCATATGATTTATAGCATGCGCTGCTTCTAATTTGTTGAAATTCCATTTATGATGGGACGCTTTTAACTTGGCAGTCATATTGGTTGCATCTTTCATGTGGTGTCTAGCTTGCATTGCTTCTTATTTGCTGGAATGGTTTCGCTTAGTTTACACAAACAGTTGTGAACATGCCATGCCGTCTGCTTTTTCGTACATATTCCATCCTGGTATCATGTGTTTGCCTTACATCAAAGTAGTGATTGTCAAGATCATGCATGAATGAGTTCGAAGAGAGAATTTTATTGCTTTTTCTTGTCGGTTTTACTTGACAATTCAAAATCAATAAAGCGGAAGGAAGTTAGCAAGGCAGCGGATAAAGGTGCTCCTTCCAAACGGAGGGCCTCTACAGCTTTCTACTCCTCCACACCCCAAGATGATTTTCAGGACAACACATGCATAGACACTCAACAAAGCTGTGTTTATGATGAGCACGTCTCCCTAGTGCAGCATCACCGGTGCTCCCTCTAACTTGGCAATCGTTATATGTGGTTGCATGTTATGTGTGATGTCTAGCTTGTATTGCTTCTAATTTTGTTGAATTCCATCTGCTTACTTTACACATTATACTTGAATAAGACACGTGTTCCTGTTTCTAGAACATACAATATCATCTATCACACCATGTTCTTACATCAAATTACTACTGTTGTGTAACCTGCAACAATCACTTATCATAAGACACGTTTGACTTCGGAGTGTGATATAGGTTACATCTCACATTCTTTTCTAGCTTGTACTACTAATTTGTTGAAATGGCACTTATGACGAGACAGTTTTAACTTGGTAGACTGATATTATTTGCATCTTTCATATGGTGTCTAGCTTTCATTGCTTATAATTTGTTGAAATGTCTTCTCCTTAGTTTACACATCATAAGCTGTGAATATGCAATGGCACTAATGACGAGAGACCTCTAACATGGTAGTGTGATGTTGTTTGCATCTTGCATATGATTTATTTCTTGTACTGCTTCACATTTGTTTAAACGCCATTTATGCTGAGACACTGTTAACTTGGCAGAGCGATATTTGTAGCATCTTTCATATGGTGTCTACCTTCCATTGCATTACTTCTAATTTGGTGAAATGTCTTCTTCTTAGTTTACACATCATAGTTCTGGTTATCTCTTCCGTCCTGTTTTTCATACATATTACATCCTCCTATCATGTGGTTGTCTAACATCAAAGTTTTATTCGTCTTCATCACGCATCAATTTGTTCGAAGAACTAAATTTTATTCGCTTTTCTTGTCGGCTTGACTTAACATGGCACGTAGAAAGAGGAAGAAACAGAGAATGGCAGGGAATGAGAAGCGGATGAATCCTGCAGATTCTCTTTGTATCGATGGTGCAATAGAAGGTGAAAGTCCAGCGGAAAATTCTACAAACACGGCATCCCATGCTACACGAACTGCAAAAAAGCCAAACGAAACAAATAGCCGCCACCAAACAAGCAGAGACAACCCTAGTTCTTGCAACACCTACCACAAGATTACCAACAGCACGACATACTCGTAAGGCCAATCGAAACTAGCAGCACGTTCCCAAGCTCCCTTGCCACCGACACTACTTCCCAAGCACTCTTGACACAATACGAGTTGGCAATATCGATGAACCTTGTGAGCTTCAACAGCAAGAAGGTAGTTGCCGGAGTCAAGTTACTGCTTGCATGCTTCTTTATATGTAGTCTCACAGCTTGATGTACACTAACACTTCCTATATTTGTTGTTGGACTAGCACCTAGGCGCAAGAGGAAACAAACATCGTGGATAATGCTCGATAGGTTAACTAAATCTAGAGGAGGAAGAATGGAGATCCGCTTTGAGGCAGGTTTAAAAAGGCCACGTGATGCTACAGAGTCACCAAGTTAGTATCGAGGCAGCGGTTGCCGTTAGGTGTCATGTACGTATCCTCCCAACATGGATTCAAGACAGAATGACAAAGACGAAACCCGTTCAACACCTTCCTCGACCATTTATCTGTAAGTATGGTTATGTATGGAAACTAGTAATATCGCCTTGCTCTATCCCATACTTTCTAGGTTGTCGATAATGAGACTCCCATAATTTTCAACAGATGAGGTTCAAGTTGGATAGCCAAGATGATGCAACCGCAAGCTTGCACCCATGTTTTCAAGTCCGCTCATGACAAGATCGGTATAACTTGAGGAAAACTCACTTTGAAGGCAAGGCTAACAGTGAACTTTCCCAAACATCTCCAAGAGAAAATATATCGGATGAAGACCGGAGGGCCTTGTTAAACACCGGTTTGATCCAAGTATCGGTACACAATATATATGTGATCGATCACATGTTGAAGTCCTATTGACGCATGTGCCACACAAATCTATCTTCTTGTAGGTGAACTGTTCAAAGAACAAGGCCAACCGTCGAAAGTGAAATTCCAATGCATTTACGTGATCTCGTAGCTATATTGCACAATCGCGAGGCTCTTGTAATTAGCTGTTGTTTCACTCTTTTCGCTGTACCATATTATCGATCTATATTGACTTGTTCAAATGCGAGGAAAGCCCGCAAGGACCAAAAAGTACCGAACCAAATGTTGTGGAAATCTTCAAGGACTGTCACACCAAAGAAGAAGAAGGGCATGATTACACCACCAAAGCCGCTGTTGTAAGTCCTTAATCCTCATGCCTTTTAACTACTACTTACTCGACTTGTGCCTTGAACTGCATGGTTTGCAGCCAATGTCTATTACTCTTTTCAATTTTATACACAATTGTCTTAGCGTATCATTGCACCTTACAAGGTTTAAAAGGGAGGAGTGATGTTCCTTTGATCTTGACCCGTAATCTAGTTCCGTCTTTGGACTTGCCCACACAATGTTACAATTGCTGCTTGTCTGTTCTCGCTTGTTTTGTGATATGAATGATGTCATACTATGCTTACCGTATTATAAACTTCGCCTCTTTATCCTTAGCCCTCAATACAATGTGAAGAAATAGACAATACATTAGCGATGGTACATGGTCATATGTTTGGAACCTGGTTTTATTATGTACTTTGCAGTAAAATACAACTAATATTTTACATGGGTTCACCAGAATAAGTTCTATATATAGACCAAAGCTATTTTGTTTGGTTTTGCTGCCTCCTTAATATCTTCTGTTATGGTACTACTAATGTAAAACCTCAACTTTTCAGCGAGCTATGGAAAAAATGGTGGAACCACCACCTTCTGAAGGTGGCGAGGCAACTATAACCGCAATGTCGCCTCTTGCGCAGTGGGTCAAGACTGTCCACTAACAAAGGCCAAAAGCACGCTCCTCGTAATACTTGGTTGGTTGTTAAGCAATATCGCCCAAACTGCCTCATGATCAAGATATGCAAGCTCAAAGCAATGTTGTATCTGCACTCCAGACACAAGTCCATTCCCTAACAGAGGCCCTTTGTGAAAGAAGGAGAAACATTGCTCAATGTCGTCAAGATATGCATGGTTTTGAAACCGGACTATCGACATTTGCTATGTTGTTCAAGAGCCTAGGGAAATGAAGGCGAGGGTTATGGTGTCCCATCGACAATACAAAGATGAAAACGTAATACCAGTCAAATGAACCGAGCTTCAACTTCGGTGGTGCATTTATCGCTAGACTGTTAAGTTTTATGCCAACCTTCCTTTTGTTATATAGTTGTAATTTGTTTTAGTGCGATACAAAATTTATTCTTAACGTGCAGCCACCGGTGAAGAAAACAACAAGCCATTTTTGTATAGTGTAGGGTGTTCCTATATTTGCACCGGTGGCGATCTTTGATGTCGAGTGGATGTAATCTGTGCAATCGCCTTTAATAGCCTAGCGTTAGTTTGGGCCTTATTTATTTCCTGGTCTTCTTTTTTCCCTGGTTTGCTAGTGGCCGCAACTACCCATGGGCCATATACGGGCCGTAGGATCCATGGGTCTCCTACGGGCCGTTGATAAATGGGCTCAGAATCGGTGGGCCTCGGGCCGTCCGATAAATGGGTCTACATGGGCCGTGTCGGGCGAATTGGTATCGCTCAAAGACGGTAACGGGCCGTTAACAGGCCGTAGGACTGCAAAAGCTTAATTCTGTCACAGGCATAAACGGGTCGTTAATGGGCCAGAATATAGGACGGGCTGGCCAGAAACGAGCCGACTCTTGCCATGGGCCGAATTTGGACCATTAGGGTAACAAGCCAGTAACGGGCCGACTCTTGCCATGGGCCGAATTTGGCCCATTTGGGGAACATGCCAGTAACGGGCCGACTCTTGTCATGGGCCGAATTTGACCCATTAGGGGAACAGGCCAGTAACGGGCCGGAAGTAATCAAGGGCCGAAAAGGAGCCCAAGAACGTATGGGCCGTCAATAGGCCGAAGCTAACACGGAATGAAACGCCCATGTAAATCACGGCCGTTAACGGGTATAAAGAAAATTACTATTCATTATGGGCTAGAGTCACCGTGGGCCTGTAAAGGGCCGAAAGATACGAAGGCCTCATATGGGCCAAAAGACGTCGTGGGCCATACATGGGCCGAAAGACGTCATGGGCCATACATGGGCCGAAAGTGAAATGGGCTGGTGTTATATTTGACGGGCCACATGACGTTGTTGGGCCGATTTCCTTTAGTGCCTAACGGGCCGTAAAATGGGCTATTTGTGAAGAGACCGTTAACAGGCTTTTCATGGGCTAGCCCGTTAACTTTTGACCAAGTCAAACGGACCGCTTTGTAAGCTAAATGGGCGATGGTGGGCCGTGGCACGTCGACATATCATAGGCGCCTTATCGACCCATCGACGAGCCGACACGTGTTTCGTCCGCCAATAAGAATTTTACACGTGGAAATTTTCCATTGGTCGGGCTGTTAACGGGTTATCGGATCCAAAACCCGCCCGATAGCTTAACGGTGTTCCGTTACGGTGGATGCCACGTGTCGGTCACCCTTGACGAAAAGCACTTCGGACGCGTGATTTATCGTCATGGAAGTGGACACTTCGCGATGATAATTTTGGTAATGTCATGGAACACTTCTACGACAAAGACGGTATGACTATCTTGATTCATCATAAATTTGTCATGGATGTACATGCATGACAAAAAACGCGACCTACTGTGACAAACACGTATCATCACGGAAGTGTATTTTTTTGTAGTGTTGGAGCACACCAAATGCCCGCTCGACATCCTTCCTGCAAGCCTCCTGAATCTTCACAAACCAGGCGTTCTTGCCTCCTGGCACAGGGTTTGAGACCGTCTTCACAAATGTCGACCATCTCGGTTAGATGCCATCAGCTAGATAGTACCCCTTGTTGTAGTGCCGCCCATTGATCTCGAAGTTCACTGGAGGAGAATGACCTTCAACAAGCTTGGCAAAGACAGGAGAGCACTGCAGCACGTTGATGTCATTGTGAATTCTCGCATACCAATGATGGAGTGCCAAATCCAGAGGTCCCGTGGCCACCGCCTCAAGTACCACAATCGCAACCGCCTTTGGCGCCTTTGTACATCCCCTGCCAAGCAAATGGGCAATTCTTCCATTTCAATGCATGAAGTCGATGCTTCCAAGCATCCCAGAAATCCTCTTGCTGCATTCTCGTGCTAGGATCCAAGGAGTGTCTTCCGCATTGGGTGTTCTCAAGTATTGCGTCCAAACACTGCCACCACCGCCTGCCAGACAGAACTTGTAGAAACACTCTATGCTGGTGGACTCGGCCATGCGCCCATAGTCGAAAGTGAATCACCGGAGCTCCATATGCAAGCATCCTCATCGCTGTCGTGCACTTCTGGATGGAGGTGAATCCAAGGGCGCCTGTGCAATCCATCTTGCACTTGAAGTAGTTGTCGAACTCCCGGATGGAATTCACTATCTTGAGGAAGAGCTTTCGGCTCATCTGATAACGGCGCCGAAATGTTTTCTTGCCGTGAAGTGGAGCATCAGCGAAGTTGTCGGAGTAGAGCATGCAGTAGCCTTCGAGACGATGCCGGTTCTTTGTTTTCACCTGCCTCGGCGCCGAGCCACCTCGCCGCGGCTTTATATTGCTCGCCAAAGAACTGGCGAGGGCGGCGAGCACCATGAGATGCTCTTCTTCCCGGACGCCGGCCTCGGCTTCCTCCTCCAGCAATCGCGGCGAAGCGCTTCCTTGTCGTCCGAGTCCATCGTCAGGGCAGCAAATCGCCGAACACCTTGCGCGTTAGGCGTGTACCGCCGCTAAACTGCCCCTCCGCTGCCGTAAACGGCGGCCGGAAACGCCACCGCCGTTGAGGGCTGCCAATGGCTCCGCTATTTTTCCCGGGAATGGCTATCTAGCGGTGAAGGGCAGCGGCGGCGCCGGCATATAGCTAGTGGCGGCCGAGGGCGCGGGGGGTGGGAGGCGAGTCGGGGAAGAAAACCTTTACTTTTCACCTGATGGTGTGGGCCAGCCGCGCTTTTCCCTTGCGCCGGAGCCCCCAATTGCCCCCCAGTGCGCGCGGGTTCGTCCTGTGACCGCCGGGCGGAAAAGAGGGCCGAACCGATGATTTTCGGCGTCCTGGGGGCGCGACTGGGGCGTTTTTTTGGCGCCGGCGCCAAAAAAGTGGCCTGGGGGAGCCTGTTGGGGGCGCGGCTGGAGATGCTCTAAGAGCGTTTTTGGCACTAGTGTAGTGTCAAAAACGCTCTTATATTATGGGACGGAAGGAGTAGGTTTCAATCCATCTCTTTTATGTATACCACTTGTTATTGCATTTTTTATGTGTTTTTTTATCTGCCATTATTGTGAAAATAGTAAAATTAGTTATAGCCTCACATGTTCTTATTGGCAGGTTGAAGAACTATTTAAAGTGAAGCCAGATCCAGCTAGTTTACAGACAGCGAGGTTAATCCTCAAAGTGAGGGTCCCATGAAACTGTATACAACTCAGTATGTTGCATTCATATGCACTTGCATATTGCTAACATTTCACATTTTTCTTGAACTAGGATCAAGAAATTCACCTTTTGGATGCACTTGCTAAACTCTCGGAAGTGTCATCTGCTTGTAAGTGCTCGCCTTCTAGAAACCCTTCAGTTTACATGTAGCCCAGTGTCAGTTTATTTGACCTTTTATGAAGTGACCTCAAGTTATCGTCATTAAAGTGGACTGATGAAATAAACTGAACCAAATAATAATTGAAGACCTTGCAATTTTGTTTCTTGCTACCAGGACAAATACTATAGGCAACAAAACAAATATTTATTGCTTGACGATGTTTATTTCTTTCGGAGGTCAACCAGCACGATGAGGTCAAGGGCGACCCGGTGAGCTACGATGAGGCGCCTACCTCGTCGATCACAGAGCTGTGTCGAGCAGAAACAAATGGGGAGACCGAGGGCACGCAAGGGAGGAGGGAGTTGGAGCCGGCGGCCAAGCGGGCACGACGCACCACCATCAGACTCTCGGGCGGAATGGGTCAAGTGACTCTCCAGGAAGAGGAAGAAATGGGAATGATGCGTCCTACGCTACTCCGCACCATGTATAGTTTAGTTTAGCTCAGCTCGGTGATGCGTAAACGTGAAGTCACTTGTGTCTGTGCCTGGCCAGTGATGTTCACCCTGTGTTCTGTCGGGTCGCGACTGATGTGAGGTAATTTTTCCTCGGAGCTGCTAAAAACCAGTCGACGGGCCAGCCGTTCGATCGTTGTTTGCCTGTAGATTCGAGCTGGGGTGCTTTGCCCTTTGTTTTGGCACGGACCGGCCCGTTTACTTGTCTTTCTGTTGGAGCGTTGTCTAATGCTTGGGGCCGGCCTGGATTCGTGCGAGCATGTCGCTTTTTTTGTGGGCTGGGGCAAAGTGCTGGGGGTGCGGTAAAGGGGGTGAAGAAGAAGCAGGACCCGTGATAATTAAGAGGAGGGGAATGGAAATTCACTCCATTTCTTCCTCTCTCTATTCTTCTCTGTCAAATGTGAAGATCTCAGCGGAACGAAGAAATCGATGTGCTCCTCCACGGCTAGCGAGAGGACGGGCGATGCTGCTGATGGAGTAAGTGCCACCCCCTCCTTTTCTTGTTTGTTTGTTTTGTTGGCGAGATGTAGTTGATCTGAGGAGATTTTGGGTTCCATTTTTTGTTTGGATCCAGTCCAGATTAGTAGCTTGAAGCATAGAATCGCTCCCCCTTTTTAATCAAACTGTGGCATGTAGTGTGTCCTTTTTTTTGTATGATTTTTCTTTCAGACTTTTGCCGAAACCATTTTCGTGAAATCAGTAGCATGTTTGAGGATTATTACGTACTGAACCCAAACCCTCTCATATCTATTACTGAGCCTATCACTAGGAGTGGCTCAGTCCCTTGTTTTGTTTTATTTTAGATTTTGCTGAAACCCATTTAATCAATATCATGTTTTTGACATGTTTTCTCTGTAAACAAGAGAGATTATTACAGAATCTATCACTAGGAGTGGGCATGTTTAATTGTTTTCTCATATTTTTTGCTGAACCCCTATTTAATAAGTAGCAGTAGCATGTTTTTTTAGTTTTCTTGCTGAAACCCTATGAATCAGTACCATGTTCAATTTTTTTTCTGGGATCAAGATAATGATTACTAAATGCATCACTAGCAGTGGTATATCGATTTCTTCCATGTGTTCACACATTTTTTGTTTTAATATGGTCTTTTGATAGATTCATCTCTTTATCTCTGCAACCCAATGTAAGTATATTTTTGCTCATCAGCCATCAACGCCAATGATAAATCATCATTATCTTGAAATCCTTTTTTTGGAAGCATGGAAGTTTCTCACTAAAATCATTAGCTGAATATGTATGCCTCGCACTAGCACAAATTTATGTTTGGCGCCATTTTTATGTGCACAGGAGATGGTTTATAGAGTTTGTCTGAGCCCTTGCTGACCGCGAGAGCAAGGGAAGCGGCATCAGTATGTATGTTTGGAAGGAGTTCAAAAAGGGAGGGGGTAACTCCACAGCCTCTGTTTCTTTTTTATTTGTACCTTTTCATTTTGTGATCCTTGTTTCTTTTTTAGTGTGTACTCATCATGACAGAATATACTGTTGAATGTTGGCCCTTCCTTTTTTCTCCCCGAGTTTGAAGGAGGGGGGAGCCCCTAGCTAACTAGTTGTTTACATTGAAATCATTGAATTTTTTAACTAGTGTGTTAATCTCTTCCTGTGTAGTTAGAGAGGAAAGGACACTTACTGTCATAATAAGGACCTTTCAAGTATAAAAAAACAGGGGATCATTTTAATAGTGTTTTGAAGCTTGGCTTACTTTCAGAAACCATGGCCATGATTTAACTAGCAGCAACTTACTTTTGTGTTTTTATTAGTGTTTTACTAGCAGCAATCTCTTTGTTAGTGTTTGTAGCTTGGCTTACTTTCAGAAACCATGTATGGTACAATTCATGGGTTACTTTTGCTAGATAATTTTGTTTTTAGTAACTGTGTTTTTTTACACTGATATGGCTGGTTCATATTTAAGAGTTTAGTGTATCTCTTTTTAGCCATTTTTGACCCATGTAGAATGTAGAATTTAGATTTGTAGAATTCACGGGTTGATGTTCATGTTCAACCCATGTAGGATTTTGAACCCAACACTAGTTAAGAGAATTGGATAACACTCTTTATAGTTATATGTTTTATTATTTATCTGTTTCCATGTAGAATGTATAATTCAATGGGTTAATGTTCAATACTAGTTGATCAATGTAGGAATGTAGTTAACGTTTTGTTTTTTTGCTTTTTTTGGTCAAAAACAAATAGGTTGTGCCATGCAATGAAAGGGTTCGTTTCAACAACCTGACAAAAGATAGGATGACATTCAAGGCAAACAAACCTACATACATTGTGAAGTGTCACAAGGGGCGCAAGCAGAGTGCATTGTATGGGAGAGGGTGGAGGGAGTTTGTTGCACACAACAAGCTGGGGAAGGGTCAGATGGTTTTGTTCCACTTGGACCAGCATTAACTAAGGGCGGTTGTTTGCGTGGTCCAGTTTGAAACAACACTGAAGATGTTGGGGGAGCATCAAGTTGTTTTCTGAAACCTAACTTTATACTTGACTATCTTCTTCTCGCTTAGCAGCAGATCCCCATTTCACCATGCACATTCCCTTTTAAAAATGTTTTTTTGTAGCTGTTATTTTTAGTAAAGCATAGTTTCCATTTTCTCGGTTTTTTCCTTTAACAAGGAGATTAGACTACCGGGTCTGACTCATTGGTTTAATTATTTCCATTCCTATTGATGGAAAAAATGCAGTTAGGCAGTAGTAGTTTTTCTGGGGTGACGTTAATTAGTAATAGATGTAGTTCATCTCTTTTGTCTTTTCTTGGGATAAGGTGTTAATCAGTTGTAGATGTAGTCCTAGTGAACTTTTTAAATGTCATTGTCTTGTAGGGCCTTTTTTAAGCACATAATGCTTTTTTTTTGGAGCTAATCCTTATGTGAAAAGCATCTTCTTCCACTTTGTTATGTCATTCGTGTGTGAGTTTTTTTGTTTTGCATCTATTGCAACCTTAAGTCAATAGTAAAGCTCAATTTTATGTCAAGAAATGCATTTTTCTCTTTTTCTAGTTTTTTTATTTTGTTTTTGGCAGTATGATCCCTCGCAGCTTTTTACTTTTTCTTGTCTTACTCCACCAACAGAAATGGCGTGCCCAGTTTGCCACACATACTGCCAGAATGACAATGGTCGGAGCTTCGGCATCTATAACAATCCCATTTTGCCGTGTCCGCAAACAAAAATCAAGGTCCCAATCCCGCAACTAGCTTTGTGTTTTTGGTCGGAGTGCAGCAGGGGGAGGGGCAGTTTTCAAGATATTTGTCCTTTTGTTAATTTTTAAGATAATGTACAAAGTACAAACTTATTATTATTTTTCCTTTTTGCATAATAGATTTTTTCCAAGGAATCAAAAGTAAAATTCAATTTTTTTATCTTTCTTTTTCTTGTCTCTGGAATGTGGACCCAAGCTCAACATCTTTTAGAGGTCACCCAATAGTACTGTTTGAACTCAAAGACGAACTAAGACAGAGAGACAACGACTGAGGTAGGAATTTTGGTGCCTTTTTCCTTTGTGCAAATCCTGATTTTGAGGGGTCTAATTAGTGTTTTTGGCGTGCCCTTTGTACTTTTCTTAATGTGAAATGGATAGAACGAGTTTCGAGTAGACGAAGTTGAATGAAATAAGCTGGCTGGGATCAGAAGGAGAATTATAACGAGTTTCCGTGCTAAGTTATCTGGAGGAAATATGTGTTTACAGGTCTTGGGACAGGTAAGTGGCCAACTCCATTTTTCAGTGCCTCTATAATTATCTTGACATTGTTGTTCTTGCTCGTTTTTTGTTGTATGTCGTACTAGTATTTGCACGTCTCTTCTCGAATTGAAAGTTGCTAGTACATTTTTATCATGATTGTCTGGAATACGAAATCATTCTTGACTGCTTGAAGTGACTCTGTACATGATGGTATTTTAAATGCTAATAAGAACCAAAAGGAACTAAGCTTTTTTTTTAACATTTGTTTAAACTTGTGTGGTAGTAAGATTTTAGATGATGGGTTTTATATGGATTTTTAGTTGGGAGATCTCGTGGTGTAATAATGTCTAGAATGGAACATTAGAGGTGTTCATTTTGATTTTCTGATCTGAATGTGAGTAAATATAATTTATAGAACTTCTCTTTCTTGTGTTCTAATTATACCATTAAACCCAGCCCAATCACAACAAACAAAGTGAGTAGCCCAGCCCAAAATAACAAACAAACAAAAATAAGTCCATGTGCTAAGACGGATACAACCCATCAGAAGGAGAACTAGTTAACAGGCCTAATCTACATATGATGACATTAGCCGACTGAGACTTTGCGAAGTCCCAGTCGACTAAGACCTAGACAGACCTATTTTTCCTAGCTTCGGTGGAGATTGATCATCAAGTGTTGTTCTTGCCTTGCCCCTCTCCGCTAACGTCCGTGGGAAGCCGTCGATTTTCTTACGAACTAATTAATTCTTGTGAAATCTTTGTGCTCCAAATTTGCTGGATAATTAATATCGAAATCATGGAATCTCTATCACGTGAGACTTATCAGTTGCAAATCAATGAAAATATGGGTCATGTATAAATATGCTCGGTACATCTACTGCATCCTCGCTAGAAGATATGACCGGTACTAGCCTGTATGATACTACTTGTACTCCCTCCGTGCGTATTGTCAAAAACATCTTGTAAAAATAAACAGAGGGAGTAGTAAAAAATATTTTCATGACAGTAAAAAAAGACAACATCTTTGCTGACACGTTAGCCAAAAATAGTCATCTGTCTCAAGAAGCTGCTGCTGCTGCAACATTCTTTTTCTGGCCTGGACGATGCTACCAATTGCTGCCGTATAGATATGCTCACCACTGGTACCGAAATTGCCAGTGGCAGGTAAGACACAATGACCGCCACTAGTGACTTGTTAGTAATGGCAGGCGCCATCCACTGCCTTGCTCATCATTTGTGTGACTTTTGAACCCGTCGCTACAAACTTGTTTTGCAGTGGTGACTTAATTGACTAAACAAAATTCTCACAACACCTTCATATGATGTGGCAGGTAAAGAGTCGAGCGGCAAGATGATAAGGTGAAGCTATCAAATAGTATGCTTTGTGAAACTGTATAAGTTCCTTATCTCACATACTCACAGCATCGATATGGCTTGCCTTTGCTATGTAATAACTTATTGTTGTAGCTAAGAGCGCCCATAGTGTACTCCTTGTGTGCCTCTAAGGCCTTAGAGTCGGGGGTACGTTGCAACCAGTCACCTCTAACAAAATTTCGTTAGTGCCACCTCTATGCACTTTAAAATTTTAATGCCCCCATGATGCGGCTTGAAACTATGTCGGTATTGCCCCAAAGAGGAAGGGATGATGCAACACAATGGCGGTAGGTATTTTCCTCAGTTATGAGACCAAGGTTATCAAACCAGTAGGAGAACCAAGCAACACAACGTAATCAACACCTGCACACAAATAACAACTACTCGCAACCCGATGTGTAAAAGGGGTTGTCAATCCCTTTGGGGTAGCGGCGCCCAAGATAGGCAAGCGGACGTGAGATAAAATTGTAGTAGATTGATAGATCGAACGCCAAATAAAATAAATAAGAATAAAACACAACAAGGTATTTTTTATTTTTAGTTTAATAAATCTGAAAATAAAAGCAAAGAAAAAGTAGACCGCAAAGGAAAATAATATGAGAAAGAGACCCGGGGGCCGTATGTTTCACTAGTGGCTTCACTCGAGAAAAATAACAAACGTTGGGTAAACAAATTAGTGTTGGACAATTGATAGAACTTCAAATAATCATGACGATATCCAGGCAATGATCATTACATAGGCATCACGTCCAAGATTAGTAGACCGCCTACAGACTACTAACAAGAGGTGGTGGTGGGTGTCACAAATCCGTCAAGCAAATCTCAAATTCTTACCAGTTCTTACTCAGCAACAGGCACTGATCGGCAACCATTGTAGTCAAAACTCTCAAAGCTTGGATAGAGCGATTACGATGGAGAGTCAAACACACGACGTAGATGTATGTGGAGCTAGGAAGGCTTATAATATGGTAGCAAAAAGGGTCAGCAATAATCAATTCAGAGATGCAAAGTTGAATAAACGCTCAACGACAGTACTGTGATGGTCCTAGGCTAGACCGTACTAGAGACCTGAGCCTAGAACACGAAAAAAAATCACGGCGCGGCACATAAACAAGGGAAAAGCACACCCTGGAGTTTTTTTTTGCTCTGTGTTTTTTTTGCGCTCCTCTTTTTTTTGCGAAAAACCACTATAATGGCGAGTGTCTCAAAACTCTTCCCAGGTCAAACTGACAGGATGGGCACGAAATTTTTTTGACTATTTTTTTCGGAAATCATGGCAGAGACGACGAAAAAGTGCAACAAAAAATCACTATGATGGCACGTGGCTCAAAAGACTCAGAAAAGCCTAAAAATAGGATAGGGAAAAAATATTTTTGCGTGCGAAAATTTTGGCCTAAAAACTGCCCGGGGGTCTCCAGACTCTCTTTTTTCCGAAACCTACTCAGGCAAGGAAACAGGAAAAGGAAATTAGATGGATCTCGAAAACAAACCTAATATGAAAGGAACTCGGATTGGTGGTGGATATTGGTGGTAGGATATGGCAGCGGTGTTTGTATATGGCAGCAATGGTGGTAGCGGTGGTGGTGGTATATGGATACAGATCGGTGATGGTATATGGATACTGATTGGTGGTGGTATATGGATACAGATCGGTGGTGGATAAGCGGTGGTGGTAGATGGCAGGGGCGATGATGATGGTGCGGCGGCGGTGTGACAACTTATGACCAGAACTCGAAACGCTAAAAGACTAGACGCTAAGACCAGCAACTAGACACGACGAGGCAACCGCAAATTCAACAAAGCAAAAACCCTAAAAAGATTATGCAAAGGCTCAGATTGGTTCAGATATGATGAACTAACCCTAATTTTTTGTGTGGCTTTTTCATGGACTGTAGGTATGAAGAACAGACTAGATCTAAACTACGAAAAACTGTAAAATCTGACCAAGCAACATGAAAATCTAATACCACTTGATAAGGGCAAAGGTGTCCAGATGTTTTGATGAGATGGTGGCTATCGTTTTCTGTGGGAGTCGACCTTTTGACGATCCGACTACGAACGTGCGAGACGTCGCGCCTTAGCAATCGCTAAACCAACTTCCGATGGGTTATTGACCATGCCGGAGCACAATCAACCTGACCACGAGGGTCTGTTTCCTACGAGCAAACGAAGAACAAGCAAGAAACTGAGATTGCAATCTGGATATTGCGAATATAACAGGAAAGCTTTATTAATGAAGGTGGGGTTGTGTGACGCCTTTGTCTGGTTGTTGAACACAAACAAAGTACGCGGAGTTGTAGCTATGGCAAACTTTTAATCTAAACAAAACCCAAAGTCTAAACGATGCCCTAACGACTGTATATATGGAGGAGAGAGGGGGGAATTTCATGGCCCTTGCAGGAGGGGTCCGAAACCAACCCTAACTCTTGTTTCCCCACACATACAGACTCTAAAAACAACCTATAATCAAGTATTTCGAAATTACATGGGCCTGGCCCAAAAATAAGGTGACGCAGCACCTAGATAGCATCTGGACGAAATTTATGAAGTGGCATTTTGTATATTTCATCCAAGGCTTCATGCACTCATTATGGTGGCTTCAAAGTCCTGGAATCATCACTTGTAACTCCGTTCTTGTTCCCGTTGCGCACGCCATGATCTCCATGCTCCAAGGTTCATCTTTCTTGTCCAAGCTAGTGATGTAGGGCGGAACCCTACGCGGATGATCTTTCACGCTTGGAGTGGATCCTACGGGGAATCACGAAGAACACGCGGAAGAACAAAGGGAAACACGGAGGAAACGAGAGAGAGATCACTCAACCAACAAGGAATCAATCACACAAGTGCTAGATCACCGAACACAAAGAGATACATATGATCCACAATCAACAAAGGTAAGGATACACGAGTAGCTGTTCTTCTCCGTGAGGAGGTCTTGATGGGGTCCACCCTAGAAGGGGGTCTTGAATCCGCTTGGGGGATCTTCTCCGTAGAGGTCCTGAGCTCCGAGGAGAAGTAACCAAGTGGATGAGCAAGGCTCTCACACAAACATGAGCTAAACCAAAGCTAACCCTAATACGAAGCTAGGAGAAGAGTATATATAGTGCTAAGCCACGAAGGGGTAAGTGAGGGCGAAGGGTACACGGCTCGGCCCAATAAACTGTCTTGCAGACAGGCCGGTTGTACCAGACGCTGGGCGGTTGTACCGAGAGCTCTCTGGGGCGGTAGTTCGGCCGAGGAAGGCGGTACTACCGCTGGGAGGTCGGCACAGCTTCGGAGGTGGGCGTCGAAGGAGCCAGCGGTTGTACCGGATGTCGGGCGGTTGTTCCGGTCTTTGGGCATAAACCGTAGAACCGATCTTTGTACCGCCTTGCACCGCTTGATCACGAATGGTGGCGGTTGTTGGGCGGTGGCTGGCGGTTGTTCTGCCCGGCGGTTGTACCGTCCTTCCAGTCTGGGTGGAATGCCTCCTTGATCTTGATGTCCATCGCCGTCTTGTCCAATGCTCGTAGCTGTTCCATGGCCTTCCTCTTGGTTCCCGGACATGCATAGCATACACGTTTGAGGTAGTAGCCATGTCTCACATGTAGAAAGTGAAGGTTCGGAGAGGAGCGAGTTCACCTTGTGTCCAAAGGTGTATCTTCGAGGTCTCATCATATGTCCTCTTGGGGCTTGGAGAGTAGTCGGAGTGTACATGGGGATGAGCGTGGGATGCTCCGCATCATCTCCCCTCCTTGTGAAAGATCCGACCTCGGATCGTGATCCTCATCACCATGGAAACGGTTGTCGTGGACGGACTTGTAGTTGGACGAAGTTGAAGACATGGCGCAATCCAAGTAGTCCAGGGTGTCGCCGGAGTGATAGACATGCAAAAAGAGCAAACACAAGCAACACTCGGAAATACAATGGTTAGCGCACACAAAGTGTCCATCATGCAGACAGGTCGGTTGTACCGGTCGCGGGGGCGGTTGTACCGCTGAGAGCTCATGAGGGGCGGTAGTTCCGGCCGAGGAAGGCGGTACTACCGCAGGGAGGTCGACACTGGCTTCTGGAGGTGGGCGTCGAAGGAGCCAGCGGTTGTACCGGCTGTCGGAGCGGTTGTTCCGGTCTTTGTGCATAAACCGGTAGAACCGGTGCTGTACCGGCCTTGCACCGCTTGATCACAGAATGGTGGCCGGTTGTTGGGCGGTGGCTGGCCGGTTGTTCCGCCCGTGCGGTGGTTGGGCGATTGTACAGGTCCTTCCGGGCTGGGTGGAATGCCTCCTTGATCTTGATGTCCATCGCCGTCTTGTCCAATGCTCGTAGCTGTTCCATGGCCTTCCTCTTGGTTCCTGGACATGCATAGCATACACGTTTGAGGTAGTAGCCATGTCTCACATGTGGAAAGTGAAGGTTCGGAGAGGAGCGAGTTCACCTTGTGTCCAAAGGTGTATCTTCGAGGTCTCCATTTGACTCCATCACATTTGGTGAATTTTGGCATCTTTGCCTAGGGCTCCCACCACAACATCCGCATAACCACCACCGACTTTCGCAAACTAACCCATTTTGTTCCTTATAGCATTAGAGGTTGTTTGAGTAGTGACTTGAGTCTCCTAAGGTGTTTAGGCTACTTAGGGACGGTTGCTTCTTCATCAACCACCTCCATAACTTCGCATAGGCTTGCCCACCATACACTTCCGCCACCCCAACTTAACCCAATCTTGTTGTGTTGAGAGTTGTGTCTCCTAAGGTGTTTCGGCTACTTAGGGACCATGTGCTTCCAACTCTTACACCGTGTATAGCCCATCATTCCACTTCCGCATTGCCAAGTGCACACTACCACCGCTTTCCGCTACCACCATTTTGACATTTGACGTTTGAGATTTTGAGTTCACGGTTTTTCCGTTTCCTAAGGTGTTTCGGCTACTTAGGGATGAGACTCCATCATCTTGGTATCTACATCAAGAACACCGCCACTCATCATCACCGGACGGTAACCTCCATGTCATCTTGGTATCGTGGTATCCCTCCATTGTATATTCCCCTTACCATTGCATTGTTAACCCCTAGCCCATTTTGCGTTACTTGCCTATCGAGACTAGCCATTTGAGTATTGCCGGCAACGTTACTTGTGCACATTAGTGATCATACTTCCCATAGCATACATACCATATCATCGTGGTGCATATATTGGTATCATATCTTGTGTCACAAGTTAGTTCCCGCATATACACAATAGCTATCTTGGTTTGTGCATTGTGCAAAAGTGGCCATAGAAAAAAAAAGAGAATAAGCTTTTAAGCAAAGAAAAAGAGAGAGCAAAGAGCTTGTAAGCAAGTGCCATAGCATCATACCACGTTGCATATAAGATTGTCATATCCGATCATCTTGGATCATCTTGAGAGAAACACCGGGAACCATACATACATAGCATACTTGGGATAGAAGTTTATCCATTTTGCATCTTATAGGTTGTGCACAAGTGTCGTATCCGCCTATAGAGCAATTGTGCTAGCGCCTCTCTTGAGGTGTGCAACACGAGCGTTTTCCGTGGATTCCACATTTTGTGCTCATTCCTTGGTTGCACGATCCCATTTATCTATCCGTGTGTGTGTTTTCGTGTGCCTTTCTTTGCTATTGGTCCATTTGTTTCACTTGCAAATTTGTGAATATCTTTCAACATTATTGACTCTTGCTAACATTTTGCATTAAATTTTTGTGCCACTATCCTCACCGAGCTCCACCATAAGCTTTACTTGTGTAGGTGTGAGAACCGACAAGAAATTGGTACCAATAGTGCTATTTCATTGTCCGCATTTGAGTGAACTTGATTCATTGTCAACATCGGTCAAGGTACATTGGTATAAGTTCTTCTCTTTCTCCCACTCATATTTTCTCGAGTCTTGTGATGGATAGGCAAGGCATTTCATCTCCGGTCTACGACAACAACGACGGCGTGAACAACTACATCACCAAAGCGTTTATCTTCGATCTACAATGACAAGTGCAAGGCACACAATCAAGATTGCGAGAGCGCATCGAGAACATCTCCATCGACATTCATCACTCCGAAGCAAGGAGAAGGGACTACATCGAAAAGAAGCTTGCCGCACATAAAGAGGAGCAAGATGCAAGGATGGAGGAGATTAGGACCTGTAGCGACCCGGCCCGAATGGATCAAGTCTCTGTGCTCCGGTGTCATCCCTGGATCAGAATCCGACACCACACAAGATTTCAAGGATTTATAACAGAGTAGCAATCACACACTTATTACATCGATTGTCCAGAAGAGGACTTATTACAATAATCATGGCTTAAGGCCATCTAATAACGATAACAGCGGAAGACTTGGAAGATAAGTGAGTCCATCAACTCCAGTAGCATCACCGAGTATAGAACCACGACCTAAAACACCTTACTGTCGTTCGAAAAGTCTCGCAACATGAAAGTTGCAGCCAAAACGGTCAACACATGGAATATCTTGCAATGTAACACATAGAGAATAATGAATGATAAGCCCGTAGTACATGCATATGTGGCTGGTGGTAAAGCTCTATGGTTACAGTTTTGCATAAAGCCAGTTTTTCCCTCTGCAAAGGAATAAATTTGTTTAACTATCATGGTGGTTGTGAAACATTGAGAATGGTTGACACATCCTCAATCCCAATTAAAAGTACTCATTAAAAACCCAACAATATTAATTAGAGTAACATGTTGAGATTCACATGATATTCAAGTACTAGATACTCAAGATGTCCATAACCGGGACACGACTAATCATGATTAGTTTGTACACTCTGCAAAGGTTTAGCACTTTTCCCCACAAGACTCGATCGCCTCCGTTTGGTTTCTCGCACTTCATGGTGTTTGAGAGACGGATGACCGAGACATAGTCTTCGAAGCGCTAGCACCTTACGATGGGTGGACCGTACACCTACATCCCCTACATCTGCTAGTCCACCACTATAAGAGTTCGCACGACTTAGTCAACTATGCGAGCCCATAATGGCTTGTGGCTGCACACGTAAGTTACTAGTATGAATTATCTTATGATCCCTTTGAGCACAGGTGGCGGTCCGAAAAAAAAAGCAGGCAAGTCCTGCTTGAAAACAGGTGCCTCAATCCACCCAGATGTGTGTTTAAGTTGCCACCTTAAATAAACCATTAATTTAACAATCTCACATCCGTCATGGATATCACTCACCCAATCCACGTCTACTAGCATAGCATGGCATAATAAGCAAGCGAGAAGTAACTCCCAAAGGTTTCATAAGTAAAACAGGTAATAGGTACTACCTCAATCTACTTCCCATCCCACAATTTAATTAGATCCTAATCATGCAAGTGTTTGAGGATTGATCTAATGCATAAAAACTGGGTATGAGAAAGTATGATCAAAGTGTTACTTGCCTTCTCGACGATCCATGAAACCTAGAGATTCGAAGTAACAAGCGGCGCACTCCGGGTGATCTATCGCAGACAAACAACAAGCATACAATAAGTACTCATCTAATGCACAGGTAAATCTCGAATAAAAGATCTAACCAGAAAGTTCAACTTTAAGAACCCTGGTTGCAAAAAGAATCAAATCAAATAAAGCAACGAAAGTCAAACGACGAAAGAAAACAACTCGGTTCTAGCAAGTTGAAACTAGGTCAAATTTTACAGTAGCAAAACTTTGTTTAAGTTGATTAGTCGGAACGGCGGTTTCGAAACGAAACTCCAGGCGCTTGAATCACCTGATTCGGATAAACGAGCGAGAAGATAGACTAGAAAGAAAATCGGATCTGAAATCGCTATCCGAAAAAAATAACGGAATAAATCCGATTAGAAAGAAAACGATGAGCGGTTGAGCGAGCGGATGTTCATTAACGAAACAAACCGGTGATCACGTTCGTTAGGGACGAACGGTCCGTGAACGATTGCTAAACAAAACCGGAAAGAAAAACCGGCGAGAAAAACCGATCTAGGGTTTGGAAAGAAAACCAAACGAAAAACCGATCTAGAAACCGGGCGGAAATCGAACGGTAACGAAAAGGTGACGCGCGAGGCTAGTACCTCAAGAGGCGAGGGGCTCGGGCGGCGGCGGGCGGTGAGGGGCGGCGTAAGGGCGGCGGGCAAAGGGCGGCAAGGGTAGGTATGGGCAAGGGCCAAGGGCGGAGGCGGCGGGGGGGCAAGGGTGGTGGTGAGGAGAGAGAGGAGAGGTGTTGGGTTTGATGTGTTAGAGGGGGTGCTTGGGTATTTATATTGGGGAGGGAGGGTTTGCTTGGGGTAGGGATAAGAAATAGATTAGGATTAGGAAACAAGAGGAATAGATCTAGGAATAGATACGGAATAAACGAAATAGGAAAAGAGTCCTACTAGGACTTGGGAAAAGGAGCGGCTCCCTGGCTCCCTTGGTGCGTGCGCGATGGCCTTGTGGCCTTGGCCGGCCGGCGGCTAGCGGCTTGGGCAGTTTAAAAAAAAAAACGGTTTCGCGCGCAGAAAAAAAAATAAAAGAAAAATCTAAACGAACTCCGAAATTAATAAAGTAAACTTTCCCCGACTCCTAAAAAATGAGTCGAACAAAATGAACTTTAACACGGGGCCAAAATGCAATTTTTGAAAACACGCATTTTTCCCTAAGGCAAAATAAACTCCGAGAAAAATCCAAAATTTGATTTATTTATTAAATCTTCATTTTTCCTAAATTTTGGGAAAGTCATATTATTCCCTCTCTTATTTTTGATTGGAAAAATATTTGAAGATAAAATAAATAAATCCAACGATCCTCTTTTCATAGTTTTGAGAGAACTCAAATATGAAAATTTCAAATCTCAACTCTCTCCGAAGGTCCTTGAGTTATGTGAAATTTCTAGGATCAACAAAATGCAAGAAAATATGATATGCATGATGATCTAATGTATAACATTCCAAATTGAAAATTTGGGATGTTACAAACCTACCTCTTAAGATGAATCTAGCCCTCGAGATTCGGGTTAACTAGAAAATAGGTGAGGTAGTCTTTGAGCAAATCTTCTTCTCTTTCCTAGGTGGCTTCATCCTCGGTGTGGTGGCTCCAATCAACCTTGCAAAACTTGATAACCTTGCTGCGAGTAACTCTCTTTGGCATAATCGAGAATCTTGACCGGTTTCTCCTCATATGTTAAATCATCCTTCAACCGAATTGCTTCAAGTGGCCTTTGTATCTCTTAGTGGTACTTCCGCCATCTCGGCGTGACATTTCTTCACCGAGAAACATGGAATACATCATGAACTCTGACAGTCCCTCCGCAATTCCAACTTATAAGCGACTTCTCCCATGCGTTGCAAAATCCTATATGGTCCAACGAAGCGTGGTGCCAATTTTCCTTTAACTCCAAAACGCTTAACTCCTCGAAGTGGGGATACTCTAAGATAAACTCTGTCTCCAACTTCATATTCTATCGCCTTGCGTTTTGAATCCGCATAGCTTTTCATGCAGACTGGGCTATCTTGAGCCTATCGCGAATCAACTTAACTTTCTGTTGGACTCCTTAATCAAATCTGGTCCAAACAATCGACGGTCTCCAACCGTCCCATGATAACGGTGTCCTGCACCTCCTTCCGTATAAGGCTTGAAGGTGCCATCTTCAAGCTGGTTTGGTAATCGTTGTTATAAGAAAACTCTGCATACGGCAAGTTATCGTCCCAACTAGATCCATAATCTAGTGCACAAGCTCTCAAAGATATCCTCCAAAATCTGATTGACTCTCTCGACCATCCATCTGTGCGTGGGTGGAAAGTCATCTTGAATTCCAGCCTGGTTCCCAATGTTTCGTGCAACCGATTCCAAAACTTTCGGGTAAATTGGGTTCCTCTATCGATCGATACTCCTCGGAACTCCGTGCAAACATACAATTCTGGTCATGTATATTTTTGCCAACTTAGCACTGCTATAGGTAGTCTTGATTGGAATGAAATCGCTACCTTCGTCAAGCGATCGACTATAACCCAAATCGAATCATAGCTCTGAGCGAGTCTTTGGCAAACCTGTGATGAAATCCATGCCTAGTTTATCCCACTTCCATTCGGGTATTGGCAATGGCTGCAACAATCATGCTGGCTTCTGATGTTCTGCCTTCACTCTCTGACATACATAGCAAACTGCTACATATTCTGCAATATCCTTCTTCATTCCGGTCCACCAGAATGTTTCCTTCAAATCTAAATACATCTTTGTATTTCCTGGGTGAATCGAATAGGGTGAATCATGTGCTTCTTGCAAAATCAACTTCCTGATCTCCGGGTCATTTGGCACGTAAATACGGTCCTCAAACCATAGGGTATCGTGCTCATCCTCACGAAATCCCTTAGCTTTTCCTTCGCTCATTTTCTTCTTTATATCCGCAATCTCCTTGTCCTTTTTCTGAGCTTCCCTGATTTTATCCATCAACGTAGACTGAATCTCCAATGCTGCTACGTAGCCTCTCGGAACTAATTCCAAACATAGCTCATGAAGATCATCTGCTAGCTCCTTTGGTATTTCTCCCGTCAATAGCGTATTGACATGGCTCTTGCGGCTCAATGCGTCAGCTACTACATTAGCCTTTCCAGGATGATAATGTAAACTCATATCATAATCCTTGATGAGTTCCAACCATCTCCTTTGTCTAAGGTTTAACTCCTTCTGCGTGAAAATGTACTTCAAACTCTTGTGATCCGTGTATACCTCACAATGATTTCCAATGAGAAAATGTCTCCATGTCTTCAATGCATGCACTACGGCTGCTAACTCCAAATCATGTGTGGCATAATTCAACTCATGAGGTTTCAGGTTGTCGTGAAGCATCTGAAACAACTCTTCCTTCCTGCATAAGCACTGCTCCAAGTCCTCGGCGTGAAGCGTGTAAATACACCTCATAATCCTTGGTCCGATCCGCAAAATTAACACCGGTGAGGTAACCAATCTTTTCTTCAACTCCTGAAAACTTGCCTCACAATCCTCACCATATGAACTTGGTATCCTTTTTCAGAATTCCATCATAGGTTTTACAATCCTTGAGAAATTCTCAATGAATCTTGGTAGTATCCTGCGAGTCCAAGGAAACTCGGATCTCTCAACTGTCGTTGGTGCTTCCCATTTGGTTCGGTCTCAACCTTTGTGGGGTCAATGCTATTCCTTCTCCGGATATAACATGTCCGAGAAATCCAACTTCCTTTAGCCAAAACTCACATTTGCTGAACTTGGCATACAACTGGTGTTCTCTCGGTTTCTCAAAACCAATCTCAAATGTTCCTTATGTTCTTCTTCATTCTTGAGAAAATCAAAATGTCATCAATGAACACCACGACGAACTTGTCCAAAAATTCCATAAACACTTTGTTCATCGGGTTCATGAAATAGGCTGGTGCGTTAGTCATCCAAATGACATAACGGTATACTCATCTGATCCATATCTCGTGGTAAACGCTGTCTTAGGTATGTCCTGCTCCCGAATCTTCAATCGATGGTACCACGATCGCAAATTGATCTTGGAAAACACTTTAGCTCCTTGCAAGCGATCAAACAGATCATTTATCATTGGTAGTGGGTACTTGTTCTTGATGGTTACTTCATTCAATCCACGATAATCTACAACCATCCTTAACGATCCATCCTTCTTCTCCACTAACGAGACGGGTGATCCCCAAAGGCGAAGAACTTGGGCGTATATAACCTTTATCCAACAGCTCCTTAATCGCTTCTTGATTTCCGCCAAATCCTATGCGGGCATCCCGTATGGTCGCCCGATATCGGGCCTGTTCTCGGCAAAAGCTCAATCGAAACTCAATGTCTCTATCCGGTGGCATTCCTGGCAATTCCTGAGGAAATACATCAGGGTAATCCTTTACTACTGGTACTTCTTCCTGCACAACTCCTGATAGGCAATTTACATGAGCTCTCCTCGGCTCATGCCATGATACATACTTAATCCTTCTTCCTTCTGGCGTTGTGAGCAAAATCGTCTTACTTGCGCAATCGATGTTTCCTCCATCGACAGCCAATCCATACCGAGAATCACATCAAATCCTTGGGATTCCAAAATGATCAAATCCGTCGGGAACACATGCCTTCCTATACTTAGTGGCACTTGAAAACATCCTTGTCTGGCCATATACTCCGCTCCTGGTGAGCTTACTAGCATAGGGGTTTTAAGAATCCGAGTAGGTAGGCTATACTTCTCTACAAATCCCCTTGATATGTATGAATGCGATGCACCCGTATCAAAAAGAGCAAGTGCAGTAAATGACTTAACCAAAAACTTACCGATTACTGCATCGGGATGATCTTCAACCTCCTCCACATCAATGTGGTTCACCTCCTCTGTTGAAAGGGTTTGGCTTCTTTCGAGCTTCCATTTCCTCCTTGGCCTTGGGACATTCATTTGCATAATTTCCGTTCTTGGAACACTTGTAACAGGTGACATGGCTCAAGTCTTTCTTGGTGGGGTTGTTGGTGTGGTCCGTTACGCCGTTGCTTCCTCCATTCCCATTACCATTCTTGTGGCCATTATGGTTGTGCGAACTACCTCCTCCATGGGTATCTTTGGCCGAACTCCCCGCTTAGGGGTATAACGGGCTTCATTGGGCTCCAGAGTTATACTTCCCCGCCCATACTTCCTCTTGCGGTTCTCAATTTGCTGCTTTTTCCTTCAATCATGAGGGCACGGTCTACCAACTCCTGGTAATTATTGAAACTTGCTACCATCAACTGCATGCTTAGCTCATCATTCAGTCCTTCGAAACTTCTCCCTTAGCTGCATCATGTAGCAACGTCATCCGGGGCATAACGTGCTAACTTACTAAAGTCATCCACATCTTGCCAACAGTCCTTCCTCCTTGGCGTAAGTTCTAAACTCACGCTTCTTCATGGCCATAGCTCCTGCCGAGACATGGGCGGTCGGAAAGCTTGTTGAAACTGATCCCATGTGGCAAAGTCTCAGGGGTAAGTGGCTGTGAAATTCTCCCACCATGCTGCTGCGGGTCCTTTAAGCTGGTGTGCAGCAAACTTCACCTTTTCTCCATCTGTGCATCCTGCAGTGGTCAACTCCCTTCCTATCTTACGGAGCCAATCATCTGCTACTATCGGCTCGGTGCTACTGGAGAACACCGGCGGGTTCAGCCTAAGGAAACGAGTCAAGTGATCTGCAGGTGGTGGTGGTGGTGGGTTGTTGTTGTTGTTGCCTTGGTTCTGTACTAATGTTTGGATCAAAGTGTTCTGCTGCTGAATCAACTGGGTGATCTCTGGCGGGAAAACAAACCCGGGGTCGCGTCTCGGAGGCATCTGATGGGTTTAGAAAAGACGAGGAATTAAGAATAGAGTGAGGTCTAGGGAGAAACACTACCCAAATGCACATGAGCAAATGCACACAAAATCACTTCATTCAATTCAAACAAAGGGCTTACAACGATCCAACTATCGCAAAAGTGCGTGTACTATAATGTTTACATGGAGGTAATACTACTAATATGTGGGGGACATCTACTAATTTGAACCGGTGGAAGACTCCATGATGTCTGCTCCAGCTTCGTCTTCAAAGTCGGGTTCACTTGGATCCGAATCGGTGTAAATCGATGATGATGTAGTTGCTTTCGGACAGCCGACGTACTTGTCTTCATTCTTGGCGCCAATTTCTTCTTGAGTTCTTCAATCTCATACTTAAGATCGTTATTGTGTCTTGCTACAGCTCGATCTCGTCCATATAGTCCTTGCGTGTAGACTTCAGTTCTCCTTCAAGTTCGATGATCCTTCCTTTGCATTCTTCAACTCTATCATATCATTGCACATCTGGTTCTCCTGGCGTCGAATGTGCTGGTTTAACTCTGGATGAAAGCTGCAATGGATCTGTCCTTCTTGGTGCCGACTATCTCCCATTGTTCATTTCGCGTCCATAAATCTGGTAGATAGTGTCCTTGAGATCTTCTTGATAAACTTCTCCAATGCGTCCCATGGTGATATGAGCTGCCATGCTCTTTCCCGGACTCGAGTTGGTGCAATCAAAACACTATCTATAGGCTTGGTGATTGGGGCGATTGTCCTTCCGGAACGTGAGCTTGAATCTTCCAGCTCCTCTTGAGCAGAGTGGCTTTGAAAGTCCCGATGAAACTTGGTAGTCAATGTTCGGTACTTGGTGACTTCCTTCAAGTGAAATCCAAAAGGTGTGCCTTCATTTGGTTGGGCGTACTTGATCTTGGCGTCCTTCATCCTAAAAGAGTAGAAAAGATGAGGAGTTAGAAAATGGGAAGAGAGTAGTGATCTATGGCTTTAACTTAGTGGTCGTGTCCTAGAGTCAGCGTGTGCTCTGATACCATCTCTGTAGCGACCCGACCCGAATGGATCAAGTCTCTGTGCTCCGGTGTCATCCTGGATCGATGAATGCCGACACCACACAAGATTGAAGGATTTATAACAGAGTAGCAATCACACACTTATTACATCGATTGTCCAGAAGAGGACTTATTACAATAATCATGGCTTAAGGCCATCTAATAACGATAACAGCGGAAGACTTGGAAGATAAGTGAGTCCATCAACTCCAGTGCATCACCGAGTATAGAACCATGACCTAAAACACCTTACTAAATGCGTTCGAAAAGTCTGCAACATGAAAGTTGCAGCCAAAACAATTCACACATGGAATATGCTGGCAATGTAACACATAGAGAATAATGAATGATAAGCCTGTACTACATGCATATGTGGCTGGTGGTAAAGCTCTATGGTTATAGTTTTGCATAAAGCCAGTTTTTTCCCTACTGCAAAGGAATAAATTTGTTTAACTATCATGGTGGTTGTGAAACATTGAGAGTGGTTGACAGCATCCTCAATCCCAATTAAAAGTACTCATTAAAAACCCAACAATATTAATTAGAGTAACATGTTGAGATTCACATGATATTCAAGTACTAGATACTCAAGATGTCCATAACCGGGGACACGGCTAATCATGATTAGTTTGTACACTCTGCAGAGGTTTGCGCACTTTTCCCCACAAGACTCGATCGCCTCCGTTTGGTTTCTTGCACTTCATGGTGTTTGAGAGACGGATGACCGAGACATAGTATTTCAGAAGCGCTAGCACCTTACGATGGGTGGACCGGTACACCTACATCCCCTACATCTGCTAGTCCACCACTATAAGAGTTCGCACGACTTAGTCAACTATGCCAGAGCCCATCATGGCTTGTGGCTGCACACGTAAGTTACTAGTATGAATTATCTTATGATCCCTTTGAGCCTGGGTGGCGGTCCGAAAAAAAAACAGGCAAGTCCTGCTTGAAAACAGGTGCCTCAATCCACCCAGATGTGTGTTTAAGTTGCCACCTTAAATAAACAATTAATTTAACAATCTCACATCTGTCATGGATATCACTCACCCAATCCACGTCTACTAGCATAGCATGGCATAATAAGAAAACGTAGAAGTAACTCCCAAAGGTTTCATAAGTAAAACAGGTAATAGGTACTACCTCAATCTACTTCCCATCCCACAATTTAATTAGATCCTAATCATGCAAGTGTTTGAGGATTGATCTAATGCATAAAAACTGGGTATGAGAAAGTATGATCAAAGTGTTACTTGCCTTGCTGACGATCCGCGAAACCTAGAGATTCAAAGTAACAAGCGGCGCACTCCGGGTGATCTATCGCAGACAAACAACAAGCATACAATAAGTACTCATCTAATGCACAGGTAAATCTCGAATAAAAGATCTAACCAGAAAGTTCAACTTTAAGAACCCTGGTTGCAAAAAGAATCGAATCAAATAAAGCAACGAAAGTCAAACGACGAAAGAAAACAACTCGGTTCTAGCAAGTTGAAACTAGGTCAAATTTTACAGTAGCAAAACTTTGTTTAAGTTGATTAGTCGGAACGGCGGTTTCGAAACGAAACTCCAGGCGCTTGAATCACCTGATTCCGATAAACGAGCGAGAAGATAGACTAGAAAGAAAATCGGATCTGAAATCGCTATCCGAAAAAAATAACGGAATAAATCCGATTAGAAAGAAAACGATGAACGGTTGAACAAACGGATGTTCATTAACCGAAGCAAACCGGTGATCACGTTCGTTAGGACGAACGGTCCGGCGAACGATTGCTAAACAAAACCGGAAAGAAAAACCGGCGAGAAAAACCGATCTAGGGTTTCGGAAAGAAAACCGAAACGAAAAACCGATCTAGAAAACCGGAACGGAAATCGGAACGGTAACCGAAAAGGTGACGCGGCGCGGGGCTAGTACCTCGAAGAGGCGAGGGGCTCCGGCGGCGGCGGCGGCGGTGAGGGGCGGCGGCGTAGGGCGGCGGCGGCTGGTGGGCGGCGGCTGGGTGTGGCGGCGGCTGGGTGAAGCGGAGGCGGCGTAGGGCGGCGGCGGTGGTGGTGGTGAGAGAGAGAGGAGAGGTGTTGGGTTTGATGTGTTAGAGGGGGGTGCTTGGGTATTTATATTGGGGAGGGGAGGGTTTTGCTTGGGGTAGGGGACAAGAAATAGATTAGGATTAGGAAACAAGAGGAATAGATCTAGGAATAGATACGGAATAAACGAAATAGGAAAAGAGTCCTACTAGGACTTGGGAAAAGGAGCGGCTCCCTGGCTCCCTTGGTGCGTGCGCGATGGCCTTGTGGCCTTGGCCGGCCGGCGGCTAGCGGCTTGGGCCTTTGGCCCAAGGCGCTGCAGTTATTTTTTTAAACGGTTTCGTGCGCAGAAAAAAAAATAAAAAAAATCTAAACGAACTCCAAATTTAATAAAGTAAACTTTCCCCGACTCCTAAAAAATGAGTCGAACAAAATGAACTTTAACACGGGGCCAAAATGCAATTTTTGAAAACACGCATTTTTCCCTAAGGCAAAATAAACTCCGAGAAAAAAATCCAAAATTTGATTTATTTATTAAATCTTCGTTTTTCCTAAATTTTGGTAAAGTCATATTATTCCCTCTCTTATTTTTGATTGGAAAAATATTTGAAGATAAAATAAATAAATCCAACGATCCTCTTTTCATAGTTTTGAGAGAACTCAAATATGAAAATTTCGAAATCTCCAACTCTCTCCGAAGGTCCTTGAGTTGCGTGAAATTTCTAGGATCAACAAAATACAAGAAAATATGATATGCATGATGATCTAATGTATAACATTCCAAATTGAAAATTTGGGATGTTACAGGACCATGCTCAAGTCTACTTCCCCTTCGCCATCTTCAAGGCGACGACATTCAAGCCACAGGTCTTCGGAGCGCAAAAAAGATGCAAGCGCAAGTCGTCCAAGTCAACATCTACATGGCGACCACCATCACGTTCGTGATCAATATCGTCATGAAGGGCAAGTCACCCCCAAGCATCATGTGCACGACGACGACGAGGCCAAGGAGCTCAAGTACGACAACGACATCATCATCATGAAGATGCTCCACAAGCGCAAATGCACAAGACCCAACAAGCCCTACTTCACGCCAAGTCGAAGCTTCATAAGCACAAAAGAAGACCGCGAGACGAGCACCACCAAGACGGCGCTACGGCTACATCAACCACTTCGGCATCTTCGCCAAGTGTTCTCAAGGCATCTCCGCCTTTGGACGTACGACATCTTCGCTTACTTCCCACGTGTACGCATACATCGACTTCATCAAGTCCAAGGCGACTACCTCTGACGAGGCGACACTTCCATCTTGGAAGCCCCCAAGGAAGATGGCGAGCATGGGAAACTCCCTTCGGTCATGGAGGCGAGCTACGAGGTGCCACATCATATGGGCCTCCAACAACAAGGCAGCGACAAGAAGGTCGAGCAAGGGCCATCCCCTTGACCACGGTGATAGGAGTTGAGCATGGAGACATTTGCACCTACATCTCTCCGACACCCACATATGTTGAGATGCCCCAAGTGCCATGTGAGGAGAGCCACCACCACATGAGTGACATGAGTGACTCCACCATACGTGACATTGAGAGCACTTCCTATGAGAGGATGAGTGTGACCACCACTAGCCCCACACATGAGAGCATGCCACACATCCTATGTGAGGTTGAGCGCAATTTGAGTGACTCCACCAACCATATGAGTGAGAGCATACAAGATGGAGTGAGTGAGCCACAACACTTAGTGAGTGAGGTAGTTGACACGGCATGTGAGGCCACTATGATTCCTAACGACTTAACCTCTACTCCTAGTGTGTTTTCTTCTTTGGTGCTAGGTCTCCTACATGACGACATGCCTATCCTCGAGGAGTACATCCCTCCAATGGAGACGACGATGGCCATGGTGTACGATGATGCACCCCCCACATGGTTCCATCAAGATGAAGATGACAACGAGACGATCTTCAACACCTCACCTACAACACATGAGCGATGCTCCAAAGGTAACATAGGTGATGGTGCTTCTCTTGTCCCACTAGTGGACTCTCTTACCATCGATTGCTCCCATGATGTTGACCCTCCTATTCCCATGCTTCATGCTAGTGCGACTTCTTCATGTCTTGACTTACCTATTTATGATGAAAATGATGATGAGCATGTTGAGTTGCCTAGTTGTGATGCTATGCTTCATAGGATATCTTGTGAAAATTCTATTGGTCACTTCATGCTTGAAAATCCATTGAACTTGTCATATGCTATGAGTGAGATCTCCTATATTGCATCGTTTCAATCTCAACATAGTAACTATGCATGCCCCATTAAAATAAATCCTATTTGCACTTATGGCATAGATGACGAGACGACGGTCATTGGCTTTTGTGTTTCATGTGATGATATTGCCATGCTTCCTTCACATGATTTGCGCAATTCATCTAATATGTCATGCCATGATCACATTGTTCCAAATATATATTGTTTTGGATTTTGTCAATATTCTCCATGTGATGTTTCCATTAATGCTCGTGAGGAGACCCCCATAGTTTCCTCATACATATTAGGATATCTTGATGCATTTCATACTTCGCATGATTCCCAAGATAGTGTACACCATATGCATTCCATGAATAACAATTCTCTACGTATTTCTCATGATGCATTACACAATTTGAGTCTCCATTATGCTATACATAATAACAAACCTCTCATGATGGATGACATGTTTCTATATCACGCATCTCATTTATTTGAGCATTGGCTATTTTGTGCTAACCAACACAAGCATGTGCGCATCATGATGGATGATGTGTACATCTACCAAGCACACACAATTTTCCCTTTATCTTTGTTTTGTGTAGGTACTCACGTATACTCGTCAACTTCTCAATCCCATGAGTTGACGAAACGAGCTCTTGAGAGCAACGATGATTTGGGATCCCGAGGATTATCATTCCCACTGTTCCCTTCACGCAAGGACTACGCGCACCTCTTCTACTTGGCTCTCACACGGCTATGGATATATACCATTTGTCCCCTTATGCTCATTTTACCGTGTTCACTTTGTATGTTATGCCTCTTTATATGATTTTTCCATGCAATTGTGACCCTTGCTTGCATCTACCCATGATTCACCATTATGCTACTCCTATGTGTATTTGCATGCTTGGTGGAGATCCTAGTAGCTATTGCCATGATTTCTTTGTGCCCCATGGTATTGATGCTTGTTGTGTTGGGAGAGTCATGATGTCCCATTGCTATTTATATATGGTCTCTCGCCAATACATTGATGCTATTTGCCTCACATTTTGCTTTCATGCTTGTGCTATGACATGTGAATTATTCATGCCCACTATTTGCACCAATGACATGCTTGCCATGATTCCTTCTAGTACGTTGCATCATCGCACTACTAGCTTGCTTGACTTGATCGCTATGATTGCTTGCTATGTTGCATCACCCATGTTCCACTATCACTTGCTTTCTTGGGTTGATGACATATATGCTCATGCCTCTCACATGATATATCTTGATCATTGTCTCTTGTGTCCATTAGTTGCCTCTTTCATATCCACTTGTATTGAGTGCAACCATACTATGCTTATTGATCTTGGAGACTTTGACATATTACTTGTTATGCATGCTTGTTTGATTGAGCCTATTGCATTTGGTTGTTCTTGCATTGTATGCCTCCGTACTATGAAATACTCCCTTGTACTTTCTTATGATGAGCATGATGCATACACTTGTTGGGTATCTTACCACACGAATGATAGGTTTTGCACTTCCGCTAACCTCATTTGTTTTTCCGAGTGTTTGTCATGTTCTTTCATTTTGAAGGATTCACAAGGCGATGCCGTTCTGTGACATATTGGGTATGTGAAGACATACATGATGTCTGACTCCAACATCTTTGGGAACTTTCTTGAGGTGAACTCCTTCCTTTGAGCCATCCTCAAATCGCATATTGGATGGGTCATTCTTTCATTGTTGTTTCCTTCTTGTTGTCTACATGCTACATCTCACGAACGGAGGAGCGACATTGGAGATTGGCTACATGGACCTTAAATTTGAGGAGCGCCGCACTTATTGGATGAACCTTGGTCTTCCACTCATGCCCGACATCGAGCTTTGGTACACCAACACCCCATATTAGTTGATTGTGCTCATACATGTCATGCTCGATGGACTTATCATACTCACCACAAGTTTGCACCCTATGCATGGATTGACTCACATTATGATTACCTTGTTGCATCTTGTATTCCCATGTCATCCATGATATATGAACTTGTGCACTTCCTTAGCAAATTTGTTGTGATCTACCTTGATGGCATATTCATACATCATAATCATATTGTCCACCATCAATTGCATGATAATATCCACATGTTGAGCATCCATTGCCATGTTCATGCATTTGATAAACCATCCCATTATGACATCATTTTGCATCGTGGTTGCATTTCTCATATTCATAACACATTTGTGTACACAATGATTGTTTTTCCTCCCATGAATGCTTTGCATCTCATTCTAGATCAACTTGATAAGCTTCATGCACTTTGTCACGACCAATCTTGCCGCACGGACTCATTCTTGCATGATGGACACTTTGTGTGCGCTAACCATTGTATTTCCGAGTGTTGCTTGTGTTTGCTCTTTTTGCATGTCTATCACTCTGGCGACACCCTGGACTACTTGGATTGCGCCATGTCTTCAACTTCGTCCAACTACAAGTCCGTCCACGACAACCGTTTCCATGGTGATGAGGATCACGATCCGAGGTCGGATCTTTCACAAGGGGGGGGGGGAGATGATGCGGAGCATCCCACGTTCATCCCCATGTACACTCCGACTACTCTCCAAGCCCCAAGAGGACATATGATGAGACCTCGAAGATACACCTTTGGACACAAGGTGAACTCGCTCCTTTCCGAACCTTCACTTTCTACATGTGAGACATGGCTACTACCTCAAACGTGTATGCTATGCATGTCCAGGAACCAAGAGGAAGGCCATGGAACAGCTACGAGCATTGGACAAGACGGCGATGGACATCAAGATCAAGGAGGCATTCCACCCAGCCTGGAAGGACCGATACAACCGCCCAACCACCGCCCGGGCGGAACAACCGGCCAGCCACCGCCCAACAACCGGCCACCATTCTGTGATCAAGCGGTGCAAGGCCGGTACAGCACCGGTTCTACCGGTTTATGCCCAAAGACCGGAACAACCGCCCCGACATCCGGTACAACCGCTGGCTCCTTCGACGCCCACCTCCAGAAGCCAGTGCCGACCTCCCTGCGGTAGTACCGCCTTCCTCGGCCGGAACTACCGCCCCTCATGAGCTGTAACATCCCAAATTTTCAATTTGGAATGTTATACATTAGGTCATCATGCATATCATATTTTCTCGCATTTTCCGATCCAAGAAAATTTCACGCAACTCAAGGACCCTCGGAGAGAGTTGGAGATTTCATTATTTTCATATTCGGGATTTCTCAAATTATGAAAATATAGGATCATTGGATTTATTTAATTATCTTCATAAGTTTTCCTATAAAAAAAAATTTAAGAGAGGGAATAATATGACTTTCCCAACATTTAGGAAAAATGAAGATTTTATAAATAAATCAAATTTTGGTTTTGAAAGTTTATTTGCTTTAGGCAAAAAATGAGTATTTTAAAATATGCATTTTGCCCGTTTTAAAGTTCATTTTGTTCGACTCATTTTTAGGAGTCGGGAAAATTAATTTTATTTAATTTGGAGTTCGTTTGGTTTGATTTTTATTTTGTTTAGTTTTGTTTTTAAAAAAAACACGCGCGCCCCGCCTGGGCCAAGGGCCCAGCCCAACCGCCGCCCGCCCATCTCCCCTTCCTCGCGTGCTCCCCACGGAGGAGTCCCGCCGCCGCTCGCCTCCCGAGTCGGCTCGGAGCTGCCACTGCCGTGCCCCCTCCCCAAGGCACCGACCCCCCTCCTATTTAACCCGCCCCCTCCTCCTCTCCTCACCCCGAGCCGCCCGCCGCCGCCCTCACCCAGCCGCCGCCGCCCTTTGAAGGGCGCCGCCGCCGCCTGCCGTCGCCGCCCCTCGCCGCCCCTCGCCACCCAGCGACCCGCCGACCCTTGACCCGCCGCGCCCAACCGAGCTCCGGGCCCATGGCGACTAGGCGGAGGTAGCCGCCGCCGCCACCCCGGTCCGGTTTTGTTTCAAAACCCGATCCGTTTTTCTCGTTGTTCGTTTTTTAAAAACCTAGATTGGTTATTTTTTTGGTTTTATTATTTAGTGAACGTTCACCGACCCGTTCGTTTCAATGAACGTGTTCGTAGGATTAGATCTGTTAACGAACGTCCGCTGTTAAATCTGTTCGTCGTTTTTCTTTTAATCGGATTTAATCCGTTATTTTCTGATTTTGATTTCTGATTCGATTTTCAAATCTGTTTATTTTCTCGCTCGTTTATCGGAATCGGTGATTCAAGCGCTGGAGTTTCAGTTTGAAACCGCCGTTCGACTAACCTACTTAAACAAAGTTTTGCTACTGTAAAATTTTGACCTAGTTTCAGATTGCTAAACCGAGTCGTTCTCTCTCGACTTTCGACTTTCGATGCTTTATTTGATTTGATTCTTTTGCAACCAGGGTTCTTAAGTTGAACTCTCTGGTTAAATCTTTTATTCGAGATTTCCCTGTGCATTAGTTGAGTACTTATTGTATGCTTGTTGTTTGTCTGCGTTAGATCACCCGGAGTGCGCCGCTTGTTACTTCGGATCTCTAGGTCTCGCGGATCATCAGCAAGGCAAGTAACACTTTGATCATACCTTTTCTACTACCCAGTTTTTATGCATTAGATCAAACCCTCAACACTTGCATGTTTAGGATCTAACTAAATTGTGGGATTGGGAAGTAGATTGAGGTAGTACCTATTACCTGTTGCTTATGAAACCTTGGGAGTCACTTCTGCGTTTGCTTATTATACCATGCTATGCTAGTAGACGTGGATTGGGTGAGTGAATATCCATGACAGATGTGAGATTGTTAATTAATGGTTTATCTAAGGTGGCAACCTAAACACACATCTGGGTGGATTGAGGCACTGGTTTCTATCAGACTTGCTGTATTTCTTCGGACCGCCACCCAGGCTCTAAGGGATCATAAGATTATTCAAACTGGAAACTTTCGTGTGCAGCCACAAGCCAATTATGGGCTCTGGCGTAATTGACTAAGTTGTGCGAACTCTTACGGGCAGACTAGCTGATGTAGGGGATGTAGGTTGAGTACGGTCTACCCACATGTAAGGTGCTAGCGCTTCGAAGACTATGTCTCGGTCATCCGTTTCTCAAACACCATGTAGTGCAAGAACCAAGCGGAGGCGATCGAGTCTTAATGGGGAAAAGTCATAAACCTCTGCAGAGTGTATAAACTAATCATGATTAGCCGTGTCCCCGGTTATGGACGTTTTGAGTATATGGTAATTGAATATCATGTGAATCTCAACATGTTACTTCTAATAAATGTTATTGGGTTTTGATGAGTACTTTTAATTGGGATTGAGGATCTGTCAACCATTCTCAATGTTTAACAACCACCATGATAGTTAAATAAAATTATTCCTTTGTTGTAGGGAAAAACTAGCTTTATGCAAAATTGTAACCAGAGAGCTTTACCACCAGCCATATATGCATGTAGTATAGGCTTATTCCTTCATTGCTCTCTATGTGTTACATTGCCAAGATATTCCATGTGTGACCGTTTTGGCTGCAACTTTCACGTTGCAGACTTTTCGAACGACAGTAAGGTGTTAGGTCGTGGTTCTATACTCGATGATGCCGATGGAGTTGATGGACTCACTTATCTTCCAAGCCTTCCGCTGTTATTATTAGATGGCCTTAAGCCATATTATTGTAATAAGTTCCCTTGTGGACAATGATGTAATAAGTGTTTCATTGCTACTCTGCTATAAATCCTTGAAGCACTTGTGTGGTGTCAAGATTCTCGATCCAGGATGACATTGAGCACGAGACTTGATCCATTCGGTCTGGTCGCTCTGAGAGATGGTATCGAGCACACGCCGATTGTAGGACACGAGCACTAAGTTAAAGCCATAGATCACTACTCTCTTCCCATTTTCTAACTCCTCATCTTTTCTACTCTTTAGGATGACGGACGCGAAGATCAAGTACACCCAACCAGATGAAGGCACACCTTTTGGATTTCACTTGAAGGAAGTTACCAAGTACCTGAACATTGGACTACCCAGCTTCACCGGAACTTTCAACGCCACTCTGCCTGAAGAGGAGCGCTGGAAGATTCAAGCTCACGTTCGAGGAAGGACATTCGCCCCAATCACCAAGCCTATAGATAGTGTTTTCAGTGCACCAACTTGGAGTCTGGGAAAGAGCATGGCAGCTCACATCACCATGGGACGCATTGGAGAAGTTTATCAAGAAGACCTCAAGGACATTATCTACCAGATTTGTGGACGCCGAGATGACAAATGGGACATAGTCAAGACCAAGAAGGATAGGTCCATTGCAGCTTTCATCCAGAGTTAAACCAGCACATTCGGCGCCAGAGAACCAGATGTGCAATGATATGTTGGAATTGCGAGAATGCAAAGGAAGGATCATCGAACTTGAGGAAGAACTAAAGACTACACGCAAGGACTACATGGGCGAGATCGTAGCTCTAGCAAGACACAATAACGATCTTAAGTACGAGATCGAAGAACTCAAGAAGAAGTTGGCGCTCGGGAATGAAGACCAGTATGTCGGTTGCCCAAGCGACTACATCAACATCGACGACACCGACTTGGATCCAAGTGAACCCGACTTTGAAGACGGTCGAGCAGACATCATGGAGTCTTCCACGGTTCAAATTAGTAGAAGTCCCCACATATTAGTAGTATTCCTCCATGTAAACATTTAGTACACGCACTTTTGCGATAGTTAGATCGTTGTAAGCCCTTGTTTGATTGAATGAAGTGATTTTGTGTGCATTTGCTCATGTGCATTTGGGTAGTGATTCCCCTTAGACCTCATTCTATTCTTAATTTCTCTTCTTTTCTAAACCCATCAGATGCCTCCGAGACGCGACCCCGGGTTCGTTTTCCCGCCAGAAATCACCCAATTGATTCAGCAGCAGAACACCTTGATTCAAACATTGGTGCGAACCGTGGCAACAACAACAACAACAACAACCCACCACCACCACCACTGCGGATCACCGACTCGTTTTCTTAGACTGAATCCGCGGTGTATTCGATAACACCGAGCCGATTGTGGCGGATGATTGGCTCCGCAAGATAGGAAGGAGTTGACCACTGCGGGATGCACGGATGGTGAAAGAGTGAAGTTTGCGAGACATCAGCTTGAAGGACCCGCAGCAGCATGGTGGGAGAATTTTACAGCCACTTACCCCATAGACACTGTCACATGGGATCAGTTTCAGCAGGCTTTTCACACTGCCCATGTTTCAGCAGGAGCCATGGCCATGAAGAAGCGTGAGTTTCGCAACTTACGCCAAGGAGGAAGGACTGTTGGCCAGTATGTGGATGATTTTAGTAAATTAGCATGTTATGCCCCAGATGACGTTGCTACAGACGCTGCTAAACAGGAGAAGTTTCTAGAAGGACTGAATGATGAGTTCAGCATGCCGTTGATGGTAGCAAGTTTCAACAACTACCAGGAGTTGGTAGACCGAGCCCTCATGATTGAAGGAAAGCAGCAGCAAATTGAGAACATAAGCGGAAGTATGGACAGGGAAGTATAACTCGAGCCCAGCGAAACCTCGTTATACCCTAAATCAGAATTCAGTTTGATATACCCATGGAGGAGGTAATTCGCATAACCATAATGGCACCAAAAATGGGAGCGGGAATGGAGGAAGCAATGGAAAGAACCGCACCAACCCGTCAACACCATCCAAAGTAGACCTGAGTCATATCACTTGCTTTAAGTGCCGCAAGATCGGGCATTATGCCAATGACTGTCCCGTAAGGCGTAATGGAAATGGCAATGGAAGCTCGAAAGAAGCCCAACCCTTTCAACAGGGGACGGGTGAACCACATTGATGTGGAGGAGGTTGAAGATCAGCCCGATGCATGTCGGTAAGTTTTTGGTTAAGTCATTTATCTGCATTGTTCCTTTCGATCTTGGTGCATCGCATTCATACATATCAAGGGATTTGTGGATAAGTACAAATTACCGACCCAAGCCCTTAGGTCACCCATGCTAGTAACCTCACCCGAGCAGAGTACATGGCTAGTAAATGGTGTGATCGACCGCCATTAAGGATTGGACACTATGTTTTCCCTCGCACCTAATAGTTCGGAATCCCAAGGATTGGATGTGATATTAGGAATGGATTGGTTATCAAAGTATGGAGGAACATAGATTGCACCACAAAGTCAATTTTGCTCACCACCCGGAGGAAGAAGAATCAAGTATGTATCACGGCACGAGCGAGGAGAGCGCAAGTTAATTGCTTATCGAGAGTGGTGCGGGAAGAAGTACCGATGGTGAAGGATTTTCCGATGTATTTCGGAAGAGTTACGGGAATGCCACGGATAGAGACATTGAGTTTTTGATCGGGCTGTTGCCAGGAACAGGCCCGATATCGAAGCGACCGTACAGGATGCCCGCACAGGATTTGGCAGAAATCAAGAAGCAGATTAAGGAACTATTGGATAAAGGTTTTATACGCCCAAGTTCTTCACCTTGGGGATCACCCGTACTGTTAGTGGAGAAGAAGGATGAATCTTTGAGAATGGTTGTTGATTATCGTGGATTAAATGAAGTAACAATCAAGAACAAGTAACCACTGCCTATGATAAATGATCTGTTTGATCGCTTACAAGGAGCTAAGGTGTTTTCCAAGATCGATTTGCGATCAGGGTACCATCAGTTGAAGATTCGAGAGCAGGACATACATAAGACAGCGTTTACCACGAGATATGGACTGTACGAGTATACCGTTATGTCATTTGGACTGACTAACGCACCAGCCTATTTCATGAACCTGATGAACAAAGTGTTTATGGAATTTTTGGACAAGTTCGTCGTGGTGTTCATTGATGACATTTTGATTTTCTCGAAGAATGAAGAAGAACATAAGGAACATTTGAGATTGGTTTTGGAGAAACTGAGAGAACACCAGTTGTATGCCAAGTTCAGCAAATGTGAGTTTTGGCTAAAGGAAGTTGGATTTCTCGGACATGTTATATCCGGAGAAGGAATAGCAGTTGACCCCACAAAGGTTGAGACCGTAACCAAATGGGAAGCACCAACGACAGTTGGAGAGATTCGGAGTTTCCTTGGACTCGCAGGATACTACCGAAGATTCATTGAGAATTTCTCAAGGATTGCAAAGCCTATGACAGAATTGTTGAAGAAGGATAAAAAATTCATATGGACTGAGGACTGTGAGGCAAGTTTTCAGGAGTTGAAGAAAAGATTGGTTACCTCACCAGTTTTAATATTGCCGGATCAGACCAAGGATTACAAGGTATATTGCGACGCTTCACGTCGAGGACTTGGAGCAGTGCTTATGCAGGAAGGAAGAGTTGTTTCGTATGCTTCACGACAACTTAAGCCCCGTGAGTTAAATTATGCCACCCATGATTTGGAGTTAGCAGCCGTTGTGCATGCCTTAAAGACCTGGAGACATTTTCTCATTGGAAATCATTGTGAAGTATATACGGATCACAAGAGTTTGAAGTACATCTTCACACAGAAGGAATTAAACCTCAGACAAAGGAGATGGTTAGAGCTTATCAAGGATTATGATATGAGATTGCATTATCACCCCGGAAAGGCTAATGTCGTAGCAGACGCATTGAGCCGTAAGAGCCACGTCAATACCCTAATGATGGGAGGAATACCCAATGAGTTAGCCAAGGACCTTCGAGAGCTATGTTTGGAAATAGTTCCGAGAGGTTATGTAGCAGCATTGGAGATTCAGTCAACACTGATGGACAAAATCAGAGAAGCCCAAAAGGCAGATAAGGAAGTTGCCTCTATAAAGGAGAAAATGAGCAAAGGAAAAGCTAAAGGATTTCGTGAGGATGAGCACGATACCCTATGGTTTGAAGACCGTGTTTATGTGCCCAATAACCCAGAGATAAGGAAGTTGATTTTACAAGAAGCACATGATTCACCTTATTCGATTCACCCAGGAAATACCAAGATGTATTTAGATTTGAAGAATACTTTCTGGTGGACCGGTATGAAGAAGGATATTGCGGAGTATGTAGCAGTTTGCGATGTATGTCAGAAAGTAAAGGCAGAGCATCAGAAGCCAGCAGGATTGTTACAACCATTGCCGATACCCGAATGGAAGTGGGATAAACTAGGCATGGATTTCATCACAGGTTTGCCAAAGACCCGTTCAGGATATGACTCGATTTGGGTCATAGTCGACCGTTTAACGAAGGTAGCTCATTTTATTCCAGTTAAGACTACCTATAGCAGTGCTAAGTTGGCAAAGATATACATGACCAGAATTGTGTGTTTACACGGAGTTCCGAGGAGCATCGTATCGGATAGAGGAACCCAATTTACCTCAAAAATTTGGAACCAGTTGCACGAGACATTGGGAACCAGACTGGAATTCAGTACAGCTTTCCACCCACAGACCGATGGACAGACCGAGAGAGTCAATCAGATTTTGGAAGATATGCTAAGAGCTTGTGCACTAGATTATGGATCTAGTTGGGATGACAATTTGCCGTATGCAGAATTTTCTTACAACAACAGTTACCAAACCAGCTTGAAGATGGCACCTTTCGAGGCTTTGTATGGAAGAAGATGTAGGACACCGTTGTCATGGGACGAAACTGGAGATCGTCAGTTGTTTGGACCAGATTTGATTAAGGAGTCTGAGCAGAAGGTTAAACTGATTCGAGATAGGCTCAAGGTAGCCCAGTCCAGACAGAAGAGCTATGCCGATTCAAAGCGCAAAGTGATTGAGTATGAAGTTGGAGGCAGAGTATATCTTAGAGTATCCCCGCTTCGAGGAGTTAAGCGTTTTGGAGTTAAAGGAAAATTAGCACCCCGTTTCGTTGGACCATATAAGATTTTGCAACGCATGGGAGAAGTTGCTTATAAGCTGGAATTGCGGAAGGACTGTCAGAGTTCATGATGTATTCCATGCTTCTCACCAAGAAATGTCACCCGAGATAGCAGAGGTACCGTTAAGAGACACAAGTGCACCGAAGCCATTCAGTTGAAGGACGATTTAACATATGAGGAAAAACCGGTTAAGATTCTCGATATGCCAGCAGAGTTACTCGCAGCAAGGTTATCAAGTTTTGCAAAGTTCAAGGAGCCACCACACGAAGATGAAGCCACCGGGAAAGAGAGGAAGTTTTGCTCAAGGACCACCTCACCTATTTTCTAGCCAACCCGAATCTCGAGGGCGAGATTCATCTTAAGAGGTAGGTTTGTAACATCCCAAATTTTCAATTTGGAATGTTATACATTAGGTCATCATGCATATCATATTTTCTCGCATTTTCCGATCCTAGAAAATTTCACGCAACTCAAGGACCCTCGGAGAGAGTTGGAGATTTCATTATTTTCATATTCGGATTTCTCAAATTATGAAAATATAGGATCATTGGATTTATTTAATTATCTTCATAAGTTTTCCTATAAAAAAAATTTAAGAGAGGGAATAATATGACTTTCCCAACATTTAGGAAAAATGAAGATTTTATAAATAAATCAAATTTTGGTTTTTGAAAGTTTATTTGCTTTAGGCAAAAAAATGAGTATTTTAAAAATATGCATTTTTGCCCCGTTTTAAAGTTCATTTTGTTCGACTCATTTTTAGGAGTCGGGGAAAATTAATTTTATTTAATTTGGAGTTCGTTTGGTTTGATTTTTATTTTGTTTAGTTTTGTTTAAAAAAAAACACGCGCGCCCCGCCTGGGCCAAGGGCCCAGCCCAACCGCCGCCCCGGCCCATCTCCCCTTCCCCCTCGCGCGCTCCCCCGCCGGGAGGAGTCCCGCCGCCGCCCGCCTCCCGAGTCCGGCTCGGAGCCGCCGCCGCCGTGCCCCCCCCCCAAGGCACCGACCCCCCCCCCTCCTATTTAACCCCGCCCCCTCCTCTCCTCACCCCGAGCCGCCACCGCCCTCACCCGAGCCGCCGCCGCCTTGAAGGACGCCGCCGCCTGCCGTCGCCGCCCTCGCCGCCCTCGCCACCCAGCGACCCACGACCCGCCGACCCACGGGACCCCCGCCGAGCCTCCCCAGGCCCCGCCGGCGACTAGCCGAAGTAGCCGCCGCCACCCCCGGTCCGGTTTTGTTTCAAAAACCCGATCCGGTTTTTCTCGCGTTGTTCGGTTTTTTTTAAAACCTAGATTGGTTATTTTTTTTGGTTTTATTATTTAGTGAACGTTCACCGACCCGTTCGTTTCAATGAACGTGTTCGTCGGATTAGATCTCTTAACGAACGTCCGCTGTTAAATCTGTTCATCGTTTTTCTTTTAATCGGATTTAATCCGTTATTTTCTGATTTTGATTTCCGATTCGATTTTCAAATCTGTTTATTTTCTCGCTCGTTTATCGGAATCAGGTGATTCAAGCGCCTGGAGTTTCGTTACGAAACCGCCGTTCCGACTAACCTACTTAAACAAAGTTTTGCTACTGTAAAATTTTGACCTAGTTTCAGATTGCTAAACCGAGTCGTTCTCTCTCGACTTTCGACTTTCGATGCTTTATTTGATTTGATTCTTTTGCAACCAGGGTTCTTAAGTTGAACTCTCTGGTTAGATCTTTTATTCGAGATTTCCCTGTGCATTAGTTGAGTACTTATTGTATGCTTGTTGTTTGTCTGCGTTAGATCACCCGAGTCGCCGCTTGTTACTTGAATCTCTAGGTCTCATGGATCATCGCAAGGCAAGTAACACTTGATCATACCTTTTCTACTACCCAGTTTTTATGCATTAGATCAAACCCTCAACACTTGCATGTTTAGGATCTAACTAAATTGTGGGATTGGGAAGTAGATTGAGGTAGTACCTATTACTGTTGCTTATGAAACCTTGGGAGTCACTTCTGCGTTTGCTTATTATACCATGCTATGCTAGTAGGCGTGGATTGGGTGAGTGAATATCCATGACAGATGTGAGATTGTTAATTAATGGTTTATCTAAGGTGGCAACCTAAACACACATCTGGGTGGATTGAGGCACTGGTTTCTATCGAGACTTGCTGTATTTCTTGGACCGCCACCCAGTGCTCTAAGGGATCATAAGATTATTCAAACTGGAAACTTTCGTGTGCAGCCACAAGCCAATTATGGGCTCTGGCGTAGTTGACTAAGTTGTGCGAACTCTTACGGGCAGACTAGCTGATGTAGGGGATGTAGGTTGGTACGGTCTACCCACATGTAAGGTGCTAGCGCTACGAAAGACTATGTCTCGGTCATCCGTTTCTCAAACACCATGTAGTCACGAGAACCAAGCGGAGGCGATCGAGTCTTGTGGGGAAAAGTGCAAACCTCTGCAGAGTGTATAAACTAATCATGATTAGCCGTGTCCCCGGTTATGGACGTTTTGAGTATCTGTAATTGAATATCATGTGAATCTCAACATGTTACTTCTAATAAATGTTATTGGGTTTTGATGAGTACTTTTAATTGGGATTGAGGATGTGTCAACCATTCTCAATGTTTAACAACCACCATGATAGTTAAATAAAATTATTCCTTTGTTGTAGGGAAAAACTAGCTTTATGCAAAATTGTAACAGAGAGCTTTACCACCAGCCATATATGCATGTAGTATAGGCTTATTCCTTCATTGCTCTCTATGTGTTACATTGCCAAGATATTCCATGTCTTGACCGTTTTGGGCTGCAACTTTCACGTTGCAGACTTTTCGCATTTACGAGTAAGGTGTTAGGTCGTGGTTCTATACTCGGTGATGCCGATGGAGTTGATGGACTCACTTATCTTCCAAGCCTTCCGCTGTTATAATTAGATGGCCTTAAGCCATATTATTGTAATAAGTTCCCTTGTGGACAACGATGTAATAAGTGTGTGATTGCTACTCTGCTATAAATCCTTCGAAGTACTGTGTGGTATCAGCATTACTGATCCAGGGATGACACTGAGCACAGAGACTTGATCCATTCGGGTCTGGTCGCTACATGAGCTCTCAGCGGTACAACCGCCCCCGCAACCGGTACAATCGGCCTGTCTGCATACAGTGTATTGGGCCGAGCCCGTGTACCCTTCGCCCTCACTTACCCCTTCATGGCTTAGCACTATATATACTCTTCTCCTAGCTTCGTATTAGGGTTAGCTTTGGTTTAGCTCATGTTTGTGTGAGAGCCTTGCTCATCCACTTGGTTACTTCTCCTCGAGCTCGGGACCTCTCTGAGAGAAGATCCCCCAAGCGGATTCAAGACCCCCTTCTAGGGTGGACCCCATCAAGACCTCCTCTCGGAGAAGAACGGCTACTCGTGTATCCTTACCTTTGTTGATCGTGGATCATATGTATCCCTTTGTGTTCGGTGATCTAGCACTTGTGTGATTGATTCCTTGTTGGTTGAGTGATCTCTCTATCGTTTCCCCCATGTTTCCCTTTGTTCTTCCGCGTGTTCTTCGTGATTTCCCGTAGGTTCCACTCCAAACGTGAAAGATCGTCCACGTAGGGTTCCGCCCTACATCATCTTAGGCCGATCTTTCACGTTTGGAGTGGGACCCCTCGAAGAACACGATGAACACGGGGAAGAACGGGGAGAAATCACAAGGGGAAACACTCAAGAACAAGTCCAATCACACATCCACTAGTCAATCAAACACACAAGATCACAATGTACATGAACAACAAAGGGAAAGATACAAGGTAAGGTTCATCTCCAAGAGGAGGTCTTGATGATATCCTAGACGGATCTTCCCGCAAGGGGGTCTTGATGATATCCCGCAGGATCTTCTCTCATGGAGGTCTTGAACTCCATGGGAGTGGTAGTCTCTCTCTCTCAAGAGTAGAGGTAGGAGCAAAGCTCACCTAAGAATGAGCTATCATATTTGCTACCCTTAGAAAGGAGGTGGAGGTGGTCTATTTATAGTCTAAGCCACGAAGGGGTAAGTGGGAGAGGGATACAAGGCCAAAGGCCCGCGGCTGCGCACACAGGCGTCGGACGTCCGGAAGGGGCCGGACGTCCGGAAGCTCGGGACGGTCCGGACATTCGGAAGTCTTCGGACATCCGTAAATTCTGTTCTGTCGCCGTAGCACCGGTCGTCCGGAGGCGCTCGGTCGCCCGTGGCCTGGGAGGTGTCGGACGTCCGGACTTGGTCGGTCGTCCGGGCGCTGTAGAGGGTCGGACGTCCGGAGGCTTCCGGTCGTCCGGTCGCTGTAGACTCCGCAGCACCTTCTTCTTCCGTCTTCGCTTCCATGCCTCCCTCGCGGAAGGTGTAGTCGTTCCTTGGCGCTTGCACTCCTCCTTGACATCCGTGAAGCTCTGACAATACCTATGCATGCACATGGGAGAAGTGTCAAGTAGTATACCATCCTCGAAGGGGTCAAGTGAGCACGTGTAAAGGAGAAGATTCACCTTTATGTATGAGAAGTAGAGGTCGCACGTGTCACTTGCCAAACGGACTCTTGACATGGTGATGACCGTAGGATGCTCCGCATCATCCCATCCCCCTTGGAAAAGATCCGACCTCGGATCGAAAACCAAATCACCATGGGAAAGAGATGGCGGTGCCGTGTCTAAGCGGTCGATCACCAAGCACTCATCATCTTGAAGCTCGAAATAGGCACTCTCCAATGTCGCACCATCTTGTGATTCCTTCAAAAGGAGCAAATAGAACAAACACTTGGAAAAACAAATGTGGTTAGCGTTAGTGCAAAACCAAGCATTCAAGAGGTGATTCACCAAACAAGTGTTGTCATCAAGCATAGCATAGGGTGTGACAAAGGATTGTGACATGGCATGTAAGCATATGAATTGAGCAAAATCAAGGTCATCATGGAAACAAGCATGTAAATGTGAGGTAGTGATGCAAATATGTGTGACAAGAGAATAAGCATCTACCTCAAGTTCATAGCAAACATGCATAAAGTGCTCGACAAATGGTCGATGGTAGGCATAGGAATCATTCACAACACCAAATAAGATGAGATGTCTAAACACATGGGTCAAGTGCAAGACAATCCAAGCATAATGTGCATAGGGTGTAGTGAATATAGTGTGGCACTCAACACAATGGGAAGAGCAATTGTTCATCATGTGTGAGGCAATCAAGGGAATCATGTGACAAGTAAAGGGACATGGCATATGTGAAGAAATGATATTGGTGCAACCAATCATATGATAGTAGCAAGTAGACCAAGAATTGGATGCAACACACAAGGTATATATATCATGAAGCATGGAAATGTGGCAATCATGGGTGAAAGCAATATCTCGAACATGCGTGCCAATGGTGCAAGCAACACATGAAGTATGATCCACAATATCCAAGCTCAAGAAGGATGTCACCTTGAAGGTGTGTCCTTGTGGATTCTTCACAATGCCGAAGTGGAAGCAAATGCAGTGTAGAAGGGCTTCGTGGTAGAATGTATGAGGCTCGCTCTCAAGAGCTCGAATGGTCAACTCACGTGAAGTGGAAGTCGACACAAAGTCCAAGTATCCTACACATGCACAAAACAAAACAAAGAACGTATGCGCATGGTAGATGAACACATCATCCATCATGATGGTTCTCATCTTTTGCACATAACCATTAGAAGCACAAGTGCATGAATAATATGATGCAACAATGGCAATATTCATGGCACTAGGTATATGGTGCAAAGAAGTAAGACAAGCATGCTTAACATGTAATATGTCAAAATCTCCAAACATATGTGAGAATGCTATGGGGGCAAACTCATGAGCAAGACGAATAGCATGGTTGCACTCAATACATGGCAAATCTAGCATGAGAGAGGCAACATATGGAGATATGTGACAAGAAGCAATAACAATGATGTGCAAAGCATGTAGATGGTTGTCATCAACCACATGAAATGAGCAAGTATGAATCATGGTTGATGCAACACAAGCAAGCATATCAATCATGTCGTGCAAACTAGTGGAGCGAAGATGCAACACACTAGAGGAAATCATGGTAATCATGTCATGTGAGCAAATAATAGGCATAGACAATGCACATGACATATCACAAGCACGAACACAAAGCAAGATCATAGTATCATCATAGGGTGTAAAGACCCGAATCTGATAAGATTCGATGTCTCTGTGCTCACTGTGCTAGTCCCTGGATCGACTCGCTAGCACACACAGTACATATGAATATCAAATAACAAGTGCGTCATTTACTACAACGTATGATCCAGAATTTATAAAGTATTACAAACCGAATAGCACATGGCTAACTTATTCAATAATAACAGCGGAAAGGTAGCATAATCAACGACGAGTCCATCAATGCCCACTGGAGAACATGTCGAGTGAAGACTCGCGACCCTACTGTATCTCACTGATCATCTGAAAATCCTGCAACATGATAAGTTGCAGCCACAAAGGGTCAATACATTGAATGTATTGGCAAATCACACAACATGATATAGCAACCTACATCCACAAAGCAATGTATGACAAAAAACACACACAAGTTAGTTTGGAGAAGAATGCCTTCACCTACCTCCACTACCTGAATTACAATCGCCTCTAATTTTTAATCGCCCAAGATAACCCAAAGATTCTAAATAAACATGACAAGAACTTCAGAAGTACGTCTCAAGTGCGCTCTGTCAGTGGCGCATTCTCTAGGAACAATAGAGCGCTCGCCAAGGACGATTCACCTGATTTAAGTTCAAAACTAAACCTCGCCTCAACTGCGCTCTGTCAATGGCGCATTCTCTAGGGACAATAGAGCGCTCTGCCAGTGACGCATTCACCTGATTAATAATCCCGAGCCTACGGCTATAAACACTCACCACTTTCATGGATCACTCTACACATGCCCGCGTCTACCATATCAAGTTGATCACACCATCACATAACACAATCGATAACAAAACATGGCAACACGAGATACACATATCAAGCCAAACATTTATCGTAGCAATGAAACCACACATGCATAGCAGAATATAGGATGAGAAAAATCAAAAGTGCAAACTTGCCTTGAACGGTGCTGAAGTACTCTAACGATTAATTCCGATCCGCTTCACACTCCGGACAATCTATACGATTAACGAAGGCACCGATAAATAAACCCGTACTCACATAACACCACAATAAAGTAAACAACAATGAATTCAAATAAAACTTAATTAACAGAACATATCAGTAGGTATATATTACTACATGCTACTACGATCAAAATGCAAAAGGAGTCAACTCATTTGGATCTACGGTTTAAAAGATATGGCCTCCGGAAGTTTGAATTCAAATTTAAACAAATTCAAATTTAAAGAGTTCAAAAATGTGAAATTTTGGTTCTACGGTATTCTTCTGGTCACTACGAGTACACAGGAAAAAGAATCGATGAATTTGGAGTTACGAATCGCAAGATAAACCTAAATGAAAATATTATATGAAATCTGCCCAAAAGAATTGTGCCAAAAGTGTTCTGGAAGAATCATTGCGGCTCTTTGATGCGTTGCCACGTGGCGCGTACTAGTGGCTGGGTAGTGTCCGCTGCATGGACTAAACGGCAAACGGCCTCTAAATAGTGCATACCTATTCGAGAAAAAAAAACAGAACATGATTTAATCTGGACCGTCGGAGGGAGATCGGACGGTGCAAAGCGACTCACCGGAGAGACAGGGTGGGCTGGGCGGCGATGGACTTGGAGAAGAAGACGCGCGGCTCGGGACTCGTCGACGGCGACGTCTGCAGTGGTCCTCCGGTGAAGGAGAGGTGATGAGAGGGTGCAGCGTGGGACGGTGATGATGATGGTGGTGAAAACGGCGAAGAGGGCTGCCTCCGTTGCCGGCGGCAACGACGTGAGGGGCGGCTGTGACTCAGGCAGCGACGACGAACTCTCTCAAGGGGCCGGGGTTGTTCTGCATTGCGTCCCTGCGAGAGTTAGAAGATGAGGGAGGTAGAGGGCACCTTGGAGAAGAGCACATAGGATAAGGGAGTGGCTAGGAACCTCCGGTGGCGTCGAATTCGTCCGGCGGAGAAGCTTCTGCAGCGGCGGACTCCAGCGAGATCTGGACGCTGTTCTAGGGCACGGGAGATAGGGATTTTGCCAAAAATCGGTAGAGAAGAACCTGTAGAATATTTATAGAGTGGAGACCGTGGCCTAGGGGCAAATACTTGGCCGAACCGAAGAGGATTTGGATCGGCAGGAAGAACTCGTGAACGAATAGGTGTTCGTCCTGAGGAAAGAGACGTCCTGGCAGGCCCCAAGTGTCAGCGGCACGGGAGGGAAAGAAAACAAAGTTGCGTGGTGAGCTGCGCCTAGGCTGCGGTCTGCGCCGAAATGGGCCGCCTGCTGCTGGGCTGTGCGAGCGGGCGAAGAAGAAAAAAACAAAAAAAACTGGGTGCTGGACGCAGCCCAACCGCACAGTAACTTATGACATTAAAAGAAAGGATACACTATACAGGGAAGGTATTGGCTAAAAGAAAAATACCAGAGTACTTCCTGAAAAATACCGAACAAACAAGAAAAGCAATCTCGCTACTATATAAAACAGTGAACATTTTACAACACAAATGCATTTCTGAAAAATTATTTTATGCAATAGGATCCTACAAAGAGCATAGAAAAACTCCCAATATAATCTAAATCATATTATAAACCTTTTCCAACTATATTTAACAGGGAAGAAGTCATGTTATCTCCACTCCGAATATTTTTCCTTGAGTTGGAAAAAATCTTTGAATATTCAGAAAATTCAAAAATGCATAGAAATCATGAGGAAAAAATAATGATCCTATTAACATTCCAAATCTGAAAATTGGGATGTTACAAATCTACCCCCCTTAGAATGAATCTCGTCCTCGAGATTCGAGTTGGCTGGCAAGGTTGAAGATGGGAACTTGACATAATCCATATTCCAAAATATCGAGGCTTACTCCTTGCATAATTCCTTCACATGAATAGATATGATGCATCAATACTGAAAGAACGGTCACAATACTTTGATCTTAATTAAGAATCTTACCAAGGACTGATGCATTATCTGGTCTTCCTACCCTTGTGTGATTCACATGTCCACTTTCGAAGTGATCAATCTCCTTCTCTCGAATTTCCATTGTCATAATTCATTTTCTTCTCGTGACAGTTTGTTGAATAGTGTCCCGGTTCCTCTGATCTGTAGCAAAGTAACGGCTTAGATCCTTCTTTGTGGGTGTCGAAAGGTCGTGGTCGTTGTTGCCATTCCTCCGAGCATTGTGGTTGTGTCCATTGTTGTTGTGATGATTATGCCCATCATGGTTATGACTATTATAAATGTCCACTTCAGAATCATAGTACTCAGAAGATGTTGATGAATTACGATGCTTCCGTTGTCCTCCAGAATTGAACTCTGTGTCACTCGCTTTCCTCTTGCGGTTCTCCACCTCTAGAAACTTGCCTTCAAGTACAATAGCCTTATCAATAAGCTCCTGACAGTTGTTGAATGTCGCCACTGTCAACTGAATACTCAACTCATCATCCAGTCCTTCAAGAAACTTCTCATGTCTAGCTGCATCAGTGTTAACATCATTAGGTGCATACCGTGCAAGATTATTGAATTCCTCCACATGTACATTCACATTGCGACCTCCCTGACGCAAGCTGCGGAACTCTTTCTTCTTCAGACTCATGGCACCAGCAGACACATGTGCGGCGCGAAAACCTGCCTGAAACTGCGCCCAAGTGATAGTAGCAATAGGATAAGTGACCAAGTAATTGTCCCACCATGCTGCGGCTGGTCCTTCTAACAAATGAGAGGCAAACCGCACTCTCTCTGCATCAGTGCAACCAACTGTCTCCAAATTCCTATTAACCGAGCGAAGCCAATCATCAGCCACAATAGGTTCAGAGGTGCTAGAAAACCTCTGAGGATTCAACCTCAAGAAACGAGTAAGCGCATCAATTGGGGGTGGTGGTGGATTATTGTTATTGTTGTTGTTGTTGTTGTTGTTGTTGTTGTTGTTGTTGTTGTTGTTGTTGTTGTTGTTGTTGTTGTGGTTCTGAACAAGTAACTGGATCAACTGAGTCTGTCCCTGAAGCAGGAGCTGCATGTATGGCGGTATGTCATTGTTGTTGTTACCTCCTGAACCACTGCCTCTAGAGTTACGCCTCGGCGGCATCTGATGGGTAAGCAAGGGTGAGATATAGACAGAAATAGATCTAAGGGGAAAACACTACCCATATGCTCATGCTAGCAACTAAATCTCCAACAACAACAAAAAAAACAAACACTAAATTCACACAATTCACACAAGTCACCAAAGTTATCCTAAAGTAATCACATCAAGGAGCATATATGATCAATCAAAGCACCCAATTGCATAATATAAACAACCCACGAAATATGACAACGCAGAAAGCAATGACCAACCAAACATATGACACATCACAAAACACAAGCAAAACCTACAGGTAAGGTCATATCCACAAGAGATATGATCTCATCATACTACCGCAAATCGTTTATCGAATACAACTTAGGAATGGTGGTCTGCCAACTAAACTCCCTAAATAACACTAATAATAATACCAGGGGCCATCTATACTTTGAAAAGAAAAGATATGAGTACAAGAGTATGAACTAACAAGTAGACAACAAGTTGTAAAGTAGGTTTTTCACTCCTATGGCCTTTCTAATCCATTTTCTAGGGTCACGACCTACAGTCAACACACTGCTCTGATACCATCTGTAACGACCCGAATCTAATAAGATTCGATGTCTCTGTGCTCACTGTGCTAGTCCCTGGATCGACTCGCTAGCACACACAGTACATATGAATATCAAATAACAAGTGCGTCATTTACTACAACGTATGATCCAGAATTTATAAAGTATTACAAACCGAATAGCACATGGCTAACTTATTCAATAATAACAGTGGAAAGGTAGCATAATCAACGACGAGTCCATTAATGCCCACTGGAGAACATGTCGAGTGAAGACTCGCGACCCTCATCAGATCTCACCGATCATTCAAAATCCTGCAACATGATAAGTTGCAGCCACAAAGGGTCAATACATTGAATGTATTGGCAAATCACACAACATGATATAGCAACCTACATCCACAAAGCAATGTATGACAAAAAAAACACACAAGTTAGTTTGGAGAAGAATGCCTTCACCTACCTCCACTACCTGAATTACAATCGCCTCTAATTTTTAATCGCCCAAGATAACCCAAAGATTCTAAATAAACATGACAAGAACTTCAGAAGTATGTCTCAAGTGCGCTCTGTTAGTGGCGCATTCTCTAGGAACAATAGAGCGCTCTGCCAAGGACGCATTCACCTGATTTAAGTTCCGAAAACTAAACCTCGCCTCAAGTGCGCTCTGTCAATGGCGCATTCTCTAGGGACAATAGAGCGCTCTGCCAGTGACGCATTCACCTGGTTAATAATCCCGAGCCTACGGCTATAAACACTCACCACTTTCATGGATCACTCTACACATGCCCGCGTCTACCATATCAAGTTGATCACACCATCATATAACACAATCGATAACAAAACATGGCAACACGAGATACACATATCAAGCCAAACATTTATCATAGCAATGAAACCACACATGCATAGCAGAATATAGGATGAGCAAAATCAAAAGTGCAAACTTGCCTTGAACGGTGCTGAAGTGCTCTAACGATTAATTCCGATCCGCTTCACACTCCGGACAATCTATACGATTAACGAAGGCACCGATAAATAAATCCGTACTCACATAACACCACAATAAAGTAAACAACAATGAATTCAAATAAAACTTAATTAACAGAACATATCAGTAGGTATATATTACTACATGCTACTACGATCAAAATGCAAAAGGAGTCAACTCATTTGGATCTACGGTTTAAAAGATATGGCCTCCGGAAGTTTGAATTCAAATTTAAACAAATTCAAATTTAAAGAGTTCAAAAATGTGAAATTTTGGTTCTACGGTATTCTTCTGGTCACTACGAGTACACAGGAAAAAGAATTGATGAATTTGGAGTTACGGATCGCAAGATAAACCTAAATGAAATTATTATATGAAATCTGCCCAAAAGAATTGTGCCAAAAGTGTTCTGGAAGAATCTGTTGCGGCTCTTTGTGGCGCTGCCACTGGCGCGTACTAGTGGCTGGGTAGTGTCCGCTGCATGGACTAAACGGCAAACGGCCTCTAAATAGTGCATACCTATTCGAGAAAAAAAACAGAACATGATTTAATCTGGACCGTCGGAGGGAGATCGGACGGTGCAAAGCGACTCACCGGAGAGACAGGGTGGGCTGGGCGGCGACGGACTTGGGGAAGAAGACGCGCGGCTTGGGACTCGTCGACGGCGACGTCTGCAGTGGTCCTCCGGCGAAGGAGAGGTGACGAGAGGGTGCAGCGTGGGACGGTGATGATGATGGTGGCGAAAACGGCGAAGAGGGCTGCCTCCGTTGCCAGCGGCGACGACGTGAGGGGCGGCTGTGACTCAGGCAGCGACGACGAACTCTCTCAAGGGGCCGGGGTTGTTCATTGCGTCCCTACGAGAGTTAGAAGATGAGGGAGAAAGAGGGCACCTTGGAGAAGAGCACATAGGATATGGGAGTGGCTAGGAACCTCCGGTGGCGTCGAATTCGTCCGGCGGAGAAGCTTCTGCAACGGCGGACTCCAGCTAGATCTGGACGCTGTTCTAGGGCACGGGAGATAGGGATTTTGCCAAAAATCGGCAGAGAAGAACCTGTAGAATATTTATAGAGTGGAGACCGTGGCCTAGGGGCAAATACTTGGCCGAAACGGAGAGGATTTGGATCGGCAGGAAGAACTCGTGAACGAACATGTGTTCGTCCTGAGGAAAGAGACGTCCTGGCGGGCCCCAAGTGTCAGCGGCACGGGAGGGAAAGAAAACAAAGTTGCGGGGTGAGCTGCGCCTGGGCTGCGGTCTGCGCCGAAATGGGCCGTCTGCTGCTGGGCTGTGCGAGCGGGCGAAGAAGAAAAAAAAAACAAAAAAAAACTGGGCGCTGGACGCAGCCCAATCGCACAGTAACTTCTGACATTAAAAGAAAGGATACACTATACAGGGAAGGTATTGGCTAAAAGAAAAATACCAGAGTACTTCCTGAAAAATACCAGAACAAACAGTAAAGCAATACTGCTACTATATAAAACAGTGAACATTTTTACAACACAAATGCATTTCTGGAAAATTATTTTATGCAATAGGATCCTACAAAGAGCATAGAAAAACTCCCAATATAATCCAAATAATATTATAAACCTTTTCCAACTATATTTAACAGGGAAGAAGTCATGTTATCTCCACTCCGAATATTTTTCCTTGAGTTGGAAAAAATCTTTGAATATTCAGAAAATTCAAAAATGCATAGAAATCATGATGAAAAAGTAATGATCCTATTAACATTCCAAATCTGAAAATTTGGGATGTTACATAGGGGTGGGTCACAAATGGAACATGGCAACAACAAGCAATATCTCCACCAAGCTTGCAAATACACATAAAAGTATGAGAGTCAATCATCATGTGTAATGCAAAGCATGGGTCACAAATGCATGTCAAAGGCATAGGAATGAGCATATCATGCAAAGTGAACATGGCAAGATGGGCATATGATATGTTATGAACAATAACCCATAGCCAAGTGAGGGCCATGTAGAAGAAATGCGTGAAGTCTTTGCGCGAAGAGAGCGGTGGGAAAGGCAATCCATGGGATCCCAAATCATCATTGCTCTCTAGAGCTCGTTTTGTCAACTCGTGGGATTGCGAGTTTGACAAGTATTCATGGTACCTACACAAAAGAGACACAAACCAAAGAAATTGTGCGTGTGGTAAATGTACACATCATCCATCATGATGTGTATGTGTACGTGTGAGTTAGCACAAGATAAGAAATTCTCAAAGAAATTTGATGCATGGTATAAGAACATGTCATCCATCATGAAAGAATAGTTATTGTGTATTGCACGATGGGGATGCAAATTTAGCATACAAGTATATGGCGCATCAATAGCATTTTCATTCATGGGAATCATATTGTGCACACAAGTATTGGGATCATGCAATGAATGGGATGAATCAAAATCTCCTAAAATGTATGAGGAAACTATGGGGGTCTCCTCAAGAGCAATATTGGAAACATCATTTGGAGAAAATGGACAACATCCAAAACAATGCATATCCGAAGCTAGGTGGGCATGGCATGGCATATGAGATAAATGATGCAAAGGGAGCATATCAATATCATCACAAGAAAAACAAATGCCAATAACCATGGGCTTGTCATGTATGCCATATGTGCAAATTGGGTTTATTTTAATGGCATATGCATAGTCACTATGAAGAGATTGCAAATAAGACATATGATGGATCTCATGCATAGCATATGACAAGTCAAGCGGATTAGCAAACATGATGTGACCTGAAGAATTGTCACAAGAAATCCTATGTAACATGGCATCACAACTAATAGACTCCACATGAGAATCATCGTACTCATCATAAATGGGCAAATCATCACATGGGGAAATCATACTAGAATGAAGCAAGGTACTAGGTGGCTCAACATCATGCAAGCAAGCAATGTCAAGAATGTCCACTAGTGGGACTAGAGAATCACCTTCACCTATGTTACCTTTTTCATTCCACTCAAGTGGTGACGGTGAGGTGGGAAAGACTAAATGGTCGTCATCATCATCTTGATGGAACCATGTGGGGGGTGCATCATATTCCACCACGGCTCTAATACCAAGATGATGTAGGGCGGAACCCTATGTGGACGATCTTTCACGTTTGGAGTGGATCCTACGGGGAATCACGAAGAACACGCGGAAGAACAAAGGGAAACACGGAGAAAACGAGAGAGAGATCGCTCAACCAACAAGGAATCAATCACACAAGTGCTAGATCACCGAACACAAAGAGGTACATATGATCCACAATCAACAAAGGCAAGGTTGGAAAAAGCGGTAGGCGTAAGCGAGGCGGTTGGCCTTCGCCTAGTGCCTAGGCGGTGCCTAAGCGGCCTAGGCGCGGCCTAGGCGGTAATATAGTTTTTACTCATACTGTATTTGCGATTATTATATGGGTGTTGATATTAGTTTAGGGCATATAAATAAGTTAAATAACTGTCTAGTGCCATTGGATTATAACCCGTTTGGCATATCAGTGTAGTATGTGGCATGATTTTCCGCTTGGGTAGGCAATTCCTTGCTTGCCCTGCCTAGACCTCCATTTATGCCCTAGGCGAGGCGTTTGGGCATTGCCTAGTGCCTAGGCGTGCCTAAGCGCCTCCTAGGCACTGCCTTTTCCAATAGAGAACAAAGGTAAGGATACACGCGTAGCCGTTCTTCTCCGAGAGGAGGTCTTGATGGGGTCCACCCTAGAAGGGGGTCTTGAATCCGCTTGGGGGATCTTCTCCGTAGAGGTCCTGAGCTCCGAGGAGAAGTAACCAAGTGGATGAGCAAGGCTCTCACACAAACATGAGCTAAACCTAAGCTAACCCTAACTAGGAGGAGGTGGAGGAGTATATATAGTGCTAATCCACGAAGGGGTAAGTGAGGGCGAAGGGGTACACGGGCTCGGCCCAATACACTGTGCGCAGACAGGCCGGTTGTACCGGTTACAGGGGCGGTTGTACCACTGATAACACATGCAGGGCGGAAGTACCGGACGTGAAGGCGGTACTACCGCTGGGAGGTCAGGCGCTGGCTTCAGGAGATGGACGTCGGAGGGGCCAGCGGTTGTACCGCTTGCTGAGGCGGTAGTACCGGTCATCTGGGAATTACCGGTACATCCGGGGCAGTACCGGCCTTGCACCGCACGATCAAAGAACGGCGGCCGGTAGTTGGGCGGTAGTCGATCGGTTGTGCCGCCCGGGCGGTTGTTGACCGGTTGTACCGCTCGTTCTGGAGCGGCCAGGCTCTCTTCCTCCTTCTCTTCCATGCTTGGCCTCGGTCCTTGGATTCTCCATGGTCGTCTCGGTCGTACCTGAGTATATGCAAGATCCATGCATGAGGTAGTAGCCATGTCTCACATGTAGAAAGTGAAGGTTCGAAGAGGAGCGAGTTCACCTTGTGTCCAATGGTGCATATTTGAGGTCTCGTCATATGTCCTCTTGGGGCTTGGAGAATAGTCGGAGTGTACATGGGGTTGAACGTGGGATGCTCCGCATCATCTCCCCCCCCCCCCTGTGAAAGATCCGACCTCGGATCGTGATCCTCATCACCATGGAAACGGTTGTCGTGGACGGACTTGTAGTTGGACGAAGTTGAAGACATGGCGCAATCCAAGTAGTCCAGGGTGTCGCCGGAGTGATAGACATGCAAAAAGAGCAAACACAAGCAACACTCGGAAATACAATGGTTAGCGCACAAAAAGTGTCCATCATGCAAGAATGAGTCCGTGCGGCAAGATTGGTCGTGACAAAGCGCATGAAGCTTATCAACTTGATCCAGAATGAGATGCAAAGCATTCATGGGAGGAAAAGCAATCATTGTGTACACAAATGTGTTATGAATATGAGCAATGCAACCACGATGCAAAATGATGTCATAATGGGATGGTTTATCAAATGCATGAACATGGCAATGGATGCTCAAATGTGGATATTATCATGCAATTGATGGTGGACAATATGATTATGATGTATGACTATGCCATCAAGGTAGATCACAACAAATTTGCTAAGGAAGTGCACAAGTTCATATATCATGGATGACATGGGAATACACGATGCAACAAGGTAATCATAATGTGAGTCAATCCATGCATAGGGTGCAAACTTGTGGTGAGTATGATAAGTCCATCGAGCATGACATGTATGAGCACAATCAACTAATATGGAGGTGTTGGTGTACCAAAGCTCGATGTCGGGGCATGAGTGGAAGACCGAAGTTCATCCAATAAGTGCGAGCGCTCCTCAAATTTAAGGTCCATGTAGCCAATCTCCAATGTCGCTCCTCCATTCGTGAGATGTAGCATGTAGACAACAAGAAGGAAACAACAATGAAAGAATGACCCATCCAATATGCGTATTTGAGGATGGCTCAAAGGGAAGGAGTTCACCTCAAGAAAGTTCCCAAAGATGTTGGAGTCGTACATCATGTATGTCTTCACATACCCAATATGTTGCATAACGGCACCGCCTTGTGAATCCTTCAAAATGAAAGAACATGACAAACACTCGGAAAAACAAATGAGGTTAGCGGAAGTGCAAAACCTATCATTCGTGTGGTAAGATACCCAACAAGTGTATGCATCATGCTCATCATAAGAAAGTACAAGGGAGTATTTCATAGTATGGAGGCATATGATGCAAGAACAACCAAATGCAATAGGCTCAATCAAACAAGCATGCATCACAAGTAATATGTCAAAGTCTCCAAGATCAATAAGCATAGTATGGTTGCACTCAATACAAGTGGATATGAAAGAGGCAACTAATGGACACAAGAGACAATGATCAAGATATATCATGTGAGAGGCATGAGCATATATATCATCAACCCAAGAAAGCAAGTGATAGTGGAACATGGGTGATGCAACATAGCAAGCAATCATAGCGATCAAGTCAAGCAAGCTAGTAGTGCGAAGATGCAGCATACTAGAAGGAATCATGGAAAGCATGTCATGTGTGCAAATAGTGGGCATGAATAATTCACATGGCATAGCACAAGCATGAAAGCAAGATATGAGAAAATTATCATCAATGTATTGGCGAGAGGCCATATGTAAATAGCAATGGGACATCATGACTCTCCCAACACAAGAATCAACAATAGCATGGGGCACATGATAAACATGGAAAAAGCAACAAGGATGTCCACCAAGCTTGCAAATACACATAGGAGTATCATAATGGTGAATCATGGGTATATGCAAGCAAGGGTCACAATTGCATGGCAAAGGCATAGAAGCAAGCATAACATGCAAAGTGAACACAATAGTATGGGCATAAGGTGACAAGTGGTAAATAGCCCATAGCCGTGTGAGAGACAAGTAAAAGAGATGCGCGTAGTCCTTGCGCAAAGGGAACGGTGGTAAGGATAGTCCATGGGATCCCAAAGCATCGTTGCTCTCAAGAGCTCATTTCGTCAACTCATGGGATTGAGAAGTTGACGAGTATACATGAGTACCTACACAAAACAAAGACAAAGAGAAAATTGTGTGTGCATGGTATATGTACACATCATCCATCATGATGCGCACGGGCATGTGTCGGTTAGCACAAATTATCCAATGCTCAAATAAATGGGATGCGTGATATAGAAACATGTCATCCATCATGATAGGTTTGTTGTTATGCATGGCATAATGGAGACTCAAATTGTGTAATGAATTACGAGCAATATCTAGAGCATTGTTATTCATGGAATGCATATGGTGTACACTATCATGGGAATCATGCAAAGTATGAAATGCATCAAGATCTCCTAATATGTATGAGGAAACTATGGGGGTCGCCTCATGAGCAAGAGTAGAAACATCATGTGGAGAATATTGACAACATCCAAAACAATGCATATTCGAAATAATGTGATCATGGCATGTCATAGTAGAGGAATTGCACAAATCATGTAAAAGAAGCATGGCAATATCATCATAAGAGAAGCAAAAGCCAATGACCATCATCTCGTCATCTATGCCATAAGTGCAAATGGGATTGATTTAGGGGGGGTATGCATAGTTACTATGTTGAGAATGTAATGAGGCAATATGGGAGATCTCACTCATAGCATATGACAAGGTCAATGGATTGTCAAACATGAAGTGACCAATAGAATTTTCACAAGATATCCTATGAAGCATAGCATCACAACTAGGCAACTCAACATGCTCATCATCATATTCATCATAAATAGGTAATTCAAGGCATGAAGAAGTTTCACTAGCATGAAGCATGGTAATAGGTGGGTCAACATCATGGGAGCAATCAAGGTCAAGAGAGTCCACTAGTGGGACAAGAGAAGCACCGTCACCTATGTTACCTTCGGATCGTAGCTCATGTGTTGTAGGTGAGGTGTTGAAGATCCAATCGTTGTCATCTTCATCTTGATGGAACCATGTGGGGGGGTGCATCATCGTCCACCATGGCCATCGTCGTCTCTAATGGAGGAATAGACTCGTCAAGGATAGGCATGTCGTCATGTAGGAGACCTGGCACCAAAGAAGAAAACACACTAGGAGTAGAGGTTAAGTCGTTAGGAATCATAATGGCCTCACATGCCGTCTCAACTACCTCACTCACTAAGTGTTGTGGCTCACTCACTCCCAATATGATGCTCTCACTCATATGGTTGGTGGAGTCACTCAAACTGTGCTCAACCTCACATAGGATGTGTGGCATGCTCTCATGTGTGGGGCTAGTGGTGGTCACACTCATCCTCTCATAGGAAATGCTCTCAATGTCACGTATGGTGGAGTCACTCATGTCACTCATGTGGTGGTGGCTCTCCTCACATGGCACTTGGGGCATCTCGACATATGTGGGTGTCGGAGAGATGTAGGTGCAAATGTCTCCATGCTCAACTCCTATCGCCGTGGTCGAAGGGGGTGGCCCTTGCTCGACCTTCTTGTCACCGTCTTGGTGTTGGAGGCCCATATGATGTGGCACCTCATAGCTCATCTCCATGACCGAAGGGAATTTCCCATGCTCGGCCATCTTCCTTGGGGGGCTTCCGAAGATGGAAGTGTCACCCTCGCTTGTATGTGGTCGCCTTGGACTTGATGAAGTCGATGTAGGCATACACGTGGGAAGTAGGCGAAGATGCAGACGTCCAAAGGCGAAGATGCCTTGATTGCACTTGGCGAAGATGCCGAAGTGGTTGTTGTAGCCTTAGCGCCGTCTTGGTGGTGCTCGTCTCGCGGTCTTCTCTTGTGCTTATGAAGCTTCGACTTGGCGTGAAGTAGGGCTTGTTGAGACTTGTGCATTTGCGCTTGTGGAGCGTCTTCATGATGATGATGTCGTTGTCGTACTTGAGCTCCTTGGCGTTAAATGGTAAATCGTGCACATGATGCTTGGAGGGGACTTGCCCTTCATGACGATATTGATCACGAACGTGATGGTGGTCGCCGTGTAGATGTTGACTTGGATGACTTGCGCTTGCATCTTGTTTGCTCTCCGAAGACTTGTGGCTTGAATGTCGCCGCCTTGAAGATGACGAAGGGGAAGTAGACTTGAGCAAGGTCCTAATCTCCTCCATCCTTGCATCTTGCTCCTCTTTATGTGCGGCAAGCTTCTTGTCGATGTAGTCCCTTCTCCTTGCTTCGGAGTGATGAATGTCGATGGAGATGTTCTCGATGCGCTCTCGCAATCTTGATTGTGTGCCTTGCACTTGTCGTTGTAGATCGAAGATAGACGCTTTGGTGATGTAGTTGTTCACGCCGTCGTTGTTGTCGTAGACCGGAGATGAAATGCCTTGCCTATCCATCACAAGACTCGAGCAATTATGAGTGGGAGAAAGAGAAGAACTTGTACCAATGTACCTTGACCGATGTTGACAATGAATCAAGTTCACTCAAATGCGGGTAGCACTATTGGTACCAATTCTTGTCGGTTCTCACACCTACACAAGTAAAGCTTATGGTGGAGCTCGGTGAGGATAGTGGCACAAAAATTTAATGCAAAATGTTAGCAAGAGTCAATAATGTTGAAACAGATTCACAAATTTGCAAGTGAAACAAATGGACCAATAGCAAAGAAAGGCACACGGAAACACACACACAGATAGATAAATGGGGTCGTGCAACCAAGGAATGAGCCCAAAATGTGGAATCCACTAAAACGCTTGTGTTGCACAACTCAAGAGAGACGCTAGCACGATTGCTCAATAGGCGGATACGACACTTGTGCACAACCTATAAGATGCAAAATGGATAAACTTTCTATTCCAAGTATGATATGCATGTATGGTTCCCGGTGTTTGATCCAGGATGATCGGATATGACAATCTTATATGCAATGTGGTATGATGCTATGGCACTTGCTTACAAGCTCTTTGCTCTTTCTCTTTTGCTTAAAAGCTTATTCTCTTTTTTTTTCTATGGCCACTTTTGCACAATGCACAAACCAAGATAGCTATTGTGTATATGCGGGAACAAACTTGTGACACAACATATGATAGCAATATATGCACCACGATGATATGGTATGTATGCTATGGGAAGTATGATCACTAATGTGCACAAGTAACGTTGCCGGCAATACTCAAATGGCTAGTCTCGATAGGCAAGTAACGCAAAATGGGCTAGGGGTTAACAATGCAATGGCAAGGGGAATATACAATGGAGGGATACCACGATACCAAGATGATATGGAGGTTACCATCCGTGGGTGATGAGTGGCGGTGTTCTTGATGTAGATACCAAGATGATGGAGTCTCGTCCCTAAGTAGCCGAAACACCTTAGGAAACGGAAAAACCGCGAACTCAAAATCTCAAACGTCAAATATCAAAATGGTGGTAGCGGAAAGCGGTGGTGGATTGCACTTGGAAATGCGGAAGTGGGATGATGGGCTATACACGGTGTAAGAGTTGGAAGCACACGGTCCCTAAGTAGCCTAAACACCTTAGGAGACACAAGCCACAACTCGAAAAGCTCAATCAACAATTGGGTTAAGTTGGGTTGTCGGAAGTGTATGGTGGGAAATGTTATGTGGAAGTGGAGGAGGTGGTGGTGGTTGATGAAGAAGCAACCGTCCCTAAGTAGCCTAAACACCTTAGGAGACTCAAATCACAACTCAAACAACCACTAATGCTATAAGGAACAAAATGGGTTAGTTTGCGGAAGGCTATGGTGGTATTGCGGATGATGTGGTGGAAGCCCTAGGCAAAGATGCCAAAGTACCAAAAAATTAATGGTGTCAAAAGGTGGTGGTAGTATTTTTGTGGGATGGGGATGTCAATAGCTTCAAAACGAGCTAAAGAACGTCAAAAACAGACTCCGGATGAATTAGTTATGGGCAAAACGGTGAAACTCGGAACGCTAAAACTGGGAGGGGCGGTAGTACCGCTTGGAAGGGCGGTAGTACCGCTTGTGGTACCCAGCGGTAGTACCGCTCGGAGGGGCGGTTGTACCGCTCGTGTCGGGATTTTTTGCAGATCGAAACGGGGCGCGATTTTGGGGCGGAAATTGGTGATTTCGGGGTCAAAATTGGATGGATTTTGTGGAGGAAAGATGGGGAAACTTGGGGAGATGCTAGATCCACTCGAAACCAAGCAAATCCATGGATCAAAATCAACAAAATTTCATCACACTAACAAATCACAAAAAAAAATTTGGGGCTATTTTTGGTGGGGATTTTCGGATTTAGGACGAAAACAACAAAATCAAGCTGAAAACACGGGGTAGGGGCTCCAAAAACGTGATCAACGTGTCTCATGATACCAAGATAATGTAGGGCGGAACCCTACGCGGACGATCTTTCACGCTTGGAGTGGATCCTACGGGGAATCACGAAGAACACGCGGAAGAACAAAGGGAAACACGGAGGAAACGAGAGAGATATCACTCAACAAACAAGGAATCAATCACACAAGTTCTAGATCACCGAACACAAAGAGATACATATGATCCACAATCAACAAAGGTAAGGATACACGAGTAGTCGTTCTTCTCCGTGAGGAGGTATTGATGGGGTCCACCCTAGAAGGGGGTCTTGAATCCGCTTGGGGGATCTTCTCCGTAGAGGTCCTGAGCTCCGAGGAGAAGTAACCAAGTGGATGAGCAAGGCTCTCACACAAACATGAGCTAAACCAAAGCTAACCCTAATACGAAGCTAGGAGAAGAGTATATATAGTGCTAAGCCATGAAGGGGTAAGTGAGGGCGAAGGGGTACACGGGCTCGGCCTAATAAACTGTGCGCAGACAGGCCGGTTGTACCGGACGCGGGGGCGGTTGTACCGCCGAGAGCTCCTGAGGGGCGGTAGTTCCGGCCGAGGAAGGCGGTACTACCGCTGGGATGTCGGCACTGGCTTCTGGAGGTGGGTGTCGAAGGAGCCAGCGGTTGTACCGGCTATTGGAGCGGTTGTTCCGGTCTTTGGGCATAAACCGGTAGAACCGGTGCTGTACCAGCCTTGCACCGCTTGATCACAGAATGGTGGCCGGTTGTTGGGCCGTGGCTGGCCGGCTGTTCCGCCCGGGCGGTGGTTGGGCGGTTGTACCGGTCCTTCCAGGCTGGGTGGAATGCCTCCTTGATCTTGATGTCCATCGCCGTCTTGTCCAATGCTCGTAGCTGTTCCATGGCCTTCCTCTTGGTTCCTGGACATGCATAGCATACACATTTGAGGTAGTAGCCATGTCTCACATGTGGAAAGTGAAGGTTCAGAGAGGAACGAGTTCACCTTGTGTCCAAAGGTGTATCTTCGAGGTTTCATCATATGTCCTCTTGGGGCTTGGAGAGTAGTCGGAGTGTACATGGGGATGAACGTGGGATGCTCCGCATCAGCTAGGCCCTTCATTTGTAAGCAAAACAAATGTATCCAATTTAGGTAGCATCATATTCTCATAAACATTAGAATTGTTACCAAGAAACGAAAGTACCTGGTAATTTAATTGGTGTGCGCGAGCTCTAGTAATTGGTCCAGTATGTATAGCAGCAGGGGCTGTGGGTGTAACAGTGGTATTGATGTCCTCATGAAAAGATTCAAAAAACTTTTTTGTAGCAAACTTTGATGAGTGTCTCGAGTGCATGCAAAAAATTTCATCATGAAAAGACATTTGTGAAAGTTGTGGTACATAAAAACAAAATCAGTTCTCTAAGATGCTTTCAAAAATAGCCGTGTTGAATTATCGACTATTTTTTTTGCCACGACTTCCACAAATGACATTTATGAGAAAAAGCACCCACCCTCCGAGTCGCCCCTGAGGCGACCGCGAGGCTTCCCCAAATCCCTGCCGCTAGTACCTCCCTTCTCCCCTCCCTTCCCTTGCCTTGCATGCACGCCTTTGTGTGGAGTTGTGGCATCATTGATCTTTGTCTTGTTCTTGTTGTTGTAATATAAATATCTTGGAGATAACGAGAGTGGGGCTCAAATCATTGTCGCAAAGCACTTGAGCATCTTCAGCTTCATTAAATTGACAGTGCATGACCATGTGCTCTAGCGCCTCCATTTATTCATCACTCATTGAATCATACTCCCCATTTTAGTTGATGATCATGGTCAATCTTGTGGGACACTCAAAGGTCTTGAGGTCACACCCTTTGAAAGTGAAGCATTGAATTTGACTTGTCTTGAGGGTATCATCCTTTGGAAGGTTTGTACATGTCGAAGCTCTTGGCTTGTAGTTGGTTATAGGAGGACAACTCAAAGAAGTCGTTTGCAGCTTGGAGCTTGAAGGACCACCACTAGTGGGTGTAGCTCGAGTAGTTGTGGCCACACTTGGAGACTCTTGATAGTTGGGGCCAAATGGTCCTGACGGGTAGGTGGAGTACTTGGCATATTTGATGTCATCATGTACTTGGCGTTCCGCCTTTGTACACTACTGCAGGATGGTCCAAACGCGACACTACAATCAGTGACCCTTCGAAAAAACTGTGTGATGCATTAATCGCAAATGTTGCTGTAATAAAGCCGTAAAAAATGATACGAAACGTTTGCGTTGGCGGAGACATCAAACACGGTTCAGATTATAGTTACGTGTGCGATGCGTGGCATATAGTTCACTCCAATGAACTGTTTGCGATGAGACAGAACAACATAAACGGGCAGCCAGATGAAGGTGTGTGCGATATACGGCATACAGTTCATTCGGATGAACTGTTTGTGATTAGGCAACACAACAGAAACGGCCAGCTAGATCAATGTGTGTGCTATTGAGGGCATACAATTTAGTCAGATGAACTGTTTATATCGAGCCAAGAGACTAGAAACGTTTCAACTTGACATGATGTGTGTGATACGCGGTAAACATGTTTATAATCAGAAATGTGTGCGAAGACTGATAATAACACAGACGATTGCTGCTAATAAGCCGTGTGTGTTGGGGACAAACGCTTGATGGTATACAATTGTCAGCGATTGATGAAATCATCACCGACGGGTTCCCTAGTTTAGTTCGTGTGTGATGTGACTGCATACAAAACAACAACATATATACTTATTTATAATGACATGATTGCATGACCAAATTAAACATCCAATTACATACGTGGCTAGCACACACATGACATTTGCACACATCAAAGTAAACTATTACATGCATAATTAACTAGGATAAATGGTCATCTGATCATCATCTACTTCTTGTTGTGACGCTTGCCGCCACTGCTCTACTGGTGGCTCGACCAGTATCGTCGATTAAGGGAAGGAGGCACTCCCTCATGTCAACGATCCTCCTGTGCATGTTGTAGCATGTGCACACGTTCTTGGCTGCGAACTTGAGGTGAGCTTCAACGGGTTTCTGCATCCAGGCCACGTGCCAGGATACGGGATTTATTCTTTTGGCATCCTGCTTCATCTTTTTTGTAGTAGGGGTCGAGGATGGCCGAGGCAAGTTCAACTAGGGAGCCCTTCATGCTGCCCCAGACCTTGTAGTGGCCACGGATTTCGAAAAGGTTCTTGCAGGCCAAGCCCGCTTGAGCGCTTTTACATCATCGGTGGTTTCCACCATAGCGAACTTGTAATCAGTACTGTTGACAAACCTGGCAAAACGGTCGCAAGCCTTTGTGGCCATGCGCTAGTGGTAGATGAGGACATGATGGCACATGAACAACTGGGTGACGGCAACCTTCTGATCTCTCCTGGGATGACTGCCGGTGTACTGGAGGTTGATGCCAGCCACTTTGTACTTGTCTCGAGCAAGCAACTCCTCCACGGTGTTTATGTAGTCGGCCACCACGGTCGGGTCGATGGTGTACACCACCGAGAGATCCGTCTCCTTCGCGTGGGTCTCCACTTTATGCACGCCGAACTCCATTGGAGTGCCTCTAGATATCCTCTCTGTATGTGTCGTCGTGGGTGTGCTTGTTGTGTTGTGGGGCACAATTGAAAGGATGAAGAGACTAAGGTTATAATGGCCACGGAATTAATGGGGAAGCTAGACGACATGGAATATCGACATGCCTGAATGGCAGTTCTAATTTGCAGCGCATAACTCCACGCGCCGCACGTAATTGCATCATGGTGACACATGCAACGTGATGCGGAGCATCCCACGGTCATCCCCATGGACACTTCCTCGACTACCCAAGCTGCAAGTGGACCCATGACAAGAGCAAGAGCTCGTGCTATTCAATCCGAGGTGACATCCCTCCTACTTGAGCTTAATTTGCATTCGAGGGAGACATGGCTACTGCCTAAGTCAGAAACACTATGTGTGATTAGGTACACCGCACAAGCCACTGAGCTGAGAGCTGAGGAAGAGGGAACATGCGTCAACTCTTTGTCCATCCCAGAACTTCCGGCCAGAGCTCGGAACCTCCGGCCGACCCGGAACTTCCGACCTCCGACGACCCAGACCAGCCCGGGCGTGCCAACTCTCTGGTAGCCCGGAACCAGACCGGAACATGCCCCGGAGCTTCCGGCCCCCAGACACCAGCCAAGCTCCCACCGTGCCAACTCTCTGGTTAGGCCGGACATTCCCCAAAATCTGGCCCGGAACCTCCGGCGCCCGGAACTTCCGGCCCTGCCTGTGCAGTGACTTGGGCCGAGGCCCGTGTACCCTTTCGCCCCTAAGACTATATATACTCTTCTCCTACCGACGTTTTTGGGTTAGCAAAGTAGTAGCTCATTTGAGAAGCTTTGCTCTCCACTTGATCCCCTTCTCCATTGGAGTCCACGGCCTCTACGGAGAAGATCCCCCAAGTGGATTCAAGACCCCTAATGGGAAGACCCTCAAAGACCACCTCACAGAGAAGAACGTGCTACTTGTATCATCCCTTGTTGATCGTGGATCTTGTATCTCTTTGTGTTTCGAGGATCTAGCACATGTGTAACCGGATCTTGTTGGTTTGAGTGATTTCTCCCGTGTTTTCCCCGTGTTTCTCTTGTGTTCCCCCCTTGTGTTCCTCGTGTTCTTCACGGGATCCGCTCCTTTCATGAAAGACCGGGCATCTAAGGTTCTACCCTACATCATCTTGGTATCATGAGCCATGTTGATCGCGATTTCGGAGCATCCCTCTTTGTTTTCTAGCCTAATTTTGTTGTGATTCGTCCCAATTTTGAAAATCCCCACAAAAATAGCCCTCCCAAATTTTTTGTGATTTGTTGGTGTGATGAAGTTTTGTTGGATTTGATCAGTGGATTTCGTGTGTGGCTCGTAGATCTAGTTTCCCCACCCTTCCATCCAGCTAAAATTTTTCTTTTCCCCCTCGGATTTTGTTTTTTCCCGAAGTTTTTCTGCCCAAATCCACGATCCCCAATTTCCTGTTCTTGCAGAATCGCAACCCCCGTAACTTCCGGCCCCACCCGGACCTTCCAGCCACCGGACTTTCCGGCCCTGCCCGGAACTTCCGGACCCCGGACCTTCCATCTTGCCCGGAACTTCCAGCCTAGACAGAAAGTCTGTGCATCTTCAACGACTTCCGCTACTTCGACAACTTCAACTTTGGTGCAGCGGTATCTTCGCCAACGTACTGAAGACCATGCACTACAACATCATCATCACCGACACTCATTTTCGACACGGACTCGTCATCGACACCGACCACTTCATCATCATCTGTCCTTGCTTACACTAGACAAACCATTGGCGGTAACTTCGACGACATCTTTGTCTACTCCTTGCCATTGCATTTATAACCGCATATCCTTCCTTTTGCGTCGCTTACCCATCGAGACTAGCCTTTGAGTATTGCCGGCAACGTCACTTGTGCATATTAGTGATCATCATCCCGTTGCATATATCATATCATCTTGGTACCCATATCTTGATATCATCTCTTGTGCCACAAGGTTGTCATAGCATATACACAATTTCTATCTTGGTTCATCAATTTTGCATGAGAAAGAGCTCAAAAGAGAAAGAGCCAAACAAGCTTTTTAAGCAAAAGAGAAAACATAAGCAAGAGCTTTTAAGCAAGAACTATAGCATCATACTACATTAAGATTGTCATACTCGATCATCCTGGATCATATCATCGGAATACCATACATATAGTATACTTGGGATACAAGTCGTTGCATTTTTGCTTTATAGGTTGTGCAAAAGTTTCGTATCCGCCTATTGTGCAATCGTGCTAGCATCTCTCTAGAGTTGTGCAACAAGACCATTTTCGTGGCTTCCACATTTTGGCTCATTCCTTGGTTGCACGACCCCATTTATCTATCCGTGTGTGTGTTTCCGTGTACCATCCCTTACTATAGGTCTACTTGTTGCATTGCAAATTTTTGAATCTTATCCAACATTATTGAGTCTTGTTAACAATTGCATCAATTTTGTGCCACCTTCCTAACCGAGCTCCACAGCTTTATTTGTGTAGGTGTGAGAACCGATAAGAATTGGTACCAATTGTGCTATTTCCTTGTTACATCATTGAGTGATCTTTGCTCCACCCTCAACATCGGTCAAGGTACATTTGGTATAAGTTCTTATCTTTCTCCCACTCACATATTAGCTTGGAATGATGGATATGCTAAGTTCTTCTACCAACCCACTCTTCATCGAGCAAGACGAGGACCCAAACAACTACGTTACCAATAACCACCTCTTCGGTGCTCAACGAGCTTTGCATCAAGAACAACAAGCATTGAGCGACTGCATCGACAATCTCGCCACCAACTTGCGACTCTCGAGCAACGTACAAGAGGCTACTTCGACAACAAGCTCGACAAACAAAAAGAAGAGAGCAATGTAAGAATGGACGAGATTCGTGCCTTGTTGGCCAACCGCTCTTCTACCACTTCGTCATATTCAAGACAGAGCCACTCAAGTCGATACTCATCCGACAACTTAAGTACATCAACGTCAAACACTCTTCGCCAAACCGCGCGCCGAGACCATCAAGCAAATCGCAATCCTCTACATGACACCGATCATCAAGAGCAATTTCAAGCGCAACAAAAACGACATCATCAAAAGCAAGCTACTTCGGCGCAAGCACAAGAACGACAATGTCTACGCCAACAAGAGGAAGAGCGAGTGCAGCAACACCAAGACGAGAAAGATGCCGAGGTACAATGTCAAGAACAACTACGGCGAGAAGCTCAAGCACTTGAGGTGCAACGTGCCCTCCGAGACACAAGTCACAACATAGTCGCGCGCAACCGGCAAACTCGTGAGCAAGAAGAAGCACTTCAAGATGAAGTTCAAGAGAGGATTTATCAATCACGAGTGCATCGTCAAGTTCCTCAAGCTCGTCCACAAGCTAGAAAAGCTCATCCACAAGCTCGACAAGAACCTCAAGTTTGACAAGAGCAACTTGACAATGAAAATCCTCCACGGCAGGAGCAACATGTGATATGAACCGGGGCCCGATCTTTCGATGACAGGGAGATAACTACGATTTTGGGTGGGACTTGACCCTCACGATCCGGCTACCAACCGTACAGGGAGAATCGTACACAACTGATATCCACGGCAATCGCTGAACCAACTCCACGGCGTTATCGACCGAGCCAACGACGCGATCGACCTATCCACGAAGGATTTTTCCTGTGATGAGGACATCAATACCATTGTTACACCCACAGCCCCTGCTGCTATACATACTGGACCAATTACTAGAGCTCGCGCACGCCAATTGAATTATCAGGTACTTTCGTTTCTTGGTAACGATTCCAATGTTCATGAGAATATGATGCTGCCTAAATTGGATACATTTGTTTTGCTTACAAATGAAGGGCCTACCATGGACAAGAAAGATGAACCTTGGAGCAAGTTCAAGCATGGAGATGTTGGCATGCAAGGGGAACAAGAACGGAGTTACAAGTGATGATTCCAGGACTTTGAAGCCACCCTAATGAGTGCATGAGGCCTTGGACGAAATATACAAGATGCCACTTCATAATATTCGTCCATAGGCTATTCTAGGTGCTGCGCCACCTTATTATTGGGCCAGGCCCATGTAATTTCGAAATACTTAAGTATAGGCTGTTTTAGAGTCCGTATGTGTGGGGAAACAAGAGTTAGGGTTGATTTGGACCCCTCCACCAAGGGCCACAAAATTCCCCCTCTTCCTCCATATATACAGCCCTTAGGGCACCGTTTAGACCTTGGGTTTTGTTTAGATTAAAAGTTCGCCATAGCTGCAACTTCGCGTTTCGCTTGTGTTCAACGACCGCACAAAGGCGTCCACAGAACCCCACCTTGATCAATAAAGCTTTCATCTTATATTCGCAATATCCAGATTGCAATCTCAGTTTCTTTCTTGTTCTTCGTTTGCTCGCAGGAAATGACCCTCGTGGTCAGTTGATCGTGCTCGGCGTGGTCAATAACCTCTCGGAGTTGGTTTAGCGATTGCTAAGGCGCGACGTCCTCGCACGTTCGTAGTCGGATCGTCAAAGTCGACTTCCTCCAAAGCGAAAACCACATCTCATCGAAAGACGGGACACCTTTGCCTCTATCATCCTGCAAGCAAATCGAAGAACATGCAAGAAAATAATAGCCAAGCAATCTGAAATTGCGGATATGCTAGATGAATAGATATCACAAATCGGGGTTCCGATAGATGTCTTGACGGTCGCACTAGCCGCTACGAGCGAAGACAAATAAAAGTAGCAATAGCTAAACTTCTCTAAACAAAACCCAAGTCTAAACCCTAACCTAGACCAGCTATTTATTAAAGAGGTACAGACGCAAACGAGTACGCAGATGTGTTCCAGCCGGTCTGCTAATCGAAGGAAGTTGTGCACGAGTTGGACAGTACAAAGGCCAAAGCTGCAGGCCTTGACGTGAGGAGACTTGGCGCAGCCCAGAATCCATGGCCCACGTCGGCGACATCGATCAATGGATTCAAATCAAAAGGCCTTTGTTCCCTGTGCACTCCACGTGACATCAATGATGGATGGGATGTAATAGATGGTTCGATGGGCATGCATGCAAGGATGATGGAGCGCATGCATGCACGGATTGCTCCATTTGGTTTTAAGGCATAGTGGTCCCTTGCTTCTTTTATTCTTTTATTCCTGAGTACAAGTAAATCGCGACATGAGTGTAATATCATATTTCTGTGGGTTAAATAATATGTCCAAAGGAACGAAAGTACCTGGTTGATAATTTGTGGTGTAATATTTATAGATGTTTCTATGATTGCTATGTCCACATCATCCTCCCTTCCTTGAAAACAAAGCCGTCCTCGGCTTTTATTTACCTGGAACACATCATAGAGAAAAATAAAAATAGATGCAACACATATAGGACGTTCAGATGGCGTTAGCTCATGAGGGTGAAATAAATTTGTAACAACACAATTAGGAATATCATGAAAAGTTTTATCCCACACAGAGTCTATGTATGAATTATGGGGACACGAATGAACTACCTGAGCATGCAGTATGTCTAGTTCAAAAGTTGAGACACTCGACGGAAAAATTTCAGAATTGACCGCAAGCATACTATGCATAGCATGATCCATTGATTTAGTTTTCCCATCATTTATTATTTCATCAGGGGTCATTGGAAGCAAGTTAATGGTTTTTCCTTCAAACACGAGAGTATACGAATTTGTTCTACCATGATGGGTAACACTAGTATCATATTGCCAAGGTCGACCTAACAATAAAGAACATGCTTGCATAGGTACAACATCGCAGTCAACATAATCATGATATGAACAAAGTGTAAAATGAACCCTCACACGACGTGTTACCTTCAACTTACCACAGTCGTTGAACCATTGGATGTAATATGGATGGGGGTGTCTTGTAGTGGCAAGGCAAAGTTTCTCTACCATCTCAATACTCACCAAATTATTGCAGCTTCCACCATCAATGATCACACGAACAGAATGCCCTTTGACAACAAACTTAGTTTGAAAAAGATTATGGCGTTGAGGCATCTCAGTACGCCCATCCTAGGCACTAAGTACTCGCATGGTTACAAGGCTAGGATATTGATCTGCAATTGCAGCATTAACATGTATCGCCTCCGTGTCATTCTCCTTAGTGTCACCTGCATTATTAGTGGAAAGCATAGAATGTGTATCTTCATCCAAATCACTAGCGGAGTACTCACCATCTTCCCGCACAATGAATGTACGTTTATTCGGGCAATCCTTCATCAAGTGCCCACCACCTTTACATATATGACACTTCATGTATCTTGTGCGTCCAAACGAAGTGGTGGGTGCTTGAGAAATTGCTCTCGATGCCGCAGAGGATTGTGGAGCTGATTTCGAACTTGTTGGGAGTGCACCACTGTTCGAGATATGTGGTGTTGCCTCGGTAGTGGGTGGGATAGTTGGAGAGTGTGTCCATGATGAGTGACGACCTGCAGAAAAGTTACCTCGTCCCTTGTTATGTCGTCCCTGTACTTCCCTTTCAGCCTTACAAGCAAAATGAAACAAACGAGTAATAGAATTGTACTCCTTATAGTCCAATATATCCTGAATATCACGATTCAAACCACCTAAAAATCTAGCCATCATAGCATCGTCGGTTTCAACTAATCCACATCGCACTAAGCCAGTTTGCAATTCTTGATCATAATCCTCTACAGAACTACTACCTTGTTTTAAACGTTGCAATTCATTTAGCTTATCACGAGCATAATATGAAGGAACATAACGCTGTCGCATAGCTCGTTTTAAAAGCATCCCAAGTAGTAGGTATATTATTTGCATTAGTACGCCAATATTCACTCCACCACATGGAAGCAAAGTTTGTAAATTCACTAGTGGCTGCCCTAACTCTTTGGTTCTCAGGAATATCATGACATGCAAATTTTTGTTCAACAGAAAGTTCCTAGTCAAGATAAACATCTGGATTATATTTACCATTGAAAGCAGGCATAGTAAATTTATTTTGGCACTAGAGTGTTCATAATCTCTAACATCATACATGGGTTGACCTCGTGCCATACCGTGACGGTTGAAACGTAGTTGTCGATGAGCACGGTCATTGTGGTTGTTGACCATTTGGTCGTCTTCGGTGTCACCAGAATAATCCTCGTAGTTGTCCCCATGTTGCTCAACGGCGGGAGGAATTTGTTGGTGCTGGTTTATGGTGGCAGCATCAGTGGCAGTAGCTGGGTGTTGTGGATGACCCATGGGCACACGCCGAGCTCGCGAAATAGCGCCGCCACCCGGGGAGTTGCGAGGATCAACATTGTTGTTGATGGGGGGTGCAGTCCGCAACTCGTCAAGACGTGACAAGATGTCCTTTAGCTGTGTGTTTGCAACACCCTGTGCATCCTCTATGGCCTTGAGCCTTTCTTCGTCATAACTGAGCACCCTCAAGTTGGGCAAGACGTCACTGGTGACTTTCACATCCGCGTGAGACCTCAAGTGTGGGTTGATCTGTGTCATTGTTAGCGAAAGAGAAAAAACACAATTTATAATCCCTATCAACTAACAGGATGTGGTGGACAAAATTTCTCTCACACTCAAGCTTAGTATCAAATTCTTACTTGTTCTTACCAATGCAGCGGTGGTGATCGGTGCGTTGGTGTTGGCCTCAAACGACCGATGAAGATTGGATGGAGCGATAACCAGGAATCGAGAGCCAAACCTGTACTTATTGGTAGAAAAAGTGTAGCTTGGCAAAGGCTTCTCAACTCACAATATCAGTGCCACAATTTAGCAGAAAGCAATGCAAGTTGAATAATTGCTCAAACTCCTAACTAGTGCTAGCAGTCGACTAGTAAGAGATAAAACAATCTAAGCCCAGATACTGAATCAAGGGAGTGAAAACCGAATGAAAATATGATAGCTCCAAGTAGCTAGATATAAGTGAGGTATATCCGCAATGTATGACAAAGCTCGAAAATATATGATAGATGGAGTGGCGATCAAGTAGCAGCAAAAATAGTATCCTGAGTATCAAAAGAGATGCTAGTCGGCCTGATTTTTTTTTACAATTTTTTTCCTTTTTCTGCTCCTTTTTTTTTCTCTTTTTTTGTCACTCTTTTTTTCTTTTTTTTCTTTTTCCTTTTCGTTTTGCCCAGGCCAGTAACCAACAAGTATACACACGTACGAAGAGGACAAAAGGATTAAACCAAAGGGTGCAACTAGAAGCGACCTGATTGTACTACTGGAGATTAGGAATTATAATGGAATACGTGTGAATGCAAGAGGACAAGTAACTCACACAGCAGATACAGCGGTGGTGGACAGCAGAAGGTACAACGCGCGGGATGGCAGATGAAACAGCAACACACAGGTGGGCGTTTGTCTCGGATGAAGCGTGGCTGCTACTGGGTAGATGGATGGGTACCACGTGAATCCAAAAAAAAATCAAACAGACCAGGAATCGTGGAACCCAAGAAACGACTAAACCTGTGACTAGTAGACTCGTGGTGCAAACCGAAGATACTAAAAAAATGATAAGTGGCGGCGGGGCGGCGGGCGGCGGACGGATGGAGCGATATAGTTGACACCGAAGAGATGAAGTTCTACTTTTTTTTCTGTTTTCCGACGAATAAACAACCTGTGACAGGAATTGTGGGCGAACAAAAACAAGTATGATCTAGTAGATAATTTCTCCCAAACTAATCTAAACCAACGCTATTTCTAGGATGAATGCAAACAAAAATTTAACAAAGCAAATACTAGATGCAAAATTGCTAAAGGCTAAAAAGATAGGTGCAGCGGATGAACTAATCTAATTTGTTTGGCTTTTTCTTTTTGGGTTATAGGACAGAAAAAGATCAAATCTAATAAAACTATAAATCTCTCACCGATGAATCTGAAAACTGATACCACTTGATGTGAACCGGGGCCCAATCTTTCGATGAGAGGGAGATAACTACGATTTTGGGTGGGACTTGACCCTCACGATCCGGCTACCAACCGTACAGGGAGAACCGTACTCGACTGATATCCACGGCAATCGCTGAACCAACTCCACGGCGTTATCGACCGACCCAACGGCGCGATCGACCTATCCATGAAGGATTTTTCCTGCAAGCAAATCGAAGAACATGCAAGAAAATAATAGCCAAGCAATCTGAAATTGTGGATATGCTAGATTAATAGATCTCACAAATTGGGGTTCCGATAGATGCCTTGACGGTCGCACTAGCCGCTACAAGCGAAGACAACTAAAAGTAGCAATAGCTAAACTTCTCTAAACAAAACCCAAGTCTAAACCCTAACCTAGACCAGCTATTTATTAAAGAGGTACAGACGCAAACGAGTACGTAGATGTGTTCCAGCCGGTCTGCTGATCGAAGGAAGTTGTGCACGAGTTGGACAGTACAAAGGCCAAAGCTGCAGGCCTTGACGTGAGGAGACTTGGCGCAGCCCACAATCCATGGCCCACGTCGCTGATACTGATCAATGGATTCAAATCAAAAGGCCTTTGTTCCCTGTGCACTCCACGTGACATCAATGATGGATGGGATGTAATAGATGGTTCGGTGGGCATGCATGCAAGGATGATGGAGCGCATGCATGCATGGATTACTCCATCTGGTTTTAAGGCATAGTGGTCCCTTGCTTCTTCTATTCTTTTATTCCTGAGTACAAGTAAATCGCGACATGAGTGTAATATCATATTTCTGTGGGTTAAATAATATGTCCAAAGGAACGAAAGTACCTGGTTGATAATTTGTGGTGTAATATTTATAGATGTTTCTATGATAGCTATGTCCACATCAACATGAGGTTGACAACCCTCCATGTCAAGGACATCATCATCCTCGACCCCAACACAATGAATAGCAATGCTAAGGCAAGCTAAAGTCCACCATGCCCAAGTTCATCGAAGGCAGTAACCCCGAAGAGTATCTTTCATGGGAATTAAAGGTCGGCAAAATCTTTCGTTTGCACAATTATGAGGAAGAGAAGAAGATCGCCATGGCATCCCTTGAGTTCCAAGACTATGTCCTCATATGGTGGGAACAAGTAACTGAGTGCCGTGACGCAAGAGGTGAACCACCCATCACTACTTGGGCACAAATGAAGGATGTCATGAGAGCACGTTTCGTACCATCCTACTACAACCGCGACCTGTTCAAGAAACTCCAACTCCTCAAGCAAGGAACAAAGAGCGTTGAAGAATACTACAAGGAAATGGAGGTTGCCATGATACGAGCCAATGTCACGGAAGATGATGAGCAAACGATGGCACGTGTCTTGAATAGACTCAATAATCCTATCAGGAAGATCGCACCGACTTCCGACCTTATTCCAACCTCATCGAGCTAGTGCACCAAGCCACCAAGTCGGAGCAGCAAGTGCAAGATGACTTCCAGTATGACAAGTTCTCTTCCAAGTCCTATGGCTTCTCCTACAACCAAGCTTCAACGACTCCAACACCTTCTACAAGAAACGACGACAAGTCAAGTTACAAGAAAACTTCGACAACCTCAAGTTGTCCTCCTACTACAAGCAATGTCAAGCCGAGAGCTTCATCATCATCTACTCCCAACGATCAGGCCACCAAGACAAGTTCAATCAAGTGCTTCACAAGCGGCGGCCGAGGCCACAAGTCCTTTGAGTGTACCAACAAGTGCACCATGATCCTCAACGATGACGGAACATATGACTCCATGAATGAAGAGGAGATGGAAGCCCTTGAGAAAGTGGCCTGATACGTCTCCAACGTATCTATAATTTTTTATTGTTCCATGCTATTATGTTATCTGTTTTGGATGTTTAATGGGCTTTAATATGCTCTTTATATTATTTTTGGGACTAACCTATTAACCGGAGACCCAGTGCCAGTTTCTGTTTTTTTTGCCTATTTTAGTGTTTCGCAGAAAAGGAATACCAAACGAGTCCAAACGGAATGAAACCTTCGCGATGATCTTTCTTGGACCGAAAGCAAACCAGAAGACTTGGAGATGAAGTCGGAGACACAATGAGGTGGCCACGAGGCAGGAGGGCGCACCGAGGGGGGTAGGTGCACCTCCCACCCTCGTGGGCCCCTCGTAGCTCCACCGATGTACTTCTTTTTCCTATATATACTCTTATACCCTAGAAACATCAGGGGGGCCACGAAACCACTTTTCCACCGCCGCAACCTTCTGTACCCGTGAGATCCCATCTTGGGGCCTTTTCCGGTGATCTGCCAGAGGGGGACTCGATCACGGAGGGCTTATACATCAACACCACAGCCTCTCCGATGAAGCGTGAGTAATTTATCACAGACCTTCGAGTCCATAGTTATTAGCCAGATGGCTTCTTCTCTCTCTTTGATTCTCAATACAATGTTCTCCTCGATGTTCTTGGAGATCTATTCGATGTAATACTCTTTTGCAGTGAGTTTGCCTAGATTCAATGAATTGTGGATTTATGAACTTGATTATCTATGAATATTATTTTGTTCTTCTCTGAATTCTTATATGCATGATTTGATATCTTTGCAAGTCTCTTCGAATTATCGGTTTAGTTTGGCCTACTAGATTGATCTTTCTTGCAACGGGAGAAGTGCTTAGCTTTGGGTTCAATCTTGCGGTGTCCTTTCCCAGCGATAGTAGGGGCAACAAGGCACGTATTGTATTGTTGCCATCGAGGATAAAAAGATGGGGTTTATATCATATTGCTTGAGTTTATCCCTCTACATCATGTCATCTTGCTTAATGCGTTACTCTGTTCTTATGAACTTAATACTCTAGATGCATGCTGGATAGCGGTCGATGTGTGGAGTAATAGTAGTAGATGCAGAATCGTTTCGGTCTACTTGACACGGACATGATGCCTATATTCGTGATCATTGCCTTAGATATCTTCATAACTATGCGATCTTCTATCAATTGCTCGGCAGTAATTTGTTCACCCACCGTAATAAATGCTATCTTGAGAGAAGCCACTAGTGAAACCTATGGCCCCCGGGTCTCTTTCTTATTATATTACATCTCTTTTATTTACATCGCATCTCGCTTTCTATTTTGCAATCTTTACTTTACAATTTATATAACAAAAATACCAAAAATAGTTACTTTACTATCTTTATTAGATCTCCCTTTTGCGAGTGGCCGTGAAGGGATTAACAACCCTTTATCGCGTTGGTTGCATGGTTCTTGATTGTTTGTGCAGGTACTAGGTGACTTGTGCGTTGTCTCCTACTGGATTGATACCTTGGTTCTCAAAAATTGAGGGAAATACTTACGCTACTTTGTTGCATCACCCTTTCCTCTTCAAGGGAAAACCAACACATGCTCAAGAGGTAGCAAGAAGGATTTCTGGCGCCGTTGCCGGGGAGATCTACACCAAGTGAAGACATACCAAGTACCCATCATAAACTCTTCTCCCTCACATTACATTATTTGCCATTCACTTCTCGTTTTCCTCTCCCCCACTTCTAAAACTATTTTTGAGAACCTTTGCCTTTTCTTCGCCCTTCTTCCGTTCGTCCTTTTGTTTGCTCGTGCTGCCATGTGCCCACTATTTGCTTGCATCTTCGCTTGCTAAAAATCTATTGTTATGGATCCTCATCCCCTTGCCAATCTTTTTAAAAGATCCAATTATGATGAACCAATTGCTAGTGAGTTGTGTGCACTAGATAATCTTTATGAGGTTTTGCTTGAAATCCGTGAATCTGGAAATCGTGGTGAAGTACTTTATGAAGTGATTCATGGTAGATCTTTGAATGAAAAGCATGATCGCAATGATGGTATTATAAATTCTATTAATGTCAGTTGTGCTAATAATATACAAAACCCTAAGCTTGGGGATGCTAGTTTTGCTATATCCTCTACTTGTTGCAATGATCATGATTGGGGTGATTCTTCTTATGATCTTGAAAATTCATTTAAGCCTCGTGATGAATATGAGATTGATAATAATGCTTGCAATGATATTGAAAGTGGGTTTGAAAGAGTGTCAACTTTAGATCCCACATATTTGGAGAATTTTCAATCTTATGAAGTTTATGATAAAAGTGGGTTCGGAGAGGTCATGACTTTAGTTGATAATAATCCCACTATTTTGGAAGAGTGTCAACTTTGCATGCATGTGGATCATATACAGAATATGTTATGTGATAGCTATATTTTTGAATTTCATTATGATCCTACATGTAATTATTATGAGAGAGGAAAATATGGTTGTAGAAATTTTTATGTCACTAAATTTCCTCTCGTTATGTTGAGATTGCTATTGTTTCTTTCTTCTTCCTTGCATATGCTAGATTTTGCTTGTCTTGCTAATTTGTTTTCCTATAAAATTTCTATGCATAGGAGGTATGTTAGACTTAGATGTGATTTTCACATGTTTTATGATGCTCTCTTTGTGTTTCAATTACTATCTTTCATGTGAGCATCATTAAAATTATCAATGGCTAGCGAGGGGCGTTAAACGATAGCACTTGTTGGGACGCAAACCAATTTTATTTTTGTTATTTGCTTTTTGTTCCTGTTTAATAATACATAATACATCTAGCATCTGTTTAGATGTGGTTTTATGTTTTAATTAGTGTTTGTGCCAAGTAGAACCTTTGGGAAGACTTGGGTGAAGTCTTTGCGATCTTGCTGTAAAAAACAGAAACTTTTGCGCTCACGAGATTAGCTGCCATTTTTTACTGAAGAGATCTTTTAGGTTGATTCTTTTTGCAGATGATTAATAGACAAATTCCTCACGTCCACCAGTTTATTTAAGAATTTGTGAAGTTCCATAAGTATTCGATTAAGTCAGATTGTTACAGACTGTTCTGTTTTGACAGATTCTGTTTTTCGTGTGTTGTTTACTTATTTTGATGAATCTATGAGTAGTATCAGGGGGTATGAACCATAGAGAAGTTGGAATACAGTAGGTTTAACACCAATATAAATAATGAATGAGTTTGTTACAGTACCTTAAAGTGGTGGTTTATTTTATTTTACTAACGGAGCTCATGAGATTTTCTGTTGAGTTTTGTGTTGTGAAGTTTTCAAGTTTTTGGGTAAAGATTTGATGGATTTTGGAACAAGGAGTGACAAGAGCCTAAGCTTGGGGATGCCCAAGGCACCCCAAGGTAAAATTCAAGGAAAACCAAAATCCTAAGCTTGGGGATGCCTCGGAAGGCATCCCCTATTTCGTCTTCGTCTATCGGTAAATTTACTTGAGGCTATATTTTTATTCACCACATGATATCTGTTTTGCTTGGAGCATCTTGTATGATTTGAGTCTTTGCTTTTTAGTTTACCACAATCATTCTTTATGTACACAACTATTGGGACAGGCACGCATGAATCGGAATTTATTAGAATACTCTATGTGCTTCACTTATATCCTTTGACCTATACAATTTTGCTCTAGTGCTTCACTTATATCTTTTTAGAGCATGGTGGTGGTTTTATTTTATAGAAATTATTGATCTCTCATTCTTCACTTATATTATTTTGAGAGTCTTTTAGAACAGCATGGTAATTTGCTTTGGCTATAAAACTAGTCCTAATATGATGGGCATCGAAGATGGGTATAATAATAAGTTTCATATAAAGTGCGTTGAATACTATGAGAAGTTTGATGCTTGATGATTGTTTTGAGACATGAGGATGGTGATATTAGAGTCATGCTAGTAAATTAATTGTGAATTTGATAAATACTTGTGTTGAGGTTTGCAAGTCCCGTAGCATGCACGTATGGTAACCGTTGCGTAAATTTTTTTAAGCATGAGGTATTTCTTTGATTGTCTACCTTATGAGTGGCGGTCGGGGACGAGCGATGGTCTTTTCCTACCAATCTATCCCCCTAGGAGCATGCGCGTAGTGCTTGGTTTTTGATGACTTGTAGATTTTTGCAATAAGTATGTGAGTTCTTATGACTAATGTTGAGTCCATGGATTATACGCACTCTCACCCTTCCACCATTGCTAGCCTCTCTAGTAACGTGCAACTTTTCCCGGTACCATAAACCCACCATTTACCTTCCTCAAAAAAGCCACCATACCTACCTATTATGGCATTTCCATAGCCATTCCGAGATATATTTCCATGCAACTTTCCACCGTTCCGTTTATTATGACACGTTCCATCATTGTCATATTGTCGTGCATGATCATGTAGTTGACATCGTATTTGTGGCAAAGCCACCATTCATAATTTTTTCATACATGTCACTCTTGATTCATTGCACATCCCAGTACACCACCGGAGGCATGCATATAGAGTCATATTTTGTTCGAAGTATCGAGTTCTAATCCTTGAGTTGTAAATAAATAGAAGTGTGATGATCATCATTATTAGAGCATTGTCCCGTGTGAGGAAAAAAGAGAGGCCAAACAAGCCCATAAAAAAAGAGGCCAAATAAGCCCAAAAAAATGAGAGAAAAAGAGAGAAGGGACAAATCTACTATCCTTTTTCCACACTTGTGCTTCAAAGTAGCACTATGATCTTCATGATAGAGAGTCTCTTATTTTGTCACTTCCATATACTAGTGGGAATTTTCATTATAGAAATTGGCTTGTATATTCCAGTGATGGGCTTCCTCAGATGCCCTAGGTCTTCGCGAGCAAGCAAGTTGGATGCACACCCATGTAGTTTCTTTTGTTGAGCTTTCATACATTTATAGCTCTAGTGCATCCGTTGCATGGCAATGCCTACTCACTGACATTGATATCGCCTTGTCATGCTTAGTATTGCATATGTTTGCTCTGTATTTACTATTCCGTCCCCCTCTTCTCTCCGGTAGACCCCGAGACCGCTGCTGATGCCCTTGTGATCGACTACGTTGACGACGAACCTTCTTCCCTTTCAGCGGAGCTTCCAGGCAAGCCCCCTTTGATCATCCCGATATCGCCCATTCCATTCTCTCATGCTTGCATTAGATTTTGCTACTGTTATTGATTGCTCCTATTCTGATGCATAGCCCGCTTTTGTAACCTGCTTATTGTTACCTACCTGCTTATCCTAAACTGCTTAGTATAGGTTGGTTAGTGATCGATCAGTGACCCCCACCATGTCCTTGTTGCCCCAGCTTCATCATTGTAGACCCGATCAACGGGATCGAAGACCAGGCCTCGGCACCGCACATCACTTTCCCCTTAGTAGCTCGACACTACTGGGTTACTATCGAGTGCCGAGGGTGAGACCTCTACAGCACTTCTGATGTTAACCCTATAGTGTAGCTATTCGGTCATGGTCATCGAGGGTGATTCCGCCTAAACCATTTCTGATATGACTCTGTCGTGCAACCCCTCAAGTGTGAACCTCGGGGGTGGTTCTTCTTACGCTCACCTTGATGATTACATCGAGTGGAATTCACCGGGGATGATTCCTCGGGTTTTCCCCTTGATGTTTGGACACACGGATACTTGGACTTTACCACTGTTACTTGGAAAGGCGGGTCGACCCTGAGGGGTACCCGCGAGTGATGTGGAGACGGGTTGACCTGGAGGGTGCCCGCGAGATAATTACGAGGCGTGGCCGGGCATTCCTAGCCCTTGCCGCAAGTCCTCAAGATGGGGCAACGGGGTCACATCTTTCGTGAGTCTCTGCTTGTTACCGCGCGTTCCTAATCCACTACGATTTGGATATTTGATCCGAGGGGCCTCTGGCCTGATAGCACTAACCATCACGTGGGCATAGTATGGGCGTTCTGCGTCGTATGCATCACCCGAAGCTCAATAGACGTCAGCGACTAAGCGGCGCGCGCCGGGTTGGACTGCGTAAGCACCTGCCTTTTTGAAGGAGGTAGCTTGGTCTGCTCACCGGCCGCGTACGCAACATGCAGGTGTTCCTAGGGAGATGGCCCATGACCCCTGGGGGCATAGGTTTAGTCCGGCGTGCTTGACCTCTCTATTAAGCCTAGGTCGGGTTGCGTCGTATTGTTTGGCCGAGGCCGGGCATGACCCAGGAAAGTGTGTCCGGCCGGAGTTAATCGAGCGTGGTGAGTAAGTTCGTGCACCCCTGCAAGGAAGAAAACATCTATCGATAGCCTGTCCTACGGTAACGGACACTTCGGGTTGTATCCCGATCGATACAACTAGAACTGGATACTTGAGATGAGAAATGGATTGTGATGAGAAATGGATAGTATGGCTCTGGGATTGCTTTCTCGCAGGGAGTCGAGAAAGGGTCTCTGGCCGAGTTTGTTAACACTACTACTACTTTACTTTATGCTACTCTTATCTCTCTTCTGATGCTGCAAAATGCTTGGTGCTGCTTGAAGATGCTAGTCTTCGATAGGCTAGGCTTTTCCCTTCTCTTCTGGCATTCTGCAGTCCAATCCATAGATACAGCCCATTTCATTGATAGTGATGCATATGTAGTGTAGATCCTTGCTTGCGAGTACTTTTGATGAGTACTGACGGTTGATTTGCTCCCCCTTTTCCCCCCTTTTGTCGGGGAAGCTGATCGTGACCCACGGACACCTATGGGACCAAGTCCCTTTTGGTTCGGAGGGGGGCGGAGATTGCACGAAGAGCAGATCGAGGCGATGCACACGAGCAGTTTTACCCAGCTTCGGAGCTCTCCGGAGAGATAAAACTCCTACTGCTGCTTGTCTGATTATTTGAGTTCTTGCTAGGGAGCAATGAGAGCTACAAAGCCTAGCTTGAGTGTGTCTAGTCTCGAATGAGTCGAATCTGTGAATGAACCGAACCGAGCCGAACCGAACCATTTCTACGTTGCACTTGGGCCTCCTTTTATAGGCTCAAGGGGTCACCGACAGGTGGCAACGTAGATGAGGGTACAAATGGAAAAACAGTAGTTGGTACACCGACTTGTACAAAGGTACAAAGCCTATACCTAACTCGACGGCAAGGGACAAGATCAATAATGCCCGTCCCTCGCCGCCTAAACGAAGGCAACAGGACCGTCAAGTGCACCACCGCTTTGCCACGATGGTAAGCTTGTCAAGACCGCTTATCGCTGCTCCCGTGGCTGCACACCTCTTGACACGCACGCTGGAATGGCCCCATGGCGACACGTTGGTGGATGAGCTGGAGCGGAGATGAAGAGAGGTTGCTTGCCGCGGCAAGCACCTTGCCGCGGCTGAATCCTTGTCGCGCTCGGGAGCTTGTCGCTCACCAAGCCTTCCCGGCAAGCTCCTCTTGCCGGGGTCTTGTTTTCTGCGTGCCTTGAGTGGCCTTCCCGGCAAGCTCCTCTTGCCGGGGCCTTGTTTCCTTAGTAAAACACTTTGTTCTTGAATGGCTCCAAAGGAAACACGGAGGATCTTGGCAGTCACTAGGCAAGCCTTGCCGCGGGGTGCTGCGACTGCCCATGCACGAGTTCAGGATACTAGGGTACCCCTACTCTAGTACACCGACAGGAGCCCCCAGGCCTGGGCCATACACGATGCCGAGCGCTGTTGGGCAAGGCCCAAAACATTGCACGGACACTCGCGCGGCCTAGATCGCGCCGTTACTCGCCTCGGACCCACCACGTCCCCCACGAACGGCACGCCGGACGTGGCGTCGTGGGAGAGATCGTGGGGCTTTTTTAATTGAAAGCGAACGCCCGCCTCTTCCTCCTTATAAACAGAGGAATCAGGGCAGGTCGCCCACCTCGCCATTGTCGTCGATCTCAAAACCACCTTCGCTCCCCCCTTCTTCTCTGGTTAGAAGAGAGCAAAGCTCCGCCCCCATCGCCACCAGCACCACCAACGCCGCCGCCTCCTCCACCGCCTCGCCATGGCTCAGAGGGCGACAAGGGAAGGGCGTGAAGTCGACCGAGGCGCAGCGGCTCATGGCGCTGCGCAAGAGCGGCCCTCTTGACCCCAGCTCGACGAACGGAGCTGCGGAGATGTACTACCTCTTCTCGTCGACGGAGACGCGGGCGCACCAGCGACGAGGGTGATCTCCGCCACTGCATCCGAGAAGGTTTCGCGGGTATCCCTTCTTCGCTTTTCTTCTCTGCGGGCTCTGCCGCTTTTTCCAATTCTTCAGTGATTTCATGAATACCTACGGTTTCGCCTCCTTGATTTCACCCCAACGCTGTCCTCACCATGGCGGTTTTCGCACACCTCTGCGAGAACTTTGTCGGAGTCCACCCAAATGTAGCCCTTTTCCGCCACTTCTTCATGCCCCGCGTAGAGAGAGGAGAGCCACTTGCCGGAGGGATTGCTTGGGTCTCCAGGATCGGCAAGAAAGAATCCTATCTTGAAGGAGAGCTCCGCAACAAGTGGGAAGAGTGGAGAGCTGATTGGTGTTGGATCGTAGAGGAAAACCCGCAGCCCTTCACCGCCCTGCGCCAAGCTCCCATAGTGCGCGGCAATGATTGGAGCAACTTGGTGCCGGAGGATGATAGGTTGAAGATAGCTGTGATCCGGATCTTGCGCCTCAGGCTTGCCGGACTTACTGTAGGCGCAGTTGGCGCAGACTTCCTTCGCCGCCGCATCGCTCCCCTGCAGGAGAGGAGGAGGCCAGCTTGGGAATTCCAAAACCCAGCGGATATCATGAGGTTGCGCCCGGGCCTCAACTGGAACTTCACCGTCTTGGAGCTGGATGCAATGCTGCTGGAGTTGTTCAAGCATGACCCTAACCACCCCGAATGGTTCATGTTGCCGAGGGGGGTAGTTCCTTTGTGCAACAACTCTTCGCTGATCAGATCCGCGCCATGAGGCCATTGTGTGACTCTCATGGGATCGTTCCAACCTGGCAAGAGCCCTCCGACGACATCGTGCGGCAGTTCTTCGACAGCTTGGAAGAGGTGCCGATCCGCGCCGATGAGCAGAGGTTGCTCACCCGCGACACCACCGAGCAAGAGATGGTGCGGATTGCCACGAGGTTGGAGGAGGCGGCAGCAGCTGCTGCCGCTGGCGTGTTTGGGTTCACTGTGGAGGAGGCAGAGGCAGCCGAGGCGGCAAGCCTTGCCGACCGAGAAGAGCTTGCCGGCAAGGAGGAGCAGGTCCGGCCTGATGCTGAGCCGAACGAGCCTGCCGGGGGCGCCTCCCCTCCACCTCCAGACAACTTGTCGCGGGAGGAGCCCGCAGCTCCACCAAGAAGGCGCCTCCGCAATACTGCGGAAGTGGCGGGGCGGTAGACGGGCCAACAGCCATTGCGCCGCGCGACGCGCTCCACCGCGGGAGCGCCTCACGCTGCCACAGCAACCGGAGCGGGGCCTTCTGGGACCACGGCTCCCGCACCTGCCAAGCGTCCAAGGGAGCCCACTCTTCCAGCTCGTCGTACCGGAGGTGGAGCGGAATTCGACTTCTCCGCTCTCAGCTCCGAGGAGGAGGAAGAAGAAGAGTAAGATCTTGCCGCTGTACTTGTAATCCTTCAATTTGCTGCTTTGTCTTGCATCTGATTTGCTTCATTCTGAACCTTTTCCTTTTTCAGGACGCTGGCTCAGAGGGCGTCGAAGAGAGCCAAGACGCCGGTGGTTGTCATCGAAGACGATCCCCCCGTGGCGAAGGGAGGAGCGCATGAGACTCCCTTGCCGGACCCGGCAACCCTTCCTCCGAGCAGCCCCCAGCACAGCCCCCAGGGTAAGTATTTGGTTCACTTGTTACTGTAGGGCGTGCATGGGTGCTGCCTCTATGATGATATCAGACTTGTTGATTTGTGTAGGAGCAGAGCAGCCTCATCAGGAGGGTCCGGAAGCCGCTCCTGAGATTCTGTCTGCTTCAACTATGCCGCCAAGGGAGAATTCCCCGGCAAGGGAACGCTCTCCGGCAAGGGATGCTTCTCCGACAAGGGAAGCCTCTCCGACAAGGGGCAGCGCCGGCGATCCTCCGGTGGTTGAGATCGCGGCCACTGACCCTATCGCAGGTAATCTCCTTGCCCTTGAAAATTTCCCTTAGGTTCCTTTCTTCATTTCTTCTTTTCAACATTTGCTTGATCTCTTTCTTTTTTCGATCATCGATCCATCTGCCGGAGAGCCGATGGAGACGGAGGTTGCCGGCGAGGAGGACGCGCGCGGCAACAATGACGACGCCGCCAACATGGAGGAGGAGGCCGTTGTCGATGGGTCCGCCGGCGAGGAGGCCACCAAGGCTGCTGGCGCAAAGGCTGCGGAGGGGTCTGGTGATCGTACTGACGACCCTGAGGCCGCAGGAGCGCCAGGCGCTACGCCGACCGCCGATCCCTCCGCCACCGATGCAGCACCAGGCTCCGAAGATCCCCAGCCCGGCGCCTATCTAAAGGCCGGTGACGGTGTCTTCATCAAGCTTCCATGGGCGTCGAGCTCCAGGGCGCCGGTCGAGGGAGAGACCTTCGACGAGGAGCTGCTCGCCTCCGCTGGGCTGTCGCTGGTTGACGCACCAAGCAGCAGCAGTGGCGAGTCTGAGGAGGAGCAGCTGCTGAAGAAGCTGTTGTCGCTCTACCGCGCCCGACAAGCTAAGCTGGAGTCCAGGGAAGCACTTGTCGCGAGGGCGGGAGCTGACATGGAGAAGCGCAAGAGCTTGGCGCCAACAAAGAAACTCTCCGGACGAAAGCGTAAGCACGGGAGCAACTCGCCGAGGAGCGCACGCCTTCATCCCGGAGAAGGCTGAGGTCGAGGAGCAGCAAAGGCTTGCCGGCGAAGCTATTCACGAAGAAGGTGAGCCGCGCAGCGGAAGATCAACCTTGATAGCTATGAGGAAGATCTTGCGCAAAGCAATCAATTGGCGGAGCTCTCAAGGAGGCAAAGGACGCTGCCGCAGCCGCCGAGGCCGCCAAGAAGGAGTTGAAACGAGGGTGACGAGCTGGAGGCCACCCTTCAAGAGCGGCGAGGAGGTCACCGCGCTGAAGCACGAAGCGCCGAGAAGGACGCCACACTCTTGGCGAAGTTGCAGGGCCGTCTCGCTGAGAAGATCAAAGAGCTCGACGCCGCCAAGGACTCCAAAGCGGATCTTGAGCTGAAGCTGTCCACCCTGACGGAGACGCTGGACGGCGCCAAGGAGCGGGAAGTGGGTCCGTTGGAGAAGATCAAGGCTAACGAGGAGCTGCTGGCGACTGCCACGACTGCCCATAACACCTTCAAGGAGAACGTGATGATCTGGACCGAGGGTCTTGTGAATACAGCCGCCGCCATCGACAAGGAACCGATGGAGCTGGGATGGTGGACCTCGGTACTCCACCGACGAGCATCTCCAACCCAGCGCCAAGCTCACTGTTCTTCAAGGCGTCTTGGCGGCTCTCCAGCGGCTCGGAAGAGATCCCAAAGCAGTGGCCGACGAGTCGCGCCAAGTCTGTGAAGGGCTCTTGAAGGTGCTAATGAAGGTGGCCTTCCGCAATCCAGTGTCGCCTTCGCCAACGCCTCAAGTCCTGCCGCGATCGGGCTGGCGTTGAAGCGCTCAAGGCCCTTATCGCACCCATTGTGACAGGTGAGCGGAGTCAAGAGAGTTGATGGCGACCGCGTGGACTAGGCCGCCAAATTTATCTTTCCCTTGTCGCTGTTGATCATGTTTAGAACAATTTATTAGATCTGCGACAAGTTATTTTTGTAATATACTCTATCTTAGGCAATCGAATGCAATGTTATTTCCTTTACTCGATTCCTTCCTTTGTACGTTTGTGCCCTACGCTTTTAGGGAACTTGTCGGCGCGGGCACCCTTGCCATGAAGCGCCGAGTGCGAACGTCGGCAGCTTCTTTGGCGGTGCCGCCTCGACAAGCAACCTTGTCGCAACTAGTTGCAGCTCACTTAAGTTGTTGAGCGGACTCGAAACAAAGTAAGGCGCCAAACTAGCTACTGAGTTGGTTCCTCCGCGCTGCATGTTTTTCCATACAAAGTACTATCGTTCGAGGAAGATAACTTAAAATTTTAAAAACTGATTGCTCAAACTTTGGCAACTTAGCTTTTCTGTCGTTTGCTTCCCGGCAAGGCAATACTTCCTCGAGCGACGCTTGGTGGCCCACACCATTATCTTCTCCTCCCCCCCGGTTAACTTGTGGGTGGATGAACCTTCCTTTCTTTTGAGAAGAAAGAAGAGAAAATAAAGTTATGGAGCCTAGTGGCTCGGTATTGCTTACCGGGCGTGGATGCTGCACAAAATGTCAGATAATACATGCAAATTGATTATGAAAGCATGAAATTGACAAGTTGTGCGCAACACATGAGCTTTACTGATGCACGGGGTCTGCGCCCGGCTTTGTACAAAGGATTACATGCAACATTGGCAAGACTTGTACAAAGGTGGTTGCTGAACAGGTTCCGCAACCCACCTCTATGGATAAAACTTACGAAGATGCTCAATGTTCCAGAGTTGCTCACCGGAATGCCATCTTGGTCTCAAAGCGGACAGCGCCGGGCCTAGTGACTTCGTTTCACCCGATAAGGGCCTTCCCACTTCAAGCGCCAACTTGTTGGAATTCTTGGCGGATTGAACGCGCTTAAGAACAAGGTCGCCTTCCTCGAAGCTTCGGCACTAACTTTGCGGCTATGGTAGCGGCGCAAAACTTGTCGGATAACGAGCAGCTCGTACACAATGGCAAGACGATCCTCCTCGAGGAGCAGCGCGTCATCTTGTCGCAGCTGCTCTTGCTCCAACTCATCATAAGCGAGCACCGAGGCGACCCGATATCTGAGTTCCGTGGGGAGAACTGCCTCGCTCCATAGACTAGAGCGAAAGGTGTCCGCCAGGCTCGATTTGGCGTCGTCTTTGATCGACCAAAGAACCACCGGCAGCTCCTCAATCCAGTTTCTTACGCACTTGTGCAGCCTCGTCGAAAGTTCTGGTCTTGAGTCCCCGCAGCACTTCAGCGCTTGCCCTCTCGCTTGACCGCTGCTTCTCGGATGAGCAACGAAGCAAAGCAGATCTTGGCGCCAAGATCTTGGACGATTGCATGAAGGTGCGGCTCGTGAACTGTGTGCCGTTGTCGGTGATGATCCTGTTAGGAATCCCAAAGCGGCAAACAATTGACCAAGAACTTGATCGCTTGTTGTGCTGTCACCTTCCTCACTACTTCCACTTCCGCCACTTTGTGAACTTGTCGATTGCGACGCATAAGTACTCAAAGCCCTCGACAGCTTCGGGGAAGGGCCGAGGATGTCGAGCCCCTGACCGAAAAGGGCCAGGATAAAGGGATCGTCTGGAGAGCTTGAGCTGGCTGGTGTATCTGCTTGGAATGGAACTGGCACGCTTCACACTTGGTTACTTGTGCAGTTGCATCCTGGAGGGCTGTCGGCCAGAAGAAACCTTGCCGGCAAGCGCTCTTGCGCCAATGTGGTGACCACATATGCCTCCATGTATCTCTGCCAACAGCTTCTGTCCATCTTCCCGGCAAATACACTTCAATTTCACACCGTTGAGTCTTCTTACATGACAGGTGTCTTGTCGACAAACTGGTACATACTCGACTGCCGGGCTACTCTTTTCGCTTCTTCTTGCTCTTCGGGAAGTTCTCCTGTCTGAAGGAATTGAACAATCTGCTATGCCCATGCTGGAGCTTGTGGCTCGACAACAAGGACTAAAGGCACATCTGCTGCTGCGGAACATCCGCCGACGGCAAGAACTCGCGGCTCGGCGGAGCTTGATGTTCCCCGACAAGCTTGCCGGAGCAAAACTTGTCGGGAGTGTCTGCTTCAACGAAACAAACCATGGGCTTGTCGGAGCAGACTGCTCCTCAGCACTCTTGGTGTTGATCTTGGGGACCTTCGCGGCGGCAGCTTCGGGTAGCTCGGCCGGGAAGTAGTCACCGGAAATCAACTTCCTCTTCTTGTTCTGTCCAGTTGATGGTGTTACGGTTGGTTGAGTCAGCTTGAGCACAAAAATCCCTGGTTCCACAGGTAACTTGAGTGCGGCGCACTTTGACAGGCCATCAGCAATATCATTCTGAGCTCTTGGAACATGTTCCATTTGCAGGCCTTCAAAGTGCTCTTCTAGCTTCCTCACTTCATCAACGTAGGCTTCCATCAACGGACTCTGATAATCTTTGTTTACTTGGCGGACGACAAGCTGTGAGTCACCCCTGACAATGAGCTTCTTGATCCCAAGGTCTACCATGATCTCACCCGCAAGCAAACCTTCATACTCTGCAAAGATTGTTTGTTGCTTGCTCCTTGGGAAAGTGCATCCGGACTATGTACTTGAGGTGCTCTCCGGTGGGTGCGATAAGCACGCCGCACCGGCGCCTTTGCAGCGAGAAAGCTCCATCAAAGTACATCAGCCATTCTTTACTTGCTTCCTTGACGGGATGCTCGTCTCGAATTTCTTCATCTTGCGTTGGCGCCCATTCTGCTATGAATTCTGCCAATGCTCGCTTTGGATAGTTGAAGTGCTTTCAAACTTGAGGCCAAAGCTTGACAGTTCCAAAGGCCCACTCGACAATCCTGCCTGCTGCTTCGGGTTTTGCAATATCCTCTTCAGCGGAAAGCGAGTGACAACTGTTATCTCATGTGCTTGAAGTAATGGCGCAGCTTTCTCGAGGCCATGAGGAGGCCGGCAATTTCGCACACCAGTACCTTGACCTAGCCCCTTGCGTAAGGGAACCGACAAAGTACACCGGCGCTGCACCATCCTTTTCTGAATCTTCTCGCAATCCTGCGCGGATCCGTCCTTGTCGGGACCAGAGCTTGACGGCGAAGCCCCCTGCTTGTCGCTGGATGCACCTGCCTCGGTTGCCGGCTCATCGTCCGCCTCCCTCTCCGCTACTAATGCAGCACTAACCACTTGATTGGTTGCCGCTATATATAGCAGCAACTTCTCTTGTGGCTTAGGTGCGACAAGTATTGGAGTGGAGGACAGGTACCTCTTCAAGTCTTGCAGCGCAGCCTCCGCTTCGGGAGTCCATTTCATTGGACCTGCCTTTTTCAAAATCTTGAAAAATGGCAGGGCGCGCTCAGCAGACTTAGAGATAAACCTGCTGAGAGCAGCCACGCAACCGGCAAGTCTTCGTACATCCTTGACGCGCTTTGGTGCTTCAATCTGCTCAATGGCTTTGATCTTGTCGGGATTGGCTTCAATTCCCCGCTGAGACACAAAGAACCCGAGAAGCTTGCCGGAAGGGACTCCAAACACGCACTTCTCGGGGTTGAGCTTGAGGTTGATCTTGCGCAAATTTGCAAAGGTCTCATCTAAATCTTGAACCAGAGTTGCTTTGTCCTTGCTCTTGACCACTATGTCATCCATGTAGGCTTCTACACTTCTGTGCATCTGGGGCTCAAAAGCGTCGTGGACCACTCTTGCAAACATTGAACCAGCATTCTTCAAACCGAAAGGCATCCATATAAAACAGTATGTGCCACATGGTGTAATGAATGCGGTTTTCTTCATCCTCTTCGCCATGAAGATCCGGTGATATCCTGAATATGCATCAAGAAATGAAAGGAGATCACATCCACCGTGGAGTCAATAATCTGGTCGATACGCGGCAAGGGAAATGGGTCTTTGGGACAAGCTTTATTAACATCCGTGAAGTCAATACAAAGTCTCCATTTCCCATTTGCCTTGCATACAACCACCGGATTGGCCAACCACGTGGGATGGAGCACCTCCTCACAAGGCCTGCTGCTTCCAACTTCTTGATCTCTTCGCAATGAACTCTTGGCGCCCAACGTCAAGCTTCTCGACTTTTTGCTTGACGGGCGCTGCGTGAGGACAGACAGCTAGGTGGTGCTCAATTACTTTCACAGGAACACCGGGATGTCGATGGTTGCCATGCAAACACATCGACATTCGCCTGCGAGAAAGCAACGAGCTCGCTTTCCTATTTAGGGTCGAGAGTGGCACCGATGGTGAAGGTACCACCAGCCGTCCTCCTAAGCGGCACCTTCTTGGTCTTCGGCGGAGCTGCCATCTTCTTTTGCACTTGCCGGTGGAGCTCGATGAAAGGCCTCGACGTAGCGCAGCACTCAAGAGGTGCACTTGCCGGAGTGGGCATCGAGTTTTGTCGGACTTGGTCTTCTTCTTCCCCGGAGCTTCAGCCGCAAGTGATTTGCTATCTCGTCGCAGCTGCGCATCCCGCTAAATCTTGTCGGCGCAGATAAGAGCATCTTTCTTGTCGCCATGAACAGAAATGACACTTATCGGGCGGGCATCTTGAGCATGTTGTATGCATAATGAGAGGCTGCCATGAACTTGGTGAGTCTGGACGCCAAGTATTCCATTGTAGGGTAATGGGAAATCAGCAACGCCGAATGTGACCCTCTCGCTTCTGAAGTTTAGCTCGCGCCAAATGTTACCGCAACGTGATCTTCCCTTTGGCTTGCTCCTTCCGGGTTGATTCCTTGAAAGTGCCATCTCTCGAGCTCATTGTCGAGGATTTGAAGCTTCGGAGCACCGCGGAGGAGATCAGGTTTGCCGCCCCGCCGTCAACTAACATCTTGGTGACCTTGAGGTTGTGGATAGTTGGTGAGACCAACATCGCAAACACCCGACCGCAGTTACTGCGATCAGGGTGGTCCTCAATGTCAAAGATGATAGGCGTGTTGGACCACTTCAGAGGTCTACGTGACTCCACGATGGTTCTCGCTGCATTAACCTCCCGCATCCATTGCTTAAGTTGGCGGTGTGAGGTATGCAGAGAAGCACCACCGCCAACGAAGAACCTCTCAAGCCTTCTCAAACTCCCGCTCATCAGCTTCATCATCTTCCATATCTTCATCATCATCTTCGTCTTCATCCTTGTCGCGCGCGAGGAGGTCTGTCTCCTTGCCGCTGCTTGGCCTTGCCGCGGCGCCCTCCCCGCCGGTCTCTTCTTGCTAGCTGCCCTGCACCTTCCCTGGGCCTTCTCCTTGTCTACCGCTCGTACTCAGCCTTCAGCAGTTCAACAAGCTGCTCGACTTTCTTGCAGCTCGGAGGTCGTGGCCCTTGGTGCGGTGAATCTTGCGATCGCTTTGTTGAGCTGTCACGCTGTCGGCGGCCGCCACAGCTTGGCGGTCGATGTCAGCTGCAACCTCCTTGCGGAGCCACCAGCCTTAGCCTTGTTGGCGCCACCTCCGCTGCCGGACTGCTCGACAACTAGTACCTCTTTGTTCTTCTTCTTTCGTTGTTCCGCCGGCTCTTCCTTGCCGGGCGGTCTCCTCACCGCCGATCCTGCTTCAACATTCTCTCCCCGGAGTCTCCTCCCTTCCTCAAAGACGCACACTTGTCGGCCAGGCGTGGAGCTCGCCGACGTCCTTTACTTTGCACATCGCCATCTCCTCCCTCATCTCGCGGTTCCGCGCGCTCGATGGAACGCGCTGATCACCGCGGCGAGGGTGGACATCCGGATGTTGTAATGCACACGGCTGAATCTCCGATGAACTTGCGCAGGACTCTCCTTCCTTCCGGCTAGCGGGTGAAGGTCACTCTCTTAGCCATGAGGTTTGTGGTCAGCGTGAAGGCGCCAACAAACTGATGGCACAGATCTGCCCAAGAGGATATGGAACTGTCCGGCAAGTGCATGAGCCAAGATCTGACATTTGGCTTCAGTACCAGCGGGAAGTAGTTGGCGAGGATCTTGTCGTCTCGTCCCCCTGCAGCTTGCACCGCAATGGTGTAGATGCTGAGGAACTCCGATGGGTGTGTCCTGCCGTCATACTTCTCTGGCACATCTGGTTTGAAGTTTTTCTTGTCGGGCCATTGGACTTGCCGCAGCTCACGAGTGAACGCAGGGCAACCTACCGCGTACGGCAAGTCACCTGGTTCCCCTGGCGCTTGCATGTCGACTGTGGGCCCAGCACACTGATCGGATTGACGCCGCGCTTCTCTTCGGCGCTCGATGCGAGTTCGAGCGTCTTCTTCTTGCCGTTCTTGAAGAACTTGGCGTTGGTCGCGACGAGCTCGTGGATCCGACGATGCAGTGGATTCGCTGTCGAGGTGGATCTGACGAGTCGGCGATCTTGGCCTTCTGGATGGAGAGTGCATGGTGGTTGCATCCCCATAGGTCTCATCGCCACCGGCTCGTGCCTTGTCGTCTCGCCGCGGCAAGGATGCAGTTGGTTGCCGCGGAGTGTCGCCGTTGGCAAAGCCGATGAGACTCTGGATGGTGGCCCTCCATTCGTCGACCTTGTCAGCCGTTGGAGGGTAATCTAGGAGTAGTTGAGCCCGCGCCAAAGCTTCCGCTTGAGTGGTGGGCGGCAATGGCGAACGGTGCGAGGAGCGGGATGTGCTCGGACTTCTAAATATGTTTGAAGGAGCAGCATCCCGTCCAGGCGACCGTGCCCCACTCGCACCAGCCTGTTGGCGCGCGAGCGTTCTTGAGCGCCCACGATCCGCCAACTCGATCTTGGCCCAACGAACGATGGTGCTGCGAGCACCATGACGCTTGTCCGGTCTCGCGCCTCCGAGATGGACGCGCACGAGTCGACGCCGAGTCTCGCCGCCTTGTCCTTGGACTTGGCAGCGTCGTGGCTCCCTTTAAGACGCCTGTTCCTCCGCCACGTCTTCCCCACCACTCGCCAGCCCGGTGGTGGTGGGTTTGACGCGACGGCTTTCGCTGCCGCCGCCTTCTTCTTCGGTGGCATGTTGACGAAGATGTTGAAGATCTTGCTCGTGTGAACGCCGGAGCAGGTTCACACAGCATCGACGCCCCCTACCTGGCGCGCCAAAGATGTCGGGGAAGCTGATCGTGACCCACGGACACCTATGGGACCGAGTCCCTTTCGGTTCGGAGGGGGGCGGAGATTGCACGAAGAGCATATCGAGGCGATGCACACGAGCAGTTTTACCCAGCTTCGGAGCTCTCCGGAGAGATAAAACTCCTACTGCTGCTTGTCTGATTATTTGAGTTCTTGCTAGGGAGCAATGAGAGCTACAAAGCCTAGCTTGAGTGTGTCTAGTCTCGAATGAGTCGAATCTGTGAATGAACCAACCGAGCTGAACCGAACCATTTCTCGCTGCACTTGGGCCTCCTTTTATAGGCTCAAGGGGTCACCGATGTGGCAACGTAGATGAGGGTACAAATGGAAAAACAGTAGTTGGTACACCGACTTGTGCAATTAATAAAGGCCTATACCTAACTCGACGGCAAGGGACAAGATCAATAAATGCCCGTCCCCTCGCCGCCTAAACAAAGGCAATAGGGACCGCTCAAGTGCACCACCGCTTTGCCACGATGGTAAGCTTGTCGGCACCGCTATCGCTACTCCCGGCTGGCTGCACAGCCTCTTGACACGCACGCCTGGAATGGCCCCATGGCTACATCGCTGGTGGATGAGCTGGAGCGGAGATGAAGAGGGTTGCTCGCCGCGGCAAGCACCTTGCCGCGGCTGAATCCTGTCGCGCTTCGGGAGCTTGTCGCCATCAAGCCTTCCCGCAAGCTCCTCTTGCCGGGGTCTTGTTTCTCATAAGTGCCTTGAGTGGCCTTCCCGGCAAGCTCCTCTTGTCGGGGCCTTGTTTCCTTAGTAAAACACTTTGTTCTTGAATGGCTCCAAAGGAAACACGGAGGATCTTGGCGGTCACTAGGCAAGCCTTGCCGCGGGGTGCTGCGACTGCCCGTGCACGAGTTCGGGATACTAGGGTACCCCTACTCTAGTACACCGACACCTTTCTTCTTCTTTCCGGTTGATGCAACCAGATGTCAGAGCCCAGGAGCCAGATGCCACTGTCGATGCCTACTACTACATGGAGACCGTCGACGACCAGGACTAGTTAGGAGGCTCCCAGGCAGGAGGCCTTGCCTTTTCGATCGATGTTGCTTTTGTGCTAGCCTTCTTAAGGCAAACTTGTCTAACCTATGTCTGTACTAAGATATTGCTGCTTCCGCTGATTTTGTGTTTTCGAGCTATGTATTTGAGCCCTCGAGGCCCCTGGCTTGTAATATAAAGCTTGTATTATTTTAATTTGTGTCTAGAGTTGTGTTGTGATATCTTCCGTGAGTCTCGATCTTGATCATACACATTTATGCAAGGATTAGTGTACGATTGAATTGGGGGCATCACAAGTTGGTATCAGAGCCGACTGCCTGTAGGTAGCCCCCTTTCCAACTCCTTGGCCGAAGTTGAGTCTAGTCGTCCAAAACTGTTTTACTAACTTGGTTGTGTGGCTTATGGGCCCACGTCGCCATTGGGTGGTATTAGGATCTTTGTATTCCTCGTCTATACTCTGGGACTCTGATCTCTCGTCTATTCGGGTTAAAGATTTTACTAACTCTGACTCTAGGATCTCATAACCACTTCCTCCCGGAGAGCCCATTCATTCCAGATGATGGCTTGATTCAATAGAAGACCCCGAAGATACTCTTCAATGTTATCCTGAGAACTTGTGTTCATTATTTTTGCAATCCCTTAACACCCTTGAATCCTTATGGATAACTGTGTACCTCGTCGTTCATACTTCCATCCCTAGTTGTTCTTGTTATTACATGATACCCGAAAGTATTCTCTGACTTTCGGGAATCCTTTTTCCGACTGCCTTGCAGCTCTTTTCCGCCTGAATAACCCCACGAATAATTCCTCACATTTACCGGGGATTCGTTCATCCCCAGTTGATCATATGTCTCAAAAAATTCTTTGGATGCAATTCGATCTCCCAAAGATCCTCCGCAGCCTAGTGTTCCCGAAAGTCATGTCTGGCTGCATTATGGTTAAATCCATATGTCCAGCAATATACATTAACATCCTTTATCTTTATCATCCTGAGCCTATTGATTCATTATCTTGCAATTGCTCGCAATCATCAGTCAAACCCTGAAATTCGACCTTCCTGCTCATATGTCATTCTGGACATGAGTTGGATCTCGGCCAATCATGTTGTAATTGATTGTCCACCTAGTTCCCTTCAACTTGAGCGTCGAATTATTCAGCTATTTCTATAATCTGATGCCTTTGAATTCTTTCCCTCTTCTGATTAAGTACTGATACTCACATCAGACCCATTGAGGACCGCTGAATCCTTTGTTGGATTATTATCCGGCAATGTCCTTCATATTCAAAATCTCGTGCGCTCTTCCCTTGATACATATTGCCTTCGGTAAATTGTATCCTCTGCTTATTGTCAACCATGCTCTGCTATCAAGCTTGTGTTATTTTACTCGTGGAGTTTGTGGTATATGTTCCTAAGATTCCTCGATGGGTTGAACCTATTCCTTCCTTAATCTGTGTGAACCCGAAAGTTTTCCAAGGTTCATACTCCTCTGGTAATTCACCAGGTAGATCTTCACACTCAAATCATTTTTTGTAAGAGCAGTGAATGAAAGGTTATGCATTGAAGAAGTGGGAGTTGACCTTGTACTTTGTGTTCATGCCCATGGACACGATGTAGATCTTATCATTAAAGCTTCTCTTAAATTAATTATTCCCTTGGTATAAGTTCATCTTATATCTGGGATCTGGCCTTTTGCAATCGTGGTTCCGACCATGTTCTCCTTTAAATACCATTTCTCGTGCAAGTTCAAGCACTTGTCTTATGCATAGCAATACCCTAGTCCAACCTCTGCTTTGTTCTGTCATCGAGTATTACCCTCGAGTATCTTGAGAATATCACGAAACTACATAACTTCTTATGAGTTCTCCATCTACTATTATTTTCGCCGATTCTAAATTTTCCACGGGTTCCGGGTTATTAGTCACTCGAGAACACCGATAAGTGAATCGATTCCGCACTCTGATTCTATAACTCTAAGTAATTTTCATTGCTTACGAGTTTAATAATCTGTCAAGTCATTAGCCTGATCGGCTATATCATTATCATACTGAATTTTAACTGTGCTACCCGAAACTTTTTCCCAGAGCACAATTTTCGACGATGAGCTAAGCTTACGTCGCTCTTCCTCATCATATCATTTAGCCTTGAACAACAAGCTTGGTTTTGACTTTGTGTCATACCTGTGGTTCCAATAACCTTTCGCTTCATCATTCCTTTGACTTGGTGTCATCGCCATCGATTACATGTTCATGAAATCTCTCGACAAGGTGTTGTAATCATCAGCAATATTTTGACTTCTTCCAGGATATCAATCGAATTCATGTTGAGAAGTACTATCCTTGCCCCTCGATGATTGGTGATATCACCAACAACACTATTGTCTACTTCCCAACACATGTTTGATCAGGTCTTGGTTATACTTTGAGCTCCTTGCCATTCTTGCAATTGTTCCTTGAGTATTTCTTGTGATCTTCAACTCCAACCTTTACTTGAAACACCATATCATTGCTACCTCAAAGCATGACGGTGGTATTCCGAATATCAACCAGAACATTGGAAGCGCAACGCTACATGTTTCTTGATTTCATATCCAAACACCGTTGTATGGGTTATATCATGAATCTTACCTCGCCCCTTTATCTAAATGTTTTTGAACTTGCTGTCCTATCATGTATATCATGCTCCACTTTTCCTCAGGAAGGATATACTCACAATTCTCGTGTGTAAACACATTTTCCTTTTCATTGGTCTGTTCAATCCGATAATTTCATTTTCCTTTCCATTGGTTTATTTAACCTTTCTTGTGATCGATACGTTATAAGCAGAAATAATTTCCTGCTTAGGTAAACAGCTCAATGTACAACTCTGTCAGTAAAGACCCCTTTACTATTGTTTTTAACATTCCGGTAACCGACGGTGGACGAGAACTTTGCCTATTGCTCCGCCTCATTTCAACAAGCAGGAAAATGGTTCTCTTCGTCCCTCGCCCTTGGTACCGATGTTGTTGCCGACATAACAGACAAACTATCCTCTGACTTGTCTTGCTTACATGATCGTGCAAGATGTCAGCGCCCTTTCTACCTTTAACCCACATGGTGGGCCCATAACCCACAACTCCATAGGATAGAAACCTGACTCTCCTGTACACCCCCGGTTTCCAAAGTTATTCCTCGCGCGTGGCCTCATATGTAATTCACGAGCCACCTTCCGAGTGATCTATTCTGGTAACAGACACATTACTCAATCTCGTTGCTCTAGACCCCTTTCGCATGTTGTTTCAGACATCGAACGATTGCCTATCCGTTTGAAACTTCTAATGATACCTTCTTACTTTGCTCTCGATATCTTTTTAAGTTTCAATTCGAGGGATACTTATGCTTCTTCCCATTAGTTAACCGTCCGATGCTCAATCTTGTTAGAATCCGTCCTTATAGAGCTTTTCCCCTCTTATCCTTTCGTAAGTACGGTGAAGATCCTGAAGGAAGGACGACAGCTTCATCATGATGCATTCAGGCATAGGAATGAAGACATCAATGTTATGGATCGACATCTTCGAGAAGAGCAACCAAGACCGAGAAGATCCGTTAGAATTTCGTAACCAAAACTTTCCTCCTTACTCCACATCTTAAATCTCGGGACGAGATTTCTTGTAGTGAAGGATATTTGTAACGCCCCGATAGTTAAGCTACAGTAATCTCCCACTAATGATGCCATGTCATCATATTTATTTTGCCAAACCTCACTTTGATCAAAACCGAGCTTAGTTTCAAAATTTTAAATTAACGTAATACAATATTTATTCAAACAGCAAAAGAAAAATCTTCTTTGTATTACAATTAATCACTAAGTAATTTTTTATATTATAACAAAAATCTTTAGGAGTAATTAGATGCTCCTAACATATTTAAAACAAGGTCAACAACACTAAATATGGCCTTTTTAAATTAACAAAAGGCTAGACATTTTCCAGTCGACGCCTACTTTGTGGACAGCCCCATAAAATTTTAGAGTATTTCTGGGACAAGTCTCATATTTATCAAAACTCTTCTAGTACTAAAATAAAATAGAAAGCAGAGAGAAAATATAAAACAGAAAGGGAAAAAGGAATAATGTAAGACTTACCTATTGGACTGGGCCGCAAGTGCACAGTGCACGGCCCAGCCCAACTCACCTGGCGTCTCCCTCCTATTCACGCGCCCCCCCGTGGACGCAGCGAGCATCGTCCATGGCCAGATTAGCCACGGGGCGGCCATCCCACGCCTCCTTGTCATTCCCCGCGACGGATAAGGCCACCCCGCACCCCCTACTAACCTCCCTGCCTCTCCCCGGTTCCACCTCGCGCCGCGCCTCACTTTTCCTCGACGCGCCCGCTGGCCCGAAGCCTTGTCACCGCGCCACCGTCGTCCTCGTGGCAACCGGCCTTCCCGCTGGTAGACGCTGCTCAGAGCTTCACCATCGTCTCCCCTTCGTTCACGCCATTGGGTTGACCGGGAGGCCTCAGATCTTCGCCATCGCCGTCGTCCGTCGCGTACATCGCCGACCGCCATCGATGATTTCCCCGGCTCCGGTCCACCCCGGGCTTCGTCGACCACGCCCACGAGCTCTTTGTGAGCTCCTCCTCCATTCCCCCCTGCTTGCCCCTGGATTCGTCACCGTAGCCCCCATCCCCGAACTCGTCCGAGCTCCGGTGTACACGTACGCGTACGTGCTATTCCTACCCATGGCCATGCGTGCTTGCTTCTGCCGTACACTATCAATTTTGTTGCGTGAATGACCCTAATTCTTGTAGGACCTAATTTATCAAGTACATACAATCTGTCAAGGAAAGGCGCATTCTCAATGAACATATAGTGAAACACCTCAACTAACAGCCTTGGGCGGCGCCAACAATGCACATAAATCATACGGACATTCGTCGAGGTGATGTGGAGGCTACTGAACCCATCCATCGCCTGAAAATGAAGGTACTCAAGCGCTATACAGCCGCCGAGCAGGCGCTCCAAATCCTCCTTCAAGATGCGGACTCCCATGAGCTCGAGGTGCTTAAGTTTAGGGAGAAGAAGAGCGCGCGTGGTATCAATCCAGGGGAAAAGGTATCGCTCAACGTAGCCTGACGTAAGCGTGGGCGCGAGGCGATGAGCCGACGGTGGTGGCGAAGGGACGCCCAAAGATGAAAGTGAGAGGATGGGTCTCAGACGCCAGATTTGCACTCCCCGCGGCGTCTGACCTGCCCAGGCTGCATGGCGAGGATGTGGGACAATGCATCCAAGTGTTTGCTCTCCCCGTTGTGGAGCTCTTCGTCGTCGATGAGGTCAAGGGGGGTGGAGTGATAGAGGGGGGCAACCATCGGGAGAGGACAGTAGTCTACACACCACATTTGATGGGGAGGAGGGATATGATGGTACCAACATCTCGCCAGGGAGGCTGCTGATTAAGTCCACACTCGCCGGAGGCTCTTGCAGTTCTGGCTCGACCTGCCCCGCTTGTTGGTCAGCTCGTCCTCCATCTTGCAGCAGGCGGCGATCCTCGGGGCGGTGCTTGTAGATGACAACAGAGGACTATTCTACGTACCTACCCGAGGTGGCCTAAACCAAAAGTACAAAACCAGCAACAAATTGGTAGCGCTCGCGGCTCGCTTCACGGTATGATGAGCGTGCGCGGCGGACTGGTCGCAGTCGTCTTGTCTAATCAAACAGCTACCCGCGGTAGTTAATGGTTAGTTGAACGCCCACGGTTGGAATAATACGACCATTTGCAATAATAACGTGGCAGCTATTTGTTCTGAAATGCCTAGGAAAATCAATGTATAAAACTGCAAAACAAACCCTGAATAAGGTCATATTTTTAGGACGACACTCCTATAGTTGGATGTTGCCTCTGTAAAATAAATCAAGGCGGGAAGAGACAGCTTATGTCATTTCGCACACAAAGGTGATCAAGTTCCCTCTCGGAACCATGAGGCTTCTTGAGAGAAGCTTCGGTTTCTATGAAAGAAAATATGGGTCAAACCGAGTTGAAAAGGGAAACAATATCTAACTCTAGCTTACAAAAGGTACAAAAGCACAATGATTAATTTTTCATCAGGTTTAGACAAAATCCAGGTTGAACAGGACAATAACATCTAACTCAACCAAAGTTTTCCGCAGTCACAATCTGTCGGGGAAGCTGATCGTGGCCCACGAACACCTATGGGACCTGGGTCCCTTGTGGTTCGGAGGGAGGGCGGAGATTGCACAAAGAGCGGATCGAGGCGATGCACATGAGCAGATTTACCCAGCTTCGGAGCTCTCCGGAGAGATAACACTCCTACTGCTGCTTTGTGGATTATATTGTGTTCTTGCTAGGGAGCAATGAGGGCTACAAAACCTAGCTCGAGTGTATGTGTGGGTCGAATGAACTAAGTTGGAGCCGGAGCCCAACCTTTCTCACGCTGCACTTGGGCCTCGTTTATAGGCACAAGGGTCACCACATGTGGCAAGTAGGGAAGGGTAAGATAGTAAAAACATAGGTTGGTACACCGCTTTGTACAAAGTGTACAAGAATCTATACCTAACTCGACGGCAAGGGACAAGAGTCATCAATGCCCGCCTCATCGCCCGAAACAGTGTAACGAGGACCGTCAAGTGCGCCTCCGCTTGCCACGATGGTAGCTTGTCGAGCCGCTTATCGCTGCTCCCGTGGCTGCACAGCCCGTCGACACGCGTGCTTGGGAGAGCCCGTGGTGACACGTTGGCGGGTGAGCTGGAGCGGAGATGAAGAGGTCACTTGTCATGGCAAAGTATCTTGTCAGCAAAAGGTTCTTGTCGCTTCAGGAGCTTATCGCTCACCAAGCCTTCCCACCAAGCTCCTCTTGTCGGGGCCTTGTTTCCTTCAATACAGAGTGGCCTTCCCGGCAAGCTCCTCTTGTCGGGGCCTTGATTACTTTGTTCTTGAATGGCTCCAAAGGAGCGTGAGAATCTTAGCGGTCATCGGGCCAGGCATGCAGCAGTGCTACTCATTGCTGCACGTGCGAGTTCGGGATACTAGGGTACCCTACTCTAGTACACCGCGAGGCCCGCCCTGGGCCACACACGCGCCGAGCTCTGTTGGGCGGGGCCCAAAACAAAGGCAGGCATCGTGGTCTTGATTACGCCGTTATTGCGCCTTGGACCCACCACGTCTCCCACGAGCGTCACGCGCCGGGCGTGGCGTCGTGGGGAGATCGTGAGCTTTCTTTAATGGGAAAAATCGGGCGCATCGTCCCTTCCCCTTTATAGCGAGGAACAGGCGGGACGCCCACCCCTACGCCGCTGTCATCGTAAAACCCCGTCGCTTTCCCTTCCTTCTCGAGCCCAAAGAGAGCAACGCTCCGCCCCTCCATTGCCACCGGTGCCACCAACGCCGTCGACCTCCTCCACCACCTCCTCCTATAGCTCAAAGCTGAAGCAAGGAAAAAGGCGTGAAATCGCCGAGCCGGCGGCTTCACAAGGCGCTGCGGAAGCGGAGCCCTCTTGACCCCTACTTGACAAAGGAGCTGCGGGAGCTGTACTATCTCTTGACAGTCGGCGGCACGCGGTGCACCAGCCTTGGGTGATCTCCGCCGCCACGTCCAGATAAGGTCTCCATCGGTACCCTTTTTCGATTTTCTTCCACTGCGGGCTCTGCCCGCCTTTTTCTGATTTCTTCTGCGATGTCATGAACACATATGGCCTCCGCCTCCTTGACTTCACCCCAGCGCCATCCTCACCATGGCTGTTTCGCACACCTGCGAGAACTTTGTGGGAAGTCCATCAAATGTCGCACTCTTCCGCCACTACTTCTCACCCAGCGTAGAGAGGAGAGCCGCTTGGAGGAATTGCATGGACCTCTAGGATCGGCAAGAAGGAAGTATCTTGGCGGAGAGTCGCGCAGCAAGTGGGAGGTGGAGAGCTGACTGGTGTTGGATCTTAGAGGAGGAGCCACAGCCTTTCACCGCCTGCGCGCTGCACCCCCATAGTTCAGCGGCAACGATTGGAGCAACTTGGCGGAGGACGACAAGTTGAAGATTGCCGTGACTAGGATTTGGCGCCTCCGCAAGCGGGGCTTACCATAGGAGCAGATTAGCGCGGACTTCGCCGCGCAGCATTGCGCCTTTGCAGAAGAGAAGAGGAGGCCTGCTTGGGAATTCCAGAACGCGGCGGACATCATGAGGCTGCGCCCTGGTTTGAATTGGAATTTTACTACCTTGGAGCTTGACGGCATGCTGCAGGAGTTGTTCAAGCCTGAAGCGGATAACCCCGGGTGGTGCATGTTGCCGAGGGGAGTTGTGCCCTTGTGCAACAACTCGTCGCTTGACAGCATCCGCGCGATAATGCCGTTGTGCGATTCCCATGGAATCGTTCCAACTTGGAAGGAGCCCACCGACGACGTCGTGCAGCAGCTTCTTCGACAACTTGGTTGAAGTGCGATCGCGCCCGATGAGCAGAGGCGGCTCACCAGCGACACCACTGATCGGAGATGGCGCGCATCACCACGAGTTGGAGGAGGCTGCGAGCTGCTGCCGCCCGGCATATTTGGGTTCACTGTCGAGGAGGCGGAGGCGGCCGAGGCGGCAAGCCTTGCCGATCGAGAAGAGTTCGTCGCCGAGGAGGAGCAGACCGAACCGTCGGCGGAGCCGAAGCGAGCGAAGCCTGGGCGCTTCTCCTCCGCCCGTCAAGTAGCTTGCCGCGAGGGAGCCCGCTGCCCCGCCAAGGAGACGTCTCCGTAAGACTTGGAGAAGTGGCGGGGGGGCATACGGTCCAACAGCCGCCTACCCCGACGCCCAGCGCTTCCACAAGGGCAAGCAACTGTTGCCGCGAGGGCGCCTCATTCCGCCACGGCGACGGGCGCAGGTCTTCTGAGTCGCGGTCCACTGCACCCGCCAAGCGTCGAGGGAATCTTCTCCCCAATGTCGGCGCGGGCGGAGTTTGATCTCTCGCCCTCGGCTCAGGAAGAAGAGGAAGAGTAAGATCTTGTCGTTGCTACTTGTAATCTTCCAATTTATTGCTTTATCTTATATCTGGTGATTTCCTCTGAACCTTCTCCTTGAGGATGCTAGCTCGGAGGCGTCGAAGAGGCCAAGACTCCGGTGGTCGTCGTCTCGAGATGACTCCCAATAACCTACAGAGGCACGTCAGAGACTCCTTGCGGATCCGCAAACCCTTCCTGAGCAGCCCCAGCTGCCCCCCAGCGTAAGTGTTTGGTTTACTTTTCGTGGTTGGGTGTGCTTGGGTGCTTCTCCGTCACTAATATCTGGTTTGTTGATCTTGTAGGAGCAGAGCAGCCACATCGAGGAAGCACCGGAGGCTACTCCCGAGGTCCAGCCTCATCGAGAAGCTCGGAGGTCACCCCGAGAAATTCTGCTCGTTTCAACTTCGCCACCAAGGGAGAATTCTCCGCCAAGGGGCGCTCTCGGCAAGGGAGGCCTCTCGACAAGGGACCTTCTCCGGCAAGAGGCAGCGCCGACAACCCTCGATGGTGGAGACCGCATGACAGCAGACCCTACTGCAGGTAATCTTCTTGTTTGAGAATTTCCCTTGGGTTCTTTTCTTCTGTTCTTCTCTTTGAACATTAAACTTGACTTGCTTTCTTCTTGACCATCAGATCCATCTGCGGAGATCCGATGGGCCCAGAAGCTTGCCGTGAGGAGGACCTTTCATGGCGAAAATGTCGGCGCCGCCAACATGGAGGAGGAGGTGGCCAGCAGGCCCGCCGGGCGAGGAGGTCGCCAAGGCTCTTTGGCGCGAGGGCGGGAGGAATCGCGATCGTGGCAGCCTGAGGCCGTAGGTCAGGAGCGCCAGGCGCTGCACGACCGCCGATCCTCCCGCTTCACCGATGCCGCACGGACTCCGAAGAGCTCGGTCCGGCGCCTACCTCAAGGCCGGCGCGAGGGTGTCTTTATTAAGCTCCCATGGGCATCAGGCTCGAGGCTTGCCGGCGAAGGGGGAGACCTTCGATCGCGGAACTGCTTGCCTCCGCCGGGCTGTCGCTGGTTGATGCCCGAGCAGCAGCAGCGTGAGCTGAGGAGGAGCAGCTGCTAAGAGGTTGATGTCGCTCTGCGCCCGACAAGCCAAACTGAGTCAGTGGAGGCGCTTGTCGCGAGCGCGGGAGCGACTTTGAGAAGCAGCGGAAGAGCTCCGACAGCGCCAACAAAGAGACTCTCCGGGATATAAGCGGGCAGGGAGCAGCTTCTTTGAGGGCGCCTGCCTTCATCTTGGAGAAGGGCGAGTCGAGGCAGCGCAGAGGCTTGCCGCCGAGAAGCTTTCCGCGGGAAGGTGGTGGCGAGCGGAAGATCAACCTCGACAGCTATGAGGAAGATCTCGCCGTCTTGGCCGAGAGCAAACGATTAGGGGCCACTTCAGGAGGCAAAGGATGCTGCTGCTGACCGAGGCCGCCAAGAAGGAGGCGGAGACGAGGGTGGCTCAGTGGAGTCCACCCTCGGAAGAGCGCCGAGGAGGTCACCGGGTTGAAGCGGCCGCCAGAAGGGCGCCACCCTCGGCGAGATGCAAGGTCGCTTCGCTGAAAAGATCAAGGAGATCGATGCCGCCAAGGACGTCAAGGCGGATCTGGGCTGAAGCTGACCACCACGATGGAGGCGTTGAATGGCGCCAAGGAGGGCGGAAGCGGGCTTGTTGGAAAAATCAAGGCCACCGAGGAGTTCTTTGCCGAATCTTGTGACCGCCCGAACAATCTCGAGATAGCATTATGCCTTTGGACCGAAGGTCTCGTGGACCACCGCCGCCCGGCATCCATAATGGTGATGGAGTTGGGGATGGCCGGATCTTGGGTACTCCACCGGCGAGAACCTCCAACCCAGCGTCAAGCTCAGCCTATTCTTCAAAAGCGTCTTGTGGGTCTCCAGCCGGCTCGGGAGGAGATCCCAAAGCAGGTAGTGGCGGAGGAGTCGCGCCAGAGTCGTGCGCCGGGCTCTCGAGAAGGTGTTGATGAAGGTGGCCTTCCGCAACCCGGCGTCGACTTCACCAAAGTCCTCAAGTCCCTGCCTCCATCCACAGACGTTGAAGCGCTCAAGGCCCTTGTCGCACCATAGTGGACAGGGTGGCCAGTCAAGAAGGCTCGATGGCGGCCAGCGTGGATTAGGCCGTAAACTTATCTTTCCTTGTCATTTGTAGATCATGTTTAGGTGAAAAATCTATTAGATCGCGACAAGTTATTATGTAATATACACTATATTAGGCAATCGAATGCAATGTTATTTCCTTTACTCGATTCCCTCCCTTGTATGTTTATACCCTCGCTTTTAGGGAACTTGTCGGTCACGAACACCTTTGCATGTTGCCTGAGTCGGAACTTCAGCAGCTTCTTTGGCGATGCCGTCTCCGACAACAACCTTGTCTCAACTAGTTGCAGCACACTTAAGTTGTTGGCGGACTCGAAACAAAGTAAGAGCAAGCTAGTCACGAGTCGGTTCCTCCGCCTGGGTTTTCCATACAAAGTACTATCGTTCGAGGAAGATAACAAAAAATTTAAAACTGGTCGTTTAAACTTAGCAACTTAGCTTCTCTGTTGTCCATTTCGGCAAGGCGGCAGTTCCTCGGCGACGCTTGGCGGCCCACACTATTATCTTCTCCTTCCCCGGTTAACTTGTGGGTGGATGAACCGTCTTCTTGTTTGAGAAGAAAGAAGAAAATAAAGTTATGGAGCCTAGTGGCTCGTTATAAACACGGGTGTGGATGCTGCACAAATGTTAGTAAACACATGCATATAAGATTATGAGAGCATGTATTGACAAGTTATGCGCAACACATAAACTTCTTGATGCAGGGGTCTGCGCCGGCTTTGTACAAAGGATTACATGCAACAGCGGCAAGACTTGTACAAAAGAGTGGTTCTTGGAGCAGGTCCCGCAACCCGCGCCTTATAGGTAAAACTTGCGAAGATGCTCTATATTCTAGGAATTGCTCACGGGCGCCATATTCGGTCTCAAAGGCGGATAGCGCGGGCCTAGTGACTTCGTTTCACCCGATAAGGGCCTTCCCCGGCGTCAACATTTGGAATTCTTGGCGGACTGAGCGGCGAAGAACAAAATCGCCTTCCTCGAAACTTCGGCGTTAACTGCGGCTATGGTAGCGGCGCAAAGCTTGCGATAACGAGCAGCTCGTCTGACCTTTGAAGGCGATCTTCCTCGAGGAGCAGCGCGTCATCTTATCGCAGCTGCTCTTGCTCAACTCATCATAGCGAGCACTCGTGGTGACCGTATCACGAGTTCCGTGGGGAGAACTGCCTCTGCTCCATAGACTAAGCGAAGGTGTGCGGCGGTTGGCTCGATTTGGCATCGTCTGATCGACCAAGAACCACCGGCAGCTCCTCTATCCAATTTCTTCCGCACTTGTGCAGCTTTGTCGAAAGTTACGGTCTTGAGTCCTCGCAGCACTTCAGCGTTTGCTCTCTCTCGCTTGACCGTTGCTTCTCGGATGAGCAGCGAAGCAAAGCAGATCTTGGCGTAAGATCTTGGGCGTCTTGCATGAAGGTGCGGCTCGTGAACTGTGTGCCGTTGTCGGTGATGATCCGGTTAGGAATCCCAAAGCGGCAAACAATTGACTGAAAGAACTTGAGCTGGCGGTGTTGTCACCTTCCTCACTGGTTCCACTTCCGGCCACTTTACGAACTTGTCGATTGGAATGTTCAAGTACTCAAAGCCCCGACAGCTCGGGGAAAGGGGCCGAGGATGTCGAGCCCCGGTGAAAAGAGCGGGATAAAGGGATTATGCGGAGAGCTTGAGCTGGTTGGTGTATCTGTTTGGAATGGAACTAGCACGCTTCACACTTGGTTACTTGTGCGATTTGCATCTGGAGGGCTTCGGCGAAGAAACCTTGCGGAAAGCTTTGCGGCAAGTGCTCTTGCGCCAATGTGGTGACCACATATGCCTCCATGTATCTCTCAACAGCTTCATCCATCTTCCCGCAAATACACTTCAATTTCACCCGTTGAGTCTTCTTACATGCAGGGATGTTGTCAACAAACGATACATACTTGATTGCCGGGCTACTTTTTCCGCTTCTTCTTGCTCTTGGGAAGTTCTCTGTCTGAAGGAAATGGACGATTTGCTGGCCCATCTTGGGCACGTGGCTCGACAACAAGGACCAAAGGCTCATCTACCATTTGTGGGAACATTAGCTTCCACGGCAGAACCTATGGTTCTGCCGAGCTTGATGATCCCGGCAAGCTTCTTTGGAGCAAAGCTTGTCGGGAGCGTCTGCTTCAACGAGACAAACCACAGGGTTTGTCGGAGTAGACTGCTCCTCAGTGATATTTGTATTGATTTTAGGGACCTTCTTGGCGGCGGCTCCGGGAGCTCTGCCCGAAAAGTAGTCGCGAAACCAATTTTCTCTTCTTGCTCATCTGTTGATGGTGTTACGGTTGGTGAGTCGGCTTGAGCACAAAAATTCCTGGTTCCACGGAGTAACTTAAGTGCGGCACATTTGGAGAGGCCATCAGCTATATCATTACGAGCTCTTGGAACGTGTTCCATTTGCAGAGCCTTCAAAGTGCTCTTGAGCTTTCTCACTTCATCGACGTAGGCCTCCATCAATGGACTACGATAATCTTTATTTACTTGGCGGACGACAAGTTCGTAGTCCCCGACAATGAGCTTTTTGATCCCAAGGTCTACCGCAATCCACGAGACCGGCAAGCAAACCTTCATACTCTGCAGTATTGTTTGTTGCTTGTTCCTTGGGAAAGTGCATCTGACTATGTATTTGAGGTGCTCTCGGTGGGTGTGATAAGCAGCCTTGGGCACTGCGCCTTGCAGCGAGAAAGCACCATCAAAGTACATCAGCCACTCTTTATTTGCCTCTTTGACGGGATGCTCGTCTCTAGATTTTCTTCATCTTGCGTTGGCGTCCATTCAGCTATGAATTCTGCCAATGCTCGCTTTGAATAGTTGAAGTGCTTTCAAACTTGAGGCCAAAGCTTGACAGTTCCAAAGCCCACTCGACAATTCTGCGTTGCTTCGGATTTTGTAATATCCTTTTCAGCGGAAAGCGAGTGACAACTGTTATCTCATGTGCTTGGAAGTAATGGCGCAGCTTTCGAGGCCATGAGGAGGCGAAAAGCAACTTTTGCACGCCGTAGTACCTTGACCTAGCCCCTTGCGGGAGGGCGACAAAGTAAACTGGCGCTGCACCATCTTCTTTGTGACTTGTCGCAACCTGCGCATCTGATCCGTCCTTATCGGGACCAGAGCTTGATGGCGAAGCCCCTTGCTTGTCGCTGGATGCGCTGCCTCGGTTGCCGGCTCATCATCGCCTCCCTCTCTCGCTACTAACGCAGCACTAACCACTTGATTGGTTGCCGCTATATACATCACAACTTCTCTTGTGGCCTAGGTGCGACAAGTATTGGAGTGGAGGCAGGTATCTCTTCAAGTCTGCAGCGCAGCCTCCGCTTCGGAGTCCATTTCATTGGACCTGCCTTTTCAAAATCTTGAAAACGGCGGGGCACGCTCAGCAGAACTTAGAGATGAACCTCTTGAGAGCAGCCACATAACCGCAAGCCTTGACATCCTTGGCGCTTTGGTGCTTCAATCTGCTCAATGGCCTTGATCTTGTCGGGATTGGCTTCAATTCCCATTTGAGACACAAAGAACTCGAGAAGCTTGCGGAAGGGACTCCAAACACGCACTTCTCGGGGTTGAGCTTGAGGTTGATCTTGCGCAGATTTGCAAATGTTTCATCAAATCTCGAACCAGAGTTGCTTTGTCCTTGCTCTTGACCACTATGTCATCCATGTAGGCTTCTACATTTCGTGTATTTGTGGCTCAAAGGCATCATGGACTGCTCTTGCAATGGTTGAACCAACATTCTTTAAACGAAAGGCATCCGTATGAAGCAAGATCGTGCCACATGGTGTAATGAATGCGGTTTTCTCTTCATCCTCTTACGCCATGAAGATCGATGGTATCCTGAATATGCATCAAGAAATGAAAGCAGATCACATCCGGTACCGTGGAGTCAACAATCTGGTTGATACGCTGCAAAGGAAATGGGTCTTTGGGACAAGCTTTATTAACATCGTGAAGTCGATACAAAGTCTCCATTTCCCATTAGCCTTGCGATACAACTACGGATTGGCCAACCACGTGGGATGGAGGACTCCTCGACAAGCCCTGCTGCTTCCAATTTCTTGATTTCTTCGCTATGAACTCTTGGCGCTCCTTTGTTTCCTAACTTTTTGCTTGACGGGCGCGTGAGGACAGATAGCTAGGTGGTGCTCAATTACTCACAGGAACACCGGGGATGTCGGACGGTTGCCATGCAAACACATCGACATTAACGAGCTCGCCTTCCTATTTAGGATCAAGCGTGGCGATGGTGAAGGTACCACGGTGCCGTCCTCTTTGGCGGGCACCTTCTTGGTCTTGGCGGAGCTGCCATCGTCTTCTTGCACTTGCGGTGGAGCTCGATGGTGCGTCCTCGGCGGTAGCGCAGCACTCGAAGAGGTGCGCTTGCGGAGTGGGCATGAGCTCTTGCGGACTTGGTGGTCTTCTTCTTCCCGGGGAGCTTCAAAGGCGAGGGTTCGCTATCTGTTGCGGCTCTGCATCCCGGTAAATCTTGTCGGCGCAGATAAGCGCATCCTTCTTGTCGCCATGGACAGAAATAGCGCTTATCGGGCGGGCATTTTGAGTAGGTTGTAAGCATAATGAGGCTGACCATGAACTTGGCGAGTCTTTGGGCGGCCAAGTATGCCATTGTAGGGCAATGGGAAATCGGCAACGTCAAGCGTGATCCTCTTAGTTACGAAGTTGAGCTCGCTATCGAATGTTACCGCAACGTGATCTTCCCTTTGGGCTTGCTCCTTCTGGGTTGATTCCTTGGAAAGTACCAGTCTCTTGAGCTCATTGTCGAGGATTTGAAGCTTACGGAACCTGCAGAGGAGATCAAATTCAGGCGGCCCGCCGTCAACCAGCATCTTTGTGACCTTGAGGTTGCGGATGGTTGGTGAGACCAACATCGGCAAGCACCGGCCCAAGTGATGCGATCGGGGTGATCCTCAATGTCAAAGATGATGGGCGTGCTGGACCACTTCAGAGGTTTGCGTGACTCTATGGATGGTTCTGCTGCATTGACCTCACGCACCCATTGCTTGAGTTGGCGGTGCGAGGTATGTAGAGACGCACCACCGTCAACGCAAAGGACCTCCGTTGCCTTCTGGAACTCCTGCTCGTCAGCTTCATCGTCTTCCATGTCCTCGTCATCTTCATCTTCGTCTTCTTCCTTGTCGCGGCCGCGGGGAGGTCTGTCACCTTGCCGCTGCTTGGCCTTGCCGCGGCGTCCTCCCCGGCCGGGTCTCTTCTTACTTGCTGCACCTGCACCTTCCTGGGCCTTCTCCTTGTCTCGGCGCTCGTATTCAGCTTTCTGTAGCTCAACAAGCTGCTCGACTTTCTTGCAGCTCTGGAGATCGTGGCCCTTGGTGCGGTGGATCTTACAGTACTGCTTGTTGGAGCTGTCAGGCTTGTCGGCGGCCGCCACAGCTTGGCGGTCGGCGTCGGCAACCTCCTTGCGGAGCCGCTAGCCTTAGCCTTGCCGGGCGCCACCTCCGCTGCCGGACTGCTCGACAACTAGTACTTCTTGGTTTTCTTCTTTACTGTTGTTTAGCCGGCTCTTCCTTGCAGGCGATCTCCTCCTTGTCAGACTCTGCTCCCACATTCTCTCACGGAGTCTTCTTCCTTCTTCGGTAGCGTGCACACTTGTCGGCCAGGCGTGAGCTCGTGGCGTCTTTCACTTTGCACATCGCCATCTCCTCCCTCATCCTGCGGTTTCGTACATTACGATGAAATGCACCGATCACCGCAGCGGGGTGGACGTCTGGGATGTTGTAGTGCACTCGGCTGAATCTCTGGATGAACTTGCGCAGGACTCTCCCTCATACGGGCAAGCAGGTGGAGGTCACTCTCCACAGCCATGAGGCTTGTGGCGCTTCGTGAAGGCGCCAACAAACTGGTGGCACAAATCTGCCTAAGAAGAAATAGAGCCATCCGGCAAGTGCATGAGCCAAGATCTGACGTTTGGCTTAAGCACCAGGGGAAAGTAGTTGGCGAGGATCTTGTGGTCTCGTCCTCCCGCGGCCTGCACCGCGATGGTGTAGATCTTTGAGAAACTCCGATGGGTGTGTCCTGCCATCATACTTCTCCGCACATCTGGTTTGAAGTTTTTCTTGTCGGGCCACGGACTTGCCGCAGCTCACGAGTGAGCGCAGGGCAACCCACAGCGTCTGACAAGTCGCTGGTTCCCCTGGCGCATGCATATCAACGATGGGCCAGCGCGCTTGTCGGATTAATGGCGCGCTTCTCTTGGCGCTCGTCACGGGTTCGGCGTCTTCTTCTTGCCGTTCTCGAAGAACTTGGCGCTGGTCGCGACGAGCTCGCGGATCCGGCAACGCTGTGGAGTCGCTGTCGAGGTGGATCCGGCGAGTCAGCGATCATAGCCTTCGGGAAGGGAGTGCAGTGGCTGCACCCCGCAAGTCTCGTCGCCATCGGCTCGTGCCTTGTCGCCTTGCCGCGGCCGAGAGGCGCTTAGTTGCCATGAGCGTCGCCGTTGGCAAAGCCGATGAGGCTCTGGATTGTGGCCCTCCATTCGTCGACCTTGTCGGCTGTTGGAGGGTAGTCTAGAAGTAGCTGTGCTCTTGCCAAGGCTTGGCTGGTGTGGTGGGTGGCAATGGAGCGTGGCGAGAACGGATGTGCTCGGACTCCTAACCAAGTTAGGAGGAGCAGCATCCATGCCGACCGTACTCCACTCGTCGCACATCTTTGAGGTACATCACGGGTCTCGAGGGCCTCGGGATCCTCGGCAGCCTTGATCCAACGGCGTATGGTGCGCGAGCATCATGGCGCTGTCGGTCCCGCGCCTCGTGAGAAGGACGGGTGCGGACTCGACGCCTTGACGCCTGCGCTGCCTTGTCCTTGGACCTGGCGGCGTTGTGGGCTCTCTCGGCGACGCCGGTTCCTCCGCCAGCGTTTCCCCACCACGGACAGCTCCGGTGGTGGTGGGTTCAACAGACGGCTACTGCTGCTGCGAAGACTTCTTCTTGGCGCCATGTTGACGAAGATGTTGATGAAGTTGCTCGTGTGACCGCGGATCGGGTTCACGCAGCCTCGGCGCCTCTACCCGGCGCGCCAAAGATGTCGGGAAGCTGATCGTGGCCCACGAACACCTATGGGACCTGGGTCCCTTGTGGTTCGGAGGAGGCGGAGATTGCACAAAGAGCGGATCGGCGATGCACACGAGCAGATTTACCCAGCCGGGCTCTCCTGAGAGATAACACTCCTACTGCTGCTTTGTGGATTATATTGTGTTCTTGCTAGGGAGCAATGAGGGCTACAAAACCTAGCTCGAGTGTATGTGTGGGTCGAATGAACTAAGTTGGAGCGGAGCCGAACCCTTTCTACGTTGCACTTGGGCCTCCTTTTATAGGCACAAGGGGTCACCACATGTGGCAAGTAGGGAAGGGTAAGATAGTAAAAACATAGGTTGGTACACGCTTTGTACAGTGTACGATAATCTATACCTAACTCGGCGGCAAGGACAAGAGTCATCAATGCCCGTCTCGATCGCCCGAAACGATGTAATAGGGACCGTCAAGTGCGCCTCCGTTTGCCACGATGGTAGCTTGTCGCCGCTTATCGCTGCTCCCCTGGCTGGCTGCACAGCCCGTCGACACGCGATGCTTGGGAGAGCCCGTGGTGACACGTTGGCGGGTGAGCTGGAGCGGAGAGATGAAGAGGTCACTTGCCATGGCGAGTATCTTGCAGCAAGGTTCTTGTCGCTTCGGGCTTATCGCTCACCAAGCCTTCCCTTGCAAGCTCCTCTTGTCGGGGCCTTGTTCCTTGGCATACTGAGTGGCCTTCGGCAAGCTCCTCTTGCGGGGCCTTGATACTTTGTTCTTGAATGGCTCCAAAGGGCAGCGAGAATCTTGGCGGTTATCGGGCCAGCCACATGCTGGGTGCTACAACTGCCCGTGCACGAGTTCGAGATACTAGGGTACCCCTACTCTAGTACACCAACACAATCAAATGGATTAGTCTAATCCATAAAATCAAGTTCCTGGGCCAGAAAATCTACTAGTACATTAATACAAGTTGATGTAAATAGAAGCCGAGCACGTTCAGAAGCCCTTTTGTTCACCTGAAAATTCTTTTTATGCTATTCAACGTGTCCATCCATGAGAAAGTTTTTGTTAAAAATTTTAATCCTCGCGGGCAAGGGTACCCTCACAATCAACAAGAAGATTGTGAAAAAACTAGTGTTTTCATGGTTTGCATGCATATCCTTTCAGCATTTATTGTCCTCAAATGAATGTCATGAGAATTGAGAAAATCATGGTGCTTCTTATGCCACCAATTAGTTATACCTTTTTGTCCATGTGCCTTTGCCTAAATAGACATGAAGACTGAAAATAGTTAATGTCTAAAAAAGAGTATGTTGAAAGAGCACAATTGAATGGTTAATGGGCTTTCATTTTGCTTGAAATCATCACCTCTATATACAAATTCTCCAGACATGGAAAACATCGCAACAAGCCAATAATCGTGTTTAGATCAAAACACCACATACTGTTGTGGAAGGTCTTGACAGAATCCATCACCATTGATAGGGCATCCATGGACAAACTCTTCATTGAGCATATAACATAATATTGGTACAAAAAGTGTACTCCAAGATGATATAAAACTTATACGCTCAAATGAAAAATGCAGATTATGATTACAAAAGTGTTGATGATATAAAACTTATGCACATAAATGAAAAATGTAGCTTATGATTACAGAAGTGTTGATGATAATAGATATCACATCAATAAGTGTGGAGCCAACCACCATCTTGTAACTATTAAACAGACCAGGAATTACACCCAAGGTCTCTAGTTTAGGCACAAAGACCACAATTATTTGCGAAGGATGTCAGAGTCTAGGATCTGCATCCAAGAAACTTCTCCAAGAACTAGGGTTTGAACTCTTGGGGGGGCTTTGCTTGGCGACCTAAGACACGATGACTACGGCTAGACTACAACAGGCACGTTGGCTCTCAGCGAACATGAAGTGGACGCGCGAGCTACCCAGGTTCGGGCCACCGCGATGATGTAATACCCTACTCCTGTGTGTGTGTTGGATAGCTCTGTAATAGAGAGCTTGTGGCTCGAGATACACGAGAATTGGGGAGAATGGCTCGATCCCCTCACTTGGAGGCGGCCCTACACCTCTTGTAGTGCCTTGGTCCTGTTCCCCAAAAATATCAGCAGGAAAGGGTGGCCACGGCGCGACAATTCAAAAGGGGACATGCGCCCATGCTTATCCTGACTAAAGGTAGTCTCTGCATGATAAAGTAGTCTTCATGACGGGTTGTGGGCTCGGTCTCTGCCCTGGCGCGTCGATCCGTCCTGATCTTCTTACACTAAAGAGGAATGCTTTGGGACCTGCTTTTAGGGAGCCAGGCGCCACTGCTCCCTTATCACTAGAATGGAGACTGGGCTTGGTCATGCCCTGCTGTCCTTATCCTGATAGCGAGACATCATCGACGTGATAGGCCCGGAGTCCCCTGGCCGGCGCCCAGGCCTGCCTCACGAGTATGCTGAGGACTTGGTGAAATCCGCTTTGTCTCGCCTGGTGACCGAGGAGCCTTGCGAGGCTGGCTCCTCACGAGGTAGCCTGCTTACTGGAGGCTCATGCTTGGGTTGATGATCTTCTCGGGCCGCGTCCTTGGCCGTATCATATAATTCGGCCCGTTGATGCCTCTACTAAGCTTTTGGCCTCTAAAAGGCCCATGATATATGTGGGCCAACTAAGGCCCGAGATATGTTTCGGCCTGGTAACGAATCGTCATATAACCGGGCCAATAATGGCCCCCTCTACATTTCAGCCCGCTAAAGGCACGTGGACGACTATTGAAAATTGAGGCCCAACATGCATTTTGACCTGCTAAAGGCCCATGGTATCTTGTGGGCTGTAAAAGGCCAGCAGAATATTTAGCCTGTTAATGGCCCGAGGCTACATGGGTCCAACTAAGCGTTGGGTCCACTAAAGGCCCAACTAAACGTTGGGCCCAATGAAGGACCATGTAAGGTGTGGGCCTGGCGCACAGTGTCCATGAAGGGCCCCAATGGCTAGTCAGCGTGGGCCCTAGAAAGTTGCGGGCCGACCCAATTGTCGCCCGCTAAAATGCAGACCTGTTAGAGGCGAATGTTTCGGCCCGGTCGCCTACATCAGATTTTTCCTTTTTTTCAGATAGCGAATGATGGCATATACAGTAACTAGTAGGAATTAAGAACAAACCTACTCTATACAATAAATAAATTACGTCATAGTAACTTAGAATAAACCTACACTATACGGTAAAGGATTTATGGTATATTACATCCACTGGGCATCGAAGTTCGCCAACAGTGATCATAAAGTGCAACGAAGAAGCATATTACAAAAATTGGGCGCAATTACAGCGTAACAAGATAAGATAATACTGAACCAAGACCATTTTCAAGACATTTCAAGAAATGTTAGCCTTGCGCTGGAGCTGATGCGCAAGTAGCTGAGCAAGGCTGTGAGACCGGCCTAGGATGTCAGTCATAGCTTCCAGCTATAACTGTTTAGCAATGAGGTTCTCATTGGTGCTCTCTAGGATCTTCCTTAGAGATTGGACTTCAAGTTGAAGTTGAGTTGCAGAATGCCTTTCTGCTTGAAGTTGAGACTGAAGAAGTTGAACTGATTCAGGTTGCAAATTCTGTGAGCTTGTGTGACTGCTAGTCTTGAGTAACTTGAACACTGCATCAAGACATGACTTTGAGGTTGTCTTGCTATCATCAACGAATTCTGAAACAAGCAGAGAGATGACATGTTTTGCACGTATATAAACAAACATGGTAACTGTGCTGTCAATTCCATCCAATTTCAAATTAGAAAATAAAGAGACAGTTCAAAATGTCAATAGCATAATTTGGCATTGTTCATAATGCGGGGAGCATTACCACACTACTTGATTACTACGTCAACAAAACAAGCATAGATGAAGGGCAAAAGACAATCATTGTACCTATTTTGGTTAATGTGCTTGTCATGTTGTTCATATCATCAACCACATCAGTAAGATAAAGCAGGAAATGACAAGGTGCAAATGTGGACCGCTTCACCACACACTGGATTATAGATCAACAAAAAACAAGCATACATGCAGGGCTAAAGAAAATCATTGGATTTGTATTGAGTAATGTGCAAGGTATGAATAAGGAATTTTTTTTACAACTAAAACTTGGAACTTACAGTTGTTGCGAACATGCATTTTGATAGGAACAACAAACTAAAAAATACTTGACGATAGGGAGTATGAGAAAATTAAACAACAGTTGAGGATAAAGGCTTTAGAAGGTCTGACTTACATTAACAATTAAGACCGACTCTATAATGTCGTTCTCCATGTCAAGGGAAGGATAGCTTAAGAACTTCAGCACACAATTTTCTTCATAAGCATTGCATGTACTCTACATTTTGTAGAGAGTAATTATAGATATGATAATACTGGAAAGGATAGAGGATAATGAACATAAGATGCAGATTGATGCTACATAATCAACTACCTATCCCTGTATGTACAAGCGTTACAAGACAAAATGTACTAACAAGAGCAATGGGCTACACTTCTGAACTAGCATTGTCTGTGTAACTTTTTGGTAAGATTAAATATAGATCTGATATTTTTTTGTAAATAGTGGTCGATGGAGATAATATGTAGAATGCTACACAATGAACCAATCCCTCCTTCCCATAATATAAGAGTGTTTCGTATATTGGTGTACTATACAAAACGCTCTTATATTATGGGATGGAGGGAGTAGCTGTTAATGTAAGAGTAGTGATAGAAGACGTTCGGTCCTTACAAGAGGATTGCAGAGCTAAACCTCTTCAAAAGCATTGGATTGATTCTAAATGTATCTAAGAGTCGATACAGATCTTATAATGTCCACCAAATGGAGGATAAGGAGGCTAACATGTGCAGTGATGCTACGTAATCAACCAGCTATGAAAGTAAGTATGGTCATACAGGGCAAGAAGTACTCACAAGAGCAATGCAGTGTGCAGTATAGTTGAGGGAGTCCCGGATTAGGGGGTCCTCGGACAGCCGGACTATATCCTTTGGCCGGACTGTTGGACTATGAAGATACAAGATTGAAGACTTCATCCCGTGTCCGGGTGGGACTCTCCTTGGCGTGGAAGGGAAGGTTGGCAATTCGGATATGTAGATCTCCTACCTTGTAACCGACTCTGTGTAACCCTAGCCCCCTCCGATGTCTATATAAACCGGAGGGTTTAGTCCATAGGAAAAGGACAATCATAATCATAATCATTCTAGGGTTTAGCCTCTACGATCTCGTGGTAGATCAACTCTTGTAATACTCATATCATCAAGATCAATCAAGCAGGGAGTAGGGTATTACCTCCATCGAGAGGGCCCGAACCTGGGTAAACATTGTGTCCCCCACCTCCTGTTACCATCCTCCTTAGACGCACAGTTCGGGACCCCCTACCCGAGATCCGCCGGTTTTGACACCGACATTGGTGCTTTCATTGAGAGTTCCACTGTGCCGTCATCATATTGATGGATTGTCTCGTTGTCAAGGACAACATCACCTCTGGGGGAGCCCTAGATGTAGGCCAAACTCTCCGACTAGGCGGCTTCATCATGACTTCCCATTCGGCCGCTGCGCCGATGATGACTTCTCGAGTCATCAAAAACAACCTCCACGTAGGCTCGGGATTCACCGAGCAGATGGATCCAATGGAGCTATCCTTCTTGAACGAGCTCTTGGATCGCATCACCGCCTTGGGAGTCTCCATGGACTATGATCGGATTGGGCTTAAACCCGACCAAAGGGAGATTAACTCTCCGCCGGTCACCCATCAGATAGCGGTGGTGGAGGAACAACAGAGCGATTCTTCCTCTATCTTGAGGATGAACTATGTACGGATTCCCGAGCTCTCCGAGCCGGATACCCGTCTACGGGAGGACATGGCCCAAGCTTTGAACCTAGAATCGACGGTGGGCGGACCTATTGGGCAACATCCCGGAGCCCGAACTTCTAAGATCGGAAACTCCTCCGCCCCTGGGTCTCAGATCGGGTCAGGGTTCGGACTTAAATCTACCCACCCACCTAGATATAAGTGATCTTGCCCACATTAGACAAGAGCCCCAAGAGACAGTACATCACTATTGGGCCAGATTCCTCCTTGTAATGAGCAAGGTCAAGGACTGTCGCGAGGAAGACGCAATTTCATTCTTTTGCAAAAATTGCACGGACAAGGGAATCCTCAACACCATAAGTCGCCGTGACATAGCACACTTCGCTGACTTGGCGGCCATAGTGCAGAAGTACTGTGCGATGGAAAGCGCCTAGAAAACCCAAACAAAATTCTGGGATCCTCCGGCTCTCACTAAACCCCCTGTCCGAACTAAAAGGGTGTACTCTCGTAAGTCACCCGATCCAATTACAAAGAAACAAAAGCCCACTAGCGTGGAACCGTATTGGAGGGATGGCTCAACGGGCCATGCAAAATTCACAGTACAGCGGATACCATGCCAACACATAGCCTTAGAGCATGTTGGGTACTCCAGCAGGTGGCCAAGAGCGGCGAGGATATCCTCATTAACAATGCAACAGAGCACCATCCCGTGGAAAATAACAATACAGTATTGACAGTCTTCGAGACCTTCACCTCAAATAATAGGCGTAAGCGAGCACTCCGCAGCCTTGCCAAAGTCTGCCACGTGGCAGCAATAAACCAATGGAGCAATACAGCTATAACCTTCAATGCCAGTGACGAACCTAAATTCCGAACAGACAGAGCACCAGCCGCCTTGGTCCTTAGTCCAATTGTGGACGACTTCCAGCTTACTAAAGTGCTCATGGATGGTGGCATCGGATTAAACCTCATCTATGAGGAGACTCTTTGAAAAATGGAAACAAACAGGAGCCGCATTGAGCAAAGCAGCACGACCTTCAGATGGATCATCCCTAGTCAGGAGGCACGATGTGCAGGAAAAATCACACTAGATGTGGTATTCGCACGCCGAGAATTATAGGTCCAAGAAATCACATTCCAAGTGGCCCCGTTCAGTAGAGGATACCACGCCCTTCTAGGGCGGGAGGCATTCACGATCTTCCAAGCTATACCCCATTACAGGTACATGAAGCTCAAAATGCTCGGGCCTAATGGAATCATCACTCTAGCTAGTGATCCGGACATAGCACTCTGCACCAAAAATAAAACCGCCGCACTAGCCCTCGAGGCGTTATCCAAAGCCCTTGCGGCCGAAGAACTAACCGCGGTGCGCTCCAAAGTGGACAGGGACGACGTGATACTCGACAAAAGACCCAAGTCCACCTCTTTTAAACTAGCGGACGAAATAGTCAAATTCCAAGTCCACCCAACGGACCCTACAAAAACAGCATCCATCGAGGCACAGTTAAACCCCACAGTAGACGCCGCACTACGGGAGTTCTTGCGCGAGAATTGGGACATCTTCACCTGGCATCCTTCAGACATGCCACGAATCCCACGCAGGCTGGCCGAGCATAGCCTTAACATTCTAAAGGGGTTCAAGCCGGTCAAGCAGACTCTTTGGCGTTTCTCTGAGCCTAAACGACAAGCCATGCAAGAGGAGCTAGCCAAGTTACTTGAGGCCGGATTCATTAGAGAAATAAAACATCCGGACTGGCTAGCAAACCTGGTGATGGTACCAAAGAAGGACAAATCCTGGCGCATATGTGTCGATTTCAAGGACCTTAACAAGGCTTGCACCAAGGATCCCTTTCCCCTCCCTCGCATCGATCAAATTATCGATGCTACCGCAGGACACGACTCATTGTGTTTCCTCGACGCATACTCCGGATACCATCAAATTAAGATGGCGGAGTCCGATCAAGCCGCAACAGCATTATCACTCCATACGGTGCCTTCTGTTACAACACCATGCCTTTCGGGCTCAAAAACACCGGTGCAACCTATCAACGCATGATTCAGACATGCCTGGAAACACAAATTGGCAAAACAGTGGAGGCATACGTAGACGACGTGGTCATCAAAACCAGACACGTCAAATCCTTAATAGACGACTTGAGGCTCATGTTCAACAATCTCCGAACATATGACATCAAGCTCAATCCGGAAAAATGTGTTTTCGGCGTGCCCGCCGGAAAGCTCCTGGGCTTCATCGTCTCCAGTAGAGGAATTGAAGCAAATCCGGCTAAAATCCGAGCCCTGTCACAGTTGGCTATCCCAATAGACCTCAAGCAAATCCAGATATTAACTGGATGCGTGGCTGCCCTAAGCCGCTTTATCTCCCGATTAGGAGAAAAGGCACTACCCCTTTATCGCCTTCTTCGACGCACCGAACACTTCGAGTGGACGGATGCGGCTACGGCCGGATTGGAAGAAATAAAAGCCGTCTTGGCCACCAACCCAATCTTGGCCATGCCAAATGTCGGTGAACCAATGCTGTTATATATAGCGACAACACACCAAGTTGTAAGCGCGGTGCTCATAGTCGAACGAGAGACGGACGGACATAAGTTCCCGCTTCAAAAGCCGGTATACTATGTATCCACTGTCCTCACTCCATGCAAAACACGGTACCCAAATTGTCAAAAGATAGCATACGCGGTCTTCATGGCATCCCGAAAATTACGACACTACTTTCAAGAGTGTTCAATTACGGTGGCCTCGGAAGTACCACTCAACGAGATAATAAAAAACCGCGATGCCACGGGCCAGATTGCTAAATGGGCTGTCGAGCTCCTCCCATTCGACATAACATATAAACAACGGCGAGCCATTAAGTCGCAAGTACTGGCCGATTTCGTCGCCGAATGGACGGAGGCCGAACTCCCTAAAGAGTACGGCGCGTACTCCAATTGGATCATGCACTTTGACGGTTCAAAGATGCTGGCTGGTCTAGGGGCAGGCGTTGTCCTGACATCCCCCACCGGAGATACAGTCCAATACGTACTCCAAATATTATACACAGACTCCAACAATGCAGCAGAATATGAGGCCCTGTTGCATGGTCTCCGGATAGCAGTCTCCATGGGCATTCAACGCCTAGAGGTGCGTGGGGATTCGAACCTCACAATATCTCAAATAAATGGAGACTTTGACGCCAAGGACCCAAAATGGCGGCTTACCGCAACGCCGTCCTCAAAATGTCTGCTCGGTTCGAGGGGCTCGAATTCCACCATGTGGTCCGAGAAAACAATCAAGCGGCGGATACCCTCGCCCGCATAGGCACTAAGCGCGACCTTGTCCCACCCAATATCTTCTTGGAAAGGTTGTTTAAGCCATCCGTGGTATGGGAAGGAGAGACTGGCAACAACAGTCCGGACTTGGCCACAACACCAGATACCGAACACTCTGACGTAATCGGAGGCTCTGCCACCAAAATAACACCTTCCGCCCACGTGATTATGGCTGTCATCGCCCCATGGACAGAACCCTTCTTGGCCTACCAAACTAGGAAGGAACTACCTGCGGACCCAAACAAGGCACGTTGCATTGTGCGGCGGTCTAAAGCCTACAAGGTCCACAAGGGAGAGCTTTATAAGAAAAGCGCTACCGGAGTCCTTTAAAGGTGCATCTCCGAAGAGGAAGGACGGCTAATTTTGGCAGAAATTCATGCTGGACTTGGCCGCCACCACGCCGCAGCTCGGGCCCTTATAAGCAAGGCCTTCCGTATAGGTTTCTACTGGCCGATGGCCCGAGCAGACGCACATGACCTCGTTCAACGTCGCGTCGGTTGCCAGCCTTTTGCAAACCAAAGCCATATGCCGCCTACCGCTCTCCAAACAATCCCCATTACTTGGCCCTTTGCGGTCTGGGGACTTGATATGGTCGGACCCCTCAAAGGGGGAAGCCATAAGAAAAAATACTTATTGGTCATGGTGGATAAATTCACCAAATGGATAGAAGCCAAACTAGTTAAAACGGCAGAATCCGCACCAGTGATAGACTTCATATCTGGGGTTGTACACCGTTACGGCATCCCCCACAGCATCATCACCGATAATGGCTCGAACTTTACAGCCGACAAGGTAAAAATTTGGTGCAGCAACATGGGCATTAAGCTCGATTATGCTTCTGTCTATCACCCGCAAACTAACGGTCACGTCAAGCGAGCAAATGGTCTTATCATGAGCGGCATTAAACCCAGATTAGTGCGATCCTTGAAGGAATCTGATACGCACTGGGTAGAGGAGCTCGACTCCGTACTATGGGGGCTGTGGACCACGCCGAATCGCACTACCGGATACACACCGTTCTTTATGGTGTACGGCGCAGAGGCGGTACTGCCCTGCGACATAATTCATGACTCACCTCGAGTGCGCATGTACGAAGAGAAAGAAGCCGAGCTTGATCGGAAGGACAGTTTGGATGCCCTGGAGGAGGAGCGTGACATGGCAAAAGCCCGTTCCGCATTCTATCAGCAACAGGCTCGACGGTACCAAAGCAGAGAAGTACGGGCCAAAACTTATAACGTTGGCGAACTCATTCTACGCCTACCGGAGAAGAAAAAGAACAAGCTCAAGCCCAAATGGGAAGGTCACTTCGTTATTGACAAGGTTCTGACCGGTGGAGCGTACCGTCTGCGGGATGCATCGGACAATCGACTCGAGCCAAACCCATGGAACGCAGCCAGACTCCGAAGGTTCTACGCCTAGTGCCGGACTCTATGTTCGTCTCCTTACCTCCGTCAATTTTTTATATATCCGCTATCTGTCTTTTCTTTCTTTCTTTATTCCCTTCTTCTTCACAACCTTAAAAGGTTAAAATGTGTCGTGACTACACAATCTTGATGCGCTAGCCGTGCTCATTATACCTGGGGGCTTCTTATACAGAAGCTTAATATAACTATTTTCCGGGCTCTATGCCCCACATGTGTTACTTTTCCACATGTACCTGTTTTCGCCATTATATGTATCGATATGACTTAAGTTTTGGCCAAGCTGGGTTGCCTGGCTCTTGTGTTTATGCCCCACGCTCCTGCTAATTGGCTAGGGCATAAGGGGAGCACCTCTGCGATTATTGTTACCGGGTCAGCCAGATGTGTACCTCAGACTAGGTGAAGCCGAAAGCTATCGTTCTTAAGGGAATATTCGGTCGGTGAACAAAAGATGACTTTTATTTGTTGTAATACATGCCCCCAGATGTTTATATCCTGCGTCTCTTTTCATAGTTCGACATGCACATTAATGCATGTGTACCTGTGGAAAGGAACCCTTAACGAACTATTCTCCTCGAAGATGTTTCTTACTATCCATGTAATATAACATAGCTAGTTCGGTACTTATCTGTTCAAGCACTTACGACCGCTACGCCTGGTTTCCACGCGTACCCCGGTTTTTACATAACTGAGCAGGTATCCGGATACACTCCGGACTGTCGGGTCCGGAGGTCGAAGCGAAAAGGTCCGCCATGAAAAATGATTTACAATCCGGCTAGGGACAATATATGTCACTTGAAGTACATAGTCACTTAGACTGACTAAATTCTTCTTCTATACCATCCAACAGGCTGTCTAGCCTACAATCCTGTTGGGAATACTTTGCGGCTAATTTAACCTGGTCATACACCAAACCGTCAGACCCCACAGGTCCGACCTCGGCCATGTGGTTCGGGTCAGCCTTGGTATATCGCGTCTTTGATACGTCTCCAACATATCTATAATTTTTGATTGCTCCATGCTATATTATCTACTGTTTTGAACAATATTGGGCTTTATTATCCACTTTTATATTACTTTTGGGACTAACCTATTAACCGGAGGCCCAGCCTAGATTTGCTGTTTTTTTGCCTATTTCAGTGTTTCGAAGAAAAGGAATATCAAACGGAGTTGAAACGGAACGAAATCAACTGGAGAAGTTATTTTTGGAAGGAAAGCTACTAGATGGACTTGGACACCACGTCAGGATCCAAGGGAGGTGCTCACGAGGGTGGGGGCGCGCCCACCCCCCCTAGGGCGCGCCCCCTGCCTCGTGGGGCCCTCGAAGCTCCACCGACGTACTTCCTGCACCCATATATATCTACGTACCCTAAAACTTCCAGAACGGAGAATAGATCGGGAGTTCCGCCGCCGCAAGCCTCTGTAGCCACCAAAAACCAATCGGGACCCTGTTCAAGCACCACCGGAGGGGGGAACCTCACCGTGGCCATCTTCATCGTCCGGCGCTCTCCATGACGAGGAGGAGTAGTTCACCCTCGGGGCTACGGGTATGTACCAAGAGCTATGTGTTTGATCGCTCTCTCTCTCTCGTGTTCTTGATTTGGCATGATCTTGATGTATCGCGAGCTTTGCTATTATAGTTGGATCTTATGTTTCTTCTCCCCTCTACTCTCTTGTAATGAATTGAGTTTTCCTTTGAAGTATTCTTATCGGATTGAGTCTTTAATGATTTGAGAACACTTGATGTATGTCTTGCCGTATCTGTGGTGACAATGGGATATCACGTGATTCACTTGATGTATGTTTTGGTGATCAACTTATGGTTCCGCCATGGACCTATGCATAGGGGTTGGCACACGTTGCCTTGATTCTCCGGTAGAAACTTTGGGCACTCTTTGAGGTTCTATCTGTTGGTTTGAATAGATGAATTGAGATTGTGTGATGCATATCGTATAATCATACCCACGGATACTTGAGGTGACATTGGAGTATCTAGGTGACATTGGGGTTTTGGTTGATTTGTATCTTAAGGTGTTATTCTAGTACGAACTCTAGGGTTGTTTGTGACACTTATAGGGATTGCCCAACGGATTGATTGCAAAGAATAACTTTGAGGTGGTTTCGTACCCTACCATAATCTCTTCATTTGTTCTCCGCTATTAGTGACTTTGGAGTGACTCTTTGTTGCATGTTGAGGGATAGTTATATGATCCAGTTATGTTATTATTGTTGAGAGAACTTGCACTAGTGAAAATATGAACCCTAGGGCTTGTTTCCTAGCATTGCAATACCATTTACACTCACTTTTATCGCTTACTACCTTGCTGTTTTTATATTTTCAGATTAAAAAAACCTATATCTACCATCCATATTGCACTTGTATCACCATCTCTTCGCCGAACTAGTGCACCTATACAATTTACCATTGTATTGGGTGTGTTGGGGACACAAGAGTGTAACATCCCAAATTTTCAATTTGGAATGTTATACATAGGTCATCCATGCATATCATATTTTACTGCATCTTCGTTCCGCAATCCTCGAAATCCTAAGCAACTCAAGGACCCTCGGAGAGAGTTGGGGATTTTCCGGTTTTCATATTTGATTTTTATCAAATAGCGAAAATGAGGATTTTTTATTTTAAATATTTTTCTCTCCGAAAAATATTTCATAATAAAAAAATATGAGAGGAGATAATATGACTTCTCCAAAACAATTCAAATATTGGAGAAAAATGTTAAAATCATTTGTTGGATTTTATTTGATTTTATTTGGCTTTTATTTGCATTAGAAAAATTGCACGTTTTCAAAAATTGCATTTTAGGGCCAAGAAAATGTTCATCTCGTTCTAAATATTTCATTTAGACGGTGAAAATTTATTTTGGCATTTTTAGATCTTTATTTTATTTTATAGGATATTTTTCCTGTCGGCGGAACTATTTTAAAAAAAAAAGTTTCCCCGCGCCCGACTGGGCCTAAGGCCCACCGAAAGCCAGTCGCCCGCCCGCCGCCGCCTCCTGTGCTGAAGGCCGCCGCCGCCGCCGACTCGGACCGAGTCCGAGCCGGACCACCTCGCCGCCGCCTTGCCCCTCCTCCAAGCTGCACCTCTCTTTAAATAGCCGCCACCCCGCCGCCACACACCACCACCACCACCTCGCCCGCCGCCCTCGAGCTGGAGCCCGCGCCCCGCCCGAGCGCCGCCCGCCGAGCCTCGCCGCCGCCCGAGCCACCGCCCGCCGCCCGAGCCGCCGCCCGAGCCCGCCGAGCCAAGCCGAGGTAGCCATTGCCAGCCGTCGCGGTTTTACGAGAAAACCGGTTCGGTTTTTAGAAACTCTAGTTTTTTTTTTTATAGATCGGTTTTTCTCCGTTTATTTATTTTATGAAGCGTTATTGCTCGCTCGCTTTTAACGAACGTGTTCTTCCTTTAGGTCCAGATAACGAACGTTCGTTCGCTAGTCTGTTCGTCAGTTTTTCTTTTTCTTGGATTTATTCCGCGATTTTTCTGATCGCGATTTCTGATCCGATCTTAGTTTCTGTTTATCTTTTCGCTCGTTAGTCGGAATCAGGCGATTCAAGCGCCTAGATCTTCGTCTCGAGACCCTCTTTCTGTTTAAACAACTTAAGCAAAATTTTGATACCATAAAATTTGACCCTAGTTCAGATTAGTAAACGGATCTTGATTCTTTCGCCCTTTGAGTTTCGTTGCTCCGTTTGGTTAGATTCTTTTTGCGAACCGGAGTTCTTAAGTTGAACTCTCCGGTCAACCTCTTTTATTTGAGTTTTGCTTGTGCATCTTTGCTTGTTGCTTATGTATGTTATTGCTTGCTTGCGATAGAATTCCCGGAGTGCGAAGCGTGTTACTACGAGTCTCTAGGATTCACCGATCGTCAGCAAGCCAAGTAACACATTGATCATACTCTTTTCATACCCAGTTTTTATGCATTAGCTCAATCCTCAAACATTGGATGGTTAGGATGTCATTAACTTGTGGGTTGGGAAGTAGTAGTTGAGGTAGAACCTATTGCCCTGTTACTATCAAACCCTTGGGAGTTACGTCCACGTGTTGCTTATATTGCTATGCTATGCTCGTAGACGTGGTTGGGTTTGAGTGAATCCATGACATATGTGAGATTGTTAATTAATGGTTTAATTTAAGGTGGGAACTTTAATACACATCTGGGTGGATTGAGGCACAGTGTTGTCTGTTTTATTTTTGGAAATCCCGGGGAACCCGTGTGATCTTCCTATGGACCGCCACCCAGGCTCAAAGGGAACTGAGATTATTCATGCTAGACACTTCCGTGTGCAGCCACAAGCTACTATGGGCTCTAGCATAGTTGAGTAAGTTACGTGAAGCTCTTTAAGAGGTAGATCAGCAGGTAGTGGGTTTTGTAGGTTTGGTATGGTGTACCCGGAGTAGAGAGTTAATGTTTCTGAAAGACTATGTCTCGGTCATCCGTTTCTCAAACACCATGTAGTGCGAGAAATCAGCGGAGGCGATCGAGTCTTGTGGGGAAAAGTGCGCAAACCTCTGCAGAGTGTACAATCTAATCATGGTTAGCCGTGTCCCCGGTTATGGACAATTTTGAGTATCTAGTACTTGAGTTATCACATGTATCTCATCACTCTTAATTAATGTTGTTGGGACGTTAACTACTTTAATTGGGATTGAGATGGGGTTATACCTTCTCAATGTTTCAACCACCATGATAGTTAAATAAAAAACTATTCATTTGTTGTAGGAAAAAAGTTGGCTTTTCGCAAAACTATAACCATAGAGCTTTCCACCAGCCAAATATGCATGTAGTGATAGCATTATTCTGTTCCTGCTCTATTGTGTTATATTGCCAGCATATTCCATGTGCTGACCCGTTCTCGGGCTGCAAAATATTATGTTGCAGACTTTTCAGACGAGGAGTAAGGTTCGATAGGTCGTTGCCGTGCAGCTCAGCTATGCCGTTGGAGTTGATGGACTCACTTTATCTTCCAAGCCTTCCGATGTTATCGCATTAGATGGCCTTAAGCCATATTATTGTAATAAGTTCTCTTTTGAGACATTAGATGTAATAAGTGTGTGATTGCTACTCTGTTATAAATCCTTCGAGTAATCGTGTGTCAAGATTCTCGATCCAGGGATGACACTGAAACACAGAGATTTGACCATCTGAGGTTGGGTCGCTAAAAGATGGTATTAGAGCACACGCTGAGTGTAGGACATGACCACTAAGATAAACTATAGGTCACTCTTCTCTACTAATTTCTGACTCCTCTCCATTTTTGCACTCTTTAGGATGACGGAGATGAAGAACAAGTTTTCACAACCGGATGAAGACACACCTTTTGGACGCCACTTGAAGGAAGTAACTAGGTACTTGAACATTGGAATACCAAGCTTCACCGAGACATACAATGCACCACCTTACCAGAAGAGGAGCGGTGGATGATTCAAGTACAAGTTCGAGGAAGGACGTTCTCGCCAACTTCTAAACCCATAGAATTTTCTTTCGAAGCACCCACCTAGAGTCTAGGCAAGAGCATGGAAGCCCACATTACCATGGGACGCATTGGAGAAGTCTACAAGAAGGAGCTTAAGGACACCATCTATCAAATATGTGGGCGCCGAGACGAGCAATGGGAAGTAATCAGCACCAAGACAGATAGATCCATTGCAGCTTTCATCCAGGAGCTAAACCAGCACATTCGACATCAGGAGAACGAGATGTGCGCAGACATGATGGAGTTGAAGAAGGCGAAAACTAGGATCATCGAGCTGGAGGAAGAACTCAAGTTTACACGCGATGGAAGAAGAACGCCGACCTAGTTAAGAAGATCGGAGTATTCATGGGAGGACCAGCACCGGAAGAAGAAGACGATGACCCCACTTGCCCGGACAACTACATCATCATCGACGACACTGATTCCAATCCAAGTGATGATGACTACGAAGACGAAGCTGGAGCAGACATCATGGAGTCTTCCACCAATCAAAATTTCTAGATGACCACCATATATTAGTAGTATTTTCCCCCATGTATCTAATAGTAGTTGAACACTTTTGCGATAGTACTAGACCATTGTATGCCCTTGCTTGAATTATTGAGTGAAATGTTTGTGTTTGCCTCATGTGCATATGGGTAGTGTTTTCTCATTAGACCTTTTTTCTATTCTAATCTCTTCCATCTAAACCCATCAGATGCCTCCGAGATGTGACACCGGTTTTGCTTTCCCACCGGAGCTCACCTAGTTGATCTAGCAGCAAAATGCCTTGATGCAATTGCTAGTTCAGAACCAGGGCAACAACAACAACAATAATCCGCCGCCTGTGGACAATTTAGCCTATTTCCTGAGGTTACAGCCGCCGGTGTTTTCCAGTAGCACCGAGCCAATAGTTGCTAATGATTGGCTATGCCATATTGGAAGGGAGTTAACCACCACAGGATGCACAGATGCTGAGAAGGTGCGCTTTGCCGCACATCAATTGGATGGACCAGCAGCCGCATGGTGGGAGAATTACACGGCTACTTTTCCTATAGCCAACGTCACTTGGGACCAGTTTCAGCAAGCTTTTCGCATGGCCCATGTCTCAACTGGAGCCATGCAGATGAAGAAGCGCGAGTTTCACAACTTACCCCAGGGGAACCGTACTGTGGCTCAGTACGTGGATGAATTTAGCAAGTTATCACGCTATGCCCCTGATGACGTGGCCACAGATGTCGCGAAGCAGGAGAAGTTTATGGAAGGGATGAATGATGAGATGAGCATGCAGTTGATGGTGGCAACTTTCAACAACTACCAGGAGTTGGTAGACAAGGCCCTTATGATTGAAGGGAAGTAGCAACAAATTGAGAGCCGTAAGAGGAAGTATGGACAAGGGAAGTATAATTCAGGAGCTCAACAGAAGCCCCGCTTAGCCCCGAACTCGGGAGGACTTGTTCATAACCATGGACGTCACAACCACACTGGAGGAGGATCGCATAACCACAATGGTGCTAAGAATGGAAATCGGAACGGAGTTAATAACAATCAGAACCGCTCCAACCCAGCTACACCTGCCAAAAGGGACCTAAGTCAAGTTACTTGCTTTAAGTGCGGGAAGGCAGGGCACTGTGCCAATGATTGCCCTGAAGGAAGGAATGGAAATGGAAATGGGAGCGCTAGGAAGAAGCCCAATCCATTCAACAAAGGACAAGTGAACCACGTTAACGTGGAGGAAGTTGAAGAGCAGCCGAACGCGGTGATAGGTAAGTTTTTGGTTAAGTCATTTACCGCTCTTGTTCTTTTCGATACTGGTGCATCGCATTCATACATATCAAGGGGATTTGTGGATAAGTTTAAGCTACCAACCCAAACCCTTAGGACCCCTCTTTTAGTGAGCTCGCCTGGAGCAGAGTACATGGGTAGCCGAGGGTGCAACCAGATACCCCTAACCATTGGCACACATGTTTTTCCGTCTCACCTAATTATCTTGGAGTCGCAAGGATTGGATGTGATATTAGGTATGGACTGGATGTCAAAGTATGGAGGAAGCATTGACTGTGCTAGAAAATCAATTTATCTTACCACCCCGGAGGGAAAAAGGATAAAGTATGTATCTAGGCATGTGCCTAGGAGGAGCCAAGTGAATGCCCTCACGGGAGTTGTTCAGGAGGAAGTACCGGTAGTAAAGGATTTTCTGGATGTTTTCCCAGAGGAGTTACCAGGCATGCCACCGGATCGAGACATCGATTTTTTGATAGAGCTATTGCCAGGTACAGGGCCAATATCCAAGAGACCCTATCGGATGCCCGCAAATGATATGGAGGAAATTAAGAAACAGATCAAGGAGATGTTGGAGAAAGGTTACATTCGAAGGAGTTCATCACCTTGGGGAGCCCCAGTGCTTTTTGTCAAGAAGAAGGATAAATCCCTGAGGATGGTTGTTGATTACCGAGCCTTGAATGAAGTAACGATTAAGAACAAGTACCCACTGCCGATGATCAATGATCTGTTTGATCAGATGCAAGGAGCCAAGGTGTTTTTGAAGATCGATCTACGATCGGGGTACCATCAGTTGAAGATTCGAGAGAAGGATATACCAAAGACAACGTTCACCACGTGGTATGGATTAGACGAGTATACGGTCATGTCGTTTGGACTGACTAACGCCCCTGCCTATTTCATGAGTATGATGAACAAGGTGTTCATGGACTATTTGGACAAGTTTGTTGTGGTGTTTATTGATGACATTATGGTATACTCGAAGAACGAAGAGGAGCACAAGGAGCACTTGCGTTTAGTTCTCGAGAAACTCAGGGAACACCAGTTATACGCCAAATTGCTCAAGTGCGAGTTTTGGTTGAAGGAAGTTGGATTTGTTGGGCATGCTATATCAGGAGAAGGTATAGCAGTGGACCCCAGCAAGGTTCAGTCCGTCACAGAATGGTTGGCACCCACTTTAGTTGGCGAGATCCGCAGTTTCCTTGGACTCGTAGGATATTATCGGAGATTCATTGAGAATTTTTCCAAGATTGCTAAGCCAATGACTGAATTGTCAAGAAGGATACTAAGTTTAAATGGATGAGAAGATTGCGAGGCAAGTTTTCGGGAGTTGAAGAAACGTTTGACTACAGCCCCAAAGCTAACATTGCGGATATACATAAGGAGTTTCAAGTGTACTTGTGGCGCCTCACGCTTGGGACTTGGATGTGTGCTTATGTAGGACGGAAAGGTTGTTTCAGATGCCTCACGACAACTGAAGCCCCATGAGTTGAACTATGCTACGCATGATTTGGAGCTAGCAGTCGTAGTGCATGCATTGAAGACCTGGAGACATTACCTTATCGGGAACCGCTGTGATGTGTACAAGGATCATAAGAGTTTGAAGTACATTTTCACACAGAAGGAGTTGAACCTTAGACAGAGGAGATGGTTGGAGCTTATAAAGGATTATGACATGAAGCTGCACTATCATCCAAGAAAGGCCAATGTCGTAGCAGACGCTTTGAGCCGGAAGAGTTACGCTAATATCCTTGAAAGTAAGGGATTGCCGAAGGAGTTAGCTGAAGATATCATGGAACTTCAGTTGGACAATGTTCCAAGAGGTTTCATTGCAACAATGGAAGTTCAGTCTACATTGTTGGACAAGATTCGAGAAGCTCAGAAGGAAGACAAAGAGATTGTTGAGATAAAGGAGAAGATGAGCAAAGGAAAGGCCAAAGGTTTTTGCGAGGATGAGCACGATACCTTATGGTTTGAGGATCGAGTTTATGTGCCCAATAACCCAGAGATCAGGAAGTTAATACTTCAGGAGGCTCATGACTCACCATACTCGATACACCCCGGAAACACCCAGATGTACTTGGATTTGAAAGAGCATTTTTGGTGGACTGGTATGAAGAAGGATATTGCCGAGTATGTAGTCGTATGTGATGTATGTCAGAGAGTGAAGGCAGAGTATCAGAAGCCAGCAGGACTGTTACAGCCTATGTTGATCCCCGAATGGAAGTGGGATAAACTTGGCATGGACTTTATCACTGGACTACCCAGGACCAAGGTAGGATATGACTCAATATGGGTAGTAGTGGATCGCTTGACCAAAGTGGCTCACTTCATCCCAGTGAAAACAACTTATACAAGTGCAAAGTTGGCCATGATATATATGTCCAGGATCGTATGTTTGCATGGAATTCCGAGGACCATCGTATCAGATAGAGGAACATAGTTTACTTCCAAGTTTTGGCATCAGTTACACCAGACCTTGGGTACGAGATTGGAGTTCAGTACAACATTTGACCCGCAGACAGATGGACAGACAGAGAGAGTCAACCAGATTCTAGAGGACATGTTGAGAGCATGTGCGCTAGATTACGGATCGAGTTGGGATGACAATTTGCCTTATGCAAAGTTCTCCTACAACAATAGCTACCAGGCCAGTTTGAAGATGGCACCATTTGAAGCTCTGTATGGACGCAGATGCAGAACACCGCTAATGTGGGATGAGGTAGGAGACCGTCAGTTGTTTGGACCATATTTGATCAAGGAGTCTGAAGAGAAAGTTAAGCTGATTCAAGATAGACTGAAGATTGCTCAGTCCAGGCAGAAGAGTTATGCAGTAACGAAACTCAAGGAGGTAACCTATGAAATTGGAGACAAAGCATATCTGCGAGTATCACCCTTGCGAGGAGTGAAACGTTTTGGAGTTAAGGAAAAATTAGCTCCGAGATTTGTAGGACCGTATCGTGTTTTGGAACGGATGGGAGAAGTTGCCTACAAGCTGGAGTTACCTGAAGGATTGTCAGGAGTTCACGATGTGTTTGTCAGGACCCCGATTCCAAGTCACATCGATCTAGCCGGTAACACCTCATATCACTTTGCGGCCTCACGCACGGTATTCCCACGGGTGTCTCCTTACCATGGCCCGGGACCGTTTGCGTCTTTTGGCTCACGTATATGATAGTGTCGCTAGCATCCACATGACCGAGAACCCGGGCCGACATGGCTAGTCGTGAACCCAAAGCGGCTCTAACCCATGGGGACAGGCATACATGAATCACATCGAGCATGTCGGTCATCAACGTATGAATTCGGGCTGTAGCACTGGGCTAACAGGACTCCGGTATCCAGGGCTGTAGCAGGCTAGACAGACTCAATATCACCACGTGACATTTCCCGAAGGGATGTACATAGGAACGAAGTGAAACACATGCCGCCGATCAAGTGTCCAAAGCAGTAGTCTTTGGGCTAGCAGGACTCGTGAACTGGGCAGTAGCGGACTACTATCGCCGTGAAGCACTAGACTACATTTCCCCATATGAGAGGCTGCCAAGGATAAACAACTAGATTGTCGGATCCCACACATACCAAGCATTTCAAACATACACACAATATGCTCAATATGTGTAAATACAACATGGCATCACAACATAACTCTACGACTCAAATATTTATTCATTAGGCTCGAGGAGCGAGATATTACAAACATGGGTCTCATGACCCAACACTCGAAACATACAAGTCAAAGCACAAGCGGAAGCTAAACATGTCCGAGTACGATAATTATAAATGGAAAAGGCTGAGAAGCCCGACTATCTACCAGATCTGCCGAGGCACAAGATCGTAGCTGAGGTAACAAACTAAACGTCAAGTCCAAGCGAACTACTAGCGAGACCGACGTCTCTCGCAAAACATAAAATAAGCAAACGTGAGTACAAACGTACTCAGCAAGACTTACATCGGAACTATCTACATATGCATCATTATCAACAAAGGGGGTGGTGGAGTTTGACTGCAGCAAGCCAGCTTTGACTCGGTGGCTATCCTGAACTACGACTGCAAGTAACTCTTTTGAGGTGGCGCACACGAGTCCACATATTCACCATATCAATACACCACTATGGACCCGCTCCCGTCTCCTTACGAGAATGCCATCCATAGCACTCACGCTTATCTTGCGCATTTTAGAGTATCCACTTTCACTTGTCTATGAACTGTTATAGGCAACCCAAGTCCTTTTCATGCGACACGGCTATTCAATAGATCATATTAACCTGCGGGCGTATTTCTTCACACACGCTCACCACTTACCGCCGTTTACGACATGTACTGCAACCTTCAAGCGGAAGCCCAACATGGGTGTCGGCCACAGCCTACCTAAACACTCGAGTCCCTAGTCCAGGTTTATCGCCTATTCAGGTTCCATCCGCAAGGAGTCCGGCCGAGGTTTCCCATACAGCCCCGAACGATGTGTGCAGGGTTCCCGAGATACCAACGGGACTCGGTACACCGGACCACGTGTATCTACCGCATCATAGCCCACCCCTAGGGTCAGCGCCACGCACGGCCTCCAACACATATCCTACAAACACCGTAAACTAGTTGCAACTCCCGGACAGAGAACAAGGGTGGTTAAGAAGCCGAGAGGGTCCATTGGTTTGGGCCCAATGCGTGGTAGTAACTGCTTCGTGGATCACAAACACGTAACTCAATTCCCGAGGACGGCTGCAATGAGACAACCCACCATGTACTCCTACATGGCCTCTCACCGCTACCTTTACCAAATCGTGTTCACACACTTAGCTCACACACAGAGGGACATGTTCACACAACTCCGACTCATCCCGATGAATCGACTGACTCAACTCTAAGCAGTAGCAGGCATGACAAACAAGCATGAATGAGTAGGCACAACAGGCTCAAACAACTCCTACTCATGCTAGTGGGTTTCATCTAATTCTTGTGGAATGACAGTCATGCAGAGGATAAAGGGTTCAGCTATCGCAGCAAGTAACACATGAGTCGTTGTTGTCCTAATGCAGTAAAATAGAGCAGGAGCGAGAGAGTGGGATTGTATCGGAATGAACAAGAGGGTTTTTCTTGCCTGGCACTTCTGAAGATAATATAGTTCTTCATCGGTGTCATCGAATTCATCGTCGGTACGTCGTCTATCAAGAGGGGACAATTACCGGCAAACAAGAAAGAGCACAATCAATGCAATGCACAAACAAATGAATGACATGTCATGTTAAGGAACTGAATTGACCTAATGCAGCAGCAAGCCAAGTTAATTGAAGTGGAATTCAACAAGGTTAAACTCCAACTCCAAATGCTAGTTCATAGATTGCCCTAATCATGATTCATCCTATTCAGTGAGGTTAACTTGTTCAAACATGCATGATCATGGCATAAACAGATTCTTCATATTTTTCTGATCATTTTTCATATATAACTTATTTCAATCTGAGCTACGGTTGAATTTCTATGAATTTTAGAAGTTTGGGGTATTTCTGAAATTTCCTGATTTATAATAAATCCAGAAAAGGTATTAATGCGTCAGCCTGACGTCAGTGTGACGTCAGCGGGTCAACGGGACACGCTCCGGGTCAAACCTGACAGTGGGTCCCACGTGTCAGCATAATTAGTTTAGCAAAATATCAATTAGAACTAAACCTGATTAGTTAACAGGGCTGGGCCCCACCTGTCATTGACTCAACAGAGTCAACCAGGGCCCACCCGTGGTCAAAGTCAAAGTCGGCTACACCAGCGTCTAGCCGCCGGCGAGCCCGACGCGGCGGCGAGAGTGGATTTGGTCATTTCGGCAACCAAACGAGCCGCGGAGGGTGTCTTTGGATAGCTGGGAGCAAACCGCAGCTTTTGGTGGAGTTAGTTGAGCTCGGGGCGGCCGGAATCGGCGCCGGCGACGAGGTTGGCGGCCGCCGGAGTTCGGACGAACTCGGGGTCGTCGCTAGGAGGCACGGCAGGAGGTGCGGAGGGGTGCTACGGAGTCCTGCGGACTCACCGAACACGCAGGGTAGGCTCGAATCGTCATGGAGTGCGCTCTAGCTACTGGCGGCGCCATGGCCGGCGGCGGCGGAAGCTCTCGTCCGCGGAATCAACGGCTAGAGAGGGAATAGAGCACGGGAGAGAGGGTTCGGCAGAGGAGCTCACGGCGAGGTCGATGAGTAGCTCAGCGGGCTCGGGAGGCCGGACGGCGTCGGAGCATCTCCGCGATCTCGGTTGCCGAGGTAGAAGACGACCATGAGACGCTATTGAGGGCATCCGGTGCCGCGTGGCTCGGCGGAGAGGTTCAGGTGGCGGGCGGAGCTCGTTGGCGGGATGGCTGGCCGTGGGGAGGTCGGTGGCCACGACGACGAACGGCGCGACAGTGGCGGCGGGGCGCTTCAGGTGCGTCGAGTGAGAGAGCAGAGGAGGGAGAGGCCACGGGCGAGGGAGAGAGGTCGAAGTGCGTGGCGCTGGGAGGCGCCCAGAGCATCGGGAGGGAGCGGCAAGGAGGTGGCGCGCGAGGCCGGGCACGCACTGCATCCGATCAAGGGAGGAAGAAGACCTCCCCGCCTCGTGGGCTGGGCGGGCAGTGAGCTCTGTAAGTGGCTGGGCTTCTCTCTTTTATTTCCATTTTCTATTTTCTGTAATTATGTTTGGCTTTAATAAAAATGCTAGGGCATTTCCAAAAATCATGAAACTGGTCAATGTCACTGTTTGGAATATTTCCAACAACAAATATTTCAGTTTATGATTATTTGAACATTTAAACTATTTATTAGCATTAAATGCCCAAACGCAAATACTATATGATTTAATTCAAAAATCCAAATGTCATGGAAAAATGTGCAACATCTCTGTTATCTTTTTTCGGCATTTTCCAAAAATGGTGAACATTTTTGAAGGCCATTTGGGTTCATTGAAAATATTTCTTAGTTGAACCTATTTGAATTGCTTTGGTGCCAGGGCTTGGTCATCCCCATTTCAAATTTCATGAAAATTAAACATGATGCATGGATGCAATGCCACTAGTTGCAAGCAAGCTCTGGGGCTGTGACAACTCACCCCCACTAAACAAGAATCTCGCCCCGAGATTCAAGACGTGAGGTAAGAGCAAAAGGGGAGTCACAAAACTATCGCAATCTTCATGATCCATTTGCCCTTCTCGAAGATGTTGATTCATTCCATCATCTTGGTCTAGACGTCTTTGCTTTCGAGATCTTCATCCAACACGATGGCGACAGAAAGAGACTCTATAGGAGACGATCTCCTCGAAGATCGAGCACTCAAGATCAACTCGTGGAATGAGATGCTGAAACATCTCGAGTTGAGGCACAAAACACATCGAGAGGAATGGAAGAACAACAACGAGGTTTGATTAGTGGGCAACAATTCCACGCTTAGAAAGATGGTGGATGGTGTCAAGGTGGCGAGGAAATAATTGCCATGATTCAATAACGGGGCACCTCAGGGGAGGTGACGCAAAGAACTATTCCCTTAAGTGGCAAAAAGAATTACTTTTGATTCAGAGATTATTGAAACTCTTCATTCCAGCCTAAGGCAATCACAATCGATCATTTGAAGGAGTTCGAAAGAATGACGCATATCCATATTCGGATGGATGACGTGGACTACCTTGTTGAAGACAACGCAATGGATGATTTTTGCTTATCATCGGAGGTGGAGGGGACCCATGGTAAGTCCACCTTTGAAGATGAACCTGGACAAGAATTACTAAGAAGGCAGCCCATAGTGAAACGGCACAAGGACGGTGCAAGCTGGGAACAAAATGCAACTGTTGGAATGTTCCAACCATCATATCTACCTGAGATTCAGATCCGATTGGTGATAGGATACTTCAGACTCAGCATGTCTGAAAAGGAAAGGTTGCAACACAAATCGAGGAGATGATGTTGCGAGATTCTCGGGAGATGGACTATGGTAGTAAGCTCCAAAACATGAGTTGTTTCTGCTACACACATGTGAACATGTTGTCCCAGACAAGAATGACCACATGGTAGTCTTACAACAAAACACTACCGAGTTCAGGTGGGGGAACCATCATCGAGGATATCGAAGTCTTTCCATAAGTCCGGATTAGCTCTTATGAAGGGACCCCTTCTCCTTGAGCAATTCAGTCAGTGGCTTGGTGTGCTAGGAACACATATGGAGTGGAGGCGGCCAACCTATCAAACCATAGAGTACTTCGCACGTGCATGGCTGACTTGAGATGGTTCTAGAGGAAACAAAAACAATCTTCCTCGAACTCACGGCGGCAACTTGCACCTAAAGCACATGAATTCGAGGAAGTCACTTCTTCCATCCAAGCATAAGCTTCATGAATGGATCACGAAGGCATTGCTTACAAAGTTTCCAACACTAGGTTGATGTTCAACATGAATCATGGGGGAGACAAAATGCTACTATGGGCTCAACAGCAACTCATCAGAATTTCCATATCACTGGACTTCCACCATCATGTGAACACGGTGATAGTATTGGTCAGACCAAAAGATGTAATGGTATATGCTCGAGGGATCAACCACGAGTAAGACAACATTACGAGCATCGTTGGTACTGATTTGATTTGACGATAGCCCACGCCAAATCAAAGGATTGATAAGACAATAGGTCCAACAATGATCACAGGACCAATCGATGAAGATATCATCTTTCTTCAACACACACTACACAAGAATATCCCTTTGAACGAACTAAGTCAGGCAAGCTTTTATCTTCCAACTCTCCAAGTTGTTGTCTAGCTTAACCAACTAGCTCGTGGATATCCAACACAGATTCTTGGAGAAAGGGTGGTTCACAAGAAACCAACTTGATCACGAGCTCAACATAACAGTCAGGAAACAACCCGGTAACACTTCCAAGAAGATAATTGGAAAGTCACGAACCACCGGTATGTTACTAAGCTCGAGAACAATCTTGCTTTTGAGGGCAAGACGATATGATCAAATGAGTGAGGGCTTGACAAGATCCTAACTCATCAATCGAGGTGTGCACCAGAAATAAGGACTAGATAGCACGATCAATCTTAGAATGATGATTTAATAACCAACATGCTAAGAATGAGGATATTGTCCATTAGCTACCAAGCAACGAGTTGCTCGGAGTATTGATTTCACACATCACAATTCACTTGTCGGCATTCCGGTTACAACAACACGAGGACCGAGGAATGAATGATGATGGTGAGAAGTATCACTACGTCAAAAATTCATAAGAGAAGGTGCAATTCTCATGAAGTTCCTGACATAAAGTGGTTAATGCTTCGGGATAGAACAGAATCAAAAGCGGGATGGGCACTTTGATCTGCGGAATACAACTGCTTTGACCCAATCCTAGAAATGGACAAGGTACTGGAGTTTGTTTCTCCTAGTCATTCCAGAACGGAATGGCTTGACGGACCACAAGAATAACAGGCATCAATAAACACGATCGCACACATACTCCTGGTTATCAACTGATAGAGGAGAGTCAGAATACAACTAAAGAGGGACAACTCAAGGAACATATAACTTTTCGAGTTGTGGAGGCATGGATTAGTATATCGAGCAAAGCTCAACATTTCTTCCGGATAACCCATGCAGAGAAGGTAGGACTGGCAGAGTCACAGTTATGAATGGAGAACTCCTCAAGAGTACTCTGATTGTGATCCTTCAGTTCAGCGAGGAACTTCTGCCATAAGCGGTTCATAGCATTTGGAAGAAGGAAATACCACAGACCTTGAGGACTAATGCAAGGTTACTAATATCCTAAAGGAACTAGCAAATACTAACAACACGAAGTAGGTGGATCTCGGTTCAAGAACCCGTGAATAGAATACCTACTAACTAAATTGCATCACGGAATGCTTTCGAGAATGATGGCCGTAATCATCACACTGGGATACTGAAAGCTTTGCTAAATTGCGAAGTGACTTCCTAAACACCTAGGGTCATAATAATAACTCCAACATCTACGCCGAGGCAACAAAGTACCTCAACTTATCGATTAGTGTGGTTAATCTGGCCCAAAGGGACATCAAAATGGGAGGGAGGGATTTTGCAAATGCTTCAGATTGTATTAGAAACCTGGGATGACTCGGACAGCATAACGGCTGTAAATGCTCAAAATGATTTGAGACATCCTGCAAAAAATGGTGGCATAACCACCCAACATCACAATATCAAGGTTCCGAGATCAACAATTATCATACAGAAATAGTAGGAACTGAACTGGGGCTTAAATCCAACAATCTTAAAGGTCTAGGGATTAGTAACACGTCATCCCGATAGATAGATGAGAAGCCTAGTTCTTAAACCCCGAGAAGAGAAGAGGATGACTCAGATCGAGGCCATGAGGTATAAGGAGTAAAAAGAGCCTTACGCTCCTTCCACAATCAATTCCCTTACATAACTAAAGCATTTCTAGACAACTTCACCAGTTTGGCTTGGTAATCCTCAGCAGATCGGGCTCGATACCAACGCTGTCAGACCCCGATTCCAAGTCACATCGATCTAGCCGGTAACACCTCATATCACTTTGCGCCTCACGCACGGTATTCCCACGGTGTCGCCTTACCATGGCCCGGACCATTTGGTCTTTTGGCTCACGATATGATAGTGTCGCTAGCATCCACATGACCGAGAACCGGGCCGACATGGCTAGTCGTGAACCCAAAGCGGCACTAACCCATGGGGACAGGCATACATGAATCACATCGAGCATGTCGGTCATCAACGTATGAATTTAGGCTGTAGCACTGGCTAACAGGACTCGGTATCCCGGGCAGTAGCAGAGCTAGACAGACTCGAATATCACCGTGTGACATTTCCCGAAGGGACAGACATAGGAACGAAGTGAAACACATGCCGCCACCAAGTGTCCAAAGCAAGAGTCTTTGGGCTAGCAGGACTCGTGAACCGGGCAGAAGCGGACTACTATCGCCAGAAGCACTAGACTACATTTCCCCATATGAGAGGCTGCCAAGGATAAACAACTAGATTGTCGGATCCCACACATACCAAGCATTTCAAACATACACACAATATGCTCAATATGTGTAAATACAACATGGCATCACAACATAACTCTACGACTCAAATATTTATTCATTAGGCTCCAAGGAGCGAGATATTACAAACATGGGTCTCATGACCCAACACTCAGAGCATACAAGTCAAAGCACAAGCGGAAGCTAAACATGTCTCAGTACAGACAATTATAAATGGAAAAGGCTGAGAAGCCTGACTATCTACCAGATCCTGCCAAGGCACAAGATCGTAGCTGAGGTAACAAACTAAACGTCGAAGTCCAAGCGGAACTACTAGCGTGTAACATCCCAAATTTTCTATTTGGAATGTTTTACAATTATAGCTAAGCATCTATGCATTCTGTTTGAATTTGAGTGGCATTTGAAGTTTCAGAAGTTTTGGAGTTGTTGGAATTTGAATTCAAATTTTGGCAGTGGAAATTATTTCAAAACTATGCCTGATAAATACTTGAGAAAAAGTATGAGAGGAGTAAACATGACACTCCAAAAATATCAGAGGAAAAACATTGCCAAAAGTTTGAATTCAAATTTGAGTTTTATTTGGAATTTTAGAAAAATGACTTTTATAAAGTTTGAGTTTTGCCTCGAAAAATGTTCAAATTATAGGAATATTCCCTGATCATTTTGATATATATATGTCCTATATAAAATATTTATATTTATTATGTTTTCTCTCTCTCTCTCTAAATTCAAAAAAAATCGAAAAGGAGGACCAGGCGCCACCAGAAGCCAGCCCGGCCGGCCCAGCCGCCGAGGCCCACCAGCGCATGACCGACCGACCCACCCAGCCCGCACCCTAGCCGGCCCAGCCGCGCGGCCGGACCGACCAAGACGGCCGAACGGCTTCAGACCGGTCGACCGCCCGAGCTCCTCCCCTTCACCACCGACGCCCGGCCCCACCACCTTCTTCCTCCCCAAGCCGGCACCACCGCGCTCGCGGAATCCCGAGATCTCCGGATCTCCTCCCGATCTCCTCGCCTGGCTTACCCCTCGCCCAAGTCGGTCGACCCCTATAATACCCCCCCTCGACCCGTTTCTCCCTCGCCCCTCGCCCGACCCTTCTCTCTTCCCAATAGCCCGCGGAGCCCGAGTGCGCCGCCGCCGCCATTAGCCCGCCCGACCGCCTCGCCACCTCGAGCTCGCCTAACTCCACCCCGAGTTCCCTCGCCACGCCAAGACCAGCGGGACCTCTCCGCCGACGTCCCCGACCACCGAGTCGCCGGAGCGGTCGCCGCTCGAGCTGCCGTCGCCGTCGCCGCCTCGTAAGTCGCCGAGTCCCGCGCCCGTTAGATCTAGAACGAACGGTGTAGATTAGATCCCCCCGAAGGGGTAGGTTTATTTCAAATAAACCGGTTAGTTCCAGTTTTAGTTAGGGTTTAGTTGGACCGGCCGACTCGGTTTAAAACCATGTGCGCTTTTTAGTTAAATTACGCCCAGGGCGCTAGATAGGCCCATTAGCCGTTTTTCTTTTTAGTAATATTTTTTCGTTTCTGTTTTTAACAGAATAGTTTCAGTTTTGTAAAATTCATATCTTTTAATCTACTTAATATTTTTAAGTGATTCTTTTTTTGTTGGTTTGCAAATTTCTTGTAGTTTCTGTAGAAAATATAATTAGTCATGTAAATATTTTTTAAAATTGCTTTATTTTAGATTTAGACAGAATAGTAATTCTGCTATAAAATGAGTTAGGAATATTATTTTTTATGATTCTTTTGTCACAACTCTGTTTTGACATTGCCTAACCGTAGGAATTTATGTGGGCATTTTAGAAATTAATAAAAATTTAGTTTTAACCAGAATCATGTTATTCCTATTTATTTAACTAGCTACTGTTTTCTATTGTTTTAATTAGAAAATAAATTTATTTTTCCTATGTGATAGTTTATCCTAGGTTAGTTTCTGTAACTTTAGAGCATGAACTTTTAATTGCAATAAATAAAACTTTTATTTTAGTTTTTCTTACTAGAATTGTTTTAGGCCTAATAGGAGTTTTATAATAGCTTTTAAGGTGATTCTTTTGCTCCTAGTTGCATGATGAATTCCTTTCGTTAGGTAGCATAAACCCATGCTTAGGTTCTGTTAAGAAAAATTTTGATATGCAAAACTATTTCCTTGGTTGTGCTTGATGTAGGAAAACATTGAGTTGGATTTCTTCGAGTTTTTCTTTGGGTTTTGATTCGATTGCTTTGTGTGTTATGTTATCATGCTATTATGTTAAGTGATCATATGTTGTATGCTTATTATGATTGTTGTTTGCCTCGGTAGAATTTCCGGTCTGCTAAGCTTGCTACCTCGAGTCCCTAGCTTTGAAGATCGTCAACAAGGCAAGTCATTGATCATGTTTTCTTTACAATACCTATGATTTTTTTGCATTAGAATTATACCTCCCACCATGCATGCAGTGGGTGAAATTTTGAAGTTATGTTCTTGAGTAGTATCATGAGGTAGGATGAACCAATTCCCTTGTTACCATGACCGGGACGAAGTAGTTTATTTTGCTATGCTCAGAGACGGGTTGGTTGAGTGAATTCATAAGGGAGATGTGAGAGTCAAGATGATGACAACCCCATGAACTTCAAGCTCAAGATGGACTTGAATTCACTCTTCGGGTGGAGGACGGTTGACGGGCACCTGGAGAACCCAGTGGTTGGCGGGATGCATGGAGAAGTGCCATGACATCTTGCGGAAAGCTTCACCCAGCCACGAAGAGACAGATGTATACCCATTGACGGAAGCTTACAATGCAGCCGCAAGCCATTATGGGCTCGGCTTGGTCAACCCTAGTTGTGACTCGGCGGACGGTGCTACGAGATGTAGAAGAACGGTAGGATTGGATGGGTACCGGCAGTGGCCAGAGGAACTCTTCGGAAGACCCTGTTTCGTTCGTCCCGTCTTCAAACACCATGAAGTGCGAAGACTTAAAAGGTGGGAACGATTCTTGCGGGTAAAGTGTGCAAACCTCTGGAGAGAAAAGATCTAATCGATTAGCCGTGTCCCCGGTTACGGACAATTTGAGCCTCTGGAACTTGGAAGTATTTCGGAAATCTCAACATTGAAATTAATAAATTAATTGAGGGGGTTAATTAATAATTGGGAATGAGACATTGGTTGGCGGAACCATCTCAATAATTACCAACAATTTTGTAGTATTTACAAGCAAGTCCACTGTTGTAGGGAAAAATTGGCTTTTCGCAAAATGATGAAACTTAGAGCCCCACAGCCAAATTGCATATAGTGTTAGTAATTTTTATTGTTATTCTCTCTTCATGACTTGCGGCATATTCAAAATGCTGACCTACACGGCTGCAACGTCTTATGTTGCGAGGAGTATTCGATCAGAGTGAGGCTACGATCCGCGCTTGGCGATTGCCCTATGGAGTCGGATGGACTCGCTATTCTTCTACGCTTCCGCAGCTTTACTTAGTTTATTTCTCATGAGTTGGCCTTGACGAATTTATTCTATTGTAATAAAGACTCGATATGAGAATCGTGTAATAAATTCAAGTGTGATTGAACTTTGATTATTTCATCAATGTCTTTGTGAGTGCCGGCATGATCTTGGGATGAATGCAGACCACGTAGACTTGACCGATTTTGGGTCAAATCGCTACATAGCGAGGCCGACGTCTCTCGCAAAACATAAAATAAGCAAGCGTGAGTACAAACGTACTCAGCAAGACTTACATCGAACTATCTACATATGCATCATTATCAACAAAGGGGGTGGTGGAGTTTGATGCAAAGCAAGCCACTTTGACTCGGTGGCTATCCCGAACTACATTTTCGCAAGTAACTCTTTTGAGGTGGCGCACACGAGTCCACATATTCACCATATCAATACACCACTATGGACCCGCTCCCGTCTCCTTACGAGAACGCCATCCATAGCACTCACGCTTATCTTGCGCATTTTAGAGTATCCACTTTCACTTGTCTATGAACTGTTATAGGCAACCTGAAGTCCTTTTCATGGACACGGCTATTGAATAGATCATATTAACCTGCGGGCGCTTCTTCACACGCTCTCACCACTTACCGCCGTTTACCGACATGTACTCGGCAACCTTCAGCGGAAGCCCAACATGGGTGTCGGCCACAGCCTACCTAAACACTCGAGTCCCTAGTCCGGGTTTATCGCCTATTCAGGTTCCATCCGCAGGAGTCCGCCGAGGTTTCCCATACAGCCCGAACGATGTGTGCAGGGTTCCCGAGATACCAAACGGGCACTTTCGGTACACCGGCCACGGTGTATCTACCGCATCATAGCCCACCCCTAGGGTCAGCGCTTCATACGGCCTCCAACACATATCCTACAAACACCAGAAACTAGTTGCAACTCCTGGACAGAGAACAAGGGTGGTTAAGAAGCCGAGAGGGTCCATTGGTTTCGGGCCCAATGCGTGGTAGTAACTGTTTCATGGATCACAAACACAGAACTCAGTTCCTGAGGACGGCTGCAATGAGACAACCCACCATGTACTCCTACATGGCCTCTCACCGCTCCCTTTACCAAATCGTGTTCACACACTTAGCTCACACACAGTAGGACATGTTCACACAACCCCGACTCATCCCCGATGAATCAGACCTGACTCAACTCTAAGCAGTAGCAGGCATGACAAACAAGCATGAATGAGTAGGCACAACAGGGCTCAAACAACTCCTACTCATGCTAGTGGGTTTCATCTAATTCTTGTGGAATGACAAGTCAAGCGAGAGGATAAAGGGGTTCAGCTACATGACAAGTAACACATGAGTCGTTGTTGTCCTAATGCAGTAAAATAGAGCAGGAGCGAGAGAGTGGGATTGTATCGGAATGAACAAGGGGTTTTGCTTGCAGGCACTTCGAAGATAATATAGTTCTTCATCGGTGTCATCGAATTCATCGTCGGTACGTCGTCTACCGAGAGGGGACAATTACCGGCAAACAAGAAAGAGCACAATCAATGCAATGCACAAACAAATGAATGACATGTCATGTTAAGGAACTGAATTGACCTAATGCAGCAGCAAGCCAAGTTAATTGAAGTGGAATTCGAACAAGGTTAAACTCCAACTCCAAATGCTAGTTCATAGATTGCCCTAATCATGATTCATCCTATTCAGTGAGGTTAACTTGTTCAAACATGCATGATCATGGCATAAACAGATTCTTCATATTTTTCTGATCATTTTTCATATATAACTTATTTCAATCTGAGCTACGGTTGAATTTCTATGAATTTTAGAAGTTTGGGGTATTTCTGAAATTTCCTGATTTATAATAAATCCAGAAAAGGTATTATCGTCGACTGACGTCGATGTGACGTCATGGTCAACGGGACACGGTCCGGTCAAACCGATAGTGGGTCCCATGTGTCAAAGATAATTAGTTTAGCAAAATATTAATTAGAACTAAACTGATTAGTTAACGTGTGGGCCCACCTATCATTGACTCAACAGAGTCAACGGGGCCCACCCGTGGTCAAAGTCAAAGTCGGCTACACGGCGTCTAGCCCAGCCGAGCGACGCCAGCGGCGAGAGTGGATTTGGTCATTTCGGCAACCAAACGAGCCATGGAGGGTGTCTTTGGATAGCCGGAGCAAACCGCAGCTTTTGGTGGAGTTAGTTGAGCTCGGGGCGGCCGGAATCGGCGCCGGCGACGAGGTTGGCGGCCGCCGGAGTTCGGACGAACTCGGGGTCGTCGCTAGGAGGCACGGCAGGAGGTGCGGAGGGGTGCTACGAGTCCTGCGGACTCACCAAACACGCAGGGTAGGCTCGAATGCGTCGTGGAGTGCGCTCTAGCTCTGGCGACGCCATGGCCAACGGCGGGAAGCTCTCGGTCCGCGGAATCAGCGGCTAGAGAGGGAAATAGAGCACGGGAGAGAGGGTTGGCGGAGGAGCTCACGGCGAGGTCGATGAGTAGCTCGGCGGGCTCGGGGAGGCCGACGGCGTCGGAGCATCTCCGCGATCTCGGTTGCCGAGTAGAAAGCGGTATGGAGAGCGTCATTGGGGCATCCGGTGCCGCGTGGCTCGGCGGAGAGGTTCAGGTGGCGGGCGGAGCTCGTGGGCGGATGGCTGGCCGTGGGAGGTCGGTGGCCACGACGAGCGGCGACAGTGGCGACAGGGCCACAGGTGCGTCTGAGTGAGAGAGCAGAGAAGGGAGAGGCCACGGGTGAGGAGAGAGGGTCGAAGTGCGTGGCGCTCGGGAGGCGTCCAGGCGTCGGGGAGGGAGCGGCAAGCAGGAGGTGGCGCGGGCGGCGTCGGGCACGCACTGCATCCGATGGCGGGAGGAAGAAGACCTCCCTGCCCTTACAGTGTCTTGGGCGGGCAGATGGGCTGCAGTGAGCACCGGTAAGTGGTGGGCTTCTCTCTTTTATTTCCATTTTCTATTTTCTGTAATTATGTTTGGCTTTAATAGAAATGCCAAGGCATTTCCAAAAATCATGAAACTGGTCAATGTCACTGTATGGAATATTTCCAACAACAAACATTTCAGTTTATGATTATTTGAACATTTAAACTATTTATTTGCATTAAATGCCCAAACGCAAATACTATATGATTTAATTCAAAAATCCAAATGTCATGGAAAAATGTGCAACATCTCTGGTTACTGTTTCCAGCATTTTCCAAAAATGGTGAACATTTTTTAAGGCCATTTGGGTTCATTGAAAAATATTTCTTAGTTGAACCTATTTGAATTGCTTTGGTGCTAGGGCTTGGTCATCCCCATTTCAAATTTCATGAAAATTAAACATGATGCATGGATGCAATGCCACTAGTTGCAAGCAAGCTCTAGGGCTGTGACAGTGTTCCACGTCTCACAATTGAAGAAGTGTCATGCTGAGATGGCCGATATACCATTAAGAGATACAGTACCCCTAGAGGCAATTCAGTTGGACAGTAATTTGACTTATGAGGAGAAGCCAGTAAAGATTCTTGACTTTGCCAGCCGAGTCACTCGCAGCAAGGTTATCAAGTTTTGCAAAGTTCAGTGGAGCCACCATGCCGAGGAGGAAGCCACCTGGGAACGAGAGGATGATATTCGCAAAGACCACCCGCACCTATTTTCTAGCCAACCCGAATCTCGAGGACGAGATTCATCTTAAGGGGGGTAGGATTGTAACATCCCAAAATTTCAATTTGGAATGTTATAAATAGGTCATCCATGCATATCATATTTTATTGCATCTTCGTTCCGCAATCCTCGAAATCCTAAGAAACTCAAGGACCCTCAAAGAGAGTTGGGGATTTTCCGGTTTTCATATTTGATTTTTATCAAATAGCGAAAACGAGGATTTTTTATTTTAATTATTTTTCTCTCCAGAAAAATATTTCATAATAAAAAAATATGAGAGGTGATAATATGACTTCTCCAAAACAATTGAAATATTGGAGGAAAAATGTTAAAATCATTTGTTGGATTTTATTTGATTTTATTTGGATTTTATTTGCATTGGAAAAATTGCACGTTTTCAAAAGTTGCATTTTAGGGCCAAGAAAATGTTCATCTCGTTCTAAATATTTCATTTAGACGGTGAAAATTTATTTTGGCATTTTTAGATCTTTATTTTATTTTATAGGATTTTTTTTCTGTCGGCGGAACTATTAAAAAAAAGTTTCCCCGCGCCCGACTGGGCTTAAGGCACAGCCGAGTAGGCCGGCCCAGCCGCCGCCACCTCCCGCGCGCGAGCGCCGCCATCGCCGACTCGGACCAGAGTCCGAGCCGGACTCCTCCTCGCCGCCGCCTTGCCCCTCCTCCAAGCCGCCTCTATTTAATTAGCCGCCACCCTGCCACACACACACCACCACCACCCGCCCAGCCCACCCGCCGAGCCTCGCCGCCGCCCGAGCCACCACCGCCCGCCCCCCGCCAACAGAACGAACCCTGCCGAGCCCACGAGCCAAGCCGAGGTAGACGCCCGCCGTCGCCGGTTTTCTAAGAAAAACCGTTTCGGTTTTTTTAGAAACCCTAGTTTTCGTTTTTTATAGATCGGTTTTTCTCTGGTTTATTTATTTTGCGAGCGTTCGCTCGTTCGTTCATTTTAACGAACGCGTTCTTTGTTTAGGTCCAGATAACGAACATCCGTTAGTTAGTCTGTTCGTTAGTTTTTCTTTTTCTCGGATTTATTCCGTGATTTTTCTGATCCGATATTAGTTTCTGTTTATCTTTTCGCTCGTTAGTCGGAATCAGGCGATTCAAGCGCCTAGATCTTCGTCTCGAGACCCTCTTTCTGTTTAAACAACTTAAACAAGATTTTGACACCGTAAAATTTGACCCTAGTTCAGATTAGTAAACGTATCTTGTTTCTTTCGCCATTTGAGTTTCGTTGCTCCGTTTGGTTTGATTCTTTTTGCGAACCGGAGTTCGTAAGTTGAACTCTCCGGTCAACCTCTCTTATTTGAGTTTTGCTTGTGCATCTTTGCTTGTTGCTTATGTATGTTATTGTTTGCTTGCGATAGAATTCCCGGAGTGCGAAGCGTGTTACTACGAGTCTCTAGGATTCACCGATCGTCAGCAAGGCAAGTAACACATTGATCATACTCTTTTCATACCCAGTTTTTATGCATTAGCTCAATCCTCAAACATTGGATGGTTAGGATGTCATTAACTTGTGGGTTGGGAAGTAGTAGTTGAGGTAGAACCTATTGCCCTGTTACTATCAAACCCTTGGGAGTTACTTCTACGTGTTGCTTATATTGCTATGCTATGCTCGTAGACGTGGTTGGGTTTGAGTGAATCCATGACAGATGTGAGATTGTTAATTAATGGTTTAATTTAAGGTGGCAACTTTAATACACATCTGGTGGATTGAGGCACTGGGAACCCAGTCTTTGTCTGTTTATTTTGGAAATCCCGGGGTACCCGTGTGATCTTCCTATGGACCACCACCCAGGCTCAAAGGGAACTGAGATTATTCATGCTAGACACTTCCGTGTGTAGCAACAAGCTACTATGGGCTCTGGCATAGTTGAGTAAGTTACGTGAAGCTCTTGAAGTGGTAGATCAGCAGGTAGTGGGTTTTGTAGGCTTGGTATGGTCTACCCAGAGTAGAGAGTTAATGTTTCTGAAAGACTATGTCTCGGTCATCCATTTCTCAAACACCATGTAGTGCGAGAAATTAGCGGAGGCGATCGAGTCTTGTGGGGAAAAGTGCGCAAACCTCTGCAGAGTGTACAATCTAATCATGGTTAGCCGTGTCCCCGGTTATGGACAATTTTGAGTATCTAGTACTTGAGTTATCACATGTATCTCATCACTCTTAATTAATGTTGTTGGGATGTTAACTACTTTAATTGGGATTGAGATGGGGTTATACCTTCTCAATGTTTCAACCACCATGATAGTTAAATAAAAATATATTCCTTTGTTGTAGGGAAAAATTGGCTTTTCGCAAAACTATAACCATAGAGCTTTCCGCCAGCCAAATATGCATGTAGTGATAGCATTATTCTCTTCCTGCTCTATTGTGTTATATTGCCAGCATATTCCATGTGCTGACCCGTTCTCGGGCTGCAACATATTATGTTGCAGACTTTTCAGACGAGGAGTAAGGTTCGATAGGTCATTGTCGTGCAGGTCAGCTATGCCGTTGGAGTTGATGGACTCACTTTATCTTCCAAGCCTTCCGTTCTTATTGCATTAGATGGCCTTAAGCCATATTATTGTAATAAGTTCTCTTTTGAGACATTCGATGTAATAAGTGTGTGATTGCTACTCTGTTATAAATCCTTCGAGTTCTGTGTGTGTCAGCATTACTGATCCAGGGATGACATTGAAACACAGAGACTTGGCCATCTGAGGTCGGATCGCTACAAAGAGACTCTTTGTTATTTGGTTGCAAGGTTGTTTGAGAGAGACCATCTTCATCCTACGCCTCCCACGGATTGATAAACCTTAGGTCATCCACTTCAGGGAAATTTGCTACTGTCCTACAAACCTCTGCACTTGGAGGCCCAACAACGTCTACAAGGAGAAGGTTGCGTAGTAGACATCAAGCTCTTTTAAAGGCGCTGTTGCGGGGAGGCTAGGTGGCGGCACTCACACCCGTCAACTAAGCTCTTTTCTCAAGGCGTCGTTGCCGGGAGGTGAGTGCTTAAAGGTATATCTTTAGATCTTGCAATCGAATCTTTCTGTTTCTAGTTTTAGCACTAGTTTAGTTTATAAAAGAAAACTACAAAAAATGGAATTGAGTTTGTCTCATATGCTTCATCTTATTAATATCTTTCATGAGAATGATGGAAAAGAAAATTGTGCTCAAGTGCTAGAAGAAGAATGCTATAAAATGTTTGGCACTAAATATTTGAATGATGAGCATGATTGCAAAGTTGTTAGTATGAATTCCTTGAATATCAATGATGCTGATGATATGCAAAGCCACAAGCTTGGGGAAGCTATGTTTGATGAAGATGATAATTTTTGTCCCCCAAGCTTTGATGAGCAAATTTACTATGATGAAAGCATGCCTCCTATCTATGATGATTATTGTGATCACACGTATGCTATAAAAAATAATAACCATGAAACTTGTCATCTTGAATTTAATTTTCAATCACATGATAGCTATTTTGTTGAGTTTGCTCCCACTACTATTGAACTTGCTTATGAGGAGAGTAGTAAAATTTCTATGCTTGTAGATCATGAAAAGAATGTTTTAGGTGCTGGTTATATTGTTGAATTCATTCATGATGCTACTTAAAGTTATTATGAGGGAGGAATATATTCTTGTAGGAATTGCAATAATATCAAGTTTCCTCTCTATGTGCTTAAAGTTTTGAAGTTATGCTTGTTTTGCCTTCCTATGCTAGTTGATTATTTTTCCCATAAGTTGTTTGCTCACAAAATCCCTATGCATAGGAAGTGGGTTAGACTTAAATGTTCTATTCATATTCTTCATGATGCTCTCTTTATGTTTCAATTCTTATCTTTTACGTGAGCATCATTGAAATCATCATGTCTAGCTAGGGGCGTTAAACGATAGCGCTTGTTGGGAGGCAACCCAATTTTATTTTAGTTTCTTGATTTTTGGTTCTGTTTAGTAATAAGTAATCCATATAGCTTCTGTTTAGATGTGGTTTTGTGTTTTAATTAGTGTTTGTGCCAAGTAGAACCTTTGGGAAGACTTGGGTGAAGTCTTTATGATCATGCTGTAAAAAACAGAAACTTTAGCTCTCACGAGATTAGCTTCAACCTTTTACTGGAGAGTGATATTTAGTTGATTCTTTTTTCAGATGATTACTAGACAAATTCCTCAGTTCCACCAATTTATTTTAGAATTTTTGGAGTTCCATAAGTTTGCGTTAGTTACAGATTACTACAGACTGTTCTGTTTTTGACAGATTCTGTTTTTCGTGTGTTGTTTGCTTATTTTGATGAATCTATGGCTAGTTAAATAGTTTATAAACCATAGAGAAGTTGGAATACAGTAGGTTTAACACCAATATAAATAAAGAATGAGTTCATTGCAGTACCTTGAAGTGGTGTTTTGTTTTCTTTCGCTAACGGAGCTCACGAGTTTTCTGTTAAGTTTTGTGTTGTGAAGTTTTCAAGTTTTGGGTAAATATTCGATGGACTATGGAATAAGGAGTGGCAAGAGCCTAAGCTTGGGGATGCCCAAGGCACCCCAAGGTAATATTAAAGGATAACCAAGCGTCTAAGCTTGGGGATGCCCCGGAAGGCATCCCCTCTTTCGTCTTCGTTCATCGGTAACTTTACTTGGAGCTATATTTCTATTTGACCACATGATATGTGTTTTGCTTGGAGCGTCATGTCATTTTATTTTGTTTTGCTTGCTTTTTGAATAAAATATCAAGATCTGAAATTATTAAATGGCAGAGTCTTCACATAGTTGCATAATTATTCGACTACTCATTGATCTTCACTTATATCTTTCGGAGTAGTTTGTTGATTGCTCTAGTGCTTCACTTATATCTTTTAGAGCATGGTGGTAGTTTTATTTTGAAGAAATAGATGAACTCTCATGCTTCACTTATATTATTTTGAGAGTCCTAAATAGCATGGTAATGTGCTTAATATGCTAAGCATAAAAGATTTGTAAGAATTCTTATGAGTGTGTTGAATACTAAGAAAAGTTTGATGCATTGCATATCCCGGTACACCGCCGGAGGCATTCATATAGAGCGATATTTTGTTCTAAGTATCGAGTTGTAATTCATGAGTTGTAAGTAAATAGAAGTGTGATGATCATCATTATTAGAGCATTGTCCCGGAGAGGAAAGGATGATGGAGACTATGATTCCCCCACAAGTCGGGATGAGACTCCGGACGAAAAATAAAAAAAAAGAAATAAAAGAGGCCATAAAAAAAAGAGAAAACGCCCAAAAAAGAATAAAAAAAATAAAAATGAGAGAAAAAGAGAGAAGGGGCAATGCTACTATCCTTTTACCACACTTGTGCTTCAAAGTAGCACCATGATCTTCATGATAGAGAGTCTCCTATGATATCACTTTCATATACTAGTGGGAAATTTTACATTATAGAACTTGGCTTGTATATTCCAATGATGGGCTTCCTCAAAATGCCCTAGGTCTTCGTGAGCAAGCGAGTTGGATGCACACCCACTTAGTTTCTTTTGTTGAGCTTTCATACGCTTATAACTCTAGTGCATCCGTTGCATGGCAATCCCTACTCACTCACATTGATATCTATTGATGGGCATCTCCATAGCCCGTTGATACGCCTAGTTGATGTGAGACTATCTTCTCCCTTTTTGTCTTCTCCACAACCACCATTCTATTCCACATATAGTGCTATATCCATGGCTCACTCTCATGTATTGCGTGAAGATTGAAAAGGTTTTGAGAATGTCAAAAGTATGAAACAATTTCTTGGCTTGTCATCGGGGTTGTACATGATTTAAATACTTTTTGTGGTGAAGATAGAGCATAGCCAGAATATATGATTTTGTAGGGATAACTTTCTTTGGCCATGTTATTTTAAGAAGACATAATTGCTTTGTTAGTATGCTTGAAGTATTATTATTTTTATGTCAACATGAACTTTTATCTTGAATCCTTCGGATCTGAATATTCATATCACAAGTAAGAAGAATTACATTGAAATTATGCCAACTACCATTCCACATCAAAAATTATCTTTTTTATCATTTACCTACTCGAGGACGAGCAGGAATTAAGCTTGGGTATGCGTGATACGTCTCCAGCGTATCTGTAATTTTTGAACAATATTGGGCTTTATTATCCACTTTTATATTACTTCTGGGACTAACCTATTAACCGGAGGCCCAGCCCAAATTTGCTGTTTTGTGCCTATTTAAGTGTTTCGAAGAAAAGGAATATCAAACGGAGTCAAAACGGGACGAAATCAACTGGAGAAGTTATTTTTGGAAGGAAAGCTACTAGATGGACTTGGACCCCACGTCAGGAGCCAAGGGAGGTGCTCACGAGGGTGGGGGGCGCGCCCCCTGCCTTATCGGGCCCCCGAAGCTCCACCGACGTACTTCCTGCACCCATATATACCTACGTACCCTAAAACTTCCAGAACGGAGAATAGATCGGGAGTTCCGCCGCCGCAAGCCTCTGTAGCCACCAAAACCAATCGGGGCCTGTTAGGCACCTGCCGGAGGGGGGAACCTCACCGATGGCCATCTTCATCATCCGGCGCTCTCCATGACGAGGAGGAGTAGTTCACCCTCGGGGCTGAGGGTATGTACCAGTAGCTATGTGTTTGATCTCTCTCTCTCTCTCTCTCTCTCTCTCTCTCTCTGTGTTCTTGATTTGTACGATCTTGATGTATCGCGAGCTTTGCTATTGTAGTTGGATCTTATGTTTCTTCTCCCCCTCTACTCTCTTGTAATGAATTGAGTTTTCCCTTTGAAGTATTCTTATCGGATTGAGTCTTGAATGATTTGAGAGCACTTGATGTATGTCTTGCCGTGCGTATCTGTGGTGACAATGGGATATCACGTGATTCACTTGATGTATGTTTTGGTGATCAACTTGCGGGTTCCGCCCATGGACCTATGCATAGGGGTTGGCACACGTTTTCGTCTTGATTCTCCGGTAGAAACTTTGGGCACTCTTTGAGGTTCTATGTGTTGGTTTGAATAGATGAATTGAGATTATGTGATGCATATCATATAATCATACCCACGAATACTTGAGGTGACATTGGAGTATCTAGGTGACATTAGGGTTTTGGTTGATTTGTATCTTAATGTGTTATTCTAGTACGAACTCTAGGGCTGTTTGTGACACTTATAGGAATAGCCCAACGGATTGATTGGAAAGAATAACTTTGAGGTGGTTTCGTACCCTACCATAATCTCTTCGTTTGTTCTCCGCTATTAGTGACTTTGGAGTGACTCTTTGTTGCATGCTGAGGGATAGTTATATGATCCAGTTATGTTATTATTGTTGAGAGAACTTGCAAGAGTGAAAGTATTAACCCTAGGCCTTGTTTCCTAGCATTGCAATACCGTTTATGCTCACTTTTATCGCTTGCTACCTTGCTGTTTTTATATTTTCAGACTACAAAAACCTATATCTACCATCCATATTGCACTTGTATCACCATCTCTTCGCCGAACTAGTGCACCTATACAATTTACCATTGTATTGGGTGTGTTGGTGACATAAGAGACTCTTTGTTATTTGGTTGCAGGGTTATTTGAGAGAGTCCATCTTCATCCTACGCCTCCCACGGATTGATAAACCTTAGGTCATCCACTTGAGGGAAATTTGCTACTGTCCTACAAACCTCTGCACTTGGAGGCCGAACAACGTCTACAAGGAGAAGGTTGCGTAGTAGACATCAGTCTTCACCATGGCCCAGTCTTCCCTTGCACCTTGTCGGCAGGCTGATATCTTCCATAATCGAAAGCACCGCCGCGCTCCCTTGAGCTTCTCTACAAGCTCCCCCATGCCTCCTGGCAGGGAGGCGGATGGCCACAAGGCTTGGGAAATGCCCTACATCACCTGCCGAACTTGTTCGTGCAGTCGTGAGAGCTCTGGTAGAAGATCACCTGCAGACCCGGGCGTTTCCTCTGCGGGACGACCCGTCAGCATACTTACAGATATAACTGTGTTTGCTGGTTTCTTCGCCGAACTCTATAAAGGTTCATTCAAGCACTTACTAAAAATTCCGCGTCGAAGCCTCTTATTCTCCTTTACGGAGTCAGCAAGCTGGGCCCGAACATCTTTCAGTTCAACGCCCAGCCGGATATTGGCATCTTGGAGATCATTCTTCTCCCGCCTAACCTGCTTAAGCACATGCTCGCCAACCTTTAACTGTCATTGAGCATGTTGCTCATCCCCTCGCACGACCTCCGGATTCATTCCGGGATCATCTGCAGAATCTATTATTAGATTTGCATGCATGTCTCATACTAACCGGTACATGTCATTCTTTTTGATAGAGACAAGTGTTACCAGAGGGGGCCTTCTCGGACTCCTTCACTGCGGCAACTGCGGCTCGTAGCTGGGCTTTGCACTCTTGCAGCTCTTGAGACAATGGGGTATTCTTCTCTGTAAGAACCTACATAAATAATGATCCTTAAATCAATTGTGTCAACTATCTCAAGTCTAAGGGGCTACTGATATACATAATTATCAAATTTCCTTACCCGTATATCCTTTACATACTGGTCCGTGGCTCTGGCAAGACCATTTTGAGCAGCTCGGATTTACGCGTCTCCTGAGTTGAAGGCATCGAACGCCTCTTGAGAGAAACAAGCGTCACGGAGTATGACCCGACGACGCATGTGATTCATGGCACTCTCCACTTTGGTATTCATAGCGGACAGCCTATCCGCATACTCTGTAGGAGGAACATCCGGTGTTGGCCCATGTTAGCATCCACCTCTAAGTACGGCTCTGGAGCCCGGCTGGTGGAGGCTTGGCCGGCAACCTCTTCGGATATAGTCCGGCGAGCGTTTTTCCTACTAGGAAACATGGACGTTATTATATTTTAAAAGACGACAACCACAGAGAGGGGTTCTTTTTCATACCTCTGCGACGGCGTCTCAGTCCTGACCGCCTTCCTTTTAAGCCTACCCGGCTACGGTGCCCCTTGTTGGTGAGTCACTGCGGGTTCGGCATGGCGTCCCGAGGGCCTTCCCTGTAAGACACCATATGTGTGCGGTAGGTGAAGTGCAGAAAAAGGGATCCTTCTCGGAAGTTGGGACTCCAGTTTTACTTACATGCAATGCAGGCAGTAGTCCAGGATAATCGGCTATGATGGCCACCAGGGCACTGTCGCAGCTTAATTGATAGAACGTCCTGTCAATGAGCTCCACAAATGTGTCCGGATCTTCTTCAAGTCCGGGGTCGAGGGCCCGGTCAGGGTCCTCTGGTTGTGGAGACGGGTTGTGGATCTCCCTCACAGCTTTTCGCAGTTCCTGCTATGAAATGGCAAGGTAAATACTTATAACGAAGAATGCGGGAAGATTTGGAGTAAAAAGTAGCAGCTCACCCAGTTTGGGGGGTTGTACATGGAGAATCCATCCCGTGGCTTAATGTGGATGAACTCCTCTTCCTCTCCTTTATATAAATCGGACAGTATCTTCGCTAGAGCAGCGATGGAGTCAGGTCCCTTGCGACCGCAGCGGGTAGCATCGTCTTCTCCATTGAAGTGCCACATGGGTTGTCCCCGATATTGAAGTGGCTGCACCCCCCGCATTATACATATTGATATAACCTCAATTATTGTCAACCCTGATTGGTCCAGCGTCTTTATCCGGTCCATCAGGTAAAGGACTTCTCCGTTATCTTCCTCTTGGGGGCTCCGAGGGCGCCAACTGCGGCGTTTCTTCAAGGGAGCGTTGTCGAACTCGGGAAGGCCCATCCGAATAGGTTCCGGAAGGGGGACGTCCTTCAATATAAAACCACTCTGAAGGCCAGTCTTCGGATGTCTTCTTCGGAGTACCGGACAGGTATCCGGTCCCGATGATGCGCCATATCTCGCCTCCGCCCACTTGATATATTGACCCCTCCTGTGTATGGGGCACGAGGCAGAATAGTCTCTTCCATAGCTCGAAATGAGCTTCGCAACCCAAAAACAGCTCGCAAAGGGCGACATAACCTGCGATGTGTAATATGGAGGCAGGAGTAAAATCATGCAACTGGAGGCCGTAGAACTCCAGGAGCCCGCGGAGGAAAGGATGGATTGGAAATCCAAGTCCCCTTAATAAGTACGGGACAAGGCATACCCGCTCCCCCATAGATGGGTCGGGAAAGCTCTCTGCTTACTCCCCGCCATTGTAAGTGCCTAGTCCACCTCGGATGAGGACCATATATGCAGGAGGAAGAAACCCCTGGGTCTGTAACTCTACTAACAGTCTGTGGGAGACGGAACACTTCTTCCAGTTGCCTGGCTTAGGGCTACGGGAGCGAGAGGAGGAGTTGCGATGACCGACCATGATAGGATGGATTTTTCCGGGCGCGCTCCGATGGATACTCGCTATGGGAGGATGGTGTGATCTAGATCTAACGATCCCCGACTCTTTAAATAGACGATATACTCACGTGTCTAGGGTGGCAAATGTAAAAATGCCCTGGCTTCTCGCATTCGCTCGACACATGGAAGATAGCCATTATTAGGCGCGGAAGCCAAGGAGTGCAACATTTATGGGAAGCCGGACACTACTCAACAGGTACTCAGAATTTGGAGAAGAACCCGCCTTGCAATGCCGAAGACAATGCGCGCCGGACTCATCGTCATTGAAGCCTGGTTCGGGGCTCTTGAGGAGTCCTAGATTAGGGGGGTCCTCGGACAGCCGGACTATATCCTTTGGCCGGACTGTTGGACTATGAAGATACAAGATTGAAGACTTCGTCCCGTGTTCGGGTGGGACTCTCCTTGGCGTGGAAGGCAAGCTTGGCAATTCGGATATGTAGATCTCCTCCCTTGTAACCGACTCTGTGTAACCCTAGCCCCCTCCGGTGTCTATATAAACCGGAGGGTTTATTCCATAGGACAAGGACAATCATAATCATAGGCTAGCTTCTAGGGATTAGACTCTACGATCTCGTGGTAGATCAACTCTTGTAATACTCATATCATCAAGATCAATCAAGCAGTAAGTAGGGTATTACCTCCATCGAGAGGGCCCGAACCTGGGTAAACATTGTGTCCCCCGCGTCCTGTTACCATCCGCCTTAGACGCACAGTTCGGGACCCCCTACCCAAGATCCGCCGGTTTTGACACCGAAAATAGTTGCGAGATCCTGTGGTCCCTTGAGAATGAATATTCTTCTGCAAATTGTTTTCATACAAGTGATACGGTAAGCCACATGCAGAAATGTAGTTCAAATTGTGATGCACAGGTACAACGGGTGCTATACAAATGGTTTTTAACCCCTTTCCGCGATAACATTTGGAACCGTCGCCAAGTGAGTGTAGGCGATAGGGGGGTCCTTCCCACACGACCCAGAAACCGTCGGGGATAGGGAGTCTTGATGCATACGGTTGTCCTATATAACCGTTTCCGGTATCTCGAATATCCCAAACGCTTCATCCTTGCTACTCGTTTGTGCTCGCATTGCCATCACATTCGGATTTTTGTGGTTTTACCTAAAACCAGGCACAGGAGTTTTCTGGGCTCGTACCAAACTGGCTCAATGTTTACGATGCCTGGCACATCACAAACAGTTCAATGATTATAAACCATGTATGATAGTCAGACAATCACACACATTTAGTTTTCCCGCACCGTATGTGATAGTGTCTGACATCACACACGCTTTGCAAACGACAACTATGTGCATTGTTCCACACGTTTCCTCTCTATGAACCGTGTCGGATTATGATGTATATCGCACACGCTGTGCTTTATTGACTGTGTGTGCCGTAATGACATGCACACCGTAATTTCGCCCTAATTTAATTGCTGCTATTCAAAATTGTACCTAATTTGAACTTGAAAGTAGGCTATGGCTTTATTTATATCCACCAGGTTCAAACAGCCAGTGCATTATTTGATTCACATGTGCATATGTTTAAGAATGACATAAGCACCAAATAAAGAATGATGAACTAGGGTTCTATACTTGTACTATTACAGATGGTAAAGAAAGAGGCGACAGACATTCTGGTTGCTGAACAAGGTGAAGCGGAATGGCCTTATTGTGCTCTCCTGGATGCAGAATGCACGCACGACTCTAGTCCAACCCCTTGCGATGGCCGGCCGCCAATCATGTAGTTTGAGAGGTAATCTTGAGTAAACTGCTTCAGGATCCACTGCATAGGAAAAAGATTCAGACATTGTCATCTAACACAACTCATTACGGGTAGTAAAAAGAAGGCTACAAGGTTCTTACTTACCATCCTGTAGTTCACTGTTGTCTTGCATAAAATGTAAACAAATAATTTTATTGACATCTTTTGACCCATTTTAATAACAATCTTTATCAGTTTCCCTACTTGATGCTATTTCATGAATATCTCATTGCCCCAGTGATTGTAACAGTAGCAACGGGAAAGTAAATAAGCGAAGACCAGTAGATGGAAAGCTCGTAGGCATTGGATCGGTGATGGATAATTATGCTGGATGCGGTTCATCATGTAACAGTCATAACATAGGGTGACAAGGAACTAGCTCCAATTCATCAATGCAATGTAGGCATGTATTCTGAATATAGTCATACGTGCTTATGGAAAAGAACTTGCATGGCATCTTTTGTCCTACCCTCCCGTGGCAGCGGGGTCCTAATGGAAACTATGGGATATTAAGGCCTCCTTTTAATAGAGAACCGGAACAAAGCATTAGCACATAGTGAATACATGAACTCCTCAAACTATGGTCATCACGGGAATGGTCCCGATTATTGTCACTTGGGTTTGCGGATCATAACACATAGTAGGTGACTATAGACTTGCAAGATAGGATCAAGAACTCACATATATTCATGAAAACATAATAGGTTCAGATCTGAAATCATGGCACTCGGGCCCTAGTGACAAGCATTAAGTATAGCAAAGTCATAGCAACATTAATCTCAGAACATAATGGATACTAGGGATCCAACCCTAACAAAACTAACTCGATTACATGATAGATCTCATCCAACCCATCACCGTCCAGCAAGCCTACGATGGAATTACTCACACACGGCGGTGAGCATCATGAAATTAGTGATGGAGGATGGTTGATGATGACGACGGCGACGAATCCCCCTCTCCGGAGCCCCGAACGGACTCGAGATCAGCCCTCCCGAGAGGTTTTAGGGCTTGGCGGCGGCTCCGTATTGTAAAACGCGATGATTTCTTCTCCTTGATTTTTTCCTCCCCGAAAGCAAATATATAGAGTCAGAGTTGGCGTCGGAGGAGCTCCAGGGGGCCCACGAGGTAGGGGGCGCGCCCTAGGGGGGGCGCCCCCCACCCTCATGGACAGGGTGTGGGCCCCCTGGTCTTCATCTTGTAACATCCCAAAATTTTCAATTTGGAATGTTATACATAGGTCATTCATGCATATCATATTTTATTGCATTTTTCGTTCTGCAATCCTCGTAATCCTAAGCAACTCAAGGACCCTCGGAGAGAGTTGGGGATTTCCCGGTTTTCATATTTGATTTTTATCAAATAATGAAACAAGGATTTTGATTTTTATAATTTTTCTCTCCGTAAAATATTTCATATTAAAAATATATGAGAGGAGATAATATGACTTCTCCAAAATAATTGAAATATTGGAGGAAAAATATTAAAATCATTTTCTTGATTTTATTTGATTTTATTTGGATTTTATTTGCATTAGAAAAATTGCATGTTTTCAAAATTGCATTTTAGGACCAAGAAAATGTTCATCTCGTCCTAAATATTTTATTTAGGCGGTGAAATTTTGGTTTGGAATTTTTAGATTTTTATTTTATTTTCTAGGATTTTACTTACATCGTGAAATTGTTTTAAAAAGGTTCCTGGTGGGGCTGAACTCACCAGGCCGCCTGCCCAACCGCCCACGCCACCGCCTCCCGTCGCGCGCCACCGCCGCCGACTCGGACGAGGAGTCCGAGCGGACTCTGCCGCTCGCCTTGGCCCCTCCCTAGGTCGCCGCCCCCTTATATACCCTCCGCCCAAGCCACCACCACCCACCACCACCGCAGCCGCGCCACCACAGTCGAGCCGCCGCCGCCGAGCCTCGCCATCGCCGCCGAGCCCGCCGCCCATGAGCCGCCCCGCCACCAACCCCGCCTCATGGAGCCCCTCACCGGAGGTACCGCGCCGGATCCGAGCCGCCGGTTTTTTTAAAAACATTAGGTTTTTTCAGAAACCCTAGTTCATTTTTTCTTTTTAGATCGGTTCACTGGTTTTTCTCGGTTCTTCTATTTAGCGGACGTTCCTCCGTACGTTCATTTTAACGAACGGTTTTCGCCCGTTAGTTACAGCTAACGAACGCTCGTTCGTTAGTCTGTTCGTCAGTTTTCTTTTATCGGAATTATCTGCGATTATTTTCGACCGCGATTTCTGATCCGATCTTAGTTTCTGTTTATCTTTTCGCTCGTTAGTCGGAATCGGGCGATTCAAGCGCCTAGATCTTCGTCTCGAGGCCCTCTTTCTGTTTAATCAACTTAAACAAGATTTTGGTACTGTAAAAAAATTTGACCTTAGTTGAAATTAGTAAACGGATCTTGTTTCTTTCGCCGTTTGAGTTTCGTTGCTCCGTTTGATTTGATTCTTTTTGCAAACCGGAGTTGTTAAGTTGAACTTTCTGGTCAACCTCTCTTATTTGAGTTTTGGTTGTGCATCTTTGCTTGTTGCTTATGTATGTTATTGTTTGTTTGCGATAGAATTCCCGGAGTGCGAAGCGTGTTACTACAAGTCCCTAGGATTCGCGGATTGTCAGCAAGGCAAGTAACACATTGATCATACTTTTTTCATACCCAGTTTTTATGCATTAGTTCCAATCCTCAAACATTGCATGATTAGGATGTCATTAACTTGTGGGTTGGGAAGTAGTTGATGAGGTAGAACCTATTGCCCTGTTATATCAAACCCTTGGGAGTTACTTCTACGCGTTGCTTATATTACTTAGCTATGCTCGTAGACGTGGTTTGGGTTTGAGTGAAATCCATGACAGATGTGAGATTGTTAATTAATGGTTCAACTTAAGGTGGCAACTTAAATTAACATCTGGGTGGATTGAGGCACCTGGGGAACCCAGTGTTGCCTGTATTTTTTTGGAAATCCCGGGGTACTCGTGTGATCTTCCTATGGACCGCCACCCAGGCTCAAAGGGAACTGAGATGATTCATGCTAGAAACTTCCGTGTGCATCCACAAGCTATTATGCGCTCTAGCATAGTTGAGTAAGTTCGTGAAGCTCTCGAAGAGGTGGATCAGCGGTAGTGGGTTTGTAGGTTTGGTATGGTGCTGGAGTAGAGAGTTAATGTTTACGAAATCATGTGTCTCTTCATCCGTTTCTCAAACACCATGTAGTGTGAGAAATCCAACGGAGGCGATCGAGTCTTGTGGGGAAAAGTCATAAACCTCTGCAGTGTACAATCTAATCATGGTTAGCCGTGTCCCGGTTATGGACAATCTTGAGTATCTAGTACTTGGGTTATCACATGTATCTCATCACTCTTAATTAATATTGTTGGGTTGTTAATTACTTTAATTGGGATTGAGTTGGGGGTACCTTCTCAATGTTGTTCAACCACCATTATAGTTAAATTAAAATCTATTCCTTTGATGTAGGGAAAAATTGGCTTTTCGCAAAACTATAACCATAGAGCTTTCCACCAGCCAAATATTCATGTAGTGATAGCATTACTCTGTTCATGCTCTACTATGTTATATTGCCAGCATATTCCATGAGCTAACCCGTTTTCGGGCTGCAACATATTATGTTGCAGACTTTTCAGACGAGGAGTAAGGTTCGTTAGGTCGTTGCTGTGCAGCTCAGCTATGCCGTTGGAGTTGATGGACTCACTTTATCTTCCAAGCCTCCCGCTGTTATCATATTAGATGGCCTTAAGCCATATTTATTGTAATAAGTTCTCTTTTGAGACATTCGATGTAATAAGTGTGTGATTGCTACTCTGTTGTAAATTCTTCGAGTACTGTGTGTGTTAGCATTACTGATCCAGGGATGACACTGAAGCACAGAGACTTGACCATTTGAGGTCGGTTCGCTACAAGATGATATCAGAGCACAGGCTAAGTGTAGGACACGACCACTAAGATAAACCATAGGTCACACTTCTCTACTCATTTCTGACTCCTCTCCATTTTCTACTCTTTAGGATGACGGAGATGAAGAAAGTTTGCACAACCGGATGAAGACACACATTCTGGACGCCACTTGAAGGAAGTCACTAGGTACTTGAACATTGGAATACCATGCTTCACCAGGACGTACAACGCCACCTTACCAGAAGAGGAACACTGGATGATTCAAGTACAAGTTCCAGGAAGGACGTTTTCGCCAACCTCTAAACCCATAGAATTTCTTTTGAAGCACCCACCTGGAGTCTAGGCAAGAGCATGGCAGCCCAGATTACCATGGGACGCATTGGAGAAGTCTACAACAGGGAACTCAAGGACACTATCTACCAAATATGTGGGCGCCGAGACGAGCAATGGGAAGTGATCAGCACCAAGAAGGATAGATCCATTGCAGCTTTCATCCAGGAGTTAAACCAGCACATTCGACGTTAGGAGAACCAGATGTGCGCAGACATGATGGACTTGAAGAAGGCGAAGACTAGGATCATCGAGCTGGAGGAAGAACTCAAGTTTACATGCGATGGATATGAGGAGGAAATCAAGACACTACTGGGGAAGAATGACGACCTAGTTAAGAAGATCGGAGTATTCATGGGAGGTCCAGCACCGGGAGTAGAAGACGACGATTCCACTTGCCCGGACAACTATATCATCATCGACGACACCGATTTCGATCCTAGTGATGATGACTTTGAAGACGAAGCTGGAGCGGATATCATGGAGTCTTCTACCGATCAAAATTTCGAGATGACCACCATATATTATTAGTATTCCCCCATGTATTTAGTAGTAGTTGAGCACTTTTTGCGATAGTCCTAGACCGCTTGTATGCCCTTGCTTGATTGACTGAGTGAAATGATTGTGTTTGTCTCATATGCATAAGGGTAGTGCTTTCTCATTAGACCCCTTTTTTTTCTATTCTGGTCTCTTCCATCCAAACCCATCAGATGCCTCCGAGACGTGACACCGGTTTTGCTTTCCCGCCGGAGCTCACCCAGTTGATCCAGCAGCAGAATGCCTTGATGCAATTGCTAGTTCAGAACCAGGGAAACAACAACAACAACAAAAATAACCCGCCGCCAGTGGACAACCTAGCCCGCTTTCTAAGGTTACAGCCGCCCGTGTTTTCTAGTAGCACCGAGCCTATAGTTGCTGATGATTGGCTACGCCGTATTGGAAGGGAGTTGACCACTGCAGGTTGCACAGATGCTGAGAGGGTGCGCTTTGCCGCACATCAATTGGATGGACCAGCAGCCTCATGGTGGGAGAATTACACGGCCACTTTTCCTGTAGCCAATGTCACTTGGGACCAGTTTCAGCAAGCTTTCCGCACAACCCATGTCTCAACTGGAGCTATGTAGATGAAGAAGCGGGAGTTCCGCAACTTACACCAGGGGAACCGTACTGTGGCTCAGTACGTGGATGAGTTTAGCAAGTTATCTCGCTATGCCCCTGATGATGTGGCCACAGATGCCGCAAAGCGGGAGAAGTTTATGGAAGGGTTGAATGATGAGATGAGCATGCAGTTGATGGTAGCAACCTTCAACAACTACCAGGAGTTGGTAGATAAGGCTCTTATGATTGAAGGGAAGCAGCAGCAGATTGAGAGACGTAAGAGGAAGTACAGACAAGGGAAGTATAACTCAGGAGCTCAGCAGAAGCCCCGCCTAACCCCGAACTCGGGAGGACTTGTTCATAACACTACAAAAAAATACACTTCCGTGATGATACGTGTTTGTCACAGTAGGTCGCGTTTTTTGTCATGCATGTACATCCATGAAAAATTTATGACAGAATCAAGATAGTCATACATCTTTGTCGTAGAAGTGTTCCATGACATTACCAAAATTATCATCACTGAAGTGTCTACTTCCATGATGATAAATCGCGCGTCACAGAAGTGCTTTCGTCAAGGGTGACCGACACGTGGCATCCACCATAACGGAACGCCGTTAAGCTATCGCGTCGGGTTTTGGATCCGATAACCCGTTAACAGCCCCGACCAATGGGGATTTTCCACGTGTAAAATCATCATTGGCTGGAGGAAACATGTGTCGGCTCATCGTTGGGATAGATGTCATCCACTCATTGGACGGAAGGCGCCTATGATACGTCGACACGTGGCATGGCCCAACAGAGGCCCATTCCTGTGAAAAGGCCGGCCCAGTAAAAATTAGCAGGCCATCCCATATAAGGCCTATGATGTAGGGCGGAACCCTATGTGGACGATCTTTCACGTTTGGAGAGAATACCTACGAGGAACACGAAGAACGAGCGGAAGAACACGAGGAAATCACGGGGAGTAACGAGGGAAAACACTCAACCAACAAGGAATCGGTCACACAAATGCTAGATCAAAGAACACAAAGGGAGATACATGATTCAAGGTCAACAAAGGACGATACAAACGGTAGACGTTCTTCTCCGTGAGAAGGTCTTGATGATGGTCTTCTCCGCAAAGGGAGGTCTTGAATCCAAGGTGGATCGTCTCCGAAGAGGGGCCGCGGTCTCTCTCGTGGAGTAGATCCGGTATGGATGAGCGAAGCTCTATCTAATGAGCTAAATCAACGCTAACCTAGAAAGGTGGGGAAGAAAGAGTATATATAGTCTAGGGGGCGAAGGGGTACAAGGGCTACGGCCCCAAACAAAGTCAACACCCAGGCGTCGGACGTCCGGAGGTCACCGGTCGTCTGGAGGCTCGACATGGTCCAGACGTACGGAGGTCTTCGGACGTCCGTAGATTCGGTTCGGGCGTGCGTCGGTCGGACGTCTGTAGGCGGTCGGACGTCCGTAGATTCCATTCGGGTGCCCAGCTGCCGGACGTCCGGGCGTCGGTCGTCCGTGTCTTGGAGAGGTGTCGGACGTCCGAGTCTTCGGTCGTCCGGCACTGAGGACTCCGCAGCTCCGTCTTTCCGTCTTCTCTTCCAGGCTTCCCTCGCGGATGGTGTAGGTGTTCCTTGGCGCTTGCACTCCTCCTCCTCGTCCGTGAAGCTCCGGTCATACCTATGCATGCACCAGTGGAGTGTCAAGTAGTATACCATCCTCGAAGGGTCAAGTGAACACGTGTAAAGGAGAAGATTCACCTTTATGTATGAGAAGTAGAGGTCGACGTGTCACTTGTCAAGCGGACTCTTGACATGGTGATGACCGTGGGATGCTCCGCATCATCCCTTCCCCCTTGGAAAGGATCCGACCTCGGATCGAAAACCAAATCACCATGGGAAAGAGATGGCGGTGCCGTGTCAAAGTGGTCGATCACCAAGCTCTCGTCATCTTGAAGCTCGAAATGGGCACTCTCCAATGTCGCGCCATCTTGTGATTCCTTCAAAAGGAGTAAATAGAACAAACACTTGGAAAAACAAATGTGGTTAGCGTTAGTGCAAAACCAAGCATTCAAGAGGTGATTCACCAAACAAGTGTTGTCATCAAGCATAGCATAGGGTGTGACAAAGGATTGTGACATGGCATGTAAGCATATCAATCGAGCACAAGCAAAAATATCATGGGAACAAGCATGTAAATGTGAGGTAGAGATGCAAATATGTGTGATAAGAGCATAAGCATCCACCTCAAGGTTATAGCAAGCATGCATAAAGCGCTCGACAAATGGTCGATGGTAGGCATAGGAAGTATTCACAACACCAAATAAAATGAAGTGTCTAAACACATGGGTCAAGTGCAAGACAATCCAAGCATAATGTGCATAGGGTGTAGTGAATATAGTGTGGCGCTCAACGCAATAGAAAGAGCAATTATTCATCATGTGTGAGGCAAGCAAGTCAAGCATGTAGCAATCAATGGGACATGGCATATGTGAAGTAATGACATTGTTGCAACCAAACATATGAGAGGAGCAAGTAATCCAAGTATTGGATGCAACACACAAGGTACATATATCATGATGCATGGGAATGTGATAATGGCAAGTCGAAGCAAGATCTCTACTAAGTGCGCAATCAAGTGGTCCAAGATGACCAATAAGTCTCACGGTGTAAGCAACACAAGTAGTATGATCCGCAATATCCATGCTCAAGAAAGATGTTACCTTGAAGGCATGTCCTTGTGCCTTCTTCACAATGCCGAAGCGCAAGCAAACACGGTGTAGAAGCGAGTCGTGGTAGAATGTTTGAGGCTCGCTCTCAAGACCTCGAGTGGTCAACTCACGTGAAGTGGAAGTCGACACAAAGTCCAAGTATCCTACACATGCACAAAACAAAACAAAGAACGTATGCGCATGGTAGATAAACACATCATCCATCATGATGGTTCTCATATTTTGCACAAAACCATTAGAAGCACAAGTGCATGAATAATATGATGCAACAATGGCTAAATTCATGGCACTAGGTATATGGTGCAAAGAAGTAAGACAAGCATGCTTCACAAGAATTATGTCAAAATCTCCAAATATATGCGAGAATGCTATGGGGGCAATCTCATGAGCAAGAAGAGAATCATTGTTGCACTCAATACATGGCAAATCATCTAGCATGAGGGAGGCAACACATAGAGATATATGACAAGATGCAATATGAATCATGTGCAAAGCATATAGATGGTTGTCATCAACCGCATGAAATGAGCAAGTATGAATCATTGGTGATGCAACATAAGCAAGCATTGTAATCAAGTCGTGCAAACTAGTGGGCGAAGATGCAACACACTAGAGTAAAGCATGGCAATCATGTCATGTGAGCAAATAATAGGCATAGGGAGTGCACATGACATATACAAGCACGAACACAAAGCAAGATGAAAGTATCATCATAGGAATGGTGCACAAAAGAAACATGGCAATAACAAGCAATATCTCCACCAAGCTTGCAAATACATGTACAAGTATCAATCATCATGTGTAATGCAAAGCATGGGTCACAAATGCATGTCAAAGGTATAGGAATGAGCATATCATGCAAAGTGAACATGGCAAGATGGGCATATGATATGTAATGAACAACAACCCATAACCATGTTAGGGCCATGTAAAAGAGATCTTGCCAAGTGTTTGCGAAGTGAGCGGTGGGAAAGGCAATCCATGGGATCCCAAGTCATCATTGCTCTCTAGAGCTCGTTTTGTCAACTCGTGGGATTGCGAGTTCGACAAGTATTCATGGGTACCTACACAAAAGAGACACAAACCAAAGAAATTGTGCGCGTGGTAAATGTACACATCATACATCATGATGTGTATGTGCACGTGTGAGTTAGCACAAGATAAGCATCGCTCAAAGAAATTTGATGCATGGTATAAGAACATGTCATCCATCATGAAAGAATAGTTATTATGTATGACACGATGGGGACACAAATTGAGAATGCAAGTATATGGCACATCAATATCATGTTTATTCATGGGGAGCATATGGTGCACACAAGTATTGGGATCATGCAATGGATAGGATGAATCAAAATCTCCCAAAATGTATGAGGAAACTATGGGGGTCTCCTCATGAGCAATATCGGAAACATCACATGGAGAAAATGGACAACATCCAAAAAAATGCATATCCGAAGCTAGGTGTTCATGGCATGGCATATGAGATAAATGATGCAAAGGAAGCATATCAATATCATCACAAGAAAAACAAATGCCAATAACCATGGGCTTGTCATCTATGCCATATGTGCAAATTGGGTTTATTTTAATTGCATATGCATAGTCACTATGGAGAGATTGCAAATAAGACATATGGTTGATCTCATGCATAGCATATGACAAGTCAAGCGGATTAGCAAACATGATGTGACCTAAAGAATTGTCACAAGAAATCCTATGTAACATGGCATCACAACTAATAGACTCCACATGAGAATCATTGTACTCATCATAAATGGGCGAATCATCACATGACGAAATCATACTAGAATGAAGCATGTCAATAGGGTGATCAACATCATGCAAGCAATCAATGTCAAAATAGTCCACTAGTGGGACGAGAGTATCACCGTCACCTTTGTTACCTTTGTCATTCCACTCAAGTGGTGTAGGTGAGGTGGGGAAGACCAAATGGTGGTCATCTTCATCTTGATGGAACCATGTGGGGGGTGCATCATATTCCACCATGGCCATCGTCTTGTCCAAAGGGAGGACGAAGTAAATCGAGGATCGGCGCATCATCATAAATGGGACCTAGCACCAAATGAGAAGACACAATAGAGGTAGAGGTCAAGTTGTTAGAAATGCAAATGGCCTCACTAGACCTATCAACTATCTCACTCTCTCTATGTGGTGGTTCACTCACTCCCTCAAAATAGGTGCACTCAAACTCACGTATGGTGGAGTCACTCATCTCACTCAAGTGGTGGGGTTGTGGCTCTCCTCACATGGGAATAGGGGCAACACATATATGGGGCTAGTGGTGAAGTCACTCTCACTCTCAATATGGTGGCACATGTCACTCATGTCATCATACGTCGCCGTGGTCGAGGTGAAGTACTCAACCATCTCGTCGTGGTCGCCGTGGATGAAGGCCGAAGATGTCATATCATCACTCTCCTCCATGACCGAAGGGAAAATCCCATGCTCGATCATCTTGTCATCGTCGTCGTGGATGAAGGCCGAAGATGGCACATCATCACTCTCGCCTCCTAAGATGGAAGCATCATCCTTGCTTGCCACCTTGTTGCTTGCCTCCAAAGCTTGGTCCTTGAAGGTCTCCGTAGTCGTACTTGTCGCCGCACCATCTTGAAAAAGAGTCAAGGTAGACTCGGCATTATCAATGCCACAAAGAGGGATGGCGGTGAAGTCGAACTTGGGAGCATCGTCATGGAGCTCGTCGGGCTTGGACATCTTGGTGGTACTAGCCTCATGCTCATTCTCATGGAGCTTGGTCATCTCGAAGTGTGCTTGGGGTGGAGAAGCCTTGGCCTTCATGAGTTCTTGTTCCGCCTTGAGAGCACCAATGTAGTAGTCGTCGATGGACTCGTAGTTCTCGAGGAAGATAGTCTTGGCGATGTCGTTGTTCAATCCCATCATGAAGTGGAACTTCATTGACATGGGGTCGTCCAGGCCGGCTCGTCGCAAGGCAATCTTCATCTCCTTGAAGTACGCGTCGATGGACTTGGATCCTTGGATGGTGTTCTCCAATTGGTGTCGAAGTTGTTCCGTGTAGGTTGGAGGCACGAACTCTCGCCGCAAAGCTCTCTTCATCTTGGACCAACTCATCTCGTAGCACTCGAAGGTGTGTGAAGCCACCATGTCGGCGTAGTCGTGGAAGTTTCTTGTGGCGCACTTCACTTGATCTTCGGAGGAACTTGATGTAGCTTGAGGTAGTCGTCCATCAAACGCTCCCACTCGAGGTACTCCTCGGGTTCTTGAGTCCCATAGAAAGGAATCTCGTGGTCGATGTCGAGGTCGTAGTAGCTCGTGGAAGTCGCGGACTTGAGCTTGGGGAGCTTCTCTTGGCGTAGTCTTGGGGTGCTTGTTGGCGAAGATGCGAATATCCGGCGAAGATGCCTTGAAGTCGCTTGGCGAAGATGCCAAGGAGATGGTGAAGTCGTTGGCGGTTGTTGATGTTGAGCTCTTGACCTTCACGTTCTTGTTGATGATGGTGTCGATGCGATGTGATCTTGCGGAGATGGTAGCACGGAAGCATGTGCTCTTGAGCGTCTTCTCGAAGATGAGGAAGATCGCTTGTAGGACTTGATGAGGGCTTTGATCTCCTCCATTTGAGCTTGCATCTTGGCGTTGGAGTTGTTTTCCATGGCATCGAACTCGTCGTTGTTGTTGTAGACCGAAGGTGAAATGCCTTGCCTATCCATCACAAAACTCGAGCAAATATGAGTGGGAGAAAGAGAAGAACTTATACCAATGTACCTTGACCGATGTTGAAAATGAATCAAGTTCACCCAAATGCGGACAATGAAATAGCACTATTGGTACCAATCCTTGTCGGTTCTCACACCTACACAAGTAAAGCTTATGGAGGAGCTCGGTGAGGATAGTGGCACAAAATTTAATGCAAAATGTTAGCAAGAGTCAATAATGTTGAAATAGATTCACAAATTACATAAGCGAAACAAGTAGACCAATAGCAATATGAGGCACACGGAAACACACACGGATAGATAAATGGGGCCGTGCAACCAAGGAATGAGCTCAAAATGTGGAATCCACCAAAAGCGCTCGTGTTGCACAACTCAAGAGAGACGCTAGCGATTGCTCAATAGGCGGATCGACACTTGTGCACAACCTATAAGATGCAAAATGGATAAATTTATATCCCAAGTATGCTATGTATGTATGGTTCGGTGTTTCTTTCAAGATGATCCAAGATGATCGGATATGACAATCTTATATGCAATATGGTATGATGCTATGGCACTTGCTTACAAGCTCTTTGCTCTCTTTCTTTCTTTGCTTAAAAGCTTATTCTCTTTTTTCTATGGCCACTTTTGCACAATGCACAAACCAAGATAGCAATTGTGTATATCGGGGAACAAACTTGAGACACAATGGATGATATGATACCAATATGATATGGTATGGTATGTAATGGAAGGTATGATCACTAATGTGCACAAATAACGTTGCGGCAATACTCGAATGGCTAGTCTCGATAGGCAAATAGCATAAAATGTAAGGCTAGGGTTAACAATGCAATGGCAAGGGAATATACAATGGAGGATACCACGATACCAAGATGATATGGAGGTTACCGTCCGGCGATGATGAGTAGCGGTGTTCTTGATGTAGATACCAAGATGATGGAGACTCGTCCCTAAGTGGCGAAACACCTTAGGAAGCGGAAAAACCCGAACTCAAAATCTCAAGCGTCAAGCGTCAAAATGGTGGTAGCGGGAATGCGGTGGTGGTTTGCACTTGGCAATGCGGAAGTGGAATGATGGGCTATACGTGTCGGAGTTGAAGCACGGTCCCTAAGTAGCGAAACACCTTAGGAGACACAACTCACAACACAAACAAAATTGGGTTAAGTTGGGTTGGCGGAAGAGTATGGTGGGCAAGCCTATCACGGAGATTCACGGTGGTGGTGGTGGTTGATGAAGATGCAACCGTCCTAAGTAGCCTAAACACCTTAGGAGACTCGAATCACAACTCAAACAACCTCAAATGCAAAGGGAACAAAATTGGTTAGGTTTGAAGTCGGTGGTGGCTATCACGGAGGATGTGGTGGAAGCCCTAGGCAAACTTGCCAAATTTTCAAAAATTTTATGGAGTCAAATGGTGGTGGTAGTATTTTTATGGGAAGGGGGATGTCAATAGCTTCAAAACGAGCTAAAGAACGTCAAAATCGGAGTTCGGATGAATTAGTAATGGACAAAACAAAAATCAGCCGAAGTCTGAAACTACAGGTTACGGACGTCCGTAAAAGGTCGGACATCCGTAAATTCAGTTCGGGTTAGGGGTTCCGGTCGTCCGGAAAAGGTCGGACGTCCGGTCGTTCAGGGCTCGGACGTCCGTAAAACTCCGGTCGTCCGGTGGGTCGGGTCAACTCGAAAATTGAGATCCGGGGCGCGATTTTGGGCTGAAATTGGTGATTTGAGTCAAAATTCGCGGGATTTTGTGGATGAAAGACGGGGAAACTTGGGGAAATGCTAGATCCACTCGAAACCAAGCAAATCCATGGATCAAAATCAACAAAACATCATCAAACAAACAAATCACAAAAAAATTGGGGCTATTTTTGGTGGGGATTTTCGGTTTAAGCAAGAACACAACAAAATCAAGCTAGAAAAAGAGGGGTAGGGGCTCCAAAACGTGATCAACGTGGCTCTTGATACCATATGATGTAGAGCGGAACCCTATGTGGATGATCTTTCACGTTTGGAGAGAATCCCTACGAGGAACACGAAGAACGAGCGGAAGAACACGAGGAAATCACGGGGAGGAACGAGGGAAAACACTCAACCAACAAGGAATCGGTCACACAAATGCTAGATCAAAGAACACAAAGGGAGATACATGATTCAAGGTCAACAAAGGACGATACAAACGGTAGCCGTTCTTCTCCGTGAGGAGGTCTTGATGATGGTCTTCTCCGCAAAGGGAGGTCTTGAATCCAAGGTGGATCGTCTCCGAAGAGGGGCTGCGGTCTCTCTCGTGGAGTAGATCCGGTATGGATGAGCGAAGCTCTATCTAATGAGCTAAATCAACGCTAACCTAGAAAGGTGGGGAAGAAAGAGTATATATAGTCTAGGGGGCGAAGGGGTACAAGGGCTACGGCCCCAAACAAAGTCAACACCCAGGCGTCGGACGTCCGGAGGTCACCGTCGTCCGGAGGCTCGACATGGTCGAGACGTCGGAGGTCTTGGACGTCCGTGGGTCGAGTTGAGCGCGTTCGGTCGGACGTCCGTAAGCGGTCGGACGTCCGTAGATTCCATTCGGTGCCTAGCTGCGGACGTCCGGGCGTCGGTCGTCCGTGTCTTTGGAGAGGTGTCGGACGTCCGGAGTCTTCGGTCGTCCGGCCGCTGAGACTCCGCAGCTCCGTCTTTTCCGTCTTCTCTTCGAGGCTTCCCTCGCGGATGGTGTAGGTGTTCCTTGGCGCTTGCACTCCTCCTCCTCGTCCGTGAAGCTCGGTCATACCTATGCATGCACCCGAGTGGAGTGTCAAGTAGTATACCATCCTCGAAGGGTCAAGTGAACACGTGTAAAGGAGAAGATTCACCTTTATGTATGAGAAGTAGAGGTCGACGTGTCACTTGTCAAGCGGACTCTTGACATGGTGATGACCGTGGGATGCTCCGCATCATCCCTTCCCCCTTGGAAAGGATCCGACCTCGGATCGAAAACCAAATCACCATGGGAAAGAGATGGCGGTGCCGTGTCAAAGTGGTCGATCACCAAGCTCTCGTCATCTTGAAGCTCGAAATGGGCACTCTCCAATGTCGCGCCATCTTGTGATTCCTTCAAAAGGAGTAAATAGAACAAACACTTGGAAAAAAAATGTGGTTAGCGTTAGTGCAAAACCAAGCATTCAAGAGGTGATTCACCAAACAAGTGTTGTCATCAAGCATAGCATAGGGTGTGACAAAGGATTGTGACATGGCATGTAAGCATATCAATCGAGCACAAGCAAAAATATCATGGGAACAAGCATGTAAATGTGAGGTAGAGATGCAAATATGTGTGATAAGAGCATAAGCATCCACCTCAAGGTTATAGCAAGCATGCATAAAGCGCTCGACAAATGGTCGATGGTAGGCATAGGAAGTATTCACAACACCAAATAAAATGAAGTGTCTAAACACATGGGTCAAGTGCAAGACAATCCAAGCATAATGTGCATAGGGTGTAGTGAATATAGTGTGGCGCTCAACGCAATAGAAAGAGCAATTATTCATCATGTGTGAGGCAAGCAAGTCAAGCATGTAGCAATCAATGGGACATGGCATATGTGAAGTAATGACATTGTTGCAACCAAACATATGAGAGGAGCAAGTAATCCAAGTATTGGATGCAACACACAAGGTACATATATCATGATGCATGGGAATGTGATAATGGCAAGTCGAAGCAAGATCTCTACTAAGTGCGCAATCAAGTGGTCCAAGATGACCAATAAGTCTCACGGTGTAAGCAACACAAGTAGTATGATCCATAATATCCATGCTCAAGAAAGATGTTACCTTGAAGGCATGTCCTTGTGCCTTCTTCACAATGCCGAGCGCAAGCAAACACGGTGTAGAAGCGAGTCGTGGTAGAATGTTTGAGGCTCGCTCTCAAGAGCTCGAGTGGTCAACTCACGTGAAGTGGAAGTCGACACAAAGTCCAAGTATCCTACACATGCACAAAACAAAACAAAGAGCGATGTGCATGGTAGATAAACACATCATCCATCATGATGGTTCTCATCTTTTGCACAAAACCATTAGAAGCACAAGTGCATGAATAATATGATGCAACAATGGCTAAATTCATGGCACTAGGTATATGGTGCAAAGAAGTAAGACAAGCATGCTTCACAAAATTATGTCAAAATCTCCAAATATATGCGAGAATGCTATGGGGGCAATCTCATGAGCAAGAAGAGAATCATTGTTGCACTCAATACATGGCAAATCATCTAGCATGAGGAGGCAACACATAGAGATATATGACAAGATGCAATATGAATCATGTGCAAAGCATATAGATGGTTGTCATCAACCGCATGAAATGAGCAAGTATGAATCATTGGTGATGCAACATAAGCAAGCATTGTAATCAAGTCGTGCAAACTAGTGGAGCGAAGATGCAACACACTAGAGTAAAGCATGGCAATCATGTCATGTGAGCAAATAATAGGCATAGGGAGTGCACATGACATATCGCATAACACGAACACAAAGCAAGATGAAAGTATCATCATAGGAATGGTGCACAAAAGAAACATGGCAATAACAAGCAATATCTCCACCAAGCTTGCAAATACACGTACAAGTATCAATCATCATGTGTAATGCAAAGCATGGGTCACAAATGCATGTCAAAGGTATAGGAATGAGCATATCATGCAAAGTGAACATGGCAAGATGGGCATATGATATGTAATGAACAACAACCCATAACCATGTTAGGGCCATGTAAAAGAGATCTTGTGAAGTGTTTGCTGCAAGTGAGCGGTGGGAAAGGCAATCCATGGGATCCCAAGTCATCATTGCTCTCTAGAGCTCGTTTTGTCAACTCGTGGGATTGCGAGTTCGACAAGTATTCATGGGTACCTACACAAAAGAGACACAAACCAAAGAAATTGTGCGCGTGGTAAATGTACACATCATCCATCATGATGTGTATGTGCACGTGTGAGTTAGCACAAGATAAGCATCGCTCAAAGAAATTTGATGCATGGTATAAGAACATGTCATCCATCATGAAAGAATAGTTATTATGTATGACACGATGGGGACACAAATTGAGAATGCAAGTATATGGCACATCAATATCATGTTTATTCATGGGGAGCATATGGTGCACACAAGTATTGGGATCATGCAATGGATAGGATGAATCAAAATCTCCCAAAATGTATGAGAAACTATGGGGTCTCCTCATGAGCAATATCGGAAACATCACATGGAGAAAATGGACAACATCCAAAACAATGCATATCCGAAGCTAGGTGGTCATGGCATGGCATATGAGATAAATGATGCAAAGGAAGCATATCAATATCATCACAAGAAAAACAAAGGAACCCAACCCAGGCGGGCTTTCTTTTTCACAGGGTAGTAACCAAACAAGCGTGCATGAAATCCAGCCACAACCCCAGGCCACGCAAAAGATGCTCACGACGCAAGCCAAACTGGCCTTATATCTCCCTGGTTCACACATACACATGTCTCGCTCACAATCCAACACTCTCCGCCCTTGTTCTCTCTCCATGTGACACGCACCCCCCTAAGTACCATAATCCCTCACTCCATCATCGGCTTTGTTTGGATCCATGGGTTAGAGTTAGTTTGGGTTAGTTTGGAGTCAACTAACCCAAAAAGATCCAAACAGGAGGGTTAGTTTAGGTTACATGCATCTAACCCATCCAAAAAAAACTAACCCATCCAAGAGGTGCTTATTTGGGTTAGTTCTTCTCGGGACCACTAATAAACACTTTTTTCTCTCACTCTCCCATAGCAGATCCTCCCACTTCCTCGAAGCTTCTCGTCCTCTCCTCCCTCCCTCTACTTTGCCAGTGAAGGTGCCTCGCCGTATCCGCGCTCCATCTAACCCTGCCATCCAAACACCTCTTTACTTAGAGTTAGTTCAGGGTTAGAATCTAACTCTGACCTCTAACTGAGTTAGAGTATCCAAACAGGGCCATAGGCGCAAGCACTCCCCCCTCCTAAGTATTATTATCTCTTACTAGCCATCAGGAACACACGTATTGTCTCCTTCCATCCATACGTCTATCTCGATATCTCTCGGGGCATCTTCTATCGCGCACACACCTTGTCACTCGATCTCCCACCCATGTAGTCCCATCACGATCTCCAGGGGATCTCTCTATGACAAACATACACTCTCTCCTCCCCATGTCTACATTTTCTCCGCACGTCTCTCTCGACCTCTCTCCCTTATTTGTCAGACCCCTCTTGGCCACGTGCTAGGGGTCTTCCTCTCTTGGTTCCAAACAACCACACACTATCTCCTCACCTAGCCTCCGTTGTCGAAGATGCATGTGTGATATGTTTGCATAAGACACGCACGCCTTTTCTCCACTTTCATCGTGTGTTGTCCATGTCTCTTTCACACACACACACTTTTTTCACTCTCTCTCTCTCTCTCTCTCTCTCTCTCTCTCTCTCTCTCTCTCTCTCTCTCGTTAGGGACTCATCCGTCCATAAGCATATGGATGTTTTGAAAAGTCAAACCTCGGAAAAGTTTGACCAGGTATATGTGGAGAAAAATATTTACATCTGGAACGATCATTAGATTCATCACAACATATACTTACTTCATACTATCATTTATCTTTGGTATTGCAGATATAAGTAATTTCTTTATAAACTTGGTCAAAGTTTCAAAAGTTTGACTTAAAAAATGTTGTAACTACATTATGGAGCGGAGGAGTAGCTCTCTCTCTCTCTGCTATCTCTCACGGGCCTCCTCTCACTTGAACTCTCTATACCGACGGATTATCGCTCCTTGTGTCAGATAGCTCAAATATAGTTTTTAGTTGACGGTCAACCAATCCACATGCTGCGTTGTCAGCTCGGGTTCTGATCTTGGTGTGCTGGCCCATGTGACGGTGGGTGAAAATAAGTAAACTAGAGGCAAACTTCTTGCACGCGAAGGGCCTTTTCGCGCACAATTCACCACTGCTGCGGCGGCATGCATGAAGGATGCACTCGCGCACCCAGCATACAACACACACCAACACACGTGTACACCGGCGTCGCCGCCGGTTGAGATGGACGGCGAGGCAGCCAACAAGCGGAGGCGGCTCGAGCCAAAACCGCATCCGGCGAGCCTGGACTTCATCAGTAGCCTCCCCGACGACATGCTGCTCGTCATCATCGGCCTCTTCCCCACCAAATCTGTTGTGCGGACCGCCCTGCTCTCCCGGCGGTGGCGCCCCCTCTGGCGCTGCGTTCCCCTCAACCTCACCGGCGACAGCTGCCTCTACGACGGGGATTGCGAACGCATGGCCGCAGTCTCCAAGATCCTCTCATCGCACCCTGGGCCAGCCAGACGCCTTGACATCTGCATGTTCAGTACCAACTGCAAGGTCCAAGCCAAGTTCGACGAGTGGTTCTTATCCCCCGCCCTAGATCAGCTCGAGGAGCTCAGCTTTGAAGCTGGACGATGTCGCTCTCTGCCGCCGTCCATGCTCCGCCTCACGCCAACGCTGCGCGCGCGGCTTCAGCTCCTGCTATCTTCCCAGTTAATGTCGCGCCGCCCTTCTTCTCCCTCAACTCAAGCAGCTCGACCTCTTCGACGTTGTCATCTCGAAGAAGGCTATGGAGCACCTGCTCCGTAGCTGTACTTCGCTCGAGTACCTTCGTCTTGAGCAGATCCACGGGTTCATTAGCCTCCTCATCGCCTCGACGAATCTCCGATGGATTTATGTGTCTTGCTAACCTTGCAACAAGACATCAATTGGGAAGAGATCACTCCAGCTGTTCCATGTTATGGTCATTGAGAATGCGTCTTTCCTTGAGAGATTGCTTGTATCGGATCTAGAAGGTCCAACAAAATCAGGGTCATTGTGCGCGAAATTGACAGCGTTGGTGTATTAAATCGCCAAATTCTCGAACTCTTTATTGGATCCGTAATCGTCCGGTACATCACTCATCTTCTTCTCCGTCTTCTTGAAATTCACATTTTAAATTTCTTCTTGATGTATTCTGACCGTCTTCGAAAATGATTCCCACAAGCTTGATCCAGGTCCATGCGCATAGTGAAGATCTTAGCACTAAAATCTATCGGCCCCAATCTGGATCAAGTTGTTGGACTCCTTACATGCTTTCCATGCGGGAGAAGCTACTCATCGAGGTGAAACTTCTTTCCTATTAGTAAACGGTAATCTGGCGTAGCTCAATTTTTTCGTAATTTTCCCAAATTACGATGACAAGTGTAGTGTTCAAAACTACATCTCGCCTTTGCACCGAAAGAAATGTTTTTAGTATTTTTTTCTCACGTGATCACTGCATCATTTTTATTCTGTACTACTCTAGTAACTTAGACTACTCCGATAACTCTATGGTTACCCTAAGGGCAAGTACTACCTCCGTCTGGTTTACTCTTCCAATTTTGTAGTATCAAAATTTGACCATAGATTTAATCGACAAAATGTTAATGCATGTCACTAAGAACTATATCATTGGATTAGTATTTGAACATAATTTCAAATGGTGTAATTTTTAGTGACATGCATTGGCATTTTCTTAGGTAAATCTATGGTCAAAATTTTATACTAAATCTGAGTAGTATTCCTCCGTCCCAAAATTCTTGTCTTACATTTGATTAGATACGGATGTATCTAACACTAAAATGTAACTAGATACATCCGTATTTAGACAAATTTAAGACAAGAATTTTGGGACGGATGGAGTACAAAAGTGGGCTATGTAGGCCAAAACACATGCCAAATTCACTTGTGATGCATTTGGCATCGATGCCCCTCCATTGCTCACCTGGTGCCCCAATCTGGATCACCTACTTTGCTCCGGTGCCAACTTAACTCACGCAGTGAAAAAACACTGCGTGGGAGAGAGAGAGGACCGAGGCAATAAAAAACACTTGTTTGGGAGAGTGAGAGGCTGGTGTAGTTGGTTTGGTTGATTTGTTTATACATGTGGGTCTGTGTGCACAGCGGTGGCCAACTCTCTCACATCGCGAGAGCGGTGCCAAAATCTTTTGATTTGACATCGATGCGTATTATATGGCATAATTTTGTGAAATATGGCATCGGCCACATAGTGGAAGGCAACAAATGCCCAAGCCTTTCATGTGCTCCTAGTTAAATGAGAGGAAACAGAAAGATAGAGAGAGAGAGAGTGAAAAATATCACTTGCCAGCCAACCCTATCGTATGAGCGAATGATATTGGTACCTCTTGATGACATGGTAATCTTGTGCAGCCAGCTGCTCTAATATGTTCTCTTCTTTTCCAGATAAAAAAAGACCCGAAAGTGAAAAATGTTCTGCACTATAACAATCTCATCGAATGCCTTGATCTCCATCTTACGAAATTGATTTGATCGACTACCGAGGCAGCACATCCGAGATTAAATTGGCGAGTTCTTTGTTACGGAGGAGAGTGTGCTCAAGGTAATGAGGTTTGGCGTTCTCTGGCGCAACAATGAATGGCGTGCTGATCACATAGCGTCTAAGCCTAAATGACAAAGTCTCCTGAAGCTGAATTTGTTTTGAGACATCAAGTGGCGGAGACTCGAAAACTTATTTTCCCATTAGTGACTTGTCGAGGCGGTGGATTTTAGTTTGTGCGATAACGCTGCATCCACCTAAAATGCGAAAGTTCTTACGTAAACTTCCTAGTAATTCCCTCTTCCTAGGTGCAGCATTACTCCTAACATTTGTAATATCAGTTTGAAACTTGTAATATTGCCGTGTCCTATTCCTGCGTTTTCAAAATCCTGCGAATCAAACAGGTCCTGAGTTGGTGATGATGTTGTGCCTCCCATCTTTCACCAATAGCCGTCGGATCTAGATCTGGCGCATGCAAACCAAGCTTCTCCATTTTTGCAGAAAGATGCCCGCACTTGTTCCCTATTTACAGACAACTCCTTGTCTCTCACAATCAGCCTTATCTCCTCCCCACCACATCTAGAAGGTCGTGGAAAAATCTGGCGCGATGGCCGCTGCCGGAGCCGTCCACCCCCAATCTTGGTGTTCCGTGCAATGCACGTGCATCTACGCACGGGAAATTATGTCGAACAGGGCTAGTTGTAAGCAGGCTAGCTCTACAGCCATGATGATAGTGACTGCAGACGGTGAGGCTGACTATGGTATGCGAACACGGCGCCTATACTCAGTGTCATCTCCGTAGCGAGGTCTTGTCACTTCACTTTGTGAGGAGCAGCACGTAATAATTTGACCAACAGGTAGTACATTGCTAGTACTCCTAGGAGTACTACATTGGTAGTACTACTACTAGTACTAGTAGCACCACCGTCTGGATTTAGGAGTACTACCACGTCCATCTGGATTTTAGTATTTGACTAGCAATATCTAGTAATGCATGTCACAAAAATGTACTACTCCCTCGTAAATAAATACTATGGTGACAACCTCTTGACCTTGGTGGTCTGAGACTGCCCGCCGTCACGGGAGAATGTCCACTTGAGGTCGCTGCCACAGTAAGCGCTGGCGCAGACAAGACACCATCGACATAATCACCCACGTCTACGCGCATGCAAGAGGAGGACGATAGGACGCTGGCCTTCTTGGACCGCAGGGCAACCTTGGACGGCACTGTTTAGAAGCACGTTGAGCTCGCCCCCAGCGCCGCTGCTCCTCACACGTCGGTAGGTGACCCGGCGCATTAGGGCGTGAGGATGTCGTTGATGGATCCGCATGTATTTTTATCTTTCCGTCAAATCCATGTAGTAGTATATGATACTACAGTAATTATCTTACCTTTCGCATCAACTTCATAATTTTCGTACGTACTCCATGCATGAGCGGCGCGAACCAAACTTCTCATTACTCTGTCGATCGCGCCATGGAGCGAATCAAATTTTACAAATTCACGAGTTCAAAGGAAAAGCCTGCCGTGTTAGCGTCGCACCCCACACGGTTGGTCGACACGCCGCTCAAGCGGGAATCGTGTGGTGTTGCATTTTCACTTACAAGTGGGACCGTAGTTGAGCAAACCGACTATCGGCAAACCCCATCCAGCGCGACCGCGATGGCTGAAAAACAGGAGGAGAAGAGATGGTTGTAGCACGGACTCCAAGAAAATTGGTGTCGGATGGGACTCGTGTAGGTGGCGGTGCCGTCTTGCTAGGCGTGAATGCTAGTTATGGCCCATGCCACCCCACTATATCGATCCTATATCGAGTGCGTAGAACAAATATCCTGCAGTCCGTGCTCGGCACTCTGTATCTCTCTTCTCGGCCAGCCCGGGACGCGTGGAGCCCATCGTCTGCTTGCTCACATGCGGTCCCACATGCCGATGAAAACGCATAGCGGACCCATGAACCTGCACATCTTTCACCTCGGCGTCTTTGGTGATGAAAAACAAATCAAGAAAGATCTTCGGTGGCGCTTTTGGACTTACTCAGGAGTAGTAAGATTCTATTTACGATTTAACCCAAGATGCACATATCGTGGCTTCAACTACCATCTATTTTCTTTCATGACACGATCTGGATCTTTGGATGTCCCACGTGTCGGCAAAAGGAGGAAGAACCCACCAAATCTTACATTGTGCTCTCGGATTAGACTAGTTGTGCTAACTTAAAATTTTATTGTGTACTCCTCCGTTCCAAAATACTTGACTTCCATTTGTCCAAAATGGATGTACCTATATACTAAAACATGTCTAGATACATATATATTTTGACAAATAGAAGGCATGTATTGTGCAGCGGAGGAGTAGAATGGATGCAAGTTTTTGTATTGGGAAGAAGAGTGCATCCATATATTGATAGGCGCAATTTAGTAGATGTTCTATCACTTTTAGCTATACAGAGGCTATAGATGAGATTAGTGCACTTGTTGATACTCCTACTTGGTATGCATGTTGCTGCTTAGGCGCAGAGAAAAAGCGGATCGGAGGAGTACTAGAATAGAGGCTAGACATGAGACTAGATGTGAGGAAACAACGTCTACTTCTTTACACTCGAAGAAGAAAGAAGCCGCAAGATCGAGCCTCCATGCAGATCAACAATGAATGCATCGAGAAGGCACTAATCGAACTTACGGGAGTAGTAAAATGTATTCTTGTGGTTCTTGTTTTCTTTGGCCTTGCTTTTCTAGTCAAAATTATCGTTGGAGTTAAATGCAAAACGGAGGTCCGTTTGGGGTCGTGCGTTGCAGTTGGCCTTACAAGTGGGACCACAGTTAAGAAACCGACTATCGGCAAACCCCCACCTCGCCGCTTGTACGATGGCTGAGTTAGAAAACGATGAGGTTGAAGAGATTGCTCTATACGGACTCCAAGAAATATGGTGTCGGATGGAAGTTGTCTTTGGTGGCGTGTGTCGTACTCCTGGACGTGAATGCTTGTTCTGACCCATGCCACCCTACTACTCCTACTACTTACTACTCCCTCCGTTCCTTGATATAAGGTGTATACATTTTTGAGAAAAAGACCAAAATATAAGGTGTATTGCATTGCACCACTCATTTGGATAATTTTTTAAGGGATTTGTTTACATTTACTTATATAGGGCAAGCTCCTCTATTTTCTCATGTCAATTAGTTACGTATAATCTCGCCCAAAACTTGTGAAATTTTCCCTCCATGTGCGTTCTTTAATTTTCGTGCAAAAAACTATACACCCTATATTTAGGAACGGAGGGAGTATATATTACTACTAGTATCGAGGATTCGAGGTGCTGGTTACGTAGTACAATATGGCTACAGTAAAAACACCCGCACGACGCGCGAAACATGTGAAGCTAGTACAAATAATGTACTAATATTGTTGATTGGCCTCATCCGATAACCTGTTGCAATGCACGTACAATTATGTATTCGGAAAATATTTTTTTGCCTCGTCGCACCACTCACTCACAGAAGCAACTCGAAAGCCATTCATAAATTTAGTAAGTTTATCACAGGCATATCATTTTATTACATACAACAGGTCATCAACCCACATCAACAACGAGGATACGTTATAAATACTAAAATTTTCACCACACAACAAATAACAAGCAATGAAATGAACTTCAACTCAACCATTCCTCGGCGTTGGAAACGCTTGCTTTGAACCACAAGTGATTCTCTGGGATGGGCCATCCATTGTCGATCTGGAGACCAACACAGGACTGATCATCCAGGCTGAAGCGGCCTACTATATCGATGCCGTGGTAGGGAACCACCCAAATGTCCGAGGTATAGACATAGTTGCTTCTCATAAATGGTAGTAACGTTGTGTCAACAGCAGTTGGATCGCCTTTCACCATCATTGGATAGTTTTGTCCAAGGAAGACCGAGTTTTCTCCAAGACTATCAATTCTGTACCAGGGAGAAGGAGTTGGCGCTACACACTAGTATCCATCCCGAATACCATGCAGCGGGTGTTGGAATAGGTCGGAGAGTGCGACCATGGGGACTACACCTGCTTCCTTAGCGATAACATCATCGATGGGCTGTATACACACGAGAGGTGATCCATCGGAATTAGTTGCGGCGCCAAATAGTATATAGGCGTTGCTCGTCCTCATGCTCGTGATCATCACCATCATCATCTCCCCTTGGTTATAAAAATCTTCAAGTATAGGTGGTGGAATGTTCATAGGACCTTGGAAACACAAGAAGAAGGTTAATTAGTAAGGCTGGCCATAGTGGGGTAACATAAGTAGTATCATGCACTTGGGACTGCAAACATGCTTATGTGGCGGGCAATTAAGGAAGAGAGAGATGGTTATAGTAACATAGGTAGATACCTTAACATAATAAATGTGATGCTACTATGTGTCATGCATGGCAATAAATGAGACCACCTATGATACTAATCTAAGATACTATGCACTAAAGGGAAACTTACTAACCCGCATGCATGTGGATGAAACAATTATAATTACGGTGGAACACAAACGTACCAAAACAACGAGGATGCCATGCAAAAACAGTGCCACGAGTGGTGGCAGCAAACACAAGGCCCTCGTCTTGAATTGCATCACAGTACTCATCCGTATATAGAAACTGATTTTTGAGCAATATCCATCCACTCAAACCACTGAGGACGGCAACAAGCTTGTCGAAGATAGCAACAACTTCATAGTTGTTGTAATTCCAAGAGCGGTTGGGGACTCAAGAAATTTCTATCTTCCGTAGAAGACAGTCACCATGATTGTATTTGAACGTGCGTACAATACGGTGTGCTCAACCTCTCGGCAGTCTACTGAGATTTTTGGAAGTGGAACCCTATCACGAGTATACACATTCACAAGTTCCCACTCGCAGTTGGACCCAATGTAAACAACCCAATATCCATTTGCGCCTGCCCAAGCCTTTCCCTCAAGCGATGGCATCTTAACATCATACGTATCATTATCAAGCGGCATCAACTTGCACAGGGCGAGGCCTCCGTCGTGACGGCGCCAGTCATCAGGGTCACGGTGAAGAAGATAGGGGAGATCAAACCGCTCCTTGACTCTTGGGTTCCTTGTAATGATGTTATTAGTTGAGTCGAGAATGGGCTTGAATGAACCTGCCATGCTAGCCGAGGTGATGACGTCGCACCGATCAATGAGTTCCTCCACCACGTCATCTTTCAGATCGGGGCAAGAATAACGGGGTTGTTTCCGTCCTGTTCCCTCCATGGAGAAGACGATCGAACAATGGCAGAAGAAAGGGTGATGGGCTGAAGGAAAATGGAGGAGGGAGAGGAAGAGCATGCGACAACAGTTCCAAATCGAGAGGGAAAGGCGAAGAGTCGGTGGACGGTTGCCAGTTTGCCACGGTTCACGAAGGGGCGCCCCGGCCTACACGTCAGTTCGGAAATACTCCTACTAGTCGTCGTAGTCTCACTAATATGTGGAACGGGACCACATGTCAACAAAACATGGTGTGTAATTTCTCGTGCAAAATGGGATCTGGCCGCGTTGGCCCAGGTGCCGCATTAGTTATCGACCTTTATTTTTTTAATGGCGTGCCGTTCAGTTTTGAAACACGACTAAGCGGTGCTGCTGTCGCAGAGAAAATATAAACTACTCTACCACTACTCCACCTCCAGTACTAGTAGTATAAAGAAGATATATAGGCTAGAGCTTGAGCGCTTTCTTGCTAAGGGCTGCCCACTTTCTTCTCACACTACCACCCTCTCTCGGATCTAAAAAGACAGCCCTCTCTCCTCCTCACCGATGGTCACAGATCCGCCGGGAAGAAAAGGGCGTGCAGCGTTGGCCTTTTCGTCGTCGGGCGAGCGAGGTCACGACCGACGACAAGGTCGTGCTCTCGACCTAAGCGCCCAGCAGGATGGCCTCCGTCCCCAAGCTTCGTTGTCGTAGTGTGTGCGGAGGACGACGACCACGAGCGAAGCCACTTTCCGTCGACCCTCAGGTATGCTACCTCTTTTCGAACCATACCCTTGTTCTATTGCTCCATCTGGCACGTTGTTGCATATGGATCTTTTTCCACTCCACCATCTTCCCAATTTGCTATCCTTTGCTCTGCTGGCCACGCAGACAAAAACCATAATTTGCACTATTAAAGGACACCCTACTTCATGCGAGACTAATGCATGTGCAGGTTGAATAAGGAAAGGAAGGAGACTGTCTTGTCCAAGAGCGTAGGCATCGAACCGCATCTAGGTTGAAAAGGGAAAATCAGTAGCTAAGGAACGAGTCTCGTGTCTCTTAGTTGAAGAAGGATAGAAAGGCATGACAACGCAATAGAGAAAGACAGGTCGATCGGTTTGTTGTCCTCACATAGGAAAAAGGTGGCTAAAGAGAACAAAAATGGGACGTAATCCACATATGCTGCCTGGATATTTGTTGCTCTGGGCAACCATACCTCCCTCACCACTCTGCGTCCGTGGAGGTACATCGTACTAGTGCGCCCACTGTCCGAATGGGCCTCCCGTGCTCTTATTGCCACTTTTTTTGCTGTTAGTATAACGCTAGCAGTCAAGTCAAGCAATGCTACTGCTAAAGTGATGCCACATTTAACTAATGCCGCTCTTAGTCTAATGCCACAGATAAATTTAAGCAGCACCATTTAATGTCACTGGATCATTTCAGGGTTAGCTGTTGATTGTGGATGTATTAAAGATTTTTCAGCTAAGGCATTCTAATCTTTGTTGCACAGCCAAGATACCAACGATGAAACTTATTACTACCTTCAGATTTTTGTACTTAATAATGCTTATAGATTACATACCTCACTTTCATGAGATAAGTTAATTTTTTGTACAGTGTCACCAAAATGCCAAAGCGCTGATGTCATTTTATTTTGGTTAAACCGCATGCACAATTATGAAGACAAGAGGAAAGGTCAAGAGGGCACCTCCTCCTCCGGCTGTTCTCTTGATTAGCTTCGATCAAGTTTTTATGTTTGATCAATTATCAAGATTGGGATAGCAATTTTAAGGTCCCCGAGTTCGAAATGATATTTACCTTGGAGGTACATGGTTTGCAATTTTTTGTCTTGTCATTAGTTAGTAATGCTAGTTACCTTCAGACTTCAGTATTTGGTTTAATGCTCATGCACAGCTAGTATACCAATCTGAAACTTGTTACCTTTACATTTTGTATTGTTAATTCTTATAGAAACCTTCCGATGCTAGAGTTTATTGAAATCTGTTCAAGAAAACCATTGAATTGTACCCTATAATAAACTAACTACTCTCTTGTTGCACTAGCCAATTGGATTAGTGTATATTTGTAGTATTCGAATGGTGTTGCATTAGCGTATGGACATAAATAAAGTGTGGCAAGCTTTCCCAAATATGTGCTCAAGAAAACTACTACCTGTTTTTCTAAATACTAGACGTTTGGGTACTTTAAATTGAACCACGAAAACGTCTTATATTAAGGAACAGAGGGTGTAGAGTTCACTCAAATTATCCCGTAAAGCTAGTCACACCTTTGTTAAAATTAATGTTCATTATGTTATCGGAGGAGGTCTCAGATGTTTGTCTCTAATGCTGTCTACTACATACCCGACATCATGATGTAATGTTAAGTCATTTCCTTTTGTATAGTGTCACTAAATTGTCAAAGCGGTGATGGCATTTTATTTTAGTAGAACTGCACAAAATTTGCTTAAAAGAAGAGGAAAGGTCAGAATGGCTCAGTTTTTCGAAAAAAACTATGTATGCCTTCCTGACATCAGCCGTTGTTGCTTTATTTATTCCTTCAAACAGGTGGTTAGAAACAGTCTTGCTACCTTTTCCCATTATGAAATTGGAATGCCTATATTTGTGAGTCTATGCTTCAACTAGTGCCACTTTTATAGTAATCACACTTTCAATATCTATGCAAACAGGGATGCTCGATTTTAGTGGAGCTGCACAAAAGTCCAACTGGTTCAACATTAGGAGCATGTTTTTTTCCAAACCTTTATATCCAATTGGTGGCACTATGAGCTGTTCATTACGAAGGTACATGGTTTGCTACTATCTTGCTACTCTTTTTGTACTGTCATTAGATAGTAATACTAGTGGTTTGCATGTGAATTTATTGGCAGGGTGGACCTACATTGGAGGTGCAGGACAGGATTCAAAGATTGGACGCTCAATTTCGATTGTATCGATTTCACCTCTTCCATCACTGCGAACATGGTGTGGTGTATGTTTACTAGCTGCTTGATAAACGGGCAGACAGAGATGTCTGCCCGTTGCTATTTGGCAAATAAACAAAGTGTCTGCAATTTTGGTTGAACTGCACAAGAGAATAGTATAGTCACTGCATGCAATGCCATTTGAAAATAGACACAAAGATTGGATAGTCACTTCATGGACTGCAGAAAAGTAATCTTGTACTATTTACTTGCCAACACTAGGTGCTTCATTGCTTTGGTCTGATTATACAATGGGCATCATTTTCCCTAAATTAAAGTTTGTATTCCGAAAATAGTCTCGCGGTGTGATCGAGAGAAGACCAAATCATATTGCGGTGGATGTTCCTCCATCATGTGTGTTCATTCTCATGGTTCCAGTGTTGGTGAAACCACTTACGTTTGCAAGAGGAATTGTAGACTTCACAAACAAATTTGTCTTTCGATCATCTTGAATGTTGGCCAAGAAGAAGCATCCATGTTAGTAGGAAGAACAGATGTTTTTTCCAGATCTTTGCTTTTGGAGCTACATATTTGTATATGATCTGTGAATCATTGAGATGCACTAACATGTTGATCTTATGTATGGGAATCGTACTAGTTAGTTTTAGTTGCGACGCAAGATCCGAAGTGGCTGATCTTTCTTTTGGAGCTACATATTTGTATATGATCTGTGAATCATTGAGATGCATTACAGTTACTTATTTCTGTTCGCTCAGTGTTTACAAGTTACTGATCCATCACTAGCTAGGCTACAAATGCGCTCCTAGCAGTTTTATTTGCGACGCAAGATGCAAAGTGGCAGTTTTTTGAATAAAAATTCCTACCTCTGAAGAAACTGACAAGCTACACTATCGATCCTACACGGTTAAAAATGCCTACCTCTGAATGACAAGCTAAACTATCGATCCTACACGGATAAATAGCGGATCACGCACGTACTACCTCCTTTCCGGTTTGCAGGGCTCAATTCAAGAAACGACCTACTCGATCCTACATGAATAAATAGCGGATCACGCACGTACTAGTACCTCCTTTCCGGTTTGCAGGGCTTAATTCAAACCTCTCACCAACCAAGGTACTCCCTCCGTCCGGGTTTATTAGTCCCGTGAGCAAAGCAGCAAGACCAAGGCATGGCAATAATTATCGGCATGCAGAAGTTTAAGCCTAATTAATTCCAGCAATTTAAGTGGCTGCATGTGTGCCCTCGGCTGCGACTCGTTGCATGCTCCTTCGCGTCTTGCTGCGGCGATTACGAGTGCTGCATGCAGCCGGCCGTAATTAAGGAAGCTAACGATGCGAAAAAGATCGCTTTAATTGTTGCGGGCTTTTAAATCCGTGAAATCATTATTGACAAGGAGGAGATGATTCGAGTGCACTCATTTGACCGCCATGCGGTGTGCGACCCGAGCGGGGCCGGGGCGGCATAGTCATAATTTCAGTTTCCCTAGTTTTCCACGGCAAGTCTGGCGCTAAGCCATTATGCATTGAATTCCGATGACCGTCGCGCTACCTTCACCCTATAAGTACTGTTTCCGGCCTTCTCGGTGCCACCGTGAGCCAACTCGCCATATCCTCATAAGCCCCCACCGGCTGGCGTCGCTCTCCACGTCCGCCATGCCCCCGCCCGTCATGGTGGCGGCGCCGAGGCGGTCACCGCGGAACTAGTGTTCGGTTTTTCACGGAAGGCGAGCGGAGGATGAGGCATTCTATCTGTCTTTAGATGGCAATGCGCAGATCGAGGAGTTGTTGGAGCGCGACCGCATGGTGGAGGAGCAGGATTTGTTGGAGCGCGACCGCCTGGCGGAGGAGCAGCGCATTGGAACACCCCAAGAATCATGCTACAGTAATCCCCTCTAAATGATGCCTAGTCATCATTGTTACTGTTGCTAATCTCACTTTGATTCTATTCCAGTCCAAATCTCAACTTCAAATTATAGTCAAAATTCTAAATTGCACAAACATGAAAACTAAAATGTTCATCATGTGGCAAATATCCTTTTGACAATATTGGTGGTGAACCAACATTTTTGTAAAGCGTTTAAATGCCCTAAGCTAATTAAAACAATGGCTAAAACATTGTTTAAATGCCTTTTTGTTTTATAAAAATGCTAAGCTAAGTTAGTTATCTACCAAACTAATTTTGGCAGTAGTCTAAATTATAATAATAATTTAGGTTCAAGCTTTGTATTTTATAAAATTGTTTTGCCTTTTGTTTTTTTTAAAGAAAGCAAAGAAGTTTCAAAAAAAAAGAAGGAAAAGCCCCCCCTCAACTGGGCCGATTGGCCCAGCTGGCCACCCGCACCCCCCTTGGGCCTCAGCCCACATGGCCGACCAGGCCGACCAGCTCCCCTCCGCGTCGTCTTCCTTTGTGCGGCGGCGATCGAGCGCCCGTGCCCATGATCGCCGCCCGACCATTTCGCCGCCCCACGCCAAGGGCAACAGCCGAGGATAAGGACGAGCCCAACCCCCTCGACCTCGTCCTCGTCAGCCCCCCTCCCCTCGCAGATATTTTCCTCTCCCCAAGATCCCTCCTCGTTCTCCCCTCGTTCCCCATCGGCTCGAGCAGCAGTGCCCGCCGACCCCGCCCGATTCCGTGGCCACCGTGCCTCCCGCGCCTCGATCTGGAGCTCACCATCTTCCTCGTCATCGTCTACGTCTCCTACGCCATCGGGATTGAGCCGAGCGCCTCTACTCCGACCGGAACGAGCTCGTCTTCAACCTTCGGATCGCCGGCGCTCGTCACCGATTCCGGCTACCTCATGCCCTCCCGAGCTCACTTGCCACTTCCCTCGACCCCGGTGAGCTCCGCGCGTAACCCCTCACTGCCTTCCATTTCCATCGTGTAACCGCCGTCGCCATAGCTCCGTAGGCCACCACCGCCTGCTCCATCGCCGCCATAGCCACCGCTTCGTTCGAAGCTAGCCAGCACGAAACACGTCTTTGAGGGCCTCGCGATAAACCGCCCGATGCCCTCTGCTTTTCTCGCATGTCCCCTTGCACCGGATCCATCTGCGCCCGACTACGGCGGTAGCGTCGCTCATCATCGTCGTCCCCATGGACCTCCCGCGATCTCGCTACCTCCATCCAGACGCGCGAAGCGTCGGTACAAATGTAGGCCCTCTCCGCGCGCCGACCCGTGCCTGCATCGCCGAATCCACCATCGCCGCCGCCGCGTCGCCTCTGCTTTCGCAGCCACCGTCGTTGCAGCCGCCTCGGCCGAGCTAAGGCCCGCGGTTGGATCGCCACTCCTCACGTCCGAACGAGCTCGGCGGCGCTTCAACAGCCCTCGTGGCGCGTTTCGGTGAGTCGGCGCCCCGCCCTGTGTTTTGATGCGCGGCTCAGCCGCCGCCCATCGCCAACGTGGCACACACAGGGCCACCACAGGTCATTGCCGATTAGGCGCCGCCCGCCGTTGACTAGGTTGGCACGGTCAACATCTTGTTGTGCAGCCAAGTGCCAGCGACATGCGGGCCCAGCGTTAATTAAACAAGTTTTACAAATAAATAAAATGTTAATTAATCATTAACTAATTAGTAATTAGTTAGTCAATGACTCCTAGGGCCCACCCTCTAATTAGGTTGTTAGTTTAGTTTAAATTCTTGTTAGACTAACGAGAGGTGACATGTGGGTCCCCTTGGACCCACAGCCCGATTGACCTTGGTCGTGAGTGCATTGACTCTTGGCGTCATCCCCACGCAATGCTGACGTCATATTCCTTTTCTGTTTTTTAAATAATTCCATAATATTGTTTAAACTTTAAAAATTTATATAAAATAAACCGTAACTCGGATGAAAATGTTTTCTACATGAAAGTTGCTCAGAAAAATCCAACGAATCCGAATCGTGGTCCGTTCATCATCACATGCCCTAGCATGCTGAACATGGAACTTTCCCCTCTTTTCCTTGTCCGGAATCCACCTAACGTCGGAATTCACCCTCGGATGTTTCCCCTTAAATGCATCGTGTAGTACGCGTTAGAAACACGCCTAGCGCTACGTGTCGTCATGTCATGCTTAGTGTTACCTCTGTTTGCTATGTATTTACTGTTTCTTCCCCTCTTCTCTCCGGTGACCCGAGGTCGGCGATGCCCGGTGATCGACTACGTCACCGACGACTCCTCCTTGCCGAGCAACCGGCAAGCGCCCCCTTGATCATCCCGATATCGCCCATTCCATTCTCTCATGCTTGCATTAGATTTTACTACTGTTATTGTTTCACCTATTCTGATGCATAGCCTGCTTTTGTATCTGTTATTGTTCCTTACCTGCTTATCCTAAACTGCTTAGTATAGGTTGGTTAGTGACCCATCGAGAGACCCCCACCTTGTCCTTGTTGCCCTGCTTCATCATTGAAGACCCGATCAGCGGGATCGAAGACCAGGCCCGACACCGCACATCACTTCCCTTAGTTGCTTGACACTCTTTGGGTTACTATCGAGTCTGGGGTGAGACCTCATCGGCGCCGATGTTAACCTGTAGTGTAGTTATTCGATCGTGGTCATCGAGGGTGATTTCCTCTTTAACCACTTCGATCGACTCGTCGTGCAACCCCTGAAGTGTGGACCTCGGGTGAATCCTCTTCGTTCACCTTGATGACTACATCGAGTGGAATTCACGGGGTGATTCCTCGGGTTTTCCCTTGATGTTTAGGCCTTGCAGATTACTATGGTTACTATGACTTTGCCTTTGGACCTGTTACTAAAGGCGGGTTGTACGAGGGTACCGCTCGAGCTTAATTACAGTGATGTGGAGTCGGGCGGACACGGAAGGTGCCGCGAGATAATCTGGCGTGGCGGGCATTCCTAGCCCTTGCCGCAAGTCCTCGAGGCAGAACAGCGGGTCACATCTTTCGTGAGTCTCTGCTTGTTACCGTGCGTTCCTAATCCACTGCGATTTGGATATTTGATCCGGGCCTCTCGGCCGATAGCACTAACCATCACGTGGGCATAGTATGGGCGTTACTGCGTCGTATACATCGGCGAAGCTTAATAGGCGTCGGCGGCGGCGGCGCGCGCGGGTTGGACTGCGTGGCGCTTTGCCTTGTTGAAGGAGGTTGCTAGGTCGCTCACCGGCCGCCCATAGCGTCAAGAGTTCGGGGAGATGGCCCATGACCCCTTGGGGCATAGGTTTAGTCTGGCGTCTGGCCTCTCTATTAAGCCTAGGTCGGGTTGCGGCGTATTGTTTGGCGAGGCGGGCATGACCACAGAAAGTGTGTCGGCGGAGTTAAGCGAGTGTGGTGGGTAAGTTGGTGCACCCTGCGGTGAAAAAAAACATCTATCGATAGCCTATCCTCTGATAGCGGACACTTGGAGTTGTATCGATCGATACAACTAGAACTGGAACTTGTGATGAGAATTGGATGGTGATGATAAATGGATTGTGATGATAAGCTGGATAGTATGGCTCTGGGATTGCTTTCTCGCGGTCGAGAAAGGATCTCGGCGAGGTTGATAACACTACTACCTTACTTTATGCTACTCTACTCCTTCCGTTTGCTGCAAGATGGTGGTTTCCAGAAGATGCTAGTCTTTGATAGGACTAGGCCTTCTCTCTATTCTGGCATTTCTGCAGCCCAGTCCACATATACAACCTTCCTTTGATAATGTTGCATATGTAGTGTAGATCCTTGCTTGTGAGTACTTTGGATGAGTACTCACGGTTGCTTTGCTCCCCTTTCCCCTTTCTTCTTCTTTCCGGTTGATGCAACGGATGGCCGAGCCCAGGGCGGATGCCACCGCCGATGCTTACTACTACGTGGAGGCCGCCGATGGCGGGGAGTAGTTAGGAGGCTCCAGCGGGAGGCCTTGCCTTTTCGATCGATGTTGCTTTTGTGCTAGCCTTCTTAAGGCAAACTTGTCTAACTCATGTACGTACTCGGATATTGTTGCTTCCGCGACTCTTGTGTTTTCGAGCTTATGTATTCGAGCCCTCGAGGCCCCTGGCTTGTAACATAAAGCTTGTATTATTTTATTTTGTGTCTAGAGTTGTGTTGTGATATCTTCCCGTGAGTCCTTGATCTTGATCGTACACATTTGCGTGTATGATTAGTGTACGATTGAATCGAGGATGTCACAAGTTGGTATCAGAGCCGACTGCCTGTAGGATCCCCCTTTCCAACTCCATGGCCGAAGTTGAGTCTAGTCACCGAAAAACTTTTACTAACATTGGCTGTGTGGCTTACGGGCCCACGTCACCATTGGGTGGTATTAGGATCTTTTATTCCTCGTCTATACTCTGGGACTCTGATCTCTCCTCTATCCGGGTTAAATATTTTACTAACTCCGACATTAGGTTCTCGTACCCACTTCCTCCTGGAGAGCCCTAACTTTATCAATGATCACTTGCTTCGCCAGAAGTTTCTGCGGATACTCCTCGATGTTTCTCGAGGCCCTGTGCCAACTACCTTGCAGTTCCTGACCACAGATAATCCCCGTGAATGACATCCTTGCCGCTTGTACCTTCATCCCCAGTTGCTCATGTTGTTACAAGATACCCCTAGCACTCTACGTTGTTCCGAGAATCCTTGTGCCTTCTGCCTTGCAGCTTCTTTTTGCACTAAGGATAATTCACTTAACCGGGGTCCGCTCATCCCCAGTTGCTCATATGCTTTTCAAAATACTTGTAAATACTATCCGATCTTCCGAGAATCCTCTTCAAACTAGTGCTTTGCAAATACTTTTCTGCTTGCATTATGGATGTTTTCCATATGTGTAGCAATATTCATTAGTATCCTTTGACACCATCATTTTGATCCTATCGATTCAACATGTGTGTGAAAACGCATAATCATCGATTGATCCTTCTAAATTATCTTTCCGGCTCAGACGTCATTTTGAACATGAGCTGGTTCTCGACCAATCTATTTGTCATCAATTGTGACCCTAGGTCTATTCTACTTATCCATCCTTGACTAGAGCGTCTGCTTCTGATCCTTTGTTTTGGAAATCATAATTCCTTTGTTATCTAAGCATCAAATTATACAGATATTTCCAAAATCCGATGCCTCTGCATTATTTCTTCTTTTGATTGAATATCGATACTCACATCAGCTCCGTTGTGGATCGTCGGATCCATTATTGGATTATCATCCGACAGTGTCCTTCATATTCAAAGAAACTCGTGAAGTTCTTTCCCAGATACATAATGCCTTTGGTAAATTGTATCCTCTCCTTTTGTCAACCTTACTCTGCTTTCGAGCTTGTGTGGTTTACTTCTGAAGTTTGTGGAATAGGTTCCTAAGATACCCCTACGGTCTGAACCTATGCCTTCCCTAATCCGTGTGAACTCAAAAGAGATGTGAGTCTTACTCTTCTGGTACTTCGCCAGATAAATCTCCTGCACTACAATTTCTTGGCGAGGAGGAGAATGAAAGGTTATGCATTGAAGAAGTGGGAGTCGACCTTGAACCTTTGTGTTCATGCCCATGGACCCGATGTAGAACTTATCATGGAAGCCGCTCGTAAAAATTATTACCCCTTGTTATAAGTTCATCTGGTATCGGTGAATTTATCCTCCGCAACCATGGTTCCGACCATGATCGTTCTTCTTTGGTCCCATTTCTTGGACAAGTTAAATCACTTGTCTTCTGCAGGTCAATACGCCTGCCCAACCTCTATTATGACCTACCATCGAGTATTAACCCTGGTATCTCGAGGATACCATGCCATTGCACCAAATCTTATGAACTTTTGATGGACACTACCTTTCCTGTCATTTCACTTCATGGGTTACGGGTTGTTTGTCAACCGATCCTGCCGATAAGTGAATCGATTCCGCATTCGATTCAATAACTCTAAGTAAATTTCGTTGCTTACGAGTTTAATAATCCTTCTAGTCATTCCTAGCCTAATCGGCTATATCATTATCATGCAAAATTTTAACTGTGCTACCTGGTCCTTCTTCCCGAAGCACAATTTTCGACGATGAACTAAGCTTACGTTGATCTTCCTTGTCATATCATTTCGCCTTGAACAACAAGCTTGATTTCAAGTTTGTGTCATACCTTTCGCTTCATCATTCCTTTAACTTGATGTCATCGCCGATCGATTACATCTTCATGAAATATCTCAACAAATCTGGCGTGATCATCATCAACATTCCGATGCTCCTCCAGGATATCAATTGAATTCATAATGAGAAATACCATCCGTGCCCCTCGATGATTTGTGTTATCATCGACAACATTCTTGTCTCCCCCCCAATACAAACTTATTCATAAATTTTGGAAACACATCCTTTTTGACATGTCGGTGGATTGCTGCTGAATCCTCGGCCACCTCCTCATATTTTTCCTTGCTGAAATTATATGACTTATTTTATAAGTTGTTCCGGATGAATCCTTTTGTGTTACGGTCCGACCTTTACACATTGACCATATCGATGCTATCTTGAAGAATGAGGTGGTACTCAAACATCAACGAACATTGAAAGCACAATGCTAAATGTTTCTTGATCGATTACCCTAACACCGTTGTATGGGTAATATCATGATTCTTCCCTCGCCCCCTTTATCTAAATGCTTTTGAACTTGCTGTCATATCATGTATATCCTGCTCTACTTTTCCTTGGGAAACGATACACTCCTAAATCTTGTGTATAAACACATTTTCCTTTCCATTGGTTTGTTTAAACCTTTCTTGTGATCTATATATGTTATAAACATAAATAATTCCCTACTTATGGAAACACCTCGGTTTACAACTCTGACAGTGCGACCCTGTTACTATTGCTGACGACATCCCGGTAACCACCGAAGGACGAGAACTATGCCTATTGATCCACCTCGTTCAACGAGCAGGAAAATGGTTCTCTTCGTCCCTCGCCCTTGGTACCAACGTTGTTGCCAACATAATTGACATGCTATATATCCTCTGACCTGCCTTGCTATCATGACCATGCAAAATGTTAGCGCCTTCCTGCTTTTTTTTAACCCACATGGTGAGCCCATAACCCACAGTTCCACACGATCGAAACCTGACTCTCCTGCATATCTTTGATTCCGATATATTCTTGCATTTGGCTTCGTATCATGTCACGAGCCACCTTCCGAGAGATGATCTATTCCCGATGCTCTAAACTTTCTCTCACTCTGTTCAGGTATCAATCGTTTGTCCATTCGGTTGAAACTTTCTATTGTACCTTCATACTTTGCTCTCGATGTTTTATTACGTTTCAACTCGAGAGATACTTCTGCATCTTTCCCTGAATTGTTCACGAGATAATTAACCCGTTAAGGGTCAGTTCTCCTGAAGTTACTCTTTACTTCCCTACTTAAATCTCGGGACGAGATTTCTTGTAGTGGAGGAGATTTGTAACACCCGAAGAATCATGCTACTGATAATCCCCTCTAAATGATGCCTAGTCATCATTATTCTTGAGCTAATCTCACTTTGATTCTATTCCAGTCCAAATCTCAACTTCAAATTAAAGTCAAAATTCTAAATTGCACAAACATGAAAACTAAAATGTTCATCATGTGGCAAATATACTTTTGACAATATTGGTGGTGAACCAACATTTTTGTAAAGTGTTTAAATGCCCTAAGCTAATTAAAACAATGGTTAAAACATTGTTTAAATGCCTTTTTGTTTTATAAAAATGCTAAGCTAAGTTAGTTATCTACCAAACTAATTTTGGCAGTAGTCTAAATTATAATAATAATTTAGGTTCAAGCTTTGTATTTTATAAAATTGTTTTGCCTTTTGTTTTTTTTAAAAGAAAGCAAAGAAGTTTCAAAAAAAAGGAAAAGCCCCCACTCAACTGGGCCGATTGGCCCAGCTGGCCACCGCCCCCCCCCTTGGGCCTCAGCCCACATGGCCGACCCAGGCCGACCAGCTCCCCCTCCCGCGTCGTCTTCACTTTGTCTTGCGATCGAGCCGCCCGTGCCCATGATCGCCGCCCGCTCCGCTCGCCACGCCATGCAGCAACGCCGAGGATAAGGGCGAGCCCAACCCCTCGACCTCGTCCTCGTCGGCCCCCGTGCGATATTTTTCCTCTCCCCAAGATCCTCCTCGTTCTCCCCTCGTTCCCCATCGAAGCTCGAGCAGCGATGCGCCGCCGCCGCCCGCCCGATTCCGTGGCCACCGTGCCTCCAGCGCCTCGTCTGGAGCTCACCATCTTCCTCGTCATCGTCTCGTCTCCTCGCCGCCGGGATTGAGCCGAGCGCCTCTACTCCGACCGGAACGAGCTCGTCTTCAACCTTCGGATCGCCGGCGCTCGTCGCCGATTCCGGCTACCTCATGCCCTCCCCGAGCTCACTGCCACTTCCCTACGACCCCACGGTGAGCTCCCGCGCGTAACCCCTCACTGCCCCTTCCGTTTCCATGCATGTAACCACCGTCGTCATAGCTCCCGTAGGCCACCGCCGCCCTGCTCCATCGCCGCCATGGCCACCGCTCGTTCCGAGCTAGCCAAGCATGAGCACGTGCTGAGGGCCTCGCGGTGAAGCCGCCAGTGCCCTCTGCTTTTCCTCGCATGTCCCCTTGCACCGGATCCATCTGCGCCCGACTCCGGCCGGCGCGTCGCTCATCACCGTCGTCCCCATGGACCTCCCCGCAGTCTCCCGTTGCCTCCATCGGACGCGCGCGAGCGTCAGCTGCTCGTAGGACCTCTCCTCGCGCCGACCCGTGCCCTGCATCGCCGAATCCACCATCGCCCGCCGCCGCCGTCGCCTCTGCTCGCAGCCACCGTCGTTGCAGCCAACCTCAGCCCGAGCTAAGGCCACGGTTGGATGCGCCGCTCCTCCCACGTCCGAACGAGCTCGGCGCGCTTCAGCAGCCCTCTATGGCGCGTTTCCGGCGAGGTCAGCGCCTCCGCCGTGTTTTTCGATCGCCGACGCTCGGCCGCCCGGCCCGCGCCAGCGTGGCACACAGGGCCACCACAGGTCCTTGCCGATGGGCCCGCCCGACCAGATTGACTAGGTTGGCACAGTCAACATATTGACTGTGCAGCCAAGTGCCACTGACATGCGGGCCCCGCGTTAATTAAACAAGTTTTACAAATAAATAAAATGTTAATTAATCAGTTAACTAATTAGTAATTAGTTAGTCACGACACCTAGGGCCCCCCTCTAATTAGGTTGTTAGTTTAGTTTAAATTCTTGTTAGACTAACGAGGTGACATGTGGGTCCCACTGGACCCACAAGCCCGGATTGACCCTGGTCAGCGAGTCTGTTGACTGCTGACGTCATCCCCACGCAATGCTGACATCATATTCCTTTTCTGTTTTTTAAATAATTCCAAAATATTGTTTAAACTTCAAAAATTCATATAAAATAAATCGTAACTCGGATGAAAATGTTTTCTACATGAAAGTTGCTCAGAAAAATCCAACGAATCCGAATACGTGGTCCGTTCATCTGTCACATGACCCTAGCATGCTGAACATGGAACTTCCCCCTCTTTTCCTTGTCCGGAATCCACCTAACGTCGAAATTCACCCTCGGATGTTTAGCCCTTAAATGCATAGCGTGTAGTATCGCGTTAGAAACACGCCCTAGCGCTCGTGTCGTCATGTCATGCTTAGTGTTACCTCTGTTTGCTATGTATTTACTGTTTCTTCCCCTCTTCTCTCCGGTGACCCCGAGGGCGGCGATGCCCGGTGATCGACTACGTCACCGACGACTCCTCCTTCGCCCGAGCAACCGGGCAAGCCCCTTTGATCATCCCGATATCACCCATTCCATTCTCTCATGCTTGCATTAGATTTTGCTCTTGTTATTGTTTGCACCTATTACGATGCATAGCCTCGCTTTTATATCTGCTTTGTTGTTCCTTACACCTTATCCTAAACTGCTTAGTATAGGTTGGTTAGTGACCCATCGAGACCCCCACCTTGTCCTTGTTGCCCTGCTTCATCATTGAAGACCCGATCAGCGGGATCGAAGACCAGGCCCGGCACCGCACATCACTTCCCTTGGTTGCTTGACACTCTTTGGGTTACTATCGAGTCCGGGGTGAGACCTCATCGGCACTTATGATGTTAACCTCAGTAGTGTAGTTATTCGATCGTGGTCATCGAGGGTGATTTCCTCTTTAACCACTTCGATCGACTACGTCGTGCAACCCCTGAAGTGTGGACCTCGGGGTGAATCCTCTTACGTTCACCTTGATGACTACATCAGTGGAATTCACGGGGTGATTCCTCGGGTTTTCCCTTGATGTTTAGACCTTACGATTACTATGGTTACTATGACTTTGCCTTGGACCTGTTACTAAAGGCGGGTTGGCCACGAGGGGTACCAGCGAGCTTAATTACAGTGATGTGGAGTCGAGGCGGACACGAAGGTGCCAGCGAGATAATTACTGGCGTGGCGGGCATTCCTAGCCCTTGCCGCAAGTCCTCGAGGCAGAGCAGCGGGGTCACATCTTTCGTGAGTCTCGCTTGTTACCGTGTGTTCCTAATCCACTCGATTTGGATATTTGATCCGAGGGCCTCGGCACGATAGCACTAACCATCACGTGGGCATAGTATGGGCGTTCTGCGTCGTATACATCAGCGAAGCTTAATAGGCGTCGAGAATGGCGGCGGCGCCGGGTTGGACTGCGTGGCGCTGCCTTGTTGAAGGAGGTAGCTAGGTCGCTCACGGCCGCCCGCATAGCGTCAGGAGTTCTGGGGAGATGGCCCATGACCCCGAGGGCATAGGTTTAGTCCCGCGTCTGGCCTCTCTATTAAGCCTAGGTCGGGTTGCGTTGTATTGTTTGGCGGGCGGGCATGACCACGGAAAGTGTGTCCGGCGGAGTTAAGCGGCGTGGTGGGTAAGTTGGTGCACCTGCGGTGAAGAAAACATCTATCGATAGCCTGTCCTACGATAGCGGACACTTGAGTTGTATCGATCGATACAACTAGAACTGGATACTTGTGATGAGAATTGGATGGTGATGATAAATGGATTGTGATGATAAGCTGGATAGTATGGCTCGGGATTGCTTTCTCGCGAGGAGTCGAGAAAGGATCTCGGCCGAGTTGATAACACTACTACCTTACTTTATGCTACTCTACTCCTTCCGGTTCTTTGCAAGATGGTGGTTTCGAAGATGCTAGTCTTGATTGGACTAAACCTTCTCTCTATTACGGCATTTCTGCAGCCGGTCCACATATCTGACCTTCCTTTGATAATGTTGCATATGTAGTGTAGATCCTTGCTTGCGAGTACTTTGGATGAGTACTCACGGTTGCTTTGCTCCCCTTTCCCCCTTTCTTCTTCTTTCCGGTTGATGCAACGGATGGCGGAGCCCAGGGCGGATGCCACCGCCGATGCTTACTACTACGTGGAGGCCGCCGATGGCGGGGAGTAGTTAGGAGGCTCCAGGCAGGAGGCCTTGCCTTTTCGATCGGCGTTGCTTTTGTGCTAGCCTTCTTAAGGCAAACTTGTCTAACTCATGTCGTACTCGATATTGTTGCTTCCTCGACTCTTGTGTTTCGAGCTTATGTATTCGAGCCCTCGAGGCCCCGGCTTGTAACATAAAGCTTGTATTATTTTATTTTGTGTCTAGAGTTGTGTTGTGATATCTTCCGTGAGTCCTTGATCTTGATCGTACACATTTGCGTGTATGATTAGTCTCGATTGAATCGAGGATGTCACACGCATCGCCGATTCGTTGCCGGGACATGGAGCAGCGGCGCTGCCGATGCTCGAGTCGCGAAAGGGCGCCCTGGCTGGGCCGACTACGTGGGGACCGCGCCCGACAAATAGCCACAGGCTAGCAGACGCATGCGTCGTCATGACGCCGATTTTACTACCAGCTCGTCAAGTGGGTTTCTGCTTGGAAGCGAAGCTTGGTGGACCACGCCGGCATGGAAAGGGCCAACGCGCGCGAGCAACGTGCCCTATCGCACCTCTGGCAAGTCCGAGGCGAGGCGCAGGACGCCGGTGCCGGCATTTAGCATGTACCGCCGGCATCGTCTAGTTAGCTAAGAGTAAGTTAGTACTTGTCTAGTGGGAGTAGATAGTTAACTTGGCTATGATGGTTGTCAGCGTGGTAGTTCGATTACTCTATATGTGGATCGGACTGTTACTTTGCTCTTAATGTTGAACTTTCCGTTTGAGCGTAAGGAATGGGCTGTTATTTTTTAAATGGGTTGTATTTGTCCTCCACGGGTTTAGAGGCTGACTTGTTGGCCTAGCAAGTTGGCGTGTACACAATCGGGAGATGATTATGCGTGGAAGGATGATGACGAGGACCTGCCAAGGTCATGGCGATGACATAAGCAAGTGCCTCCTTATTTCAAGCCAATAAAAAATGGCTCCTCCTAGTGGATTTCGACATCCGGGTCCCATGCCATTGTCAGCGTAGTCAATAAGCGAGAGAATTACTGTGGCGGTGACACGGGGACCCAAAGAGCTCGCCAGATTATTTTTGTTTTGGGCTAATTTGATAAATGCCTCGAGAAATGCCACCGCAATTTCCAAACTTTGAAAATACCATTTCATGCCATTTCTAGTGGCATTTTTGAAGTCTGGAGTGGCGTTTTCAAAGTTTGCAAACTGCGATGGCGTTTTCAAAGTTTGCAAAATTGCGATGGCATTTTCAAAGTTTGGAAATTACTCGGCATTTTATGAATCGCCATAATTGGGGTGGCATTTATCTAATTTTTTTTGAGACGGAAGCAGGGTGTCAACTGGGTTGTGCGGGACACTCTGGCCTGTCTAAGCCTTTTCTTTTATGTTTACCACAGACCAGCCAGTAGATTTTTTATTTTTGAAAATGGCTAGCCCAGTTTTTTTATGATTTGTCAACTAAGTCACTTTATCAGGCCTGTTGGGCTGCAAATCTTTCAATACGAGGAGAGCTTCATTCGGCTGGCCGAGAAAATGGCCTATCAGTAATGAGAAATGGGCTGTACATTTTTAAAACACATCACGACAATTGGTTTCAAATATCTTTTTTTCATTTCGAGATTTTAAATTGCATTGATTTTTATGCGTGGACAATTTATTTGATTTTATATTTATATACATTTATTTTTAAAATCAGCCTGAATGTGACTCGAAATTTCGGGATTAAAAACAGTTCAGACCGCACCGACATATGCAAAATTTTGTATAATTTTTTAACCGTGGCCACAATATGGGCTGTAATGCTAACAAAAAGAATATGGGCTCCAAAAAAACCCGTAAGAATTTGCAAATGGGCTGTAAACTATTTGAAATAATGGCAGATGGGATGTATGCTGTTTTCCACAGATTTGAGGCTTTCCACAGATGGCCTGTATACTTTTGGATGTCCATCCAATGGCCGTCGTGCTTCTTCAATCTCTGCTCTTCCTGCTCCAGCCACTCAAACAAGCGCCGGCGGGACTGCCCGCTCCTTCCTCCCCGCGGCCGGCTGTGCTGCCGTGCAGGCCTCACCGCCCCACCGTACTCCCATCGCAGGCCTCACCGCCCCACCGTACACACCCGGAGGATCAATCCTAGCCCTTCTAGCTAGCTCATGAGCCACGCGATTCGAATCACGCGCACAATGCTCAAAATTAACATGGCCAAAATTATTACAAATCTCAAAGCAATCATTAAGAATAGGGGCCGCTACTGAATTAACTGAAATGCCTCCTTATTACGCGCAAAATAATGATTCCTCCACCTGACAGCTAGGACCCACAGGAAGGGCCTCTGTATTTAGCGAAAAAACGTTCCCCCCGCTGACAGGTCGGACCCACCAGTTATATCTTCGCACGCAAGGAAGTGCCTCCTTATGACGCCAAAAATATGAATACCCCCCTGCTAGCTGGGACCCACCATATTGTTGGGCTGACTTGTGGGCCTACTAAGTTGACGGGGACGGAGGGCTTTGTCAACTTAGTCAATACTCCAGTGACCGTATGATGTCCATCCAACGGCCATAGTGCTTCTTCAACCTCTGGTCTTCTTGCTCAAGCCGCCCAAAGGAGCCCCGGTCGTGTCGCCTGCTCCTGCCTCCCGTGGCCCGGCTCCGCGTCGTCCCCTTCCTAGGCCTCGCCGTCGTCCACCGCCGTGGTGCTCTCGGCGCGGCGTGGTCAATGTGGTCAACGACCGACTTCCATCGGAAGAAATCTTGTCGTGGAGAGGCCGATACCGGGTCCACGGCAGCCGCAAGGAAGTGCCTCCTTATTACACGGAAAATAATTATTCCTCCACCGACAGCGGGGACCCACCGGGCGGGCCAGCATATTTTGCAAAAAATCGTTTCCCCACTTGGGGACCCACGGACGGGCCATCGTATTCGCAAAAAACGTTCCCCATTGTCGGCTCGGACCCACCGGAAGTGCCTCCTTATTACGCACAAAAAATGAATACTCCCCCGGCTAGCTGGGACCCACTTTGGTGGGAGGCTGTCTTGTGGGCCTACTAACTTGACGGGGCGAAGGGCTTTCTCAACTTAGTCAATATGAGCGATTCTAGCTCCGGTGACCGTCGATGTCCATCCAACGGTCAGTGCTTCTTCAACCTCTGGTCTTGTTGCTCGGCCGCCCAAAGCAGCGCCCGATCGTGCGCATGCTCCACGCCTCCGTGGCGGCTGTGCTGCCGCGGAGGCCTCACCACCCCTACTATTCCCACGGCGGCGAGGCCTGCGGCGGCGGCAACCTCACACCGCGGCCGAACGGTGAACCCTCGTACTCCTCTCGCGGGCTTCCACTGCCGCGTCTTCCCTGGCTCTGCGTCGTCCCCTTCCTAGGCCTCGTCGTCGTCCACCGCCGTGGTGCTCTCCATGCGGCATGGTCAACGTGGTCAAGGAACGACTTCCATCGGAAGAGTATTGTACGTGGAGAGGCTGACAGCTGGGTCCACGGCCACAGCCCAGTTTTTTTGTGATTTGCCAAGTAAGTCGCTTTGTCAGGCCTGTTGGGCTGCAAATCTTTCAAGACGAGGAGAGTTTTCATTCGGCTGGCCGAGAAAATGGCCCATCAGTAATGAGAAATGGGCTGTACATTTTTAAAACACATCAAACCGGCAATTAGTTTCAAACATTTTTTTTTTCATTTCAAGATTTTAAATTACATTAATTTTTATGCGTGGAGAATTTGTTGGATTTTATATTGATATACATTTATTTTTAAAATCAGTTTGAATGTGAGTTGAAATTTGGGATTAAAAACAGTTCGGACCTTTTGAAATATGCAAAATTTCGTATAATTTTTAACCGTGGCCACAATATGGGCTGTAATGCTAACAAAAGAATATGGGCTCCAAAAAAACCTTAAAAATTAAAAATGGGCTGTAAATTATTAGAAATAATGGCGATGGGTTGTATGCTGTTTTCCATAGATTTGAGGCTTTCCTAAAAAGGTTGGCCTTTAGCGGTGGCGGTTGGATGTCCATCCAACGGCCGTCGTCTTCTTCAATCTCTGCTCTTCTGCTCCACCGCTCAAACAAGCGCCCGTGGACTGCTGCTGCTCCCTCCTCCCGTGGCGGCTGTCTTTGCCTTGTGAGCCTCACCGCCCCCGTACTCCCATCGGCTGGCCTAGCCATCCCTCTACTCACCCACACTGCTGTTATTCTCCGTGACGGCAGACGAACAAGTAAACCCTCGTACAGTCGTACTCCCTTCCGCATGGGAAACAACTGCCGAGTCTTCCCTGCCTCTGTGTCGTCCCCTTCTTAGGCATCGCCATCGTCCACCGCCGTGGTGCTCTCGGCGCGGTGTGGTCAATGTGGTCAACGACCGACTTCCATCAGAAGAGTACTGTGCGTGGAGAGGCTGACAGCTGGGTCCACGGTCGCAGCAAGGAAGTGCCTCCTTATTACGCGCAAAATAATTATTCCTCCACCTGACAGCGGGGACCCACGGACGGGCCACTGTATTTCACAAAAAAAATGTTTCCCCCCTGATTGATGGGACCCACCAGCTACACCTTCGCACGCAAGGAAGTGCGTCCGGGCAAAGAAATGATTCGCCCCCTGACTACTGGGACCCACCAGCTACATCTTCGCACGCAAGGAAGTGCGTCCGGGCGAAAAAAGCGATTAGCCCCACATTGCTGGGACCCACCAGCTACATCTTCGCGAGCAAGCAAGTGCACGATCGAGACTCACTGGTCGAGGCGTCGTGGCGTTGTCATTCTGGTCGCGACGATATGCGTACATATATACTGGTGGATGTAGAGCGGCGCACATGTCGTAGTAGAGGCGCCGACGTAGCATGTACACGTCGTCATGGCGGCCAGGTGCAAGAAAGAAAATCTGACCACGTATGTGTACATATAAGCGGGTCTCGAGCGCCTACTCACGCATCACGTCTGGCGAGGGCTCGTGTACATGGCTGGTTCGAGCGGAGAAACAGCGTCGTCGTCGTGTTCATGGGAAGGCAGCGGAATGTGTCGTGTTCATCGGGAGGCAACAAAAGCGCGTGGAGCCAACCGGCTGGGTCGAAAAGAATGCATGGTCGTGTTCATTGGGAGGCTTGGGCAGAACGAGCGATGGAAGCGAGGCTGGCGTACCACGAACGGAGAAATGGACCTCCCACGTTCGTAATGGGGTCTGATGATCGAGAGGGTGTGGTGTACCGCAAACGCGTGAAACGGACCTCCTACGGTCAAACAGGGTCCTATTGATCGGGAGGGTGTGGCGTGCCGCAAAAGCGGAGAAGCGGACCTCCTACGGTCGAACGCAGGGTCCCGTTGATCGGGAGTGGTGTGGCGTGCCATAAAGCGGTCAAACAGGGGTCTGTTCGCCGGGAGGGTGTGGCGTATCGCAAACAGGACTCCACGGATCTGTTCATCTCCACCGTCGACCTCCTCCGGCCTCCACGGGCTCTGTTCATCCAACCTCCACCGCTGCGCTACTCCACGGCTCTTGTTCAACCACCCTCCACGGGCACCCTCCACCATCTCTGCTCATCCAGCCCTCCACACCACGGGGTCTGTTCAACCACCCTCCACCATCTCTGTTCATACAGCCATCCACACCACGGGTCCTGTTCATCCGGAGGCAACGCCACGCTCCATGTTCATCAAACCCCATAGCGCTCACTTGTCCATCAATTGATCGGCTTCGTTAGCGGCAGCAGCGAAGAATCGCTCCATCGGGTTCGATTAACACCCATCGATCGATCGCTCGGGTTCGATGAACGCGTAGCTGCGCAAAGGTCGCTTCGGGTTGATGAAGAGCCCAACGCCTCGCTCGGTTTCAGTTAGAGCGAACGCCTCGCACACACGCGCGTACGTACGAGAGAAACACGCATCGCTCGGCCCCCGACCTCCCACCGTAACCGGCAACTCCCCGAAATTTTCCTCGCCCTCGCTTTTACCACGGTTTTCTCCGTCATGGACGGCCCAAAGAATGTCATGCAGCTGCGTCTCCGGCCCGCCCAGGACGAAATGCCCATTTTCTGTCATGATTTTTTGTCATAGAAGTAGGACCCACCACATCTATGAGTATACCGGGTTTTGTCACAATTATCGTAATAGAAGTGTCATATGTATGACAGAAAAAAAATTCGTTCGGCCCAAAATGTCACAGATGTGTCTTTTTTTTGTAGTGTAACCATGGAGGTCACACCACACTGGAGGAGGATCGCATAACCACAATGGTGCTAAGAATGGAAATGGGAACAGAGCTAACAACAATCAGAACCGCCCCAACCCAGCCACACCCGCCAAAAGAGACCTAAGTCAAGTTACTTGCTTTATGTGCGGGAAGAAATGGCATTATGCCAATGATTGCCTAAAGGAAGGAATGGAAACGGAAATGGGAGCGCTGGGAAGAACCCTAATCCATTCAACAAAGGACAAGTGAACCACGTTAACGTGGAGGAGGTTGAAGAGCAGTCGGACGCGGTAATAGGTAAGTTTTTGTTTAAGTCATTTACCGCTCTTGTTCTTTTCGATACTGGTGCATCGCATTCATACATATCAAGGGGATTCATGGATAAGTTTAAACTATCAACCCAAACCCTTAGGACCCATCTCCTAGTGAGTTCACCTGGAGCAGAGTACATGGCTAGCCGATGGAGCGAACAGATACCCCTAACCATTGGTACACATGTTTTTCCGTCCGACCTAATTATCTTGGAGTCACAAGGATTAGATGTGATATTAGGTATGGACTGGCTGCCAAAGTATGGAGGAAGCATTTACTGTGCTAGTAAGTCGATTTATCTCACCACCACGGAGGGAAAAAGGATTAAGTATGTATCTAGGCATGTGCCTAGGAGGAGCCAAGTGAATGCCCACACGGGGGTTGTTCAGGAGGAAGTGCCTGTAGTGAAGGACTACCCGGATGTTTTTCCAGAGGAGTTACCAGGCATGCCACCGGATAGAGACATTGAGTTTTTCATAGAGCTATTGCCAGGTACTGGGCCAATATCCAAGAGACCCTATCGGATGCCCGCAAATGATCTGGAGGAAATTAAGAAACAGATCAAGGAGTTATTGGAGAAAGGTTACGTTCGGAGAAGTTCGTCACCTTGGGGAGCCCCAGTACTATTGGTTGAGAAGAAGGATAAATCCCTAAGAATGTTGTTGATTATCGAACCTTGAATGAAGTGACGATTAAGAACAAGTATCCACTGCCGATGATCAATGATCTGTTTGATCAGCTGCAAGGAGCTAAAGTGTTTTCAAAGATTGATCTACAACAAAAACACCACCTATGGTCGCTTTTTCTGGGTCGCTTTTTTATTCGTCTCTACCTTCATGAACACTAGCGATCTAAAGACGCTTTTTAAGACGTTTATAGAGCGCCACAAACTTCCGATCGTACTTAGCCTTCAAAAATTAAGTATTTAATTTTAATTAACTTAGAGACAATTTGTGAGACGTTTTTAATGTGCAACTCTATTCTCAGAGACGATTTGTGAGACGTTTTAATGTGCGACTCTATTCTCAAAGACGATTTGTGAGATGTTTTGATGTGCGACTCTATTCTATCTTAGACTTAAGAAAAGAGGTAAATACACCTCGAGTCTAAAACTTGCGCACGGCAATCAATTTGATGTATAAATTTGCAAAATACGCATTTTTGGTCGTCTAAAGTGTCCTTTCTTTCATATACATATGTGGTTGTATCCCGTGCATGTGTGGCATGCCAACGTGTCAGTAGTTAGGGCGGTGGGTAGCCCTCGTGCACTGTTTTTTCTTCAGAAAGTACCATTGCATTTTATTTAGTTACCCGGAAAAACTTTTCAAGTAAAAAGGAAAAATGCTAGAGCGATTGTTGGGAATCAAACCCTCAACCTTCTGCGATTCAGCTCGCATAGACATCGACTGGACCAGCTGAAGTTTGACGTTTAATGAGCACAATTAGTTTTATATATGATGGATAACACGAATTAAAATAGAAATCAAAACGGAAAAGGGGTGTGCAAAAATAGGGAAGCCCGGTTGGAACCTATTGCATCATAAGCTCGTTGGATGTGTGAGCGCCAACCATTCGGCCACAATGACACTTCTATAATAATAATAATAATTAAAGTGTGGTGTTGTTTCTTAGAATTTTTGGTCCGTCCATCGTATAGGATTATTTTTGTCCCTTGCGAGAAGCCGCTAAAATCATATGTATCCAAGGTGATAAAAATATTCTACTTAGCGACTCAAAACAAAAACCGTAGATTCTTCGAAATCACTAATTAAAGAGTACCCCTTCCAAAGATCACTCCCACATCCCCAGGTTGCGACAAGTGACGCACAACCTATGAGTTTTCCCTTTTTTCATAGATCCATTTATTAAAAACATTTTTATCTCTCAAACTGTGCATCCAAATCTCGAACCGTTTGCTTCGTTGAATTTCTCGCATCGAGATCTTTAAAACTAGACCCCGTGTTGATAGGTTTTGACGAATTTTTTCCACAAAAAACCAGTCAAAAAAGAACGGACGAAAAAACCAAACAGGAAGCACGTTTTTTTCTGTTCCAAAACAGGCATGGCAGCGCCTCTCACGAAAGCAAAATCGAGCCTATCACGGAAGAAGAAAAATAGAAAAATTGTTTTTCCTGTTTCCTAGAGGCACGAGCCTTCCGCTCAGAAAAGCAAGACTGTGCTCCTCGCGGAAGCAAAACCGTACCTCTTGTGGAAGAAAAGAACAGAAAACATGTTTTTTTTGTTTTCGAGAGGCACGACCGTGCCTCTCGCGGAAGCAAGACTGCGCCTCTTGTGGAAGAAAAAAAACACATTTTTCGTTTCCTCACGGAAGCAAAACCGTGCCTCTCGTGAAAAAAAAAACGTGTTTTCTGTTTTTCCTTCTGCGAGAGGCATGAGTTTGCTTCTGTGAGAGACATGGCCGTCCCTCTCGAAAACGGAAAAACACATTTTTTTTCTTCCGCGAAAGGCATGGTCGTGCCTCTTTCGGAAAAGGAAAAAGACATGCTCCCTATTCTATGTTTTCCCGGTCTTTTGCATGAAAAAAGATTGTCAAGACCTTTCAACATGGCATCTAGTTTTCAATATCTCAACGCGAGGAATCCAATGGTGAAAATGGTTTGCGATTTGGACGCACATTTTAAGAGATAAAACATTTTGAATAAACACATCTACGAGAAAAGGAAAAAAACTCATAGGTTGCGAACAAAATTAAGTTGAAAGATTTTTCTATGGAGTGGAAGGAAATCCCTATTTGTCGCTTTGCTGATTCGCACAGAGGCAAGCGATCGAGATGGGCTGGCCCAATTACGAGATAACGACCGTGCTATAGTATTTTGTTTTTGGAACCTTCAAGAGGGTTCCTGGCCGGTTCTGGGAACCTTCTAGAAATTGACTTAACAAGTTTTACTAGTTTTTCAATTTTCTGTTTCTTTTTTGTTTTTTGTTTTTTGTTTTTCATGTTTCATTTTTCTATTTTGTTTTCTATTTTCTATTTATTTTTTAATTCCTTTTCTTATTTTTTTTGTTTTTCTGAATTTCAAATTTTATTTGAAATCAATTTTTCGATGTTTTCAAAAGAAGTTCATTTCAAAAATATTCAGTTTTTTAAAAAAAATCTGGATTTCTTTTTTTGTCCAGGTTCCTCGTTCCCTATGGAGTGGACGCACCCTATAAAGATTGATCATCAAAGCTCGTGGGTTTTCTATACCGAAAAGAGACTAAGAAGACGTCTCCTTACCGCACCGTTCAAATGTTGCACTGTTGGTTTTTGGATGTAAGAGAACAACTTATATTCTAGATTCATTTTTGAGAGATCAACTAGAACTTTTTAAAAAATTTGAATAATTTTAAATTAAAAAACATCATAAAACGGAAATATAGTGCATAATTAATGTACATAATGTTTTGGACAAATAAACTAAATTTTAGTTCGAATTGAATAATTTTAAATTAACAAACATAGATAAAAAATATAGTGCAGAATGAATGTATGAAAATTCTTTTGGAAAAATCAATGAATTTTTGTTTGAATTCCAACAATTTTAGGTTTGAAAACCTAGAGAAAAGAAAATACAGGTCAGAATGAATGTACCTAATTTTTTTGAACAAATCAACTAATTATTGTTTGAATTCACATAATTTTTAATTTTAAATCTAGATAAAAGGAAATACAGTGCACAATATATGTACGTATTGTTTTTGGACAAATCATCAAATTTATTTTTGAATTCAAATCATTTTAAATTTTAAAATTGAGAGAAAAGAAAATATAGGTCTGAATGAATGTAAGTAAATTTTTCTGACAAATCCACTAATTTTGTTCGAATTTGAATAATCAAGATGAAAGAAAATATAGTTCATAGTGAATGTACGTAAATTTCTTTTGGACAAATCAATTATTTGTTTTAATATGCATAATTTTAAATTTGAAAATCTAGATAAAAGAAAATATAGGTCAAAATGAATTTACTAAAATTTGGTGAAATCATAAAATTCAAAAGAAACCAGGGGTATTTAGTGAAATCAATGAATTGTTAAACTATGTTTTTTTATACTCTTATAATCATTGGATTTTCTTCGAAACGAAGGTCTTCAGCATCGGCCTATTTGGGGGAAAATCAGGCAAAAACCGATATTAGGGCATCTTTGACACTCTGTCGTAAAACGCCAACAAAGGTTCGGATGTTTTTTGCGACCCAACACGGTGCCCAAAACGTTTACGTGTCCGAAATCCCGCAAATCGAAAAGCAAATATGGGGGAGTTGCGTCCATTCAGACTCAGGCCATGATGGGCAAGTCTGGCCTCAGCGGAGGCCGTGGTGTCAGACAAGGAGTACCTGGATCTCCTCCTCGAACGGTCCCTCCATGACCGCGATCCAGCATCTCCCTGGCGGCTTTGCTACCACGTCATGGAGGAGTCGACGTCGCCGGATCGCCGTCGCGTGAAGTAGGAGTCCCCCTTGCAACCACGGCTTCTGAATTGGATGTCTAGTCAAGGAGAAGGTCAAGAAGGAGCACCCCACCCCGCCATGCAAAGACGTTCGCCATTTCGGCTGGTCGATTATTCGCCACGCTGCAGATAGCGCGACAAGGCCGTGAAGGAGGAGGATCCTCTGGCGCCTCTTGCATTACCTCGGTGCTGCGATGGCGCATCACCGCGCGGCACTCGACGCGAGGCCAAGAGGGCGGCGTGGGGAGGAGGAAGCGATACAGCAGCGATGCGAGCCATGTTAACACGTTAGACATCGCGTCGGAGTGGGTCCGCAATGACCCCAATCTTGCAGAGGCCTAGGCCCTCAACCGATATAGGACCCATGCAACATCCAAGAAAGCAAAAAGAACGCCAAACGAGAGCAGGCAAAGGTGTAAGCCGGAGAGACTGTCGATAAACGTGGCGAAGCATGTGCTTGACAAGAGATCGGTGTGAATCGCGAGGTGAGTGGAGGTACTGACAGACATGATTAACTGCAAAGGAGCATCGGCCACCACTGGTTCGATGACATCATCGAGGGCAAGGGCTGTACGGGAGGCCCGCCCAATTAGGGATGTAGTGAGGATCCTCCAATGGTGAAGAAGGCATGCGGCGGCGAGCACGCTGGTAGTGAAGGATGGCGTTACTTATATATTTATAAGATGAAATCATGTACAAATACAAGGTTTACAAGATATATGAGAAGTTACAAACTAATACAAATACAATGTCTTAAGAATCAAGATTGCCCTCGAGGATTCACTGCTTGTCCTCGCCCGGTTTATGTAAATGTATCGTACTTTATTTATCCGGTTTGCGTAAAATTCCTCTGTTTGGTTCATTTTTATGTTTGAAAATGCATGCAGGCGTTTCGGGTATAGTAATGGATGGCCAGCTCCCGGATGTGTGTTTGCGGACGCGTCCGTGAACAGATAGTGACATCCTTAATCTACCACTGGCTTTGTACTTTTTATTAAAACTGCGTGCATATTGCTTCATACACATTACCCCATAAAGTTTGATCTTTTTTGAAAAAAGAACTAAGAATGCGGATTTATCCAATAAAAATAAACATAAAAAGTATTTATCCATATATGTGATTACTTGGCGATCCCAAACTATTTGCACTTATAACAAAATCTGAGGTTCCTGGATTATTTTCGCATATTTTTTTGGCGCGTTCTTTACTGCGCAAAGACTTCGCGCGTCTCTCAATTTTTTTATCTCCATATATGTCGCCGGACAATTTTACTCGCCACCATCTCCCCCACCTCTCCATTTATCCAACTGCCCGATTCCAATCTACGCCGGCATCACCACCCCGCGCACCGCCCATCCCCGCACCCCGCGTGCCCCCCATTCTGGCACCCCGCACAGTGTAAGCCTCGCCCTCACGGGGTGCCCTCCGCCCCTGCCCGCCGGCGACTCTCGTTTTCCTCCATTGGCAAGCTCGCTAGTTGGAGCCGTCAACGCCATCATCCTCACCGTCACGAAGCCATGCTCCTCCCGACATCGTCCTCGCGGTCACGAAGCCGCATCCACGCAGTTCTCATTCTTCACTCGAAGCTCCGCCGCACGTTCCGTCGGTACACCACCACGCAAGCAGCTCTCGTCTTCATCCAGCATCTTCAGCCTCCGCCACATCAAGCAGGTGATCCTTGATTCCCATAGACCCTACAGTTTTATCATCAAATCAACCAAACTGTCCTCCTTCATTTATGCATCTCAAGTCTGGATCATCTTCTCCTTCATCTCCTTACTTCCTTCCTGTAGGCAATGCACTCTAAGTGTTTGGTGAATTGTTTGCTTGCCTGGAATTCAATTCTGACATATGTGTGCAACTGTTTGATCCAATCTAATTTTAGATGGCAAAACTCAACAGTAGTAAAATTGGTCTTAGATAGTCTGACAGAGGAAGGAGAGGGTGGGAGGAGAAGGTGGAGGCAGCGGCGATTTCGACCTGTGATCTGACTCGACGAGGGAGGCGGCAGATTGATTCGGTTGAAGTGGTTGTCAGAGGTGCTGGGTGGTAGGAGCACCAGCCGACAGTGCTGGTGAACGACGATGGGGCCTCCTGACGAGAACGATGAGGTTGGTGGCCTCCTCGCCACACTGGTGGACGCCGGTGAGGCCAGTCTTCCCTCCATGCGCAGATACTCCCTCGCTCCCCTCGGCGCCGTCTCCCTTACCCTATCTCTCTTCCTGAACCTCTCTCAATTGTACACAAAGAGAGCCGTGGTGGCAGCACAACAAAGTACAAAATTGGAGGCTAAATGTAGGCAGATTTGTCCAATTCTCAGACTAGATTTAATGAATGAAGCTGCAGTTGATTACTTATCTGGGCACTATCATATAGAAGACGATGTGATGAATGAAATATCTTTGCTGATAAGCTAATTACACTGGTTAGTTATTACACGTTAGGCTCAGGCTCGCTTCTCTCAGTTTCCTTGTGTTTCTTTTCTTCATAAAAATTCAGTATTGGATTGAACATGCCTGCAAAGATTGTTGTGTTTACCAATGCATGAAAATTTGGCAGAGATCAATTATCACTGTGTTTGAGCAAAAGAAGTTTCAGTCCTTCCACCGAATACATGTAGTTGTTAACAGGTAGCATGGCAGCCATGCAAAATTAGTCCGGGACTTCAAATTCTACAAGAAAGGTGAAAGATTTATTTTGAGTGATTGAGACATGCAATTAGAAACAAAAAGATCATATATTATACTGCACATACCAATACTTCATATTCCTGTACTGAGTATGATGGTATAACACCATGTAGTACAAGTAGGAAAGTGGTTGGGGCGTATACTGCTTTTCTTCCAGTATTGAGTACCAAACATATTAGATGCATGCTAGCCTAATTTTGTACATTTTGCTAATCTAGAACCTCACATTTCTTTGTCACTGTACTAGAACTATACAAGGCTTCAACAGTCAGTGTATCAGAACATGAATTAATCCTAGACAAAATATGCTATTGGTCTGGCAGCTTATTCTCAAGTTATGTCTAATTCTGTGCTTTGATAATTTCAGATGGATTATGTCCTTAAGTTTCCCTTTTATGCAATGCTGGAAACGTCTAGACCACAAGAGGAATGTCAAACATTTTGATGCTATAGGTTTTCACATCCTGAAGACAAAATACTTGTAAGATTCTTATTGTTGTACAAAGAGTTGTACTTCAAATCATTTTAATTAGATATCATACTAAAATTTCAAAAAAATTACTGAATCGAGCCAGTAAGTACACTTCCATACAATCATCGATTATGCTCCAATGTACATACTTATGGTTTATTATTTATGAAGAATCAATGTGCTTTTTAGGTCAAAAACATTCCCGAGCACTCCTTCACAACCTCAAAACAACCACCAAACACTGGTACATCTCTTACCAATTTCATCAAGTACATTTCTTCACACACTGCTCTGAAAGCTTACGTTCTAATTTTTTCTCTGTTATCTTCCTTTTTCAGGGTAGCTCAAGATTAGAAAATGAGTGCATTGTAGGAGCGAGGAGCAACTACACAACAATTAGTTTTTAAATGGACAAATATTATGTATTTTGTAAAGGATTTGGCTTCATACGAAAACTTAGTTCTGGTTGTATGATCTTTTCTTAATTATTTGCATCTTTCATATGAATATTTGATTTGATTCAATTCTGAACTCAAGGTTTTTGTTCGTAAATGAAATTGTGCGAATGAGATGCTTGTGATACAATTGGTGATATGGGAAGATCCCTTTATATAATATTTGTTGCCTATGAATGTGAATCGTGATATGAGTGGATGCCTTTATATGACAATATACGTTGATCATTATACACAAGCATGTGTTGTGATGAAGTAACTGGATTTGAAATGATGAAATACACATTGAAAATAAATCAAATAACTTTTAAAGTTAAGTATATTTAGAGATGAATATAACATCTCTACATAGCGTGTATATGAAAGGAGTTAGTGCCCATGATGAATGAACCGGCTCTATGAGTAGAGACGCGATAAACGCATCTAACAGAATGACTCTACATATCTAGATACGCTTTTGAACGTCCCAATATAGCGTCTCATATCTATTGACGCTTTTGAACGTCCTAATATAGCGCCTCATATATAGGGACGCTTTTGAACGTCCCAATATAGCGTCTCATGCCATGTACAGACACTTAGCCAACGTGTCTACACGTTTTGAGACGGTCCGTGGGGAGACGCTCCAAAGACGCTTTACTAAGTCGACCCTATGATTGCCTAGAGATGAAATAACACGTCTCTAGCTGTTGAATATGACGTCTCTACAGACATTTTTTGGAGGAGGATCGCATAACCACAATGGTGCTAGGAATGGAAATGGGAACGGAGCTAACAACAATCAGAACCGCTCCAACCCAGTTACACCCGCCAAAAGAGACCTAAGTCAAGTTACTTGCTTTAAGTGCGGGAAGACATGGCACTATGCCAATGATTGCCCTGAAGGAAGGAATGGAAACAGAAATGGGAGCGCTGGGAAGAACCCTAATCCATTCAACAAAGGACAAGTGAACCACGTTAACGTGGAGGAGGTTGAAGAGCAGCCGGACACGGTAATATGTAAGTTTTTGGTTAAGTCATTTACCGCTCTTGTTCTTTTCGATACTGGTGCATCACATTCATACATATCAAGGGGATTCATGGATATGTTTAAACTATCAACCCAAACCCTTAGGACCCCTCTCCTCGTGAGTTCACCCGGAGCAGAGTACATGGCTAGCCGATGGTGCGAACAGATACCCCTAACTATTGGTACACATGTTTTTCCGTCCGACCTAATTATCTTGGAGTCACAAGGATTGGATTTGATATTAGGTATGGACTGGCTGCCAAAGTATGGAGAAAGCATTTACTGTGTTAGTAAGTCGATTTATCTCACCACCCCAGAGGGAAAAAGGATTAAGTATGTATCTAGGCATGTGCCTAGGAGGAGCCAAGTGAATGCCCTCACGGGGGTTGTTCAGGAGGAAGTGCTTGTAGTGAAGGACTACCCGCATGTTTTTCCAGAGGAGTTACCAGGCATGCCACCGAATAGAGACATTGAGTTTTTGATAGAGCTATTTCCAGGTATAGGGCCAATATCCAAGAGACCCTATCTGATGCTCGCAAATGATCTGGAGGAAATTAAGAAACAGATCAAGGAGTTATTGGAAACCGGCCAAGAAAATGTTCACCTCGTCCTAAATATTTTATATAGGCGGTGAAAATTTGTTTTGGAATTTTTAGATTTTTATTTTATTTTCTAGGATTTTATTTCTGTCGGTGAAATTGTTTAAAAAAAGGTTCCACTGGTGGGCGAAACCCAGCCAGTGCCGGGCCAAACCGCCCAGCGCCACCGCCTCCCGTTCTTGGCCAAGCCGCCGCCGACTCGAGACGATGAGTCTGAGCGGACTCCGCCGCCCACCTTGGCCCCTCCCAAGTCGCCCCCTCCATATATACCCGCGCCCGAGCCACCACCACCACCACCACCACTGCACCTGCCCACAGCCCGCCCGCCGAGCCTCGCCGTCGCCGCCCGCACCTGGCCACCGCCCGCCCTTGCCGCACCGCCGCCCAACCCGCCTCGCGAGCCCCTCGCCGGAGGTACCGCGCCGGATCTGAGCCGTCGGTTTTTTTTAACCATTCAGTTTTTTAGAAACCCTAGTTCGTTTTTTAATTTTTAGATCGGTTCGCCGGTTTTTCTCTATTCTTCTATTTAGCGGACGTTCGTCCGTACGTTCGTTTAACGAACGGTTTTCGCCCGTTAGTTACAGCTAACGAACGCTCGTTCGTTAGTCTGTTCGTCAGTTTTCTTTTATCGGATTTATCTGTGATTATTTTCGATCGCGATTTCTGGTCCGATCTTAGTTTCTGTTTATCATTTCGCTCGTTAGTCGGAATGAGGCGATTCAAGCGCCTAGATCTTCCTCTCGAGGCCCTCTTTCTGTTTAATCAACTTAAACAATATTTTGGTACTGTAAAATTTGACCTTAGTTGAGATTAGTAAACGGATCTTGTTTCTTTCGCCGTTTGAGTTTCGTTGCCCGTTTGATTTGATTCTTTTTGCATACCGGAGTTCTTAAGTTGAACTTTCTGGTCAACCTCTCTTATTTGAGTTTTGCTTGTGCATCATTGCTTGTTTCTTATGTATGTTATTGTTTGTTTGCGATAGAATTCCCGGAGTGCGAAGCGTATTACTACGAGTCCCTAGGATTCGCGGATCGTCAGCAAGGCAAGTAACATATTGATCATACTCTTTTCATACCCAGTTTTTATGCATTAGTTCCAATCCTCAAACGTTGCATGATTAGGATGTCATTAACTTGTGGGTTGGGAAGTAGTTGATGAGGTAGAACCTATTGCCCTGTTATATCAAACCCTTGGGAGTTACTTCTACGTGTTGCTTATATTACTTTGCTATGCTCGTAGACGTGGTTTGGGTTTGAGTGAAATCCATGACAGATGTGAGATTGTTAATTAATGGTTAAACTTAAGGTGGCAACTTAAATTAACATCTGGGTGGATTGAGGCACCTGGGGAACCCAGTGTTGCCTTTATTTTTTGGAAATCCCGGGGTACCCGTGTGATCTTCCTATGGACCGCCACCCAGGCTCAAAGGGAACTGAGATGATTCATGCTAGAAACTTCCGTGTGCAGCCACAAACTATTATGGGATCTAGCATAGTTAAGTAAGTCACGTGAAGCTCTCGAAGAGGTGGATCAGCAGGTAGTGGGATTGTAGGTTTGGTATGGTCTGCCCGGAGTAGAGAGTTAATGTTTCTGAAAGACTGTGTCTCGGTTATCCGTTTCTCAAACAACATGTAGTGCGAGAAATCCAACGGAGGCGATCGAGTCTTGTGGGGAAAAGTGCGCAGACCTCTGCAGAGTGTACAATCTAATCATGGTTAGCCGTGTCCCCGGTTATGGACAATCTTGAGTATCTAGTACTTGGGTTATCACATGTATCTCATCACTCTTAATTAATATTGTTGGGTTGTTAATTACTTTAATTGGGATTGAGTTGGGGGTACCGTCTCAATGTTGTTCAACCACCATGATAGTTAAATTAAAATCTATTCCTTTGATGTAGGGAAAAATTGGCTTTTCGCAAAACTATAACCATAGAGCTTTCCACCAGCCAAATATTCATGTAGTGATAGCATTACTCTGTTCATGCTCTACTGTGTTATATTGCCAACATATTCCATGTGCTGACCCATTTTCGGGCTGCAACATATTATGTTGCAGACATTTCAGACGAGCAGTAAGGTTCGTTAGGTCGTTGCTGTGCAGCTCAGCTATGCCGTTGGAGTTGATGGACTCACTTTATCTTCCAAGCCTTCCGCTGTTATCATATTAGATGGCCTTAAGCCATATTTATTATAAAAAAATTCTCTTTTGAGACATTCGATGTAATAAGTGTGTGATTGCTACTCTGTTATAAATCCTTCGAGTACTGTGTGTGTCAGCATTACCGATCCAGGGATGACACTGAAGCACACAGACTTGACCATTTGAGGTCGGGTCGCTACACATCTTTGGCAAGGATTTTTTATTATTTTTAACTAGATGTTCGGTGGAGTTTCAGGTCATTCCCTGAACTTTTGTTTTCTGCACATAAAACAACATCATGGCAATTCTGCTGAAAACAGCGTCAGCCCGGGTTAGTTCCATTCAAATCATGCAAGTTAGAGTCCAAAACAAGGGCAAAAGTGTTTGGAAAAGTAGATCCGACGGAGACGTATCATTGGTCAAAGTGATGGATGTCCACACACGGCCCCGCAAAATGGGCTAGCTTGTCGCCGATAACCTCGCGAGGGAGTACTGTATGAAGAAAAACCCACTCTGTGCATGTGGCCCAATATGTATATGGAAGTGGTGTGTGTGGTGTTTGAATACCCAATGCGCAAATTTGATGTGGCACCATGCTTTGGAACCGTAAAATCCCCACACCGAGCGAGGGTTCACGACGGGTAGCATGCGCTCGAACTTAATTAGGCTTGGAATGGGTCGACCTACTATACGGTAACTCGAAACAAAGAAGAAGAATTTACCCTGGTAACCTTTCTCATCGTTGGTCGAAATGATGGACGTCCACGCGGGCCCATGAATATATATAGGCTTGCCGCCCATAACCAAGTGAGTGAGAGTATGTCCAAAGACAACCATTATTGCATGCGTGTGTCCCTAACATATTTATGGAGGTGTGTGATGCATGCATATGTGTTGAATACCTGACCCAATGCACAAAATTGATGTGGTGCATGCATTGAAAATCGCAGAGGTCCCCACACAGAGCAAGAGGTCGTTCATCACGTGTTGTGTGCTCACCCCCCCCCCCTTTGATCCAGCGGGATGGATTCATGTGTACAGATGTGCTATTATATATATGTAATCTCACATCATGATCTAAATCAAGGCAAAACAAAAAATTAATCCCTAAGTCAAATTAGTTAACCTCTCTTACGTTGTCGATGAAAGTGATGGACCAAGATGGTCACCCCCCTTCGAAACGTACTATATATACACCTAGTAACATAGCCCTCAACTAATTAATCCTCCTTGTTCATCAAACGTACCTCTCTCTCACTGGGTCAAAGTGATGGACGACGAACTCGTGGGCCCAACACATAAGTGAAGGGTATGTCGCATGCGAGTGATCATCCTATATAGGACTACGTACCACCGTCTGCATGTGGCCCAAAGAGGTGTTTGTGTGATGTTTGAATACGCAATGCACAACTTTGATGTGTCACCACGTATATCAGAAACCAAAAAGTCCCCACAGAGAGTGTGAGGTTCATGACGCGTGGTATGTCCTATATGTACGCCCCCATTCATCGCGTGGTATATATGTACTTCGACTATATAACACTGACGAAAATAGAATCATTCCTTGATGATGAAACTGACATCTCTCTCGTTGGTTCAAAGTGATGGAGGACAACCTCGCATGCCCACGGATGGAAGCGCCACACGCGAGTGAGTTCCTATATATAGGGCAACCACTGCCTGCATGGTATTGCGTGATGTTTGAATACCAATATAATGTACAACTTTGATGTGGCATCTACCTCGGGAACCGGAAAGTCCCCAAATGGAGCGAGGTTATGACACACATATATATAGAGTATTCATGTTGCCCCCTCTTTGACATGTAGACACTCCTATACCGTGCATATACATAACACAAACAAAAAAAGAAGCATCCTTGTTGGTCAAATTAACATCTCTCTCATTGTACGTTCAACTGGCCGACGACGACCTCGTGGGCCCATAGAGATAGGCACGTGCAAGTGATGTCATAGGACAAAAACACCGCGTGCATGCGCCCCTGTGTTATGTCATGTTTGAATACCCGATGCACAACTTTGACGTGGCACATGCTTCGCAAACCGGAAACGCACTACACCACGATGCGTGTACCCCCCTCAGTTCAAGCCAGTGGGAGTTTGTACGCACGTGCTCAAACTTTGATATGGAATCCCACCATGATCCACACCACGCACACTGGTACGCGTCGGTCCTAAACAAACGGTTTAAAACCCCTTTCCGCGATGGCATTTGGAACCATTGACAACTGAGTGTGGGCGATAGGCGGGTCCTTTCCACACGACCCAGAAACCGCTGAGGATAGGGCCCCTACAGTACTCCTACTCATTTCTGCTCGCATTGCCATCGCAGTCGGTATTCTGTGGTGCTACGTTTATGATGCGCGGCCCATCACAAACGGTTCACTATTATAGAACGTGTATGATGTGCGGCCCATCACAAATGGTTCACCGTTAAGAAGATTAGCTAATCGTCGTACGAGTGTCGGACAAGATTACGAAACATCGGAGCATCATAACATCGTCGTACGCGACAACTATCGCGCACGCTATTCTGTGGTGCAACGTTTATGATGCAGACTTCATCAGAAACAATTCATGGTTGCGAATCATGTACGATAAGGCAACTAACACACACATTTAGTTTGCCCGTACCGTTTGTGATTTTCTGACATCGCACACGCTTTGCAAACAGCAACTGTGTGCATGCTTGCACACGTTTCCTCTCTATGAACCATCTCGGATTATGGTGCATATCGCAAACGTATGTGTTTTACCAACCGTGTGTGTCGTAACAACCTGGAGAGCGTAATTTCACCATAATTTAATTGCTGCCTTTCCAAATTGTACCGGATTTGAATTTGGATTTGAATGTATGCTACAGCTTTATTCATATCCATCAGGTTCAAACAACTAATGCATTATTCGATTCATAGGTACATATGTTCAAGAATTACATAAGAACCAAACAAAGAATGATGAACCACAGTTGTATACTTGTACTGTTAAAGACGATAGGGAAAGAGGCGAAATATATTCTGGTTGCTGAACAAGGTGAAGCGGAATGCCCATATTGTGCCCTCCTCCATGCAGAAGGCACACATGACTCTAGTCCAACCCCTTGTGATGGCCGACCGCCCATCCTTCACGGTCTTCATGAAAACATCTAGACAATCATCGTGTTCTGGTAGAAATACTTTAACCTTTGCATGCCCACTAATCATTTAGTTTGAGAGGTAATCTTGAGTAAACTGCTTTGGCAACCACTGCAAAGGAATAATATTTCGGACATTCTCATCTAACACAACTCATTATGGGCAGTAAAAAGAAGGCTGCAGAGTTCTTACTTACCATCCTGCAGTTCGCTGTTGTCTTGGATAAAGTGTAAACAAATAGTTTAATTGCCATCTTTGGACCCATTTTACTAACAATCTTTATCAGCTTCCTCACTTGATGCTGGTTCATCGATATCTTATTGCCCCATGTGCAGAAAGGGTCGAAACGCGGATCTTTACCAATGACATATGTACCTAAAAGCACCAAGTTAATATTAGAAGCTAAACAGTAATTGCACAATGATGTAGTACAACACTCTTTTATAATATGTCTATATACATCCGTATGTGGTAGTCCATTTGAAATCTCTAAAAAGAAAAATATTTAGGAACAGAGGAAGTATCTTATAACATCCGATATACTCACATATTAGATGAATTAACATCTTATATTATGGGCCGGAAGGAGTTTAGTTCATTCTTAAAAATTATCTGCTGCTGATCCACGGGTTACAGTTAGTTTGAGCTAGTTCGGGCTCAAATAGCCCTAAAGTATATCTAAACATGAGGGCTAGTTTGAGCAAGTTGCATGTATAACCCACCCAAAAAAACTAGTATCCAACCCAAGAGGTGCTAATTGGAGCTAGTTCTCCTAGTGCATTTATTGTCAATCTAACCCTGCCCTCCAAACAACTCTTCGGATGGAGTTAGTTCAGGGTTAGTAATGAGCTAGAAACTAACTATAACCTCTAGCTAAGTTGAGTATCCAAACAGGGCTGTGTTGTTGCTTTGTCTTTGCTGCTTGCTCTTCACGATATCCGCACATCATTAGAACATTAATGTAACACTCTTCCTTGTTGCTATGTAGCTTAGGATTGCATATTTACACATTAGGTACAAAGCATGTTGCAATGTAGCCTCGGATATATTACATATGGCCCTAGTTAACCTAAGGAAAATGGGTTGTAGATATATTGATTAAAAGTCCGATTCACCGATTAGTCCCTTATCACCGCCGCCTATATGGTACCAACTACGGATATCCCTAACAAGGAGCAGATATAAGCCATGGATGAAACTAACCTTGATGGAAAACAGCAGTTGTTCCCAAAATTGTCCTGTGTAGGTACATCAAGAAGCATGTTAAGCACAACAGGCTAAACATCAACCAAAATTACACATGGCAGACAAAATAATCTCCAAAAGATAGCTTCATTGTGTAGGTTTAATCACGCTAGTAAAGCAAAACAAGTGGAACGGTGTGCTAACTGCAACAGGCCTAACATTTAGCAACAAGCAAACATGGTCGTTCAAACTGGTATTGTGCCGGTCTAAGTACACTGGTTATGGTTAAATAAAAATGGAAAGGCATGTTAACTACAAGATGTAGCAACCGAATGTAGTCATTCATAGTGGTATTATTGAAACTGGTACTGATGAAATTGAAATGCACAGTTCATACTTGCACATATTCACGTTGTGAATAACTGGAATAAACAAGGCATACTGCAAACAACCAAAGATAGCATTTGAAACTGAACATATGCTAACTACAAACAACCGAACAATCAAAAAACTTTAAAAGAGGCATATGCTAGCCATAACAGGCTTAACAACAAGAAAATATATGCATTCCTATCGGTATGTTTAAAACTGGATTGATGAAATGTACTGCACAGTAAATAATTGCACATATAGAGCATCACATTGTGAACAACTGAAATAAACAAATCATGGGTTTCCTCACTTGTCACAGATGGGCTCGTTCCCGTGGGAAGAGCACGGACCCTGGATGCGCTCCATGTTGTCGCAGATGGTCTCCTTGCCCTTGGAAGAGCACGACTGTAGGGTGCCCTCCCTGATGTTGCAGACAGTCGCTTTCCCCTTGGAAGAGCAGATGGGCTCTTTCCCCTTGGAAGAGCTGGAGAGGGTGCCCTCTTCGTGATCGCCATCGATGAGGTATGACTTGGAAGCTGCGCAACATCGCAGAACATTTCCTTCAGAAATGACAAAAGGGGCTCGATGGTGATGTAGAATGGCAAATTGTTGACAGCGAGCCAGAGGAGATCAGCGGCATGGCCATGGATGAGATCGATAGCGGTTGAACCCGAGGGGTTGGGGGTGGGCCACTTAACCAGTGACACAGCCCGCCTCAGGGCGTCGCTGTCGATGACCTCGATGTCGTAACCGGCGGACGAGACATGCCCGCATACTCAGGCCCGCTGCTTGAGTGCCTGCTGCTAGTAATGGTCCTTAGCTTCCTCGGCGACGTTGGGCGAAGAGACCGCTATACACCTCTTTTGGGCCAGTCACTCCTCTAGCTCCACGAGAAGCATAGCCAGGCTTAGGCTGCGACGCTTTGGAGTGGGGGATGGGGATCTGTGGGAAAGGGGGGTTTTTTGGCAGGCGTCATCTAAGAAACTCAGGGCGACCTGGGTATGGAGATCGGTGGGTAAGCTGCACGGGCAAACTGGCAGATGTTGACAATGGAGGCCTTGCGGCGACGGGGACTTTGCTAGGGTTTCGAGCGAGGAAGGGTGTGTGTGTGTGTGTGCGCGCGCGCGCGCCCGAAGAGGTTTTGGGGTGTGTGTGTGTGTGTGTGTGTGTGGAAGGGGGGGCGTGGTGTTTGAGGAAATGACGTGGGTACTGAAAATTTTACTACGCGGGAGTCAAACGTGGGAGTGAAATGTCGGGCTATTGAAAATTTTGATGTTAGTGCATCACACACGGTCCGGAGATAACAACCGTGTGTTATGAAAAAGAAAACCCTCGAGGCGGGCAGATATTTTCGATGCAGGCGGGATTGGGAACAAGAAAGATCGCTTTGGTCCGGAGATAACAACAGTGTGTTATGAAACAGAAAAACCCTCGAAGCGGGCACATATTTTTGAGAGGGGGAGCCTCGTGGAGCCCAATGTCTGTGCGGGTGTGTGCGTGACAGGTGCACCGGCGTGGCACACGGTTAGTTTGAGTGAACCGTGTCTGTTGCATCATCTGACTTGTCTAATGTTCATAAATTTGGCGAAAAATGACGCGGGAGAGGGTCAGAACACGAACACACTTGCATGTGGACCAAGTTTATGTATCAAAATGGTGGTTTTTATTTTCAAATACCAAATGCAACCTCGATGTGGAACCTCTCTCGCAAAGCGCATGGTATTGCTTGCTCCCACCCTCTCGTGTCGGCACGAAGGGAATCCTAACCTATGAATCCATGCCCCCTCCCCCTCAACCGAGGTTCACCTAGCAAAGTGCGAAGTAGCTAGCAGCCCCCCTCCTCCCTCGTGTCGGCACGAAGGGAATCCTAAGCTATATATGAATGCATGCCCCCCCAATAGAGGTTTACCGTAGCAAAGTGCGAAGTAGCTAGCAGGGCCCCTCCCTCGTGTCGACACGAAGGGAATCCTAAGCTATGAATGCATGCCCCCAACCGAGGTTCACCTAGCAAAGTGTGAAGTAGAGCTAGCAGCCCCTCCTCATGTCGGCACGAAGGATTCCTAAGCTATGAATGCATGCCCCCCCAACCGAGGTTCATCTAGCAAAGTCCGGCAGTAGCTAGCAGCCCCTCCTCGTGGTCGGCACGAAGGGAATCCTAGATAATCTATGAATGCATGCCTCCCCCAAACCGAGGTTCACCCTAGAAAAGTGTGAAGTAGCTAGCAGCCACCCCTCACTGTGGTCGGCATGAAGGGAATCCTAAGCTATGAATGCACGTGCACCCCCCAACCAAGGTTCACCTAGCAAAGTGCGAAGTAGCTAGCAAGCCCCCTCGTGTCGGCACAAAGGGAATCCTAAGCTATGAGCATGCCCTCCCCCCAACCGAGGTTCACCTAGAAAAGTGCAAAGTAGCTAGCAGCCCCCACCCCTCGTGTCGCCACGACGGGAATCCTAATTAAGCTATGAATGCATGCCCCCCCCCCCACACACACACTTTCAATCAGCGGGCCAGAGAGGCATATATCTCACCAAGATTGTCGGATTTCGGGTTCCGGCAGACCCTCTAGGTTCGAACTCTAGGGTGCATGCGGAGATCTCACCTCCTACCTACCTACACCTCGCCGCCTCGCAAGGATCTAAACTACACAAAGAGCAACACAAGGGACACAAGGTTTATACTGGTTCGGGCCACCATTGTGGTGTAATACCCTAATCCAGTGTGTGGTGTGGTGGATTGCCTTAGGGGCTGATGATGAACAGTACAAGGTAGAACAACCTCGCGAGGGTCTGTTCTTGGCCGGTGCGACGAACTGCTAGGGGGAGTTCGGTCGCTTCTCTCTCTCTCTCTCTCTCTCTCTCTCTCTCTCTCTCCCCGGATTCAGATGCTCGATCCTTAGCTATCCTCTAGATGCCTCTACCCTGTGGGTGGCTAGTCCTATTTATAGGCAGAGGCCCTGGGCCTCTTCCCAAATATTGAGTGGGAAGGGCGCCAACAATTGGCCATTTTGAAGGGGAACATCTAGTACACATATCCTGACTAAAGTTGGTCCTCGCCTGTCAAAGGCTCTGACGATGACGCCGGCTTGGGCTCCACGATGACCTCCTTCCTGCCGTTGTGTTGGTCTTGGTCTCGTTGCACCGAAATGGTTGCCTTTGCTTGATACTCTCGCCTGCGCTTGCCTCCTTTGCACCAAAGAGGAAATGAGGACACTGCGCGGGCTGGCGCCACCGGCGCCCTTGGTCGTCATGGCTTGCGTCATGGGCACCTCGTGAGGTACCCCGCCTTGATCTCTCCGCCTCCTCGCGAGCCAGCCTGACGAGGCCGTGCCTGAGGAATCTTCCTGTCGTCCGCCCCGCGAGGCTTGGCCCCTCGCGAGGGACTTGAGCTTGTGCTGATGAAGATGGGCCGTGCTGGGCCACCCCTTGAGCCACGCCGCAGGCCGCAGGTAGGCAAGTCTGCGTACCCCCGTTCCCAGAACACCGACAAAGATGGATCGTAAAACGAACCAAGAATAATCTAACTTGGTCGTACAACCTCTCTCTATTGTTGGTCAAAGTGATGGCCGTCCATGCGACCCCGGAGATGGGCTAGCTCACCAATAATAACACAAGTAGCTAGGCCTAGAAGACAACCAATGCATGCGTGTGGCCCAAACATATGTATGGAGAGCTGTGTTTTTGAGTAACAATGAACAACTTTGATGTGGCACCGTGATTTCGAACTAGAAATCCCCACACTGAGTGAGGGTTAGGTTGACGATGCATATGTATGTTACGCCACACTTCAAGCCAACGACGGGGATTCTTATATGCATGCATGCGTGCATATTATATGCGCTCAAACTTAATTAGGTATGAATCTCACCATGACCTATACTATGATAACACGAACCAAATAAATAATCCACCATGGTAACCTATCTTGTTGTTGGTCAAGGTGATCATGGATGTCTACGCGGGCCCACAAATATAAAGGCTTATCACCGATAACCACGCGAGGGAGTGTATCATTCGAAGGAAACCACTACATGCATATGTATGGAGGTGATGCGTGCATGCATGTTTGAATACACAACATTGATCTGACACGTGTGTCAAAAATCGTACACTAGCTCCCCACACAGAGCGAGATCGGTTCATGATGGTGTCGTTGTACTAGCTTCAACTCGATTGGAGGGATTCATGCGTACACATGCATGTGTGTGTGCTCAAAGTGTATCATGCATGTCATCCCAGAGAAAAATAATAATCCCCTCCTAAGTCAAATTAACTTCTCTTGTTGTGAGGCGAAAAGAAGTGATGGACCTAGCGGGCCCACAGATGGAAAGCATCGATATCGCTGATAACCGCTTAAGTGGGTGCGAGAGGACAACCACCACCGCTCTGCATGTGGGCCAAACATATATATGTTGAATACCCAAAATGCACAACTTTGATGTGCCACATGCCTCAAAAACCGTAAACCATGCACCCACACAAAGCGAGGTTCATATCAAGTGTACTACATATGATGGTCCCCTTGCCCCCTCTACACCTCATACTATATGCTCCTGCCGTAATATATTTACAACCCAAAAGAATCCTCATCGATGGTGAAATTAATTAACCTCTCCCGATGTAGGTCAAAGTGATTCATGCATGCATCGACGATGGCCTCGTGGGCCCACAGATGGAAGCGTCACACGTGAGTGTCCTTGCTAGGATATATATGCATGTGGCCCAAAAAGGTGTTGTGTGATTTTTGAATAACCAATTGCACAACTTTGATGTGGCACGTGCCTCAGTAACCAAAAAGTCCCAACACTGTGCGAGGTGTACTTGTTCACGGATGCATACGTATAGTATATATGCTAGTCCCCTCCCACCTCTTCGACGCGTACTATATACTACCATAACACAAACAAAAAAGATTCTACCTTGCTGGTCAAATTAACCTCACTGCCGGCTGTTCGTCAAAGTGATGGACGACGACCTCGCGGGCCCACGGAAAGCGTCACACACGAGTATCGAGTGTTGCGTAGGACAACCATCGACTGCATGTGGCCAAAACACATATTTATGAAAGGGTTGTGTAATGTTTTAAATAACGATTTCACGACTCTGATGTGGCGCCAGCCTGCCAAACAAAACAGCCAACCCACACGGTGGCTCACAACTCGTAGTGTCCTGCGAGCCACCGCCCACCCCCAGACGCACACACCCACACACACACCACGAATCCACCGCAACTATGATGCATGTTAAATTAATTATCCCACGGTGAACATACATGTTACCAAAGGAGGGAAGTTTTAATTTCAAAAAAATCACAGAGATCATTAAGACGTTTTAGTACATTAATTGATTGATTTTCTATGGGTATAATGTGCAAAAATCAAATTTGAGCTACATGCACACGTGATAAAGGCACCTAAATGGATTGCAAAACACATGTGTCTCACTGGGTGCATGTTTACTCCCGTGCAACAAATTTCAAACATTGAGAATCTTGATTTTAAATTCTAGTACGTCCAAAACTAATTTGAAGTTCATGAAACTTATCGTGTTGTCATATGGACACCAATACAAAGTGGCATTGTACTTTTTGTCAAATTTGAGACCAGTTTTGATGTAATCTTTATCTAACTACGACGGAGATTATTAATAATTGGGAACTAATATCCCAAACGGATTATTTATTCAACCGTGAGCGTTAGACCAACAATGGATACGCGCCATGCTTCGTTAAGCAATAAAGCGCAGCATTAATCATCCAAATAGAAAAACAATATACGTGCCGCCGCCACTTTTCGTGTGGCGTCGCGGCGAGCATGAGTTGACGGGGCGCATGCGAGCAATTCGCCAGCAGCGACGGGAGGCGGCATGCGTGTGTGTGAATTGACGGAGGCGTGCTCGCTGCGCAGATGTCATCGAGGCGTCGCAGTAGCTGTGTGAAACCTTGGTAGGCATGCCAGCAGTCTCGTGCGCAGGCTCATCGGGAGGCGAGCCATCGGTTTGACCGCCCCCCGTCTCTCTCCCACAACTCCCACAACTCCATAATAATGGTGCGGCCGCTCCATCCTCGCTACGCACACACAATCCTCTCTCTCCGCTTGCATCCTCGATGCTGCTCTCAGTCCCCAAAGCCGTCAGTGTATGAGGACGCCACCGAAGCGCCCCATCGGAGGGAGTGGCGATGCCGGGGCTGGTAAAGCACCGGAGCACGGCGTGAAGATGGAGACAGAGGTTGCCGTCACTGCCGGCGAGTTATCTCTGGACCCTGACGTCGTCGAGCTTGCACAGCCAGAGGCGGAGTTCCACACCGACTCCGACGACCACTCCGGCGACGACGGACAGCTGGTTAGTCATCGTACCCATTCATGTGTCAAATAGATCATAGGGTTTCTCTGGTTACTCCTGCCTCCCCCTTTTTGGAATAGAAATCAGGTGGTTATGTTCTCCCAATCTGTGAAATCTGAGTAAGTTTCGTTAGATCCGCGTAGTGTATTGATTGTTTGAATGGTACAAGTGATAAGTGATTAGTTGTTTCATCTGTGCAAATGATTTCTGCTAGTAATTCGACTAGGGTTAGTGTTCATGCTGATAATTCCTAGCCAGGACTTGACAATTGATTTTGAATGACCTACGTATGTTTGTGCCATTATTTTCTTCAAGATTGGTCTATACATAGACGACTGTGCTTAAAAATCGAACCATAATCTCTGAATATGTATAAATAAATAGCCATAAATTCCTAATCCTACTTCACGGCATGTAATCAGTGATTTGATGCCAAATTTGTTTTACTATATGTATAGGCTCTGTCTGACGATGTGGACATCGATGATGAAGATGCCCAGAGGAGGTACAAGAGGCGAATCCTGATGGAGCTTTATGCGGGAAATGCATAACAGGCATGTTAGGACCTGGAACGACGGCTATGGATGCCCATTTTGCAACCACATGATTTATGACGCGTATCTAAGTTTTCTTGCGCATGCAAGAGGATGGGCCGTTGGCTCCTTCAATCAGAAGTATTCTCATAGGGTGGCGCATGTCGCGTATGCCGAGTACCTAGAGAAGCTTCAGGATCGTGCCGGCCGCATGTGAGATGAGATGTGGGATGGATCGAACTATGTACGCTTGAGTATGCTTAATGACGGTTGAACTATGTACTTATGGTTGAACTATGCTTATGTACGTGTACGCTTATTATCTATGTCTGAGTATGTTAAATATTTCGCCACATTTTGGTAAAAATTACAACGGGGGACCAATAAACCAGGACGGAGGTAATACGTCAATCACACACGGTTCCCAAAATTGGAACCGTGTGCAATGACTATCATTTTGCCTGCTGCGTCAATCACACACGGTTCACTCTAGCAAACCGTCGCCCCAAAAATTCTTTGTGCGACAGAAAACCCTCACCACCCAATTCAAAAAAGAAAAAAGAAAACCCTCACCATCCCTGCGTCACAAAAACCCTCACCCCGCCCGCCACCCCCTCGGCCCTTCCGGTACGTTCCCCATTCACACCTGCACAAGCTCCTCCGCGTCTATGCCATGGCACAACTCGGTTGGGGAATCTGCCGTACTTAGGGTTCTTTCTCATGGACGACAAGGTAACTAATTTAACGAGATATATCTCATCTCTTATCCCAGTTCATCTGCCTCCTTTAATCACCCGGCGGAAATCACTGTAAATTCATTTTTATTTGAGCTGATTTGAGGGTTTTCTTTCATTCATAGAATGTACAGTGCGCCGATGTTTCAGTACTTGGCGAACGCCGCTAGAGATTCCATCTCATCATACCAGATAACTTGAGGACGTGCGTGGTATGTTCAATCTCACCCTAAATCGGTTGGCATGGCCTACTTTCTTGAACATATTCTAAATATTGCTACATTTGGATAAAAGGTGCCACATGCACCATATACATCAAAGGGGATTTTCCCCCTCTTCTTTCTATATTAGGCAAATTAATGATGTATTGTTCTTTCGATTACTCTCATATTTCCATGACATCATGTTTACCCCTATCTGTTTGATTATAAACTTTTGTCCTTCGATTTCAACTACCGTACAGTTCTTTCAACATATTTGCATGTTACCATATTTTCTTTAACAACCCTACCATTTTCTGCAGGACATCCCTCGCTATGCAACAGATTATGTAGTGCACAATTTTCCCTTTACATACATCAAGGCTCCATGAATGTCATACCGCCCACAAACCATGGATTTACAATCGTTGCTACTGTAAGACTTGATGAACGTGGTGACTCCTATTTTGGCACTAGCTTTTGGAATGAAATTGCAAAGTTTTATGTACTGAAAGCTGTCACTAAAATTGCACTACACATAGAAGGGCCTCGTCATGAGATATATGCTAACTTCCCCGACAAAATCATCCATCCAGACTTTGTTCAAAGAAAGTTTTCTTTTCAACTATCTGCATATGTTGACTTACCCAGCAATGTCAAATGAATTGTGTAGTATTTAAGCAACCAATTGTTATTCCCTTATCTTACTATATTCCTACCTAATAACTTCTAGTTACCAATACACTTTTCTATTGCCCTATTTTAACTAAATATTCCTGTGACTCCCATTTCTATCGAAGCGCGATCGACAAGGAGACTCGGAGAGTGGAGAACGGGCTGCCAACAAGCGGAGGCGGATGAGCTAGAACTGCATTTACTCCAAAGAGCCTAGTCTTAATCAGCAGCCTCCCCGATGATATGTTGAGAGTCATCATCCCCCTCCTCCCAATCAAATATGGGGCGCAGACAACCGTCGTTTCCCGGCGGTGGCGCCCCCTATGGAACTCCAGCCCTCTCGACCTCATTCACACCCACGAGCTCTGACATGGCTATCGCAAAAGCTTGGATGCGTTCTCCAAGATCCTCGGCAGTCACCTTGGACCAACCAAAGGCCTTAGAATGGGCAAGTTCCATTCCAACGGCAAGGACTGAGCCAAGCTTGACGACTGGTTCCGATCCCCTGCCCTAGATCAGCTCGAGGAGCTCACTTTTGATGATGGGCATATGCGGTCGCTGCCAACGTCCGCACTCCGCCTCGCGCCCATGCTGCGCGTCGCCAAGTTCAGGAACTGCCATTTCCTGCCCCTTAATGACGCACCCGCTCTTATTCTACCACGACTAAAGCACCTCGAGCTCGTCGTCGTCTGCCTCTCAAAGGGTGACATGGAGCGCCTGCTACGTGGCTATACTGCACTCGAGTACCTTCATGTTCAGAAGATCAATGGGTTGAGTACCTTCCACATCACCTCCATGACTCTCCGGACTATTTATGTGTGTTGCTTGGTCGACAGGAAGACATCACAAAAGGTGGACCACGGTATGGTCATCGAGGACACACCTGCACTTGAGAGATTACTTGTAGTTGATCAAGAAGGTCCAACAAGAATCATTGTCATTTCTGCGCCGAAATTGACAGTGGTGGGCTACTCATCTGACAAATACTCTGAACTTGTTATTGGTTCCACACCCATTCAGGTACAACAACCGCCTTCTACCTCTGCTTCTACAAATTAACATTATTTCTAATTTTGAAGATGTTTGTTCGTCATCATTCGTAAAATGATTCCGACAATCTTGACCCCAAATCAAGACAAGTGAAGGTCTTGGCACTAGAATCTATCGGGCCCGACACGGAGCAAGTTGTCGGGCTTCGAGATGCTTTTCGTGCCTGGAGAAGCTATATATCGAGGTGGTGTTCCTTTCCTGTTAAATGTTAACCATAAGGGAGTTCAATTTGTGACACCCTTTTCCAAGTTTACAATGACAAAGTACGTCGATTTCTGAAGGTTCTTTTGGAGGATTTCAGTACATATGGTTACAATCAATAAGCATTTCTCCTTTGGATTCATCTGTACTAGTTTTCTTAGGGAATTTTTCATCCATTCCAACCTCTTGTGAAGAAGGCTACATTCTAGAATGTAATCAAATGCCCATGTTAACCATGTCAGATCGAAGATGGCATCTTAGTGCATTTTACAAATCCTGCAAACCAAATAGCTAGTCTTGTAGTAATGTTCAAAACTACATGTAGGCACTAACACATTTTCTTCTTTTGCAGATAAGATTAGGCCCAGTGGTGGATAATGTGATACAATATAATAATCACGTCGAATGCCTAGATCTGCATCTCTTAGAAATTACTTTGAACTCCTACCGAGGGACCTTACCGGAGATTATATTCGCCAGGTTCTTTGTTCTCAGAGCAAGGGTGCTGAAGGAAACACTACAGGAATCCAGTATTTTGCCGTCCGCCACGGCGGACGGCAAAGGCACGGACGGCGGACGGCAAAGAGCTTTGCCGTCAGCAGCGGACGGCAAAGAGTGACGGCAAAGACAGGGTCGGCAAACAGGTCCTTCGCCATCTGCTTTTCACGGCGGACGACAAAGAGTCCTTTGCCTACAGTGGCGGACGACAAAGGGGAGGGACGGCAAAAATACTTGACGTCCGCCAGCGTTAGTCCGTTAGGTGGCTAACGGCGGCCTTTGCCGTCAGCCAGCGGACGGCAAATTTGACCACCCCTTTGCGTCCGCAAGTTGACGTCAGCAGTGCGTCAACGCCCACGGTGGTTTGCCGTCAGCCACGGCGGACGGCAAAGGTTTTGTCTTTGCCATCAACTTTTCTTTGCCGTCCGCCATGGTAGGCAAATTTGCCAAATGGCACAGTGCGGGAAGGCTGTGTGGGCGCCACGTGTCCCCATTGCCTCTGAAAGCGGACGGCAAGGGCTCTTTACCCGTCGATGGCGGACGGCAAAGAGCCCCTGACCGCCTCTTTTTAATTCTATTTTTCTTATATCCAACAATTATCACAGACACAACACATATATATCCATCACATAAATATCACAAAGACATATATATATCACAAAGACATATATATCCATCACATAAATATCCAAAGACATATATATCCATCCATACATACATAGTAGGTTGCACATAGTCCCATCAATCCATACATATTACAATATGCAAAGTTTCATCATAGCAAGCTTAAAGCGTAATACAAGAAGTGCATCAAAGGAAAAACAAGCAATCCATCATATGATGTCAAGCTTCCGTGAAGTGAATGAAACCTGCAAATGACAAATAAGAAAGTTAGAAAAGAATAGAAGAAGAAGAAGAAGACTAGAAGAAGAACTATATGCCATTTATTAGCTAACTTAGGTGAACTGGATCATTTATGAGCTAAATTAGTTGAAATGGATCATTTATGAGCTAAGTTAGGTGAAATGGATCGTTTATGAGCTAAGTTAGGTGAAATGGATCGCTTATGAGCTAACCTAGGTGAAATGGGTCGCTTATGAGCTAACCTAGGTGAAATAGGTCGTTTATGAGCTAACCTAGGTGAAATGGGTCGTTTATGAGCTAACCTAGGTGAAATGGGTCGTTTATGAGATAACCTAGGTGAAATGCATCATTTTGGAGCTAAGTTAGGTGAAATGGATCGCTTATGAGCTAACCTAGGTGAAATGGATCATTTATGATCTAATCTAGGTGAAATGGGTCGCTTATGAGCTAACCTAGGTGAAATAGGTCGCTTATGAGCTAACCTAGGTGAAATGGGTCGGTATGAGCTAACCTTGGTGAAATGGGTCGCTTATGAGCTAACCTAGGTGAAATAGGTCGCTTATGAGCTAACCTAGGTGAAATAGGCCGCTTATGAGCTAACCTAGGTGAAATAGGTCGCTTATGAGCTAACCTAGGTGAAATGGGTCATTTATGAGCTAACCTTGGTGAAATGGGTCGTTTATTTAGCCAACCTAGGTCAAATGCATCATTTATGAGCTAACCTAGGTGAAATGGATCATTTTGGAGCTAACTTAGTTGAAATGGGCCGCTTATGAGCTAACTAAGGTGAAATGCCACGCTTTTGAGCTAACTAAGGTGAAATGGGTCATTTTGGAGCTAACCTAGGTGAAATGGGTCATTTAGAGCAAACGAGGTGAAATGGGTCATTTTAAAGCTAACGAGGTAAAATGGATCATTTAGGAGCTAATCTATGTAAAATGGGTCATTTTAGAGCTAACTTGGATAAATTGGATCACTTGTAAGCTAACTAAGGTAAAATGAGTCATTTTAGAACTAACTTAGGTAAAATGGATCGCTTATGAGCTAACTAAGCTAATTATGCAATTTTGACATAAGTAAGCTAACTCTAGGTCATTATGGTAAGCATATTGGAGGAAATAAAGCTAAGTCTAAGTCTAGAGAAACTTACCGTGATCAGGGAGGTGTAGTAGCGGGCTGGCTCGTGCCGGTAGCTGGAGAAGGATCGTGCGATGCGTTTATGGAGTTAAGCTGCACCAAAGATCATTTCCAATGTCTCGTTAGCATTATGACACTCAAATGTTAAGACTAGCAAGTAATGTCCATTCAAATTAAACTCACCGTGCTCCCAGGAGCAATGACTGGCATCGGCGGAGCGGTCTGACCGGACTACTCGCACACGATCGCACATTTGGTTTTCACAACAGAGTCATACCAGTTAGTAATGAGACTCAAATGTTAAGACTAGCAAGTAATCTGCAGAAGAAACTTACCACAAGGAGCTCATACATGGCCCTTGCCTGCATGTCATTCCGTGCCTCTCCTCCTCCAACATCTTTGTCGCCCTCTCCTCCAACTCCCGCCTCCTCCGCCGCTCCGCCAAAGTTTCTCCGTTCTATCTCTCTCACTCTATATAGCAGCCTGCAACACCACTCACATGACCATTTGTAATCATTGATGGAAGCGCACACAATGTAATGGAGAAAGATAGCTGAGTACGTATAACTAACCTTGATGGCGAGTTGGACTGGCCGTTCACGAGGCCTTATCTCAGGAGTGGAGCTCGACTGATGAGGACATCAATACCATTGTTACACCCACAGCCCCTGCTGCTATACATACTGGACCAATTACTAGAGCTCGCGCACGCCAATTGAATTATCAGGTACTTTCGTTTCTTGGTAACGATTCCAATGTTCATGAGAATATGATGCTGCCTAAATTGGATACATTTGTTTTGCTTACAAATGAAGGGCCTACCATGGACAAGAAAGATGAATCTTGGAGCAAGTTCAAGCATGGAGATGTTGGCATGCGCAAGGGGAACAAGAACGGAGTTACAAGTGATGATTCCAGACTTTGAAGCCACCCTAATGAGTGCATGAGGCCTTGGACGAAATATACAAGACGCCACTTCATAATATTCGTCCCATAGGCTATTCTAGGTGTTGCGTCACCTTATTATTGGGCCAGCCCATGTAATTTCGAAATACTTAAGTATAGGCTGTTTTAGAGTCCGTATGTGTGGGGAAACAAGAGTTAGGGTTGGTTTCGACCCCTCCTCAAGGGCCACGAAATTCCCTCCTCTTCCTCCATATATACAGCCCTTAGGGCTCGCTTAGACTTTGGGTTTTGTTTAGATTAAAAGTTCGCCATAGCTGCAACTTCACAGCGTTTCGCTTGTGTTCAACGACCAGCACAAAGGCGCCATAGAACCCCACCTTGATCAATAAAGCTTTCATCTTATATTCGCAATATCCAGATTGCAATCTCAGTTTCTTGCTTGTTCTTCGCTTTGCTCGCAGGAAATGACCCTCGTGGTCGTTGATCGTGCTCTGGCGTGGTCAATAACCTCTCGGAGTTGGTTTAGCGATTGCTAAGGCGCGACGTCCTCAAGACGTTCGTAGTCGGATCGTCAAAGTCGACTTCCTCCAAAGCGAAAACCAACATCTCATCGAAAGACGGGACACCTTGGCCTCTATCATCGACTAGCGCGCCTTGATCTCCGGGAGAGTGATAGGACAACGAATAAGTCCATCTCCCATGGCTATGGAGCCATGGGACCTCCCGCCACCGATATCATCAAGAACTCAGATCAATGGGACCTGGCTCAAGTTAAAGTCCTCCCTTTCCTCGCCTTCCCCGATCTCTATATTGCACGAGCTTGTCGTGGGCGGAGATGTTGGTGAAGTTCTTTGCATCATCGAGGTAAGACGCAGAGAATGCCTTGACTTTCTTGTAAGGGCCAGTATGGGCCATGGGATACAGGTCGTACACCTCGGCACCTTATCCACCTTATTGTAGCGTGCCCGAAAGAGAGAAACAAAGTAAATTAGTAATTAAAGGGCTAAAGCTAGCATGATGAATGAATTGCATGAATCATGAAGCAAACCACATACCCGTTCCTGCGTCTTGAAATAAGTTGGAGCTGCCTTGGTGGTGTGGCACACCTTCCATTTGGGCACGTTTGTCCTTGGCCTCGTTGTGGGTGGCCCGCCATTCTTGTGAGCACCACGCATTGACCAACACCTCCCAACAATCCATCCGATCCGCACACCATCTCGGAGGAGCCAAAGTTAGCAAATAGAAACTTCAGCGCTACGACTATGAATTACTAAATGAAGGAATTAAGTACAAGGCCTTAAGAATTACCTTCATGTACTGCTCCTTACTCAAGAACTTATCGCGGCACTCCTGCTTGGGCTTTTGATACCACGCCCGCGTAGTAGTCTCGAACAGCCCGCACCCGAGCCTCATGCCGTAAGTTCTGAAGTAGGCGCTTGCACTCCTTGTGGATAACATCTGCCGCCTCCTCCTCGTATCCCTTCTCACACCTGTAGAATGTCTGCAGTCAAATGAGACAATATTGATTAGTACAATTAATAACTATCTAGTTGACGATTTTAATTGTGTAAAGGAGAAATTACCGAACTTTCGATCAACACGCCCGCCTCGCCTTGCACAAGACACCGCCGATAATCTCACCCGGCGGGGCCGGGCAGCCAAGTAGTGCTCCCAACTCAATCCAACCTCTGAAGCCGACCCTCACCAGCAACGTGACAAACCCCGGAAAGTTTTGCGAATCGAACTCCAAGGACGGAGTTGGGCGGCGGACACTTTCATGGTGGTCCCAACCCTGCAGCATGACAAGGCCAACGATTAGTTATTTGAAGAAACGTGAATGCGAAGGTACAAAAGATTAAATGCACTTACCTCTCCTCATCGGGGAAAATCAACCACCTCTGCTTTCATGGTCGCCGCACGGATGGGAGCCGTAGCACCACGCTGGTAGACGCGTTGCCCCCTCCTTCCCTCCTCCTCAAAATCAGTCGGCTCCCGCCATCATCAAGATGGCCACTCGGCTCCCGCCATCATCAAGATGGCCACTGGCTCCTCAGCTGACCCGACCAAGTACCCCATCCAGACGTGTGCTCCTCCGGGGTCTCGTGGGCCCAACTCTCGGTCAAGGCCCGTCCGACCCGAGGCTCGTGGGCAAGACCCGTGGACCGGAGGCTCGTGGACCGAGTCCGTGTAGCCTCCTCCTCGGACGAGTCCACCCTAGCAGATCACGTGCTCGGGTGAAACAGCTGGGGCGGCGGCAAGGAAGGCGCCAGAAGAGTCACCCTACCTCCTCTCCCGCGACCACGTGCTCCACCTCCTCTCTTCTTCTTACCTCATCCCTGCTGGGCACCGCGGTCGACGAAGAAGGGCCCGGCGGTGTCGCCATACTCGTCCAAAGAACGCCGGCGGAGAGGTGCGTGTGGAATGGAAGACCTCGCACCACGACCGACAAAGAAGGGGCCTCGGCGCCTCGACCAGCGCCCACCATCTTTCAACACCTGCCATGAAAAAGAATAAACAAAATTAGTACAACATAAAAAAAGTACCGACATGAATAATAATATGTATATCACTTAAGTGTATCATCATCAAGTACAACATAAAAAATTGAATACCGCACTACTAATAATCTCGATCAAGATCATCAATAAATGCATAATCATCATCATCACTATAATCAATGATGGGCTCATAGGGTTCATTGGCATCAACATGTGCAAGGCCACCTTGACGTAATCTGTCAAGCATTGACAGTCATCCGCAGCAATAACCTCTTCTTGTTCCGCTCTTCTTGTTCCTCCTCCGGGTGATGTCGGATTCACTGTCATTGTCTACTTCAATGATTTGGGGTGAAGCATAGCGGTTCTTGAAACGCTTTTGGAAAGACGTGTCTCTTGGAAGAATTCTCCTTCATATGTGTCTGCAGGTTAATGTGAGGTTCATAATCCTCTTCCTTTGGGGAGAAAGTCTAGCACGTGGCGGCACTTCATAAACGACATCCCAACCTTTCAGATTTGGATTAGTTTGGCAGGCCCACGGTAGATAGAATACTTGGGTGCTTTGTTGGGCGTAATATAGACATCGTGAACATCTAAATGGGTGCTTTGGTTGATTTCAACTAGCCCTATATGTTGATGAGTCCTTCTAGTCTCCTTCGCTAAAACCAATAACATTTGAAGACTACGACATTCGTGGGTTTTCACCATAGAACGAAGTTCATAAATTGCTTCAACTCTCCCATAATACTCGGTACCTCCTTTGCCGATAGCAGATACACAACAATTTGTAGACTTTCGATCGGCCATAGATTGCTCTTTGCCATAGGTACAAAGCGATACCCGTTGATGTCGTATTTGTCAAATGAACGGACCTTATAGTCAAAACCATTAGCGATTTGTCTCAATTCGCGCCCATAGACTCTGAATTAGCCTACAAGTTTAATATGAAAGGATTGTTGCATTACGCACAAATTAGCTAATGAAATGAAATTGTCTAATAGAAATTACCGCTTGTTTGAACCAAGAGATGAAACCGGATAGCCGCCTCCTTGCTTTGCGAGAAGCTCATACTCTTCGACGGAATCCTTTTGGATCTTCGCCCATACGAGAATATGGCGACGATCGATCGTATGACATATCCAGAATAAGAGCAGTTCAAAGGAAATAGAAGTTGCAAAACAATGTACCGAGAACTTACTCGATGTACGGCCGCACTTCTATCAAAGTTGTTGAAGATATACAACGAAATGGTCCGCCATTCTTCGTTATCCAAAGATACTTGGATGTGAAACACTAGCTGGTGCGAGATTCCCTTTGAATAGGCTGAGGTTGGATCCACCCTTTTTAGGGTCGTCAAGATTGTACCGAGGCTTCGGATTATGCAAATGATGATTTTGGCTTCAGAGTGTGCTGTTACGAAGTTTGCCGCCTCTCTATGATGAATGCCTCAGCCATCGATGCTTCAATTCTACGCTTATTTTACATTTTTCTCAAGCGCCTTCTCATCCTCTCGCTTAGGTAGCACCAACGATTTTGCACGGCCCCCAATCTTGCCTCGGTCGGAGATGCATAATCAAATGCTGCATTGATTAAAGAAGCCCGTGGAAAGATCTTCTAACTTGCGATCAACTCCGGCTCCAACTCTTCCATTTCTTCTAGCACGCCAGCGATAATTCTTTCGCACATAGAACACGGAAGAAATAGCTGAGTTCTGCCAAGATTAGCCATTCATCCTCGTGGATGAAGCCACGCAACATCACCGCATTACCCGCTCAATCCATATGTGCCAATCACGACTCTTGAGACCAAACATCTTCAATTTATCAAGATTCGCTCCCCTCTTTAGATTCGCTGCATACCCATCGGGGAACATCAACTGCTGTTGCACCCACAAGATAATTTCCCTCATAGCTAGCCTTCCAAGATTGAACCATGCCTTTGGCTTCGTCGATTCTGCTTTCCTTTCGGTTCTTTCATGTTTTGTAACGGCCTATCACATAGCGCCTCAGATCGACTCTAGCCTTAGTATTATCCTTTGACTTCCCATCTATGCCGAACAATGTACCAAAAGTGCCTCGGCGATATTCTTCTCGGTGTGCATCACGTCGACGTTGTGTGGGCAAAGGAGGTCTTTGAAGTAAGGCAGATCCCATAAGCATGTTCTGTGAGTCCACGCGCTTAGTATTATACCCCTTGAAGTACCACGACGCGTTGTGGATCTGGCTCGAGGCGTTTAATCGATCCAGTGGTCCGCTGGCCTATCAATGTAGGTGGTGCGAGTTTTGACAACTCTACCTCGATGAAGTTCTTCTTGTCTTTCCCGAACTTATGGCGAGGATCCGAGAACTGTCTATGCATGTCGAAGCAAGAAAACTTGCGACCGCCCGGCCAACGAAACTCAAGAGCTCCCTTGCATGTGGGGCACGGAACCTTCCATGCACACACCAGCCAACGAATAGCGCGACACCGGCAAGTCATGCGTCGAGTACATGTACCGACACGCATTATGAAGTTCCGCTTCCTATAGGCGCCGATGTCTTGAACCCATTATCCCAGTGCTTCTTGCAATTCATCCTTAAGCGGCTGCATGTACACATTCATATTTTCCCTGGATAGTTGGGCCTGGAATTATCAACGTCGAAAATGTTCTTTCTTTGCATAATCTGTCCGGGGATTGAGGAAAGACAAATACGGGCCAACAAGCTGATTGGGCTGCCGTCATACCAAACACATCGAACCCATCCGTCTTGATGCCGACTCGAGGATGCCTCGGATCTGCCGCTTTGTCAAGATGTAATTCATCAAACTTTTTCCACGCAACACCATCCGATGTGTGTACCATCATCGATTCCCATCGTATCTAGTTCGGTTCTTTTGCCTGCTTTTGTGCTATGTCATCCGTCTGGCCGTCTCTTCGACCATGAAAAGACGTTGAAGTCTTGGTACAATTGGCATATACCAAGAACACTAACGGGATTTTGGTCCATGTCTTCTCACCCATACCGTTATCTACCACAATATACCGGAAGACTTGCAAATGGGACAATAGTTCAAGTCCGCATAGTCAAGACTAAATAAGGCACATCCTTTCTCACGTGCATGTATCTTCTCATAGGGCATCTTCATTGCACGGAGGATTTTGTCCGACTAGTACAGGTTTGCGGGCATTACATGGCCTTTGGGTAGAAAGCGCCCAAATCTTGTCATAATTGCGCCATAGCATTCTCTCGCTCAAGTTGAACTGAGCCTTGAGCCATTACTTGTGAGATGGCATCCAACCGACAAAGCTCGGTGTGCTCGTGGAGCGGACGTTTGAAGACTCCAACATTTCATTGAAGGCCTTTGCAGATTCCTCCATCTCCTCGTCCAATCCCGAGCATCATCATAGTCTTGCACCATGTTTTCCATCCCGGTCCATGCTCGTCGGTGCGGCGATGATCCACCTCAGCTTCGGTCACGTTAGGCAGACTCACCATGAAATGTCCACACCGTATAATCTGGCGTAAAACCATTCTTCTGCAGTGTTTGCCCATTTCAGCCTCATCCTCTTTTCCCAATTGCCGCACCGTAAACAGGGGCACCAGGTTTTCTTCGGCCATTTGCAATGCGGCTTGCACAAACCCCTTGGTTTTTGTGAACCATTCAGCGCTCCATTTGTTCTCGACCAGTGTGACCGGTATACATCCACGCATCGATCACTCATCTTGACTTTCGAGCTACTGGACACACAACAATTATATATGTAATTCACCATGTATATATTCATCGCTTGATCTACTTTGTCAATTTTATTACGCCCATGCAACCTACACTCTAATAGGTAATGATAGGTCCTAATCTCACCGTGTATGTGTAGATTGGGTTCATTTTCCCATGCTATGCTCGATCCGGCGCAAAATTTCGGCAGCACCTCCCTCGCTGTTCTCTCGATACACGCCTCTGCAATAAATGTAGAGGATGTGTACCGTGAACAACAAGGAGGCAATCGATGAAATTTATGCGTCGGATCCGAGCAAAGCATATGGGAAAACGAACCCAATCTACACATACTGGGCTGTCCATGGATAGTATTGGACAATTCAAAGAATCAAGGTTATAAATATGCAAATGCATGCATATTTATAACTATGATGCTTTCGAGCGGAGACACATATTGGTTACGATATCGATGATTCAAGACACATATATAGCTAGCTATCAAGTTTCATCGGAATAGATCAAATAATTAATGGGGAGGAGGACATGTCATTTGTTCTCATCCACGAACGAAGGGCGAGCTCATCAAACGCACGGCGAGGTCGTCGAACACCAAACCTCGCAGCGATGAAACAACTACACATTTAAAACTACCCGATCAACACAATTATATATGATGTTTTCATAACAAAATCAAAAATATATGACCTAACTAATAATTCACAAATATATGACCCGTCGGCCTCTGAAGGCCAAAGAACACCTTTTCGGAGGTGTCGGGGTCGGGTGCCGTGGTCGGGTCGGGTCGGGGTCTCGGGGTCTGGGTGTCGGGTCGGGTGCCGTGGTCGGTGTCGGGTCGGGTGTCGGGTCAGGCTCGGGTCCGTGTCGGTGTCGGGTCGGGGTCGGGTCGGGTCTCGGGGTTGGGGTGTCGGGTCGGGTGCCGGGTCGGGTCGGGTCGGGGTGTCGGTGTCGGGTCGGGTGCCGTGTCGGTGTCGGGGTCTCGGGGTCGGGTCTCGGTCGGGTGCTGGGTCGGGTCGGGTGCCGTGGTCGGTGTCCGGGTCGGTGTCGGGTCAGGCTCTGGGTCGGGGTGTCGGTGTCGGGTCGGGTCTCGGGGTCGGGGTGTCGGGTCGGGTGCCGGTCGGGTCGGGTGTCGGTCGGTGTCGGGTCGGGTTTCGTGTCGGGTCGGGTCGGGTGCCGTGTCGGTGTCGGGGTCGGGTGTCGGGTCGGGTGTCGTGTCGGGATCGGGTCGGGTCGGGAGTCGGGATCGGGTCTTGGGGTCGGGTGTCGTGTCGGGTGCCGGGTCGGGTCGGGTGCCGTGTCGGTCGGGTTTTTCCTCTTTTTTTCCTTTTCTTCTTCTTCCTCTTCTTCCTTTTCTTCCTTTTCTTCCTTTTTTCCTTCTCCTTCTTCTTCTTCTTCTTCTTCCTCCTTTCCTTTTTCCTCTTCTTCTTCTCCTCCTCTCCTCTTTTTTCTTCTTCTTCTTCCTCTTCTTCTTTTTTATTCTCCTCCTCCTCTTCTTCTTCTTCCTTTCCTTTTTCCTCTTCTTCTTCTCCTCCTCTCCCGTTTTTTTCTTCTTCTTCTTCTTTCCTAAAACTGAACTAAACCTAAATCTAAACTAAACATAAATCTAAAACTAAAAAAACAGAAAAAAAGGAAAAAACTAAATCTAAACCTAAAACTAAACTAAAACTAAACCTAAACCTAAAACTAAAACTAAAAATAAATCTAAACTAAACATAAACCTAAAACTAGAAAAACAGAAAAAAAAGGAAAACAGAGGAGAGGTAGAGCTCACCTGGGCGGTGGAGGAGGGCGCTGGGGCAGGCGGGCAGGGGGGGGGCAAGGCGCCGAGACGGGAGGCGCGGGCGGGGACATGGGGGGGTCAGGGCGACATGGCAGGGCAAGCAGATTTAGCGGGGCCGGTGGAGGAGGGGCGGGCGGAGGCGGGCGGCGGCGCGCGGGCGCGGCGCGGGCGCCAGGGCTGGGGGTCAAGGGCGGCGGCCGCCGAGACGGCAGGGCGGCGGGCGATGGGGGGCGGGGCGACGGGGGGGGCGGGGCGGGGGCGATGGTGCGACCAGGCGACGGCGTGGTGGTGGGCGGCGCGACGTGGGAGCAGGGAGAGAAACAAAGAGAGAGGGCGGGGGGGCGCGCCGTTAGATATGTTTAATCTTTGCCGTCCGCCACCTTTGCCGTCCACTAATGTGCTCTTTGCCATCCGCTACCAGACGTCAAAGAGGGGAGGCCGTTAAGTATTCTTTAACCAGCTCCTCAGTGGGGCCCCCTCCCTCTTTGCCGTCTCGCTAGCGGACGGAAAAAATCTTTGCCGTCGACTAGCGGACGGCAAAGAACTGGCTGATGGCAAGGCTTTCTTTGCCATCGCCTAGTTCTTTGCCGCCTCTGCTTCGGGTAGTGATGGCAAGAGTTTTTTGTCGCCCTGCTAGCAGACGGCAAAGAGCTGGCAGATGGCAAAGTAGCTGATTCCAGTAGTGAAATGAGGTTTTCCCTACATTTATTTTGCAAAAATGAATGGTCTGTTGATTAGCGTCGGTGCCTGCGGCAGAATGGAGTAGGCTCCAACAATGCTGAATTTCATTTTGGAACTTCAGATGACAAAGTAATCGGAAGTCATCGGGTCAACCCCATACATGACTTCTTAGTGGCTGACCCCTTTGCAAAAATTGTGAGGTTTCGAAGCCAGACTTAAGTGGTGATATTAGTTTGAACCTCTCTGATATCCATGTTTAGCGCATCAGCGCGAGCGTTTGCAGCTGATGAGCTGAATTTCATTTCTAATATCAGTTTGAACCTTGTAACCTTCGAGTTTGAGCCATATAACTCTAGAATTTTAACCTTGTAACATTTCGAGCTTTTGTGGAACAATCGTTGAAATGGCATCGTATGAGACTTGTATATTGCTAGCACTATTTTTACCTTAATTGCAATGGTCTTAGATTTTATTAACCATTCTCGAATCAGTTTACCTTGTCAATCTCACAGCACACGATCTGTATAGCTAAGTCGACTGCAATCTTCGACATTATTGCACACAGTTGGTTTCTTCCACCGTGTGCACTAGAGAGCGCAGAATTAATTATCGCACTAGAGTGTCCATGCCTGGGGTGCGGTGTTGTCAAGCGTGCACTGGATTCCAGAATCCTCTACTATGAACGCCATGACAAGACATGGCGATTACAGGCTGGCCGGCCCCCAATTATTACAGCGGCCATTTAACCTACCCTTGTGTCTCTTCTACCTTTCGATCGCGCCCCACCATTGCAAGAAGCACACCCACCACGAGAAATTCTTAGAGGGTATCCTGCGCGCCTCCAATGGCGCTCCGAGCGGCTGCCGACGACGAGCAGCAGTTCACCATGCGTGCCATGGTGGACACCCACAAAAGGTTCATGGACCTCTCGGTGGTGTACACCAACGACCCGGTCTGGGCGGAGCACTCCATCCACCTCATGGAGCTGTTGCTTGCCGACGAAAAGTACAAGGTGGTTGGGTTCGACCTCGAGTACACCTGGGCTCATGCCGTGTCTCGTCCCAAGGTCGCCGCCCAGATGTGCATGCGACATCACGTCCTCGTCTACCACTACTGCCTGGCCACAAGGCCTTGCGAGTGTTTCGCCAGGTTTGTCAACATCCCCCACTACATGTTCGCTACGGTGGACATCACCAACAATGTAAAGGTGCTTGAGAGTTCGTGCATCGCCTGCCAGAATCTTGTCGACATCCAGGGCCAATACAAGATCTGGGGCAGCAAGGAGCATGAGAAGGACTCACTGGTTCACCTCGCCTGGGCCATCATCGACCCCTACTACAGAGACATGAAGGATTCGTGCAAGAAGGACAAGCGTGCCTGGCACTCGACCTGGATGGAGAAACTCGAGAAAGCTCACATCGTGTACATGGACAAGGAGGCATACACGAGCTAGGACATGTACCGGTGGATCGTTGACATGAGGAAATCCCTCCTTCCCCAAAACGGCCAAGGATCGAGCCAGAAGCAGAGCAATGGCAAGAGTCGTCACAACAATAAGTAGATGGTTAGATCCTCGTTTCTCCTACTTTAGTATGCATGTAATTGCTTACTTTAGTGTGTGCAAATGTTATGTGTGTAGTAACTTGTGTAATTGTATGCTTAATTTGGTTATGCAATGCTGTCTTTTTAAGTATATATGTTGATGCTCTGTAGACAGAGCGTAGATGGTGTGCGGACAAAGAAAATCACATCGCACACGGACTAAACAATGGAACCACTCAGTGATGTTTTCATCAATCACTCACAATTGTATACCAAAAATCATTTGCTCACAACACACACGGCTTGTTAGCAGTAATCGTTTGTGTTCTTATCGGTCTTCACACATGTTTCTGATTACAGACCTGTTTTCCTCGTATCACACACATCTTGTTCATTTGAACCGTTTCTATTCTCATGTCACAAACAGTTCATCCGAGTGAACCGCATGCCATATATCGCATACACCTTGAATCTTGCTGACCGGTGCATTTGTGTTGCCACACAAACAGTTCATCCGAGTGAACCGTATGCTGTACATCACACACACGTTCATCTGGCTGCCCATTTCTTTTGTTCCTCATCATCGCAAACGGTTAATTGAGCTGAGCTGTATGCCCTGCATCGCACATGCAACTAAAATCTGAACCGTGTTTGATGCATCCTTCATCGCAAACGTTTTGCATCATTTCTGACTATTTTCATACATCACCATTTGTGATTATTGCATCGCACACAGTTTCTCGAAGGGTCTCTGATCGTAGTGTCGCATTAGCAGCATCCTGCAGTAGTGGCACATGCCAAGATGAATCCACCTTTTGCTCAAATGCCTCTCGTTGTCGGTGGAAACTGAAAACCTTTGCGGGCTAACGAATGGGCACGTCTGAAAGTGCAATCATTCCCTTACATCATGTTTTGATGTTGATGACAATATACATGTAGGGGACTAACTATGTTCGTCAAGTGAATCTCAGGTGTTAGTCCCTGGTTCATCAAAAGTGTGTGGATCGTGAGCATATGAAGTGGATTTTACTCAAGGAAGAAGTATCAAAATGATTACATATTTGTTTTCTTGAGTATAGGATCCCGCACTATTAAGAGGGGATCGATAGGGTTAGTAAAAGATTTGCTCCTGACACAAAACTCCTTCTTTAGATCTATCACTATTTTTCTCTGACTTGTTCTGTCTCTGGCCCTGCCGGATGTCCGGGGCCGCACGCCAGATCTCCGGACCCAGCTATCCAGAAAACACTTTGTGCTGGTGCTGTCTTCCGGATGTCCGGCCCTCCATGCCGGATGTCCGGGCTCTCCATGCACCCCGGATTTCTAGGCTCCGTTGTCGGATGTCCAGTGTGTGCTATCCAAGGGGCTGTTCGACTAGGTGAACTTGCCGGATGTCCGGGCTTTCCTATTTCGCCGGATATCCAGGCTTTGCCCCAGATGTCCGGCCCCTCTGCTTCATCCTCTGCTTTCTGCTTTACGGTGGTAGTGCTTGATATGTCTCCAACGTATATATAGTTTTTGATTGTTCCATGATATTATATTATCTGTGTTGGATGTTTAATGGGCTTTACTAAGCACTTTTATATTATTTTTGGGACTAACCTACTAACCGAAGGCCCAGTGGCCGGATGTCCGGGCTTTCCTGTTTCGCCGGATATCCGGCCTTTGCCCCAGATGTCCGGCCCCTCTGCTTCATCCTCTGCTTTCTGCTTTACGGTGGTAGTGCTTGATATGTGTCCAACGTATCTATAATTTTTTATTGTTCCATGATATTATATTATCTGTTTTGGATGTTTAATGGCCTTTACTAAGCACTTTTATATTATTTTTGGGACTATCCTACTAATCAAAGGCCCAGTGCAAATTCCTGTTTTTTTGCCTATTTTAGTGTTTCGCAGAAAAGGAATATCAAACGGAGTCCAAACGGAATGAAACCTTCGGGAGAGTTATTTTTGGAACAAACATGATCTAGAGGACTTGGAGTGGACGTCAAGAAAGAAGCGAGAAGGCCACGAGGCAGGGAGGCGCGCCTGCCCCCCTGGGCACGCCCCCACCCTCAGGGGCCCCTCACAGCTCCACCGACCTACTTCTTCCTCCTATATATACCCATATACCCCAAAAACATCCAGGAGCTCCACGAAAACCTATTTCCACCGCCGCAACCTTCTGTACCCATGAGATCCCATCTTGGGGCCTTTTCCACCGCTTCGCCGGAGGTGAAATCGATCACGGAGGGTTTCTGCATCAACACCATAGCCTCTCCGATGATATGTGAGTAGTTTACCACAGACCTTCGGGTCCATAGTTATTAGCTAGATGGCTTCTTCTCTCTCTTTGGATCTCAATAAAAAGTTCTCCTCGATCTTCTTGAAGATCTATCAGATGTAACTATTTTTGCGAAGTGTTTGTCGAGATCCGATGAATTGTGGGTTTATGATCAAGATTATCTATGAACAATATTCGAATCTCCTCTCAATTCTTTTATGTATGATGTGTTATCTCTGCAAGTCTCTTCGAATTATCATCTTTGTTTGTCCTACTAGACTGATCTTTCTTGCAATGGGAGAAGTGCTTAGCTTTGGGTTCAATCTTGCGCTATCCTTTCCCAGTGACAGCAGGGGCAGCAAGGCACGTATTGTATTGTTGCCATCGAGGATAAAAAGATGGTGTTTATATCATATTGGTTGAGTTTATCCCTCTACATCATGTCATCTTGCCTAATGCGTTACTCTGTTCTTATGAACTTAATACTCTAGATGCATGCTGGATAGCGGTCGATGTGTGGAGTAATAGTAGTAGATGCAGAATTATTTCGGTCTACTTGTCGCGGACGTGATGCCTATATACATGATCATGCCTAGATATTCTCATAATTATGCACTTTTCTATCAACTGCTCGACAGTAATTCGTTCACCCACCGTAATACTTATGCTATCTTGAGAGAAGCCACTAGTGAAACCTATGGCCCCCGGGTATATTTTCCATCATATAAGTTTCCAATCTATTTTTACTTTGCATTCTTTACTTTCAGTTTATATCATAAAAATACCAAAAATATTTATCTTATTATCTCTATCAGATCTCACTTTTGCAAGTGGTCGTGAAGGGATTGACAACCCCTTTATCGCGTTGGTTGCAAGGTTCTTATTTGTTTGTGTAGGTACGAGGCAACTTGTGTGTAGTCTCCTACTGGATTGATACCTTGGTTCTCAAAAACTGAGGGAAATACTTACGCTACTTTGCTGCATCACCCTTTCCTCTTCAAGGGAAAAACCAACGCAAGCTCAAGAGGTAGCAAGAAGGATTTCTGGCGCCGTTGCCGGGGAGATCTACGCCAAGTCAATTAAGTCAAGACATACCAAGTACCCATCACAACTCTTATCCCTCGCATTACATTATTTGCCATTTGCCTCTCGTTTTCCTCTCCCCCACTTCACCCTTGCCGTTTTATTCGCCTTCTTCCCGTATGTATCTTTGTTTGTGTTTCCATGTGCCTTCTATTTGCTTGCATCTTTGCTTGCTAAAAATCTATTGATATGGATCCACTTAAAGTGTTCTACTTGGATCATCTTTGATCCTTATGTGCTCGTGCTGAAACCCCAACTAGCCTAGTTGATGGGAAATCTTTAGATGAGCATGCTCATTTTGTGCGTCACCGTTTGTCCGAAAAAGGGAGACTCTTATGGGATCAAATAAACAGATTGTTGTGTTATGCTTGGAATCTTTGTGAAATTTATGATTTTACTTGTTGCTCTAAGAACCCTAAAAAACACCTCCCCTACCAATGTGAGTTTAATGATAATGAAATCTTATCTTCTTATGCAAAGGGTGTTTATAGTTACTACGACATCGAACAAATTGAAGAATTTGTTAATTTTAAGGGTGCTTATGAAGTTGCTTCTTTGATTGAAAAGTATGATATTACTCTCTACGAATCTGAAAATTTTGACAGACTTAAATATTGCTATGAAAACTATTCTCATAATGTCTATGTCAAAGAATTTATTAAAAGAATGACCGTTGCTTCTGAAGAAAATAATGATATGCACGAATCTATAGATAATTATGAGTCCGATGATTTGATTGAAATATCCCTTTATGAACATGATGCTTGCTATTCTTGTGGCCATGATGCCAATATTTATGAAGATGAATTTGCTATAGTTCCTTATGTTTAACATGAGATCGTTGCTATTGCACCCATACTTGATAGTTCCTTCGATGAAAAGCATGATTGCAATGATGTTAGTATAAATTCCCTTAATGTCAATTGTGTTAATGATATGCAAAACCTAAAGCTTGGGGATGCTTTTGCTATGACTACTATTTGTTGCAATGATCATGATTGGGGTGATTCTTCTTATGATCTTGAAAATTTATTTAAGCCCCATGATGAATATGAGATTGATAATAATATTTGCAATAATATTGAAAGTGTTTTTTTAAGAGTGTCAACTTTAGATCCCACATATTTGGAGAATGTTCAATCTTATGAAGTTTTTGATAAAAGTGGGTTCGGAGAGGTCATGACTTCAGTTAATATTAATCCCACTATTTTGGAAGAGTGTCAACTTTGCATACATGTGGATCGTGTTAAGAATATGTTTTGTGATAGCTATATTGTTGAATTTGCTTATGATCCTACATTTAATTATTATGAGAGAGGAAAATATGGTTGTAGAAATTTTCATGTCACTAAATTTCCTCTCGTTATGTTGAGATTGCTATTGTTTCTTTCTTCTTCCTTGCACATGCTAGATCTTGCTTGTCTTGCTAATTTGTTTTCCTATAAAATTCCTATGCATAGGAAGTATGTTATACTTAGATATGTTTTTCACGTGTTTAATTATGCTATCTTTGTGCTTCAATTCTTGTCTGTCATGTGAGCATCATTGAAATCTCAATGCCTAGCTAGGGGCGTTAAACGATAGCGCTTGTTGGGAGGCAACCCAATTTTATTTTTGTTTCTTGCTTTTTGGTTCTGTTTAGCAATAAATAATTTATCTAGCTTCTGTTTAGATGTGGTTTTATGTTTCAATTAATGTTTGTGCCGAGTAGAACCTTTGGGAAGACTTGGGTGAAGTCTTTATGATCTTGCTGTAAAAAAACAGAAACTTTAGCGCTCACGAGATTAGCTACAACTTTTTACTGGAGAGTGATATTTAGTTGATTCTTTCTGAAGATGATTAATAGACAAATTACTCATGTCCAGCAATTTATTTTAGAATTTTTGGAGTTACAGAAGTATACGTTTAGTACAGATTACTACATACTATTCTGTTTTTGACAGATTCTGTTTTTCTTTTGTTGTTTGCTTATTTTGATGAATCTATGGCTAGTATCGGAGGGTATGAACCATAGAGAAGTTGGAATACAGCAGGTTTAACACCAATATAAATAAAGAATGAGTTCATTACAGTACCTTATGATGGTGATTTGCTTTCTTATACTAACGGAGCTCATGAGATTTTCTATTGAGTTTTGTGTTGTGAAGTTTATAAGTTTTGGGTAAAGATTTGATTGATTATGAAATAAGGAGTGGCAAGAGCCTAAGCTTTGGGATGCCCAAGGCACCCCAAGGCAATATTCAAGGACAACCAAAAGCCTAAGCTTGGGGATGCCCCGGAAGGCATCCCCTCTTTCGTCTTCGTCTATCGGTAACTTTACTTGAGGCTATATATTTGTTCACCACATGATATGTGTTTTGCTTGGAGCGTCTTGTTTGATTTGAGTATTTTCTTTTAGTTTACCACAATCATCCTTGCTGTACACACCTTTTGGGAGAGACACACATGAATCAGAATTTATTAGAATATTCTATGTGCCTCACTTATATCTTTTGAGCTAGATAATTTTGCTCTAGTGCTTCACTTATATCTTTTTAGAGCACGGTGGTGGTTTTATTTTATAGAAATTATTGATCTCTCATGCTTCACTTATATTATTTTGAGAGTCTTTTATAATAGCATGGTATTTTGATTTGGCTATAAAATTAGTCCTAATATGATGAACATCCAAGATGGATATAATAAAAATTATCATATAGAGTGCATGGAATACTATGAGAAGTTTGATACTTGATAATTGTTTTGAGATATGAAGATGGTGATATTAGAGTCATGCTAGTTGAGTAGTTGTGAGAAATACTTGTTCTAAAGTTTGTGATTCCCGTAGCATGCACGTATGGTGAACCGTTATGTGATGAAGTCGGAGCATGATTTATTTATTGATTGTCTTCCTTATGAGTGGCGGTCGGGGACGAGCAATGGTCTTTTCCTACCAATCTATCCCCCTAGGAGCATGTGTGTAGTACTTCATTTCGATAACTAATAGATTTTTGCAATAAGTATGTGAGTTCTTTATGACTAATGTTGAGTCCATGGATTATATGCACTCTCACCCTTCCACCATTGCTAGCCTCTCTAATACCGCGCACCTTTCGCCGGTATCATACACCCACCATATACCTTCCTCAAAACAGCCACTATATCTACCTATCATGGCATTTCCATAGCCATTCCGAGATATATTGCCCTGCAACTTACCACCGTTCTGTTTGTTATGACACGCTTCATCATTTTCATATTGCCATGCATGATCATGTAGTTGACATCGTATTTGTGGCAAAGCCACCATTAATAATCCTTTCATACATGTCACTCTTCATTCATTGCATATCCCGGTACACCGCCGGAGGCATTCACATAGAGTCATATTTTGTTCCAAGTATTGAGTTGTAAGAAAATAAAAGTGTGATGATCATCATTATTAGCGCATTGTCCCAAGTGAGGAAAGGATGATGGAGACTATGATTCCTCGACAAGTCGGGATGAGACTCCGGACGAAAAAAAGAGGCCATAAAAAAAGGGGAGAGAAAGGCCCAAATAAAAAAATGAGAGAAAAAGAGAGAAGGGACAATGTTACTATCCTTTTTCCACACTTGTGCTTCAAAGTAGCACCATGATCTTCATGATAGAGAGTCTCCTATGTTATCACTTTCATATACTAGTGGGAATTTTACATTATAGAACTTGTCCTATATATTCCAATGATGGGCTTCCTCAAAATGCCCTAGGTCTTCGTGAGCAAGCGAGTTGGATGCACACCCACTTAGTTTCTTTTGTTGAGCTTTCATACACTTATAGCTCTAGTGCATCCGTTGCATGGCAATCCCTACTCACTCACATTGATATCTATTGATGGGCATCTCCATAGCCCGTCGATACACACCTAGTTGATTTGAGACTATCTTCTCCTTTTTTGTCTTCTCCACAGCCACCATTCTATTCCACATATAGTGCTATGTCCATGGCTCACGCTCATGTATTGCGTGAAGATTGAAAAAGTTTGAGAACATCAAAAGTATGAAACAATTGCTTGACTTGTCATCAATACTTTGTGTGATGAAGCTAGAGCATAGCCAGACTATATGATTTTTTAGGGATAACTTTCTTTGACCATGTTATTTTGAGAAGACATCATTACTTTGTTAGTATGCTTGAAGTATTATTATTTTCATGTCAATATTAAACTTTTGTTTTGAATCTTTCGGATCTGAACATTCATGCCACAATAAAGGAAACTATATTGGTAAATATGCTAGGTAGGATTCCACATCAAAAATTCTGTTTTTATCATTTACCTAATCGACGACGAGCAGGAATTAAGCTTGGGGATGCTTGATACGTCTCCAACGTATCTATAATTTTTTATTGTTCCATGCTATTATATTATCTATTTTGGATATTTAATGGGCTTTACTAAGCACTTTTATATTATATTTGGGACTAACCTACTAACGGAAGGCCCAGTGCAAATTGCTGTTTTTGCCTATTTCAGTGTTTCGCAGAAAAGGAATATCAAACGGAGTCCAAACGGAATGAAACCTTCAGGAGAGTTATTTTTGGAACAAACGTGATCCAGAGGACTTGGAGTGGACGTAAAGAAAGAAGCGAGGAGGCCACAAGGAAGGGAGGCGCGCCTGCCCCCCTGGGCGCGCCCCCCACCCTCGTGGGCCCCTTGCAGCTACACTGACCTACTTCTTCCTCCTATATATACCCATATACCCCAAAAACATCCAGGAGCACCACGAAACCCTATTTCCACCGCCGCAACCTTCTGTACCCGTGAGATCCCATCTTGGGGCCTTTTCCGGCGCTCCACCGGAGGGGGAATCAATCACGGAGGGCTTCTACATCGACACCATAGCCTCTCCGATGATGTGTGAGTAGTTTACCACAGACCTTCGGGTCCATAGTTATTAGCTAGATGGCTTCTTCTCTCTCTTTGGATCTCAATACAAAGTTCTCCTCGATCTTCTTGGAGATCTATTCGATGTAACTCTTTTTGCGGAGTGTCTGTCGAGATCCGATGAATTGTGGGTTTATGATCAAGATTATCTATGAACAATATTTGAATGTCCTCTGAATTCTTTTATGTATGATTTGATATCTTTGCAAGTCTCTTCGAATTATCAGTTTGGTTTGGCCTACTAGATTGATCTTTCTTGCAATGGGAGAAGTGCTTAGCTTTGGGTTCAATCTTGCGTGTTGTTTCCCGATGGATGTTAGGGCAGCAAGGCACGTATTGTATTGTTGCCATCGAGGATAAAAAGATGGGGTTTATATCATATTGCTTGAGTTTATCCCTCTACATCATGTCATCTTGCCTAATGCCTTACGTTGTTCTTATGAACTTAATACTCTAGATGCATGCTAGATAGCGGTCGATGTGTGGAGTAATAGTAGTAGATGCAGAATCCTTTCGGTCTACTTGTCGCGGATGTGATGCCTATATACAAGATCATGCCTAGATATTCTCATAATTATGCACTTTTATATCAATTGCTTGACAGTAATTCGTTCACCCACCGTAATATGTATGCTATCTTGAGAGAAGCCACTAGTGAAACCTATGGCCCCCTGGTCTATTTTCCATCATATAAGTTTCCAATCTATTTTTACTTTGCATTCTTTACTTTCAGTTTATATCATAAAAATACCAAAAATATTTATCTTATTATCTCTATCAGATCTCACTTTTGCAAGTGGCCGTGAAGGGATTGACAACCCCTTTATCGCGTTGGTTGCAAGGTTCTTATTTGTTTGTGTAGGTACGAGGCGACTTGTGTGTAGTCTCCTACTGGATTGATACCTTGGTTCTCAAAAACTGAGGGAAATACTTACGCTACTTTGCTGCATCACCCTTTCCCCTTCAAGGGAAAAACCAACGCAAGCTCAAGAGGTAGCAGTGCTACACTAGGCCAGATGTCCGGCCCCTGTCCCGGATGTCCGGACTACCCTGTCATTTGCACTACAGCGGCCATACTTGCTCTCACCCTTTATATAGCCATCTTCCCCCACAGGAGAGGTTTGAACATTCACATTGAGCAAACCCTAGAACACATTTCACTCTCTCTCTATCTCTCTCTCTTCCACACTAAATCTTAGACCCCTAAGGGATTTGAGAGCATTTGAAAGAAGTTGTCCGCCCAAGTGATAGATCCACTCCTTCCCCTTCTTTCAACCAAAGGAATTCGTGATTTGAGCAAGTCTTGAGATTTTCCCCATCGTTCTTGTTACTCTTGGAGGTTGGAGTCTCCTGGCGATAGGAGTCTTTCAGAGAGGAATCTACCATTGTGATTACCCCCGGAAAAGTTTGTGAGGGTTTGGAGACCACCATAAGGTCTACCACTAGTGGTTGAGAAACGCCTTCGTGGTGTTCTCTCAAAGGGAGACTAGGGTGAGCCTTTGTGGCATTAGTGTGCCTTCGTGATAACATCCACCTCTCTAACAGTGACGTAGCTCCCTCCAAGGAAGTGAACATAGGCATACATCCTCATCTCTCGGAGTTGCGGTTATTCCTAACCCTAACTCTCTACTTGTGGTTACTTGTCTCTTAGCACTTACTTATATCATATTGTTCTTGCTTACTCACATATTTGTGTTACTTGTTTATCTTTCTTAGCTCTTAGCATCGTACTTGCAATTATTAGGCTCACTTTCATATTCCACGCTATTGCCTAATTTGCTAAGTAATAATTAAATTTTTTATTGTACCAATTCTTCCCCCTCTAGGTCCATCTCGATCCTTTCAATTGGTATTAGAGCCTCGTGCTCTATTCTTGTGGCTTAACAACCCTAGAGTGAGACGATGGGACTCCCCATGTTGCAAATTCAAAGAATACGGGCGCGGCTTCCATGGAAGTCAAGTCCTTCACTTCTGAGGATCTGGAACATGCGCTTGCTAAGCAACAAGAGGAGTGTAACATCCCAAATTTTCAATTTGGAATGTTATACACAGGTCATCCATGCATATCATATTTTATTGCATCTTCGTTCCGCAATCCTCGAAATCCTAAGCAACTCAAGGACCCTCGGAGAGAGTTGGGACTTTCCGGTTTTAATATTTGATTTTTATCAAATAGCGAAAATGAGGATTTTTTATTTTAATTATTTTTCTCTCCGAAAAATATTTCATAAAAAAATATGAGAGGAGATAATATGACTTCTCCAAAACAATTGAAATATTGGAGGAAAATGTTAAAATCATTTGTTGGGTTTTATTTGATTTTTATTTCGATTTTATTTGCATTAGAAAAATTGCACGTTTTCAAAAATTGCATTTTAGGGCCAAGAAAATGTTCATCTCGTTCTAAATATTTCATTTAGATGGTGAAAATTTGTTTTGGCATTTTTAGATTTTTATTTTATTTTATAGGATTTTTTTTCTATCGGCGGAACTATTTAAAAAAAAACAAAAGTTTCCTCATACCGACTAGGCCTAAGGCCCACCGAAGCGGTCGGCCCACCACCTGGCCGCCTCTCATGTGAAGGCCTTGCCCGCCCGCCGACTCGACAGAGTCCGAGCTGGACTCCGCCTCGCCGCCGCCATGCTCCTCCTCCAAGCCGCCTCCTCTCTCTTTAAATAGTCGCCACCCCGCCACCACCACCACCACCACCCGCCACCGCCCTCAGAGGGAGCTGCCGCCCGAGCCCGAGCCCCGCCACGCCCGAGCCCGCTGAGCCTCGCCGCCTGCCCCTCGCCTCGCCAGCCCGAGCCCCCGCCACAGACCGAACCTCACCCAGAGCCCACGAGCTAAGCCGAGGTAGCCGCCATTGTCATGCCGGTTTTCTGAGAAAAATCGTTTCGATTTTTTTAGAAACCCTAGTTTTCTTTTTTTAAATAGATCGGTTTTTCGCCGGTTTATTTATTTAGCGAGCGTTCGCTCGTTCGTTCATTTTAACCAACGCGTTCTTCGTTTAGGTCTAGATAACGAACGTTCGTTCGTTAGTCTGTTCGTCAGTTTTTCTTTTTCTCGGATTTATTCCGCGATTTTTCTGATCGTGATTTCTGATCCGATCTTAGTTTCTGTTTATCTTTTTGCTCGTTAGTCGGAATCAGGCGATTCAAGCGCCTAGATCTTCGTCTCGAGACCCTCTTTCCGATTAGACAACTTAAACAAGATTTTGGTACTGAAAAATTTGACCCTAGTTCAGATTAGTAAACGGATCTTGTTTCTTTTGCCGTTTGAGTTTCGTTGCTCCGTTTGGTTTGATTCTTTTTGCGAACCAGAGTTCTTAAGTTGAACTTTCTGGTCAACCTCTTTTAGTTGAGTTTTTCTTGTGCTTATTTGCTTGTTGCTTATGTATGTTATTGTCTGCTTGCGATAGAACTCCCGGAGTGCGAAGCGTGTTACTACGAGTCTCTAGGATTCACGGATCGTCAGCAAGGCAAGTAACACTTCGATCATACTCTTTTCATACCCAGTTTTTATGCATTAGCTCAATACTCAAACATTGCATGGTTAGGATGTCATTAACTTGTGGGTTGAGAAGTAGTAGTTGAGGTAGAACCTATTGCCCTGTTACTATCAACCCTTGGGAGTTACTTCTACGTGTTGCTTATATTGTTATGCTATGCTCGTAGACGTGGTTGGGTTTGAGTGAATCCATGACAGATGTGAGATTGTTAATTAATGGTTTAATTTAAGGTGGCGACTTTAATACACATATGGGTGGATTGAGGCACCTGGGGAACCCAGTGTTGTATGTTTTATTTTTGGAAATCCCGGGGTACCCGTGTGATCTTCCTATGGACCGCCACCCAGGCTCAAAGGGAACTGGGATTATTCATGCTAGAAACTTCAGTGTGCAGCCACAAGCTACTATGGGCTCTAGCATAGTTGAGTAAGTTACGTGAAGCTCTTGAGGAGGTAGATCAACAGGTAGTGGGATTTGTAGGTTTGGTATGGTCTACCCGGAGTAGAGAGTTAATGTTTCTGAAAGACTATGTCTCGGTCATCCGTTTCTCAAACACCATGTAGTGCGAGAAATCAGCGGAGGCGATCGAGTCTTGTGGGGAAAAGTCATAAACCTCTGCAGAGTGTACAATCTAATCATGGTTAGCCGTGTCCCCGGTTATGGACAATTTTGAGTATCTAGTACTTGAGTTATCACATGTATCTCATCACTCTTAATTAATGTTGTTGGGATGTTAACTACTTTAATTGGGATTGAGTTGGGGTTATACCTTCTCAATGTTTCAACCACCATGATAGTTAAATTAAAATCTATTCCTTTGTTGTAGGAAAAAATTGGCTTTTCGCAAAACTATAACCATAGAGCTTTCCACCAGCCAAATATGCATGTAGCGATAGCATTATTCTGTTCCTGCTCTATTGTGTTATATTGCCAGCATATTCCATGTGCTGACCCGTTCTCGGGCTGCAACGTATTATGTTGCAGACTTTTCAGACGAGGAGTAAGGTTCGATAGGTCGTTGCCGTGCAGCTCAGCTATGCCGTTGGAGTTGATGGACTCACTTTATCTTCCAAGCCTTCCGTTGTTATCGCATTAGATGGCGTTAAGCCATATTATTGTAGTAAGTTCTCTTTTGAGACATTCGATGTAATAAGTGTGTGATTGCTACTCTGTTATAAATCCTTGAGTCTTGTGTGTCAAGATTCTTGATCCAGGATGACACTGAAACACAGAGACTTGACCATCTGAGGTCGGGTCGCTACAAGGAGCATGATGCTTCTCTTGTGGCCTTGGTCCAAATGAGACAAGCCACACTAACCACGATGCTTGCACCACTTTCCGGTGGCGCAGCCTCAAGGCCAGCTGTGCCTACTCCTTCACTTGGCCAACAACCTCCTAGTAATGAACACTCCAGTGTTCCTTGGCTTTATGCAAGACCTCAAATAGAGAAACCAAAGTATAACCCTCAAGGCAAACCTCCTTTACTTGATGACACTACCGATTTTGCTTTGTGGACAGTTGCTATGCAGGATCATCTTCGATATGGAAATGATGAGATGTTGGAGATCTTGGAGTATGGCTACCAAGCTATTGACCCGAAGAATCTTACTCCAAGAAAGGTATATGACAAGAATCTCAATGACACAGCAACCATGTGCATAAGGAGAGGTATGACTGACAAGCAAAGGAGACCATACATTCATATCACAAGTGCCAAGGAATTATGGGATAGCATTGTGAGGACCAAGACAGATACCTCCACTCTCCAGCTTGCTCAATATGAAATTGCCAATGGTCAACTGCAAAAATTTTGTATGGAGAAAGGTGAATCTCCCAAGCAACTCCTTGAGCGTCTCATGACTCTCACCGCTGACATCGAGTCATGTGAGTGTGACAAGACACATGATGGATTCAACTTGACTAAGCGATTTCTCGTGGACAAGTTGCTTTATGCTCTTGCTCCGTATCATCACCAAATGGCGTGTGACATAAGACAACACCATGGATTCAAGGAAATGACTCCGGATGACATCATATCCACTTTCCAACTATTTGAAGAGTCAAAGGCAAATGCTACAAAACATCTTGCCATGTATGGTATCTCAACATCAAAAATCAATCTTGCATTCAAGGCCAAGAATGTATATGAAGAAGACAAAGTTAAGAAGAATAAGATGATGATGATGATGATGAAGATGGTGATGAAATTGACTCCAATGAGAGCCCTTCATATGAAGACATTGCCCTCTTTGTCAAGAAGTTTAGCGCGGGAAAATTCAAGGGAAGATTCCAGAAGAAGAAAGTCAGAAAATGTTACAACTGTGAAGAAGCCAACCACTTCTCCAACGGTTGCCCTTATGAGAAAAGAGAAGATAAACCAAGGTTTCCGAAGACCTTTCCCAAGAAGAATTTGCCAAACCCTTTGAACTCAAAGCTCAAGAAGAGAGATGGGAAAGCAATGGTTGCTCATGAAGAATCCGATCCGGATGTTGTTAGTGGTGTTGTTGGAGTTTCTCAAGATTCTCAAAACACTTTGAGGCTAGTCAACAAGAGTGGTGATGTTGTCACCTACAACTATATGAAAGACTACAAGGGCAACTCTCACAAGTGCATAATGGCAAAGGATGTGGTAGAAGATGGAGAGGACTGAAACTCTCCTGACAAGGTCAAGATAACCCCACGATCAAATTCTCCTCTCTTCACTCCTCCTACTCCTAGTGATGAGTACCTTGATGCGGAGGATAATTATGATGATAATGATATAGATGACCCCATGTTTTCTAAATTAAATAAGGTCATGTGCTCCCTCAAAGGAAAGAAGCTCACTATGTTTCGTATGCTTATGGAGATGGTGGGTAAGCACATGTCACCATTAAGGAACTCGAAACCCTCATAACCGAGGAAAAGGAAAAAAATATGAAATCCTTGAGCGGAAAGTCCAATATGAGGAAGCACGAAATGATGAACTATGCTTGAATATTGGTGCAAACATTGATGTTCGTGCTAAAGATCTTGCCTCCTTGTAAAAGGCTAAGGACTCTTGTGAAGAGTTGATGAATGATAAAAGTAAGCTTGTGAAGTCTCATGCTTCTCTCTCTAAGGACTGTGAGCTCCTATCTGTGTCCCTCAAGACTAAGGAAGAAGAGCTCACCCTTCTTACAAAGAGTTTTGAGACGGTCAAGCTTACTTATCTTGAAACTCTAGCCAAGGCTTACTCCTCTCCTATTATTAATGTTGATGCTTGTACTACTAACTCTAGTACTGACCTAGCATCTATTCTTGAGGAGAATCGCTTTCTCAAGGCTCAAATCGAGAAAGGTCTCATGACATGTGCTCAAGGACAAAAGGACCTAAATGAGATATTAAGCCAACACAATGAGGTGTTTGCCAAAGAAGGGCTCGGGTTTGACCCAAGCACAAGCAAGAAGAAAACGTCTTCTGAAAAGTGCACCACTCCTCTAAAAGAAACATTTGTACGAGAAGGGAATAAGGAGAAAGGTAAGGTTGTTAGTGGGAAGGCCACAAGGGGCATGCCCACTATCAACAAGCCAAAAGAGTTCATGCCTCCATCCTATGTACTTTGTAAAACTAAGGATGGAGAAGTTTATGCAAAGTTTGTTGGTCCTCGAAATGCATTCCGGTTTTATGCTATTTGGGTCCCTAAGTCCCTTGTGACTAAATTGAGAGGTCCTATTGCAAAATGGGTGCCTCTAACCAAGTCATAATTGTGTGTAGGTTTCTTTCTCTGGTGGAGTAAAATGGGTGATCGATAGTGGATGTACCAATCATATGACCGGAGATAGCAAATTGCTCTACAATTTCATGGAAGCTATTCAACCTTTTATGAGCATTATGTTTGGTGGAGGATCAATAGGACAGGTACTCGGGTTGGGCAAGGTGGCTATCACAAATGACATGTCTCTTGCAAATGTCATGCTTGTCCAATCCCTTAAATACCATTTGCTTTCCGTTTGCCAATTGGCTTCTGTTAGTTATGATACACTCTTTGGACTAACAGATGTGAAAGTCTTTAAGAGAGATACTCTCAAAGTGGCCTTTGTTGGAGAGTTGGATGGCAACCTTTACATGATTGATTTCTTGAAAGAGATCACATTCCATTCAACTTGTCTAATGGCCAAGGCCGACAAGGGGTGGCTTTGGCATCGCCGGCTATTCCATGTCGGCATGAGAAATCTTCAAGATCTCATAAAGGGTAACCACATCCTTGGACTAACCAATGTCTCTTTTGAGAAAGATCGTGTGTGTAGTGCATGCATAGCCGGGAAGACACATCAATCAAAGCACCCACCCAAGAATATTGTGTCTACTTCAAGGCCTTTGGAGCTCCTTCATGTGGATCTTTTTGGGCCTCCTTCATGGGATAGTCTTGGTGGGAAAAAGTATGGGCTCGTCATTGTTGATGATTACTCAAGATATACATGGGTGTTCTTCCTCAAGTCCAAGACGAAATGAAGATCACCTTCATTGATTTTGCCAAGCAAGCACAACACAAGTTTGACAAAGAAATCTTGGCAATAAGAAGTGATAATGGCTCTGAGTTCAAGAACTACTCCTTCGAAGAATTTCTTAGTGATGAAGGGATTGATCATCAATATTCAGCTCCATACACTCCTCAACAAAATGGTGTAGCCGAAAGGAAGAACCGTACACTTGTGGAGATGGCAAGGTCCATGTTGGATGAATACACGTTGCCACATTGTTTTTGGGCCGAGGCTGTCAACACCGCATGCCATGCATCAAACCGGCTCTTCCTCCGCACAATATTGGAAAAGACTCCATATGAGCTCCTAACTGGGAACAAGCCTAATGTCAACTACTTTCGTGTATTTGGGTGCAAATGTTTCATCCTCAACAAAAGAGAACGGTTAGAAAAATTCCAATCCAAAACAATTGAGGGCATATTTGTTGGATATGGATCAAACTCTCACGCCTATAGAGTCTACAACAAATCCAATAGATGTGTTGTAGAAACTTGTGACGTGGTGTTTGATAAATTTAATGGCTCCCATGGGGAGCAAGTTGATCTAAGTGATGTAGGTGAAGAAGATTCGTCTCAAGATACTTTGACCATGGGTGTTGGTGCACTTCTTCCAATGGAACAAGAACCTCATGATGAAGAAGAAGAAGATGGAAGCCTCACACATCATCAAACTACTGCAACACCCATACCACCACAAGCTCCTATTGCTCAACGCATGCCCTTAGTTCAAGCACAAGAAGATGATCAAGTCCCTCTTCATGATAATTTTCAAGAACAAGATCATCATCAAGGGCAAGAACGAGAAAGTGCAATCATTGATGATGAACCTCAACAAATGCAATATGAAGAACAAGATATTCCACCACACATTAACGATCCATATGTTGAGGACGTGGATGATGGACAAGAAGTTGAACCTTGCGAAACCCTAACCTCCATCATGCTTCGAGTGGCCAGTCGTGTTGATGTTGAAAAAATTCTCATCGGCATATCGGAAGGTAGAGTCACTTGTAAACATTGAAAAAAATTTGTGCTCACTTCTCGTTTGTGTCTAGTGTTGAGCCTCTCAAAGTACAAGATGCATTGATGGACAACGACTGGATCGTTGCTATGAAAGAAGAATTGAACAGTTTTAAACGCAACCAAGTGTGGTCATTAGTCAAGAGGCCAACTACAGAACACAATGTCATTGGAACAAAATGGATTTTTAAGAACAAGCAAGATGAGAATGGTGTAATCATCCGCAACAAGGCAAGGGTAGTGGCACAAGGGTACTCACAAGTTGAAGGTTTGGACTTTGGTGAGACCTTTGCTCCCATTGCCCGTCTTGAATCTATTCACATCTTACTTGCTTATGCTGCTTTCAATGGTTTTACATTACATCAAATGGATGTGAAAGGTGCTTTCCTTAACGGCAATCAACAAGAAGTATATGTATCACAATCACCTGGGTTCATTGATCCCGATCACAAAGACTATGTGTATAAACTTCATATGGCTTTGTATGGCCTCAAACAAGTACCTCGTGCTTGGTATGATCATCTTAATAAGTTTTTACTTGATGATTGTTTTGTGAGAGGGGGGATCGATCCCACTCTTTTTACTAAGAGGGACAAAGGTGATTTGATCTTATGCCAAATCTATGTAGATGATATAATTTTTGGTTCTCCTAACATTCATTTGTGCAAGAATTTTGCGGCTTCCATGACCAAGAACTTTGAGATTTCACGCAATGCGGATTTGAGGTTCTTTCTCGGTTTCCAAATTCAACAATTCCAAGATGGAATTTTCTTGTCTCAAGCAAAGTATCTCAAGGATATTCTAGAGAAGTTTGGAATGTCTGATGCTAGTCCATGTAAGGCACCCATGCCTACAAAAATTGTACTCATTGAAGACACAAACTGTATTCCTTTTGACCCATCTACTTACCGCTCTATCATTGGTTCATTGCTTTACCTATGTGCATCTAGACCAGACATCATGTTCAGTGTATGCATGTGTGCTAGATTTCAAGCTTCCCCTAGGGAATGTCATCATAAGGCGGTTAAGCATATTCTTAGATACCTTGTTCACACCCTAAAGTTGGGTCTGTGGTACCCCAAGGATGCCAAGTTTGATCTCATTGGGTACACGGATGCAGATTGGGCTGGAGACAAAGTGGATCGTAAGACCACCTCCGGTGCATGTCAATTTCTTGGACGCTCCTTGGTAAGTTGGTCCTCGAAGAAACAAAATTGTGTTGCCCTCTCCACCGCTGAAGCCGAATACATATCAACCGCCAGTTGTGCAACTCAATTACTATGGATGAGGCAAACTTTGAAGGATTACGGTATCACCTATAGAAATGTGCCTCTTCTATGTGATAATGAAAGTGCCATCAATATTGCTGAGAATCCCAAAGATCATACCTGCACCAAGCACATTGATATTAGATATCATTTCTTGAGAGATCATGTGGAAAGTGGTGACATTGATATTGCTCATGTTGGCACAGATATGCAACTTGCAGATATTTTCACCAAGCCATTGGATGAAGCAAGGTTTTGTCAACTTAGGCGTGAACTTGGTATCTTGGAGCTTGACAACATTATGTGAAATCTAGTACCCATTCATGCATGCACTTAATGTCTTGTCTTGATGTAGGCATATATTTAGGGGAAGCCATTCAATTCATGAGTACTGTCACCCTATGAGGGAGTCCTGGATTAGGGGGTGTCCGGATAGCCGAACTATCACCGTTGGCCGGACCCCTGGGCTATGAAGATACAAGATTGAAGACTTCGTCCCGTGTCCGGATGGGACTTTCCTTGGCGTGGAAGGCAAGCTTGGCGATACGGATATGTAGATCTCCTACCATTGTAACCGACTCTATGTAACCCTAACCCTCTCCGGTGTCTATATAAACCGGAGGGTTTTAGTCCATAGGACGAACAACAATCATACCATAGGCTAGCTTCTAGGGTTTAGCCTCTCTGATCTCGTGGTAGATCCACTCTTGTACTACCCATATCATCAATATTAATCAATCAGGAGTAGGGTTTTACCTCCATCGAGAGGGCCCGAACCTAGGTAAAAACATCGTGTCCCTTGTCTCTGTTACCATCCGCCTAGACGCACGATTCGGGACCCCCTACCCGAGATCCGCGGTTTGACACCGACATTGGTGCTTTCATTGAGAGTTCCTCGTATCGTCATCCTTAGGCCCGATGGCTCCTTCGATCATCAACAACGACACTTGTCGGGGTGAGACTTTTCTCCCGGACAGATCTTCGTATTCGGCGGCTTTGCACCGGGCAATTCACTTGGCCATCTGGAGCAGATCGAAGCTTCGCCCTGGCCATCGTCGGATCGGGAGTTTGAACTACGGCCGACATCGCGGAGACTTAATCTTGACGGATTGAGCCACAATAGCGCTGCTGCTGTCTCGATGGGCATGATCTGGCTCGCCGCGAATAGTGCCACGAGGCGCACCAGCGTCGCTCCGACCCTTAGCTCGGGCCGACTCCGCCGATCGAGGGCGAGTGGTTGGACACCGCCTCGGGGCTATGATCTCTCGGCGATTGAGCGAACTCCATCCTGTCCTTTGTGAATCCCGTGACTCCAAGGTGTCGGACTCCTCTCGGACTCCGAACCTCCAGCGCCCGACCAATCGAATCCGATTGGGCGCCGGTCATGGAGTTCATCGCGCGGACATCTTCGGCACTTTCGCCATTTGGCGACATCCTGAATTCACTAAAGTCTCTCTCTTTGCTCGGAGAGCCTGGCGGACTACGGTTAGGAAGGTTGGGATGTGGACGACGAAGAAATTCAACGCCCACCCACCACCCACTTTGTAGCCACTGTCGATGATTTAACCGACATGCTCGACTTCGACTCCAAAGACATCGACGGTATGGACGACGGTGCTGGAGACAACCAAGAACCAGAGCCGACAGGCACTGGAAGGCCACCTCGTCATACGACATATACATGGTGGACATCCCAAAAGATGGGAACGGCGCTGGAACATCGGAGGATGACCCTCAAGAAACAGCCCAAGCGCCGGCGTCGTGGCGCCGCTCTAAATCCGCCACAACAAAAGCGGTGATTCCGGCACGGAGATAATAACACCCGGACAATGCGAAGACAACCCCTCCAGCAGGATTCAGCACAGAGGAGGAGAAGCCAGCCCTCATGATAGGCGGCGGGGCAGGGGAGGTGGAGGGCGATAATTATATGCCTCCCTCCGAAGATGAGGCAAGCCTCGATGACGACGAATTTGTCGTGCCTGAGGATCCCGCCGAACAGGAGCGTTTCAAACGCAGGCTAATGGCCACGGCAAGCAGCCTCAAGGAAGAGCAGTAGCAGCTTAGAGCTGACCAAGACTTGCTAGCTGACAGATGGACTGAAGTCCTTTCAGCCGAACAGTACGAACTCGAACGCCCCTCCAAGAGATACCCAAAACGCAGGCTGCTACCCCAATTAGAGGAAGCAGCACCCAAACCTACATCACCAGCGCATGATGCAGCCGACCGGCCACCCCGTGGTCGTGACAGAGAGGCCTCTAGACCCGCCATTCAAGCCGCACCCCGGCGTCGCTCGAAAAATACCAAGGCATGGGGAAACACGCCAGACCTGCGAGACATATTGGAGGACAAGGCAAGGCAAACAAGATCGATCTACGGATCACGTGGGCACCCCACGATACGCGACGATAACCGTCACGCCGGATACAGCAATTCCGGCGGGCCGAACACAGTAGACAAAGCTCATTTGAGCTGCGTCGTGATATAGCTCAATCTGAGGCGCCAAGACACCCACTATGCTTCACGACGCGAGTGATGGATCATCAAATCCCCAAGGGTTTCAAACCCGTAAACATCGAATCATACGATGGCACAACAGATCCTGCGGTTTGGATCGAGGACTACCTCCTCCATATCCACATGGCCCGGTGATGATCTACATGCCATCAAATACCTCCCACTCGGGCTTAAAGGACCAGCTCGGCATTGGCTTAACAGCTGCTTTGGCAGAATCAATTGGTTGTTGGGAGGACACGGAAGCCGCATTCCTTGATAACTTCGGGGCACATATGTGTGACCACCAGACGCCGATGACCTCAGCCACATAATTCAGCAGCCGAAGAATCGGCCGACAATTACGGACACGGTTCCTAACCAAGAAAAATCAAATCATTGATCGTCCGGATCACGAGAGGCCCTTGCAGCCTTCAAACATAACATCCACGACGAGTGGCTTGCCCGGCACCTAGGACAGGAAAAGCCGAAATCCATGGCAGCCCTCACAACACTCATGACCCGCTTTTGCGCGGGAGAGGACAGCTGGCTAGCTCGTAGTAACAACTTGACCAAAAACCCTGGTAGTTCGGATACCAAGGACAGCAATGGCAGGTTGCGTCGCAACAAGCACAAAGCGCCGCGTGCGGCGATAATGCTAAAGATACGGCGGTCAATGGCGGATTGAGGCTCTAAACCGGTCAGCGGAAAAAGCCGTTCAAAAGAAATACTCGGGGCCCGTCAATCTGGACCGAATACTCGATTGCTCGTGCCAAATACATGGCACCCCGAAAAACCAGCCAACCACACCAGCAGGGATTGTTGGGTCTTCAAACAAGCGAGCAAGTTAAATGCGAACTCAATGACAAGGGGCTGCATAGCGATGGCGAGGAGGAGCCCGGCCGCCCGAACAATAGAGGGCGAAGGTTTCCCCACAAGTGCGAGCGGTGAACATGATATCGCAACCCACATACCCAAAAGGGAGCGGAGCGTGCACTAAGGGGCGTATATGCGATGGAGCGATCGCCCAAGTTCAACCCATGGTCCTCTGCCCGATCACCTTTGATCGAAGGACCACCCACTAGCATCCGCCACGGCGGATTCGCGCGTGGTTCTTGACCCAATCATCGGATTTCACCTCACTAGAGTCCCGATGGGCGGCGGTAGCAGCTGAACCTGCTCTATCGGGATCTGTCGCAAAATGGGCATAGATCCCTCAAGGATTAAACCCACAAAGACGACCTTTAAAGGCGTCATACCAGTGTAGAGGCCAATTATACAGGCTCGATTACACTCGAAGTGGTCTTGGATCCCGGATAACTTCGAAGCAAAGAGTTAATCTTCGACATAGTCCCGTTCCACAGCGGCTATCACGCCTTTGCTTGGGCGAACCGCATTTGCAAAGTTCAATGTGGTGCCGCACTATGCGTACCTCAATCTCAAGATGCCAGCCCTCGAGGAGTAATCACGGTAAATGGAAACACGAGCGCTCTCTCGAGCGGAGGAGCACACGGCGACCCTCGCGGCGGAGGTGCAAAGCAGCCTCTCACAGCAATTCTCGAGTCCGGATATTAAACGTCCGGACACCGTCAAGCGCGCCCGGAGTAACCTACAACAAGACCGCCTGGCACGATCCGAGCACGCGTACCAATCCGGCCCCAACCCCAGCCCTCGCGAAATTGCGAAGCGATTACTACTGCGTACATAACTACGCTCTGGTGATACCATGGGCATAAGGGAGGGGCATGACCACGCACGCCCAGAATGCGGCTCAACCGCACTGGGGCTCCGATTGTGTCATTATTTTCTTTCTTCCTTTCTCTTACTTTCGGGACTCCGTTTTCCGAAGCCTGGCGGCACTAGAATTGCCGAACTCATGATGCAACAGCCGGGAAGCGACTCGTCGAGTGTCGGTGGTCTCTACTACGAGCATTATACCTGTTTTACATACCATCCGCAGCTTACCCTGGAGGGGGACATGTTAAATAGTCCCATCCCTTGCTTATCGCACTATTTGTATCGTTACGCTTTCATTGCAGTCCCTTTTGAATAAACAATACATAGCTTTTGCCTATTATTGCACTCCTTTCTTTATCTATATATATGTTCATTCATGACATGTTGCACCGTACACTTTAGTGCGGCCAATACACCGAGGGCTTAGGTACCCCAAAAATATGGTGTGATAAGTCCAAACACTTTCACAAGTCGGCACCCGAACTTATAGCATTATATGCATCGGCTCGAATCATGTCTTGGGTCAATAGGTGGGTTTGCCCGGCTTCCATGTTTTGGTACCTTACGTTCCGTTATATCGGCTAAGGTAGCGCTGGGAGAACCACTGCGATTGTGCCCGGTTGAGCTGGGTTGAGCACCTCGGTGGAAAGCTAAAACTGACCGTCATGATGGGGCGAGAGCGATTTGCTGTTCGAGAGGTTTTTGGGTCCCTAAAGACTTATGCGCTTAGGCGAGTCGGCATCGTCCGGCCAAAGGCGTGGATAGCGCCCGAACTCGGTCTTCGAATACTAGGGGCTTCGCGAAATTTAAAATTATAAATTTTATGGCTAAGTGAGAGTGTTCAAGCACTATAGTCTGTTGCCTTGTTTGTTGCGTTGGCGCCTCCTCGAAGGACCCAAGAATGGGAACAAGAGCGCTCAAGTTTATCCGAACACCCGGCACTTTCGTGGCATGGGGGCTGAAATAACGACTTGCCATCTCTCAAATTTGATAAGCGGCCGCCTGAAGGTAATATTTTAAATTCTGGCGTTGCTTAGCGCATATGAACAAGTTTTCAGCGTCAGGATAACAAATGCGAGTCTATTCAAAAATTACATCTTTGGAGCATTCACCGCTATAAAGGCGGGCACCCTTGAGACGCCCTCATAGTACATTTCGGGCTTGCGATGCTCCTTGCCCATACATGGCCCGTCGTCACAAGCTTCTCAGCATCTAGCTTGCCCGGTGCACTTTAGCACGGGCAAGGGCCAACAGGCACCTTCAAGTCAAGCGGGCGCTTGATGACTTCAATCCATGGACAAAGGTCCACCAGCCGCCGCACTAGACCGAAGTAGCTCCGGTATGGCTTCCAATGGCCACAACGAATTATGAGGCCCTTCATGGCCTGTTCGGCGACCTTGTGGAGCTCGACCAGCTGCTTCACTGGTTGCTCGAGGCACGGATGTCCGGCCTCGACATCTTGAGACCAGAACACATTTTCCGTCGAGCTCCCTCCTTGGCGCGGTAGAGCGCGCAGCATCGGTTACACTCACGGGCAGGTCTGTGAATGCTCTGGAGAGCTCGGATTCGGGTAAGTAATAGATAATTCACTTTCACATGCTTGCTTTGCATAAAGAATTCCTTACCGCCGCTATCTTCTTTAATGATTCAATTTCTGGAGGGCTTTTTGGACTTGACCTTAGCGGCTTTGGCACTCTCAAGAGCCGAGGCGAGCTCGGACTCTCGAGTCTTCAAGTCACGCTCCAAACTCTCGTGTTTTTCCACGAGAGCCTGGAGCTCTTTCCGCACCTCCGCCACCCGTGCCTCCTGCTTCTCTCGCTCGGTGTGCTCCGCGGCCGCTTTGCTTTCGGCCGCGGACACCGCTTCCTTCAGGGTCGCCACCTCGTTCGTGGCCCCTACAATACCCATGTTAGTCCTGTCATTTTTGCAACCAAATCCTTTCTATAAGGTATTACTTTAATAAGGTATTACTTACCTTCCTTGTCCTCGAGTTTCTTCTTGGCAAGGCCGAGCTCGTTCTCGGACCGCTCGAGGCTCTACTTCAATGCATTGACCTCCACAGTCAGTGCGGCAGAGGTCAGCAGCGCAGCCTGCATTCCCATATTGACATACTTATGTTAGACTCCTGCGTATATCTTTTTAGATCCTCAGTCCGGCTTTTCTTCCCGAACACCAAACTAAGCATCAGGGGCTACTGTCTATGCGGTAATATTTTTACATATTCTAAACTTACCTCAAAGCTTGTTAGAAGGCTGGTGCAGGCTTGATCAGCCCGCTCTTGGCGGACTGAACTTCTGGATCACCACACTCCTAATAGTCGCGGTGCTCCTCGTCGATGGGCGCCGTTAAGCGCCTCCGGCAAGCTATCCGGTGCCTCCGGATGGGCCGGAGGTCACCGGCGTCGCGATCCTGCCCATGAAGGGCGCTTGCGGACTTGAGAACCACAAGGTTCGATGCGGAGTCGGCACAGGCGGACTTAGAGCCCTCTGGGTTTCGCCCCTTTGCGCCAAGTCCGGAGGTCACCTTCGGCGCCTCCGGGACCACCTCCTCTGGCTGGGCCCCTTTTGGGACTCCACCGCGGTGTCATCTGCGTCACAAGGAGAAGAGGCGGTCTGAAGTGAAGTGTTATTCACATCCGACGAATCCAGGGAGCCGCTCGACAAAGCGGCGAGCTCGTCCTTGGGCGGGCTACATGGTTATATTCGGCGTTAGAAGACACTATGTGACAAATAAAAGTCAAGAGCTATTCGGAGTCCGGACACTTACGATCTCGCCAGGGCTTGGCCTTGGTGGCCCTCCTCCTCGTCGTTGTCGGCGTCGGTGGAGAAGTCGGAGGAAGGGTCCTTCCTTTCTTGGACCCTCGGCCTCCCGATCAGGCGGCCTTCCTTTTCTTCTCTCCCCGGCTGGAGAGGCTTCTTCCTCCTCCCGTCCTCGAGGGAGGATTCCGCCTCAGTCGTCGGACGATGAGTCCGACAACACCTGGTGTCGGGCGCTCCTTTGAGTCCCGTGGCCTTCTTCTTGGCCTTCTTCTCGGCACCACGTGAGGTGCGGGCCCAGCAACCCGTCAGCGGGCGTCCGCTGGAGTCTTCGGCAAGGGAGTCGGACGGTTAACCTGCCTGGCGTGTTCGCCCGATCGATCAAAAGGTAAGGAGTTTAGATCCCACATAGAGTCAAACTATGAAAACAAGACTCCGTAAAGGGCAAAAGAGCTTACCTCGGTAGCTTGGCGCTGCGAGCTGAATCCGCGATCTTGATGGCGGATGTAGAACCTCGGCGCCTTGAACAGCACCTTCCGGGCATCTTAAATGCGTAGTGATGAAGAGCCTTTTCAGAGTTTGGTGCTGTGCCGGATCGAACTCCCACAATTTGAAGGCCCGTTGTTGGCATGGGAGGATCCGGCGGATGAGCATAACCTGGACTACATTGACAAACCTGAGATTCTTGTCCACCAGGGTTCGGACGCAGGTTTGGAGTCCGGCTAGCTCTTTGGAATCACCCCACATCAGGCATGTCTCTTTCCATGATGTGAGCCGTGTGGGGAAGCCGGATCGGAATTCGGGGGCCGCCGCCCATTGAGGGTCGCGCGGCTCGGTGATGTAGAACCACCCCGATTGCCACCCCTTTATGGTCTCCACAAAGGAGCCCTCGAGCCATAGGACTTTGGCCATCTTGCCAACCATGGCACCTTCGCACTCCGCTTGGCGGCCACGCACTACCTTCGTGACATTGAAGGTCTTCAGCCATAAACCGAAGTGGGGCTGGATGCATAGGAAGGCCTCGCACACGACGATGAACGCCGAGATGTTGAGGATGAATTCGGGGCCAGATCGTGGAAGTCCAGGCCGTAGTAGAACATGAGCCCCGGACAAATGGGTTAAGTGGAAAACCTAGTCCATGGAGGAAGTGGGTGGCGAACACCACCATCTCATGGGGCACAGGGGTGGGAATGAGCTGCCCCTCGTCGGGGAGCCGGTCTTGCGATGCCGCTGGACAAGTATCCGGCCTTCCGCAGCTTTTGACTTGTCCCTCCGTGTGGAGGAGACCATCGACTTGCCTCCGCTCCGGACATGGCTGGAGGAGGTTGAGGAGGATGTGCGGACTTGGCGCTGGAGCTCGAGTCTTGCGAAATGGATGAGCAAAGGAGGAAGAAGGCGTGGGTGAAAAGGTGGATCCTTATCCCTTATATGGAATGGACGAAGCTATCGTCCCCGCCACTGGTAAAACTCGCTTATCTCCCAAGCGCCGTAATCAATGGCGCGGTTGGGTTACCCACATCCGTATTGATGGGAATCCCGGAATAAGGGGGCACGATCTCCGCTTTGATAAGACGTGCCAAGGAAACCGCCTCGCTAAACGCGCTGAGGTGGAACAGTAAAACAATTCGTATAAAGGCCTGGCCGTGGTGTGATGTCACGCCGCGGAATACGTCAGCAGATCTGTGCAAAGGTTATTCTCTCTATGGTGGTATGTGGAACTTGTTTTGCAGAGCCGGACACTATCCTTGTGTTCAAAATCTTCTATGAAGTATTCGGAGGAGGAACCCTCCTTGCAATTCGAAGACAATATGTGCGCGGACTCGTCGTCATTGAAGCCTGGTTTAGGGAGCTCTTGAGGAGTCTGGATTAGGGGTGTCCGGATAGCGAACTATCACCATTGGCGGACTCTGGGCTATGAAGATACAAGATTGAAGACTTCGTCCGTGTCCGGATGGGACTTTCCTTGGCGTGGAAGGCAAGCTTGGCGTCTGGATATGTAGATCTCGTACCATTGTAACCGACTCTGTGTAACCCTAACCCTATCCGGTGTCTATATAAACCGGAGGGTTTTAGTCCGTAGGACGAACAACAATCATACCATAGGCTAGCTTCTAGGGTTTAACCTCTCTGATCTCGTGGTAGATCCACTCTTGTACTACCCATATCATCAATATTAATCAAGCAGGAGTAGGGTTTTACCTCCATCGAGAGGGCCCAAACCTGGGTAAAAACATCGTGTCCCTTGTCTCCTGTTACCATCCGCCTAGACGCATAGTTCGGGACCCCCTACCCGAGATCCGCCGGTTTTGACACCGACACCCTACTTAATGCATAAATAGAACAAATACTCTCAAAGTTATCATGGTTTTCGAACTATGGTGCTTTAAATGATGGAGTCGTGACTATGTACCCAAAGTCGAAATCTTTGTGGTAGTATATCCCATATGCTCAAACATGGTGACTTCGGTCACCACTTGTGCATTTCTTAAATATGAACCTTTCTTCTCTTAATGTTGTTGGGTTATTTTGTGCATCTTAGTATGTCCATAAAATCACTTTGTTTTTCATCTCTACAAATTCTAAAATCTCGTTGGCGGAGTCTATATCACAAAATATTACTATATGACCCCCCCCCCATTCACTGTCTTCTCCCTGTTGATATCTCTGTCCAGTGGCCGAACATCCAGCTCCACTGCCGGACATCTGGGGCCTGGCAATTCTCTTCTGCTCAAAATCGTCAGGCGCCTACAGTGGCCGGACATTCAGGCCTCTACCGAAAATTCGGGCCCTAGAAATCTGCTCTCTGACCTCTAGTCGCCGGATATCCGGGCTTGGCCCCCGGATGTCCGGCCCGTCGCCCGCTGGCTCACAAAACGGGGGAGTGCTCGAGATTTGGGGGCTATCCTCTTTTCTTCCTCTCCTTCTCTCCCCATCTCTCTCAAACCACCGCCGCCTCCGGGCTGTGCTCCGGCGCTGCCCCGACCATCTCCTCCATCCACCGGCCCCGATCTCCTGCCCACGCCTTCATATCCTCCCGATCTATGTTTCCATCCAATCCATTCTTTGGGTGGCGGTGTGAATCACTTGGGAGGGACCGGTTCGGGTGTTGACTTGTGGATCGACCGCCGGAGTTCTTCATGGCGCGTACCAAGCAATGCGGCCCTCCTCCTTCTTCCCGGGGTATGGCTGCTATCTACTCTTTCCTCTTTTTTGTTTGGCCCAACCATCCTAGGTTTTCATTATCTCTCACAACTATCTTGGTGTATATATCTCTCTAGAGATTTGATGTCACTTGCCTAGCCTAAAATCCTCTCTATGTACTTGGCTAAACAACTTAATCATGGGCATGTCAATATTTTGCTCTACCACTTGGACTTGTCCTATGGTCATGTTCGAAAATATTCATCCCACTATTTAATTTGGTTTATCCTTGTTCATACTTTTTGACTCCTTCTCATCGGTACCCTTATCATGTATCCGTTTCAATCGATAGCCGGCAAGGTTCCACCGACTGCGATGAACATGCTCGTCCTAAGAAGAAGAAGAAGACCACCACCGGTCGTAAGAAGAAGCATCGGGCACTATCACCAAGTCCGTCAGCCTCTGATCCGGATGATGAGGACTATGTTGGGGAGGAAGAGGATGACATTGCGCCTAGGAGCTTTGTTGGATAGTCAAAACCGGGCACCCGGAGGGGGCCCGTGCCTTAGGTCCGAGGCTCTGCTATGCCTGTTGTTCGTGGTCACCACATCTCCATGGAGTTTCCTTTCAGCGGGGATCGTCCCATTCATGACTTCACGACCATGGGGGCTGGTCCTTACTTTGAGTTTCGACGGGATATCAACCAATTTGAGATGAGGGCTGATGCTGAGGATCCACGGTTCCGTACTCGCATGCAGCAGGACCTCTATTCTAGCTTCGTCCACAGCCGTGGACTTGCTCCTCACAAATACCTGGATCTTCAATTCTTGCGTGATAATCCTGCCATGTTCCCTGACAACACAATCAAGATCATTGATGACATGACTCTCGGTCCAGCAATGACCTTTAGGTGTGATTGGAATGAAGCTGCCATCCTCCAGTTCTATGCCACACGCTTCTTTGGCCCAGACAACACTCTCACCTAGATGACCAACGATACGGTGCTGAGAATCACTTATGAGTGTTTTGTTCAGATTTTGGGTCTCTCCGGTGTTGGCCATAAAATTCACAGTCTGGATCCACTACATAAGCCCAAGGGGATTGATGACTGTTTGCCCCTTGTTAAGCCTGTCACTCAGCTCACTTAGGAGGAACGCAGGTATCCACCTAATGAGGTATCCATCTTCAAGTCACCCTATTACATTCTCAATCAGTGTGTGCTTCACACACTCTATCCTAAGAAGGGAGATCGCTCAAGGGCTCGCAACTACTACATTGACTTGATGGTTCATATGCATGAGAAGCCTGGCAGGCCTGTTGACACAGCCATTACATTTGGCACGAGACCCATGTCTCCAGCTTCCTTCAGACGCACCAGTTCCCTCATGCTCCATTCATTCAGGCGCTCATTGATCACACTGCTCCATTCGAGGTTGCAAAGACGGCGGTGCATGCCATTTGGAAACCTCCTACTCATATGCGCATGGTAGCTCCTGCACTATCTGCTGCACCCCGTCTGCCTAGGAGATCTGCTAGTGGGTCACAACCCAAGGGTTTCCTCCATGCCCTCCTCCTCGACCGCGCCTCGTGGCCGTCTTGCCTTGTTTCTGGTCAAGGCTCAGTCTGCTATCATGAAGGCTATCACATTTAACTGTCAGCAAAATCATGATGTTTAGAACTATCTTATCATCTCCAAGAATCAGCTCAAGCAGCGCCTTCACGACCATGGGAGTCCCGTGAGTGATGATTATCCTATTCCCGCAGCACCGTCCACTTCCACCTTCGGTTTCCCATCTTGTGATGAGTACACCGAGTTCTTTGATGATGATGATGATGACATCCGCCAGGAGTGATAAAGTTCTTCTAGTTCTTCGCCCCTTTTTACTTGTTGCTGTCAAAGGGGGAGAAGTAGTTGATGACCCACAAGTACAGGGGATCGCAATAGTTTTCAAGGGTAGAGTATTCAACCCAAAGTTATAGATTCGACACAAGGGGAGCCAAAGAATATTTGAAGGTATTAGCAGCTGAGTTGTCAATTCAACCACACCTCGAGATTAATTATCCGCAGCAACGAGATCAGTAGCAAAGTAATATGATAGTTTTGATAATGGTGACATCGATGTGATAATAGTAGCAGATGATAGCGATGGATTACGTAACAAGTTACAATAACGACAACAGTAGTAAATTAGCAAGAACAATATAAGATAATTTTGTAGGAATTTGATCGGTGACTTGTTGGATGATATTCATCATGAGACATTTATAACCTAGGGCGATATGGCACTAGCTCCAATTCATCAATATAATGTAGGCATGTATTCTGTAAATAGTCATACGTGCTTTTGGAAAGAACTTGCATGACATCTTTTGTCCTGGCCTCCCCTGGCAGCGGGGTCCTATGGGAAACTAAGGGATATTAGGGCCTCCTTTTAATATAGATTTGGAACAAAATAATTAACACATAGTGAATACATGAACTCCTCAAACTACGATCATCACCGGGAGTGGTCCCGACTATTGTCACTCTGGGGTTGCCGGATCATAACACGTAGTAGGTGACTATAACTTGCAAGATCGGATCTAGAACATGGATACACTTGTGATAGCATAACCGGTTCAGATTTGAGTTCATGGCACCCGGGCCCAAGGTGACAAGCATTAAGCATGGAAAAGTCATGGAAACATCAATCTTAGAACATAGTGGATACTAGGGATAGCGCCCTAACAAAACTAACTCGATTACATGATGAATCTCGTCTAACTCCTCACCGACCCACGAGGCTACGAAGGAATTACTCACTCCCGGTGGGGAGCATCATGGAATTGGCGATGCAGAAGGGTTGGTGATGATGAAGAACAAAGATCCCCCTCTTCGAAGCCCCAAACGGACTCCAGATCTTGCCTCCCGATGAAGAACAGGAGGTGACGACGGCTCCATCTCGTGGGGCGCGATAATTCTTTCTCCCTGATTTTTTCAGGAAAAATAGGATTTTATAGCATCGGCTTCAGGGTTTGTGGGGCCACCAGGTGGGGACAACCCACCTGGGCATGCCAGGAGGGGGGCGCCCTGGTGGGTTGTGCCCACCCAGGTGGCCCCCTCCGTTGGATCTTGGCTCCAGAAATTTTTATTTATTGAATAAAAAATCCCCACGAAGTTTCGTTCCATTCCGAGAACTTTTATTTCTGCACAAAAACAACACCATGGTAGTTCTGCTGAAAATAGCGTCTGTCTGGGGTTAGTTTCATTCAAATCATGCAAATTAGAGTCCAAAACAAGAGGAAAAGCGTTAGGAAAAGTAGATACATTGGATACGTATCAACTCCCCCAAGCTTAAACCTTAGCTTGTCCTCATGCAATTCAGTTGATAAACTGAGAGTAAAAAAGAAAAACTTTTACGAACTCTTTTGCTCTTGTTTGCATAAATAAGCTTAAACAACACCCAGGTTTTCAGCCAACATTATAACAAACCATGCCGACAATAACTCTTGAAGATTATATTTACTCATATCAATGACATAATCAGCTAGCGAGCAATAATAAAATATCTCAAATGGCAACACGTTGTCAAAACAACCATGATATAATATGACAATTGTGGTATCTTGCTAGCCCTTTTTGAGACCGCAAAACATAAATGCAGAGCACCTCCAAAGTTCAAGAAGTGACTAAACATTGTTATTCATGGTAGAAAAGATCCAGTCATGATGCACCCAACATTAGCTACACACAATGCATAAGTCATGACAGCAGTGCTCTTAGGTTCTGGCGCTTGTTTTAGAAGGTGATGACACAACATAAAAGTAAATAGATAGTCCCTTCGCAGAGGGAAGCAGTGATTTGCAGAGGTGCAGAGCTCGAGTTTTTAAAACAGAGGTAAATGATATTTTGAGACATGCACCCTTCTCATTTACTTCATGACTATCAGTTATCCATATCTTCCATGCTAAGCATGCTAATGGCGGTTCCCAAGCAATAAAAGTAAAGGTTTTGACTCCATTGGGAGTTTTTGTTTGATTAATTGTAAGCTTTTTTTGTTTGCAGTTTGGGACTGGGTGTAGGACCGGTTTTCCGGGTAATAAACTCCAGAAAATGGCCGTTGTGCTCACCAGCCCCAGGATTACTGTTAGCTGATGTGGCACCAACTTGATACAGAAACTCCAAGCAAAAATACAAAATATAAGTAGTACAAGACCATTCTGGCCTGGGAGTACAACAAATGGTTTCTAGTGATTGATGGCGGAAGCGGTTTGTGGATCATAAGTGTCTATGGGACTCCATTTCCCACAGGAACAGCTGACCAGGATAACTCCTATCTTGGCGAGGCTGCGGTCTCCGTTGCTTAGGTTCAGGCGGTCATCATAGCGCCCTTCTCCATGCAAGAAATCTGGCCAAGACAATAGCGAGGACAAGCCGATGAGTACTTTGAATGTACTCGCAAACATTATGAACACGGGTATAATATAAATGATAATCATGCGGAAATATTCTATGATCACATTATCGGTCATAAAATAAAATCTACGATGCATGTAAACATGTTATTTATATGTAACAAGAATATGAAATGACAGAGGAGGAAATAAAATGCACCATTCGGATGTCCGAGGCGGCGTCTCGAAATGATGGTAAATAACAAGCATGCCTCGATCGGGCGTCGGCGGCGCCACATAAAGGGCTTATAAGGTAAAATAGATATCGGCATACCACGATCAGGCGTCTCGGCGACACCGCATAAAGGGCTTATAAAGTAAAATAAATATCAAGCATGCCACGATCAGGCGTCTCAACGACACCACATAAAGGGCTTATAAAGTAAAATAAATAACAAGCATGCCATAGTCGAGGCGTCTCGTGACACCACATAAAGGGCTTATAAAGTAAAATAAATAACAAGCATGCCACGATCAGGCGTCTCGGCGACACCACATAAAGGGCTTATAAAGTAAAATAAATAACAAGCATGCCACGATCAGGCGTCTCGGCGACACCACATAAAGGGCTTATAAAGTAAAATAAATATCAAACATGCCACGATCGAGGCGTCTCGGCGACACCACATAAAGGGCTTATAAAGTAAAATAAATAACAAGCATGCCACGATCAGGCGTCTCAACGACACCACATAAAGGGCTTATAAAGTAAAATAAATAACAAGCATGCCACGATCAGGCGTCTCGGCGACACCACATAAAGGGCTTATAAAGTAAAATAAATAACAAGCATGCCACGATCAGGCGTCTCGGCGACACCACATAAAGGGCTTATAAATATCACAATGAATATCCAGGAGGTAGAACCCTCTCGGGGATGCTCGATAACTCGAGATAATATAACGGTTAGTCCTTAACAAAATAATAATCATGGTCCTCACAAGTCACAAGTCGGTATCCAAGTTTGATTTAGCAGTTTCTCCTCTGAAGACCGACACTAAGACCGACACTTGACCTGACCTGGTGTAGTCCTTAACCATGGACATGGCTATTCGAATAGGTTTAATATCTCTGCGGAGGTGTACTCTTTACCCACGAGTAGCAGTTTCTTTAGTCCATCGAGACTAATTCCGTCTCTGGTCTTTTAGTCAAAAACACGCTGACTTGCCCACACCACTTAACTCACGGTGTATGCGAATCACCCACGACACTGTCAAGCAAAACTCTAAGTGGTGAGGCTACAACCTCGGCGTAGCATGGGATCAAAAAAATTATATACACAAGCAAACTAGGGGAGCTACCCCTTGGCTACAACCGAAACACCCATGCCCCAGGTCAGATAGCATGCCTACGGATGCCTCCGGTATCTTCTATCATGGCCTCTCTGTACGGTGTGTGCTAGGAAAGGGGTTCACAACTTACTGAACCGTCCCAACGGAGACCGGCGACAAGCTCACGCCTACCCAAGGCAGAGGCCTTCCCGGATTCCTTTCCGGCATGCATGTAAGGCACATGAGGATGATTACCATCACAAGTATATTCATTTCCAACAGCAAGGAAAATCACTAATATGCATTCATGCAAAAGATCACATCACCACATAAAATAACGAGCTTTTCCGATGCAAGGTGGTGTTATAACTGCGTCAACTAACACACCAAAAATATTATGCCATGGTTCAAGATGCTTGCCTTCAAGGTGTGGAGAGGTGGGGTGCTCTCCAAAACTTTTGAAAGTTTTCTCCTCTCTCCAACAAATCCTATTTTGAAAATATTGGAATTAACACACAAATTCAAAACAGCACAAAAAAGTTGTTTGAAATTTTTTCAAATAAATCTTAAAATAAACTAGACAGAATTTAAGAGATGTAGGAAAAAGAATCAATTCATTTGGAGTTATATTTAAAAAGTTATAGCCAGTCAAATCCTTGGTTTTTAAATAAAACAGAAAAAAAAAAGCGCTTGAACCGATACGTCGAAGGCGTACTTTGAATTCGTCTTCACTTAACCCACGTGGACTGGGCGGGGTCACTGACAGTGGGTCCAGAGGGCCCACTGGTCAGGTTTGACCAGTCCATCTCTCCCTCCTCTTCCTCTGCCTGAGCGGAGGCGGCGACGCGATCAACGCCGTGAATGGCTGCTCCCCGCGGGCTCCAGAGGGTCGGGATGGATCTGCAAGACCGGGGCGGTCCTCCCGGTGGTCGTTGGGTCGGCAGGGGTGGAGGGAGTCGCCGACGGTGAGTTTCGCGGCGGAGGAGACCTCGGGAGCAAAGTGGTTTTGGGGCTGCGGTGGTTCCCAATAAAAATCGAGCAGGGGGAAAGGTTCACGGGAGGAAGAGAGCTCGGTGGAGAGAGTGGAGGGGAGGTCTGGTGGCGCCGGAATGGCGGGGCTGTGGCGGCGGCAGGAGTTGCGGAGACGGGAAAAAACCTCCCGGGTCGATTGGCTGCCACGGGAAGCGAAGGGGTGATTTTGAGGCTGCTTCCGTGCTCGGAGGGCTCGAGGGGCTTCCTTTTATAGCGCTCCCACGTCGGTTCGCGGCGGCAGTGGATGAGCTCGTCGGCGACCGACGTTCTGTAGCTTGCAGGCATCATGGCGAAGCTGGGGATGGCGGCAGGAGCTAGCGGACGAGTGGGTACTGCTCCAAGGGCGACAGTGAGATGCACCATGACATCAAAGAATGACGGTGGGAAAAACATCTCTAGGTTGGACAATATTCTTGCAATATCATCTTGCATATGATCTAACTCTTCAGGATCTACAACTTTCTACCATAGTTGGTTGAAGAAATCACAGAGCTGAATGAGTGTGTTTCTTATATCTTTGTCCATCAGATTCCTGATGGCCACCGGAAGGATTTGTGTCAACATTGTGTGGCAATCATGTGACTTCCTGTGTCCCAAGTTCATTTTACCTGAGCTCACATCCATGAGACTTCTGATGTTTGCGGAGTAGGAAGAGAGTGTCTTAGCTGACAACAAATAGGTGAAGATCTGTGTCGCTTCTTTTGTACTGAAATTGTAACTCTTGTGAGCTTTTATGAATTCGTCATCATCTTCTGCTTCACTCTTGCATTTTGATTGATCAGCAATCATATCGAGCCGTGAACCGTCACCATCCTTTCTTTTACCTTTAATATTGAGCAGATTACCAAGGATGTTTTCACATACGTTCTTCTCTACGTGCATGACATCGATGCAGCGACGTACACGTAGAATATCCCAGTAAGGTAATTTCCATAACACCGATTTCTTCTTAAACACTTGACCCTTGGGTGTTTGTTTCACCGTCAAAGGGTGGTTCTTGCCAAGCACAATATTAATTTGTTTAGCCATGTTGTGGACCACCTCCCTATCATAGGGTCTTGGGCCCACACCTACCTCTGTCGTACCATCAAATTCAGCTTTCATCTTTCAGTATGGGTGATTTTTCATTTTTCCGTAAGAACCTACGATGACGCAAATAAACGGTTTTGCGCGAGTTGGGAACTCTTCTGCTAGCTGTCCTATCCATGCATGTGACACACCCTACATCTCCCTTTGTTTTCTTTCCCGATGTGTTGCCTAATGCCGGCATATCTTGAATGGTGTGCACCAACATCGCATGTAGATCGAAAATCTCCTTTCTGTAAGCATCATAACATTTTACAGCAGGTGCATCTATCCACACTGTCATTAGTTCTTCTACCAGTAGTTGAAAGTAAATGTCGATGTCATTTCCAGGTTGCTTCGGGCCTTGGATAATCATTGACATCATAATGTATTTTTTTTCTTGATACACAACCAAGGAGCTAGGTTATATATGCACAGAAGCACCGGACATGTGCTGTTATTGGTGCTCATATCGCCAAAAGGATTCATTCTGTCAATACACTCCCCGAGCCATATACTTCTAGGATCCTTGGCAAAGTCTTCAAACTTGTTGTCGATTAATTCCCACTGAGCCCCATCTTTCGGGTGCCTCATAAACTTGTCCGCAATTCGCTCATCATGATGCCACCGCAACCTCTTTGCCTCTCTAGGGTTTGCAAACAAACACCTCAACCTTGGAATTAAAGGAAAGTACCAAACAACCTTGAACAGGATTCCTGTCTTGATCTCATCGTCCAATTTGTACTTGTCCTCTGCTCTCCTACGCTTGTATCGTGCATGCTTTCATGTGGGACATCCACGCAAATATTTGTACTCACCACGGTACAATATACAATCATTCACACAAGCGAGTACCTTTTGTACTTCAAGTTCCAATGGGCAAGCAATTTTCTTCGCTTCATTCGTGCTTCCGCGAAGCACATTATCTTCTGGAAGAATTTCTTTGAAAAACCTAACATATCTGTGAAGCCCTTGTTTATTAGACCGTTTGCGGCTTTAAATCTAAGAAGCGCTAGGGTGGCACTCAACCTGGAATATTTCTTTTTGCAACCTGTATGCAATTCTTTCTTGGAGTCCTCATCTGGTTCGCAGATCCTTGTACACAATCATATCCTTTTTTGGGCCCTCGAAATCTACAATCATAGAAGAAAAATCTAGCATATCAAGATCGTCGTCATTTGCATCGACGTCTTGGTTTTCCAGTGGGTGTTTCGGCTTTCCGGTGTTCCATTGGTAGCTTGACGCCTCTGCCCCGATGTTAGATTCAACATCCATGTGACATTGATCGGGGTTTGGCATCTCGCAGCCCTGGGTATCTCCATCCATGACCTCCTCTTCACTGTGTCTGATCCAACGTGTATATCCATCCATTGAATCCCCGAGAGACTAAATGCCACTGGACATCGTCAACTACATGCGACTCTGTATTGGCACAATCAGCACATGGACACAGGATGTGATCCGCATCACCAATTCTCCTATTTGTACTTACATCCAAATTCATGAACTCTGTCACACCACTGATAAATTCTGCGGTTTTCCGATTATTCATCCATCGAGATTGTTCCATCTGCACCACATGAATGGTAATGAAAAACAAAACAACAACATTAATACATGGATTAACTGTTGCCCAAAGATGCGTGCATAAATCACAAGGTTTTATTTTCATGATTACTGAGGGCGCTCTCCAGACGTGCAATGACAAAAATTAATGGCCAGTCAATTTACCCGTAGAGTACTAGTACAGCACTACCCTTAGGAATTGAATACCTTAATTAAGCCACTCATGAAAAGAATACCTTAATTAATTAGTCGCGCCGCGACCTCCACCCAGCAGACAGAGAAGCGTGATGCGGCGGCACGCCGAGACAGCAGGGTCAAGGAGCAAAGCTTAGAGTGGCTGCCGCCTGAAGTTCGACCTCCACTATCCCGCCATCGACCGCGTTGGATGTGCTCGAATCATGCCACCGCCGACCTCGATGGTTGTGCTCCTCCTATCTCCCACCGCAGACCGAGGATTGACCTCCTATGACGCCGCCACTGCTCATCGGTCGAGGATTGACCTCTTCTCCGGTAGCCACTGCCTTGGCCGCCGCCACCATCTCTATATGCAGAGCGGCTGTTTATTTTATGGATATTCGCAGAGCGGCTGTTTAGACGGTATCACTGTAACTCAACTATATGTACAGGGTAGTACATCGCGTACAGTTATGTAATAGCAACCGTTTCTCACCTACGTTGTCTTCTCACACGGTTTGGTGCGGAAATCGTGTGTGACGTTGTAATACCTAACACAAACGACATGTATAAACAGTGTGCCGTATACAACATATACTGCCATAAGTAGTTCCCGACCATTAGCTTATCCCCACAGTTTCCCCATTTCCCCCAAATCCCTAGATAGCCTCCAAATTTCCTCGCATGGCGCTGACATTGGGGGAATGCGGACGAGTGGTGTTGATGGTTTCGGTGTGGTTGCTCCTGCTCATATCATGCCACGACGGCAGTCGCTGCCGAGCACTTGCCTAAGGTCATCAGAAGGCAGCTGTACTATGGATCCGAATCGTCCTGTCAGGTTCCGATCTATCCTGATCTTTTAAGCATGTCCAAAATAGCTCCTTGCTGAATCCGTCTGAATGACCCCCCCCCCACAGAAAAGCGCTCTGTCGCTGGATCCAGAGCATGACTCCAGACTCCCGCGGCATGAGTTCGACTCCGAGTTTTGAGCCACCGAGAAGTACCAAAAGCTGAGTTGTGTGCATGGGCACACTCCCGCTTGACGTGTATGCACGGAGGGATTCGACATTGGCAGGCGGTTTCTCAGTTGCCCCTTAGAGGTGGAGCCGGCTCCTCTGACTTCCAACAGCAAAGGCAGGGAAGCTACAGTGGTGCAGTGTGTAAAACAGCCAAGGGAAGTCAGGGAGGAAAGCAGGCACTGTACGCAAAATACTATGGATGAGTACTGTACTGAATTACTGTAGATAAACATGTGTTTGAATCACTGTTCATGCATGCGTGGTGAAGCAATGTCAGGGAACTGTAGCTCCCTCTGACTTCCCTTGGAATGTCAGAGGATCTCATTCCCTTAGAGGTTAGTGCTAAGTTCATCATTTTACTTGAGTTAGTGCCACCGTTCATCCTGAATACTATTTAACATTGGCAGGGATATGAGGCTTGTGCCCTTGTTAACTGGCTAGCTGAAGAATGGCATGGCAGGGCTCGTAGTGTTATCACCAAGCTCGCAGAAGATAACCTAAAGTTGAAGAAGGAACTGGTTTATCTGGAATGTACAATCAGTACGATGAAGCAAGAAAGAATCAATCACATGTAACAAATGAAAGCAAGAGACAAGAAGGAACTAGCATGTGTAGTTGTGGTTGTCGCATTAACCATGTTCTATGCACTGTTTGCAATGATGATTAGGGGTTTTGTTTGACAATATTGCCAGAGCACATCTAGATGTGATCTAAGTAATGCACATCTTGGCCCGGTATCAAACACATCTTGTTACGCCGAATCGTTTGTGTTCACCTTGATCATCACAAACAGTTCATCGAATCGAACTGTATGCCGTATATCGCACACATCTTGATCTGGCTGCCCATTTATGTTGTTCTGTCTCATCGCAAACGGTTTGTTTAAATCAATTGTATGCCCAGCATCACACACGCAACTAAAATATGAACCGTGTTTGATGTATCATTCATCGCAAACGTTTTGCGTCTTTTTTGAAGGTTTTTTACATCATCGTTTGCGATTAATGCATCGCACACAGTTTCGTCAAAGGTTCTCTGATTGTAGTGTCGCGTTAGCAGCAACCTGCAGTAGTGGAAGGCTTTTGTATTTGATTAAATATCAACAGGCCTTAGAAGGCCAAGAGGCGGAAGGCAACTTGGGCCACAAGGGCCCAAGTGGAGTTGGCGCCCCCTTTCCTTGTGTGTGGGGGGATGGGGGTGGGGGCGAATCCTAGTGGGGGAGGAGTCCAAATCGTCGTCCCTGGCTGGTGCACCAAGGAAGGACTTTCCCTCCTTGGTGGCAGCCCTAAGCCCTCCTCTCCCCTCTAACCTATATATACTTGAGGTATTGTGCCCTATTGAACACACAAGTTTTGGAGCCTCCTCCAGTTCATCAAGTTCTAGTTCTAGTTGGTCCTAGTTGAGTAATTAGAGCTAGACCTAGTTCCTCTAATCCTCATAATTAGAAGCCGAGTGTGGTTCTAATCTCCCCCTTCTAATTCTCCATCGATGATTAGCTCTAGACGGCGAAGCGCTGCCGGATCGTGAAGACCGTACGCTTGCAACCAAGTAGAGAGGTTGTACTTTCGGTCTTCCGTTTGAGGGATCGTTTGAGGGTGGTTTTCGGGATCGTCATGAACGGTTCGAGGGACTCCAAGTATGATCTACACTGATTCGTTTACTTCTATTGCAAGATCGGAGTCAGTAACGATCGTTGATCCAAACCCTATATGCATCTTCATATTGTTCCTGGGTAATCGTAGGGCGAATTTTTCTTGTTTTCTACTATGTTTCCCAACAGTGGCATCATGAGTGGTTCTTTGAGTAGATGCAGGTGAAAGTGCAAATAATCCCTGGGTGCTTTTGCTAATTCATAACAACATATATGTCAATGAAGTAATGCTTATTCAAGATAAATTTCACAAAAGTTCAATGATTGTCATGGCAAGGACATGAGAATGTGACCCCTCAAAATGCAAAGGACATGGATTGGCAAAGCTTCAAGCCTCTACATTTTTGGTTAAGCGACTGATGACCCACAAGTATAGGGGATCAATCCTAGTCCTTTCGATAAGAAAGAGTGTCGAACCCCACGAGGAGCAGAAGGAAATGACAAGTGGTTTTCAGCAAGGTAATTTCTGCAAGCACTGAAATTGTCGGTAACAGATAGTTTGATAGCAAGTAAATTTGTAATGAGCAAGTAACGATAACGGCAAATAAAGTGCAGCAAGGTATCCCTATCCTTTTGTGGCAAAGGATAGGCCAAAACGGTTTCTTATAGTAGGAAAGCGTTCTTGAGGGTACACGGGAATTTCATCTAATCACTTTCATCATATTGGTTTGATTTGTGTTCGCTAATTTGATAATTTGATATGTGGGTGGACTGGTGCTTAGGTGATGTTCTTACTTGAACAAACCTCCTACTTATGATTAACCCCCTCGTAAGCATCCGCAACTACGAGAAAAGTGTTAAGATAAAATCTAACCATATCATTAAACTTTTCGATCCAAATTGGTCCCTTACGAAGTAGCGCATAAAGTAGGGTTTAAGCCTCTGTCACTCTAGAAACCCATCATCTAATAACTACTCCACAATGCATTCCCTTAGGCCCAAATATGGTGAAGTGCCATGTAGTCGACATTCACATGGCACCACTGAGGGAATCATGACATACATATCATCAAAATATCGAACACATATCAAGTTCACATGATTACTTGCAACAAGATTTCTCCCGTGACCTCAAGAACACAAATAGCTACTCATAAATGATAATCATGCTCGAGATCAGAGGGGTATTAAATAGCATAATGGATCTGAACATATAATCTCCAACCAAATAAACCATATAGTAATCAAATACAAAATGTAATCAACACTACTAGTCACCCACAAGTACCAATCTGAGGTTCCGGTACAAAGAGTGAACACAAGAGATGAACTAGGGTTTGAGAGGAGATGGTGTTGTTGAAGATGTTGATGTAGATTGCCTTCCCAAATATGAGAGGGTTGTTGGTGATGATGATGGTGATGATTTCCCCTCCAGGAGGGAAGTTCCCCTGGCGGAATCGCTCCGCCATAGGGCAAAAGTGCTCCTGCCCAATTTCTGATTCAAGACGGTGGCGCTCCATCCCGAAAGTCCTCCCCTTATTTTTTCTAGGTCAAAATGACTTATATACCAGAAGATGGGCACCGGAGGTGGGCCGGGCTGAGCACAACCCACCAGGGCACGCCTGGGGTGGGTTGTGCCCACCTGGTGGGTCCCCTCTGGTAGTTATTTGCTCCAGTATTTTTCATATATTCCAAAACAATTCTCCATAAATATTTAGCTTATTTGGAGATGTGCAGAATAGGTAACTCTGCCATAGCTTTTTCCGGTCCAGAATTTTAGTTGCCGGTATTCTCCCTCTTTGTGTAAACCTTGCATATTATGAGAGAAAAAGACATTAGAATTACTCCATAAAGCATTATTATGCATAAAAACATAGCAAGTAATAGTAGGTAAACATGATGCAAAATGGATGTATCAGTGATCCAAGATCACATTGAGTCCATAAGAAAGCCAATACTATTAAAAGGGGATGAGGTTTTGATCATGACTCAATTGCTCAAGTGCTTGATGATATTGCTCCAAAACCCTCAACCATTTCCTCCAAGTCATATATGTCCAAACCCTAAAAATCTAACTCAGTCCCACCAAAAATGTCCCATCATGACTCAACGAGTTGATCCAATACACTGCCAGAGCCAAACCCTAGAGTTTCAGTCTCACTAGATGACAATCAGTCCTACCGATTCGCACTGACCAGGTTTCTGTAACCTTGTTGCTTCACTTCGGAATCACCAAGTTGAAACAATGGGAATTACCAAAATGTAGTCTCGCTTAGTTCATCACATTTCAGTGCCACCGAGATTCTCACTTCGGTCCCATCGGAAAGCCCAACATTCAAATCTTTTACACAAGTCAGTCTCACCAAGATTTTGGATTGGTGTCACTAAGTTGAGTCAAAATACTTGTAACAGTTGGATTTTGGGTGATGCTATTTATACCCCTCCGCCCCCACCTACTCACTAAGAGACACATCACAACGAAACTACACTTTCACCGTTCGTTTTATGAGAGAGAACCACCTACTCATGTGTTGAGATCAAGGCATTCCAATCCAACCTCCAATCCTTCTCCTAACCAAGCCAAATCTGTGAGAGAGTGATTGAAGGTTGAGGAAAATATCATTTGAAGCATAAGAGCAAGGAGTTCATCATCAACAACACAATCTACTACCTTTTGGAGAGTGGTGTCTCCTAGATTGGTTAGGTGTCACTTGGGAGCCTCCAAGATCTTGTGGAGTTAAACCAAGGAGTTTGTAAGGGAAAGTGATTGTTCGTATCTACGTTGGTATTTCCCCGAAGAGGAGAGGATGATGCAGCACAATAACGATAAGTATTTTCCTTAGTTATGAAACCAAGGTTATCAATCCAGTAGGAGAACCAAGCAACACTATGTAAATAGTACCTGCACACAAATAACAAATACTTGCAACCCAACGCGTAAGAGGAGTTGTCAATACCTGCTCGGTATTGAGATAAATTAAATTGTCTGAGATTGGATAAATAGATCTAGCAAAAAACACAAAATAAAATAAATAAAGAAAAAGTGCAGCAAGGTATTTTTGGGTTTTTGGAATAATAGATCTGAAAACAATATGATAGAAAATAGACCCGGGGGGCGTAGATTTCACTAGTGGCTTCTCTCGAGAAAATAGCATACGGTGGGTAAACAAATTACTATTGGGCAACTGATAGAAGAGCAAATAATTATGACGATATCCAAGGCAATGATCATGTATATAGTCATCATGCCCAAGATTAGTAGACCGACTCCTCCCTGCATCTACTACTATTACTCCACACATCGACCGCTATCCAGCATGCATCTAGTGTATTAAGTTCATGGAAAAAATGGAGTAATGCAATAAGAATGATGACATGATGTAGACAAGATCTATTCATGTAGGAATAGACCCCATACTTTTATCCTTAATAGCAACGATACATGTGTGCCACTTCTCCTTCTGTCACTGAGATTGAGCACCGCAAGATCGATTCCATCACAAAGCACCTATTCCCATTGCAAGAAAAATCAATCTAGTTGGCCAAAGCAAACCAAAGTTTCAGAAGAGAAATACGAGGCTATAATAATCATGCATATAAGAGACTAAAGAAGACACAAATAATATTCATAGATAGATCTGATCATAAACTCACAATTCATCGGATCCCAACAAACACACCGCAAAAAGTCATTACATCAAATAGGTCTCCAAGAACATCGAGGAGAACATTGTATTGAGAATCAAAAAGAGAGAAGAAGCCATCTAGCTACTGCCTACGGACCCGTAGGTCTTTGGTAAACTACTCATGCATCATCGGAGGAGCACCAATGAGGATGATGAACCCCTCTGTGATTGTGTTCCCCTCCGACAAGGTGCCGGAATAGGGCTCCAGATTGGATCTTGTAGTTGTGGAACTTGCGGCAGCTAGAATTCTTTTTCGCCGACTCCCCGAAAGTTTCTGGAATATTTGGGTATTTATAGAGCTCAGAGGCGGTGGAAAGGACTCCTGTGGGCCCCACTACCCACCAGGGCATGCTAGGGGCCTCTAGCGCACCCCTGGTGCCTTATGGGCCCCACGGGCCTCCCCTCTGGCACTTCCTTGGCTCCCAAGTTATCTTATGGGTAGAAAAATCTCGAAAAAGTTTCGCTGCGTTTGGACTCTGTTTGATATGGATATTCTGCGAAGTAAAAAACAAGCAAAAAAACAACAAGTGGCACTTGGCACTATGTCAATAGGTTAGTCCCAAAAAATGATATAAAGTTGCTATAAAACGAATATAAAACATCCAAGAATGACAATATAATAATATGGAACAATATAAATTATAGATACACTTCAGACGTATCTGCATCTCTAAGCTTAATTCTTGCTCGTCCTTGAGTAGGTAAATGATAAAAAACTGAATTTTTGATGTCGAATGCTGCCTAACATGTTTATCACATATTCTTTACTTTTGTAGCATGGACATTTGGACTTCTAGATGATTGAAAACAATAGTCTATATTTGACATGAAGATTTCAATACTCAAGTATATCAACAAGCAACCATGTCTTTCAAAATATCAAGACTAAAGAAAGTTATCCCTGGCCCATCATGCTTAATCATTGATCCATGATATGTCTTCAATGTATCTATAATTTTTTATTGTTCCATGCTATTATATTAACCACCTTGGATCTTTTATATGCATTAATTTGCTATTTTATATCATTTTTTGGGACTAACCTATTAACCTAGTGCCTAGTGCGAGTTGCTGTTTTTTCCTTGCTTTTGTGTTCTACAGAAAATCAATACCAAACGGAACATTGATGTTTTTTCTTGGACCACAAGACAACCAAGAAGCTTCGGAAAGAGGCCAGAAGACCCACGAGGGGGCCACAAGCCCTAGGGCGCGCCCCAAGGGGGCGCCCCCTAGGCTTGTGCCCCCCCCCCCGGTGGCTCTTCTAACCATAATATATGCACTATAAATTCCCAAATATTCCCCTTACGTCAGAGGGAGCACCAAAAATACTCTTCCGCCACCGCAAGCTTCTGTTCTCGTGAGATCACATCTTTGGGCCTTTTCCGGCACTCCGTCGGAGGGGGATCCAATCACGGAGGGCCTCTACACCAACCTTGTTGCCCTTCCGAAGATGTGTGAGAAGTTTAGCACATACCTATGGGTCCATAGCTAGTAGCTAGATGGCTTCTTCTCTCTCTTTGTTCTTCAACAAATGTTCTCCTCGATGTTCTTGGAGATCTATTCAATGTAATCTTCTTTTGCGGTGCGTTTGTTGAGATCCCATGAATTGTGGATTTATGATCAGATTATTTATGAATATTATTTGAGTCTTCTATGAACTCTTTTATGCATGATTAAGATAGCTTTGAATTTCTCTCCGATCTATCAATTTGGTTTGGCCAACTAGATTGGTTTTTCTTGCAATGGGAGAGGTGCTTTGTGATGGGTTCAATCTTGCGGTGTCCTCACCCAATGACAGTAGGGGTAGCGAGGCACGTATTTGTATTGTTGCCATTAAGGATAAAAAGATGGGGTTTGTACCATAGTGATTGATCTATCCCTCTACATCATGTCATGTTTCTTAAGGTGTTACTCTGTTCTTGTTAACTTAATACACTACATGCATGTTGGATAGCGGTCGATGTGTGGAGTAATATCAGTAGATGCAGGCAGGAGTCGGTCTACTTTTCACAGACGTGATGCCTATATTCATGATCATTGCCTTAGATATCTTCATAACTTTGTGATTTTCTATCAATTTCTCAACGGTAACTTGTTCACCCACCGTCTTTGTTCTTTCAAGAGAGAAGCCTCTAGTGAAAATTATGGCCCCCGGGTCTATTTCTCATCATATATTTTCATATCTATAAAACCAAAAACCCAAAAATACCTTACTGTAATTTATTTATATTTACTTTTTTTTACTTTTATTTATCTTTTACATCTATCTCTATTAGATCTCACTCTTGCAAGTGACCGTGAAGGGATTGACAACCCCTTTTTCGTGTTGTGCGCAAGTGTTTGTTAGTTTGTGCAGCTGCATCTATTGGGGCTTGGTTGTACCTCCTACTGGATTGATACCTTAGTTCTCAACTGAGGGAAATACTTATCTCTACTTTGCTGCATCCCCCTTTCCTCTTTAAGGGAAAAAATCGACGCAAGCTCAAAAAGTAGCAGGAAGAATTTCTGGAATCGTTGCCGGGAGGTTCTACATCAACCCTACCAAGTACCTATCATAAAACCTCATCTCTTGCACTTAATTTGCCATTTGCCTCTTGTTTTCCTGTCCCCCACTTCTAAAACGTTTTAAAAAAACACAAAAATATTTGCCTTTTTATTCGCCTTCTTACGTTCGTCTCTTCGTTTGCTTGTGTGCTAGATTGTTTGGTTTGTCACGATGTCTCAAGAAAATACTACGTTGTGTGACTTCTTCAATACTAATGATAATGATTTTATTAGTACTCCGATTGCTCCCGCCACCAATGCGGAACCTTATGAAATTAATGCCGCTTTGTTGAATGTCCTCATGAAAGAACAATTTTCTGGTAATCCTAATGAGGATGATGCATCCCATCTAAATACTTTTGTTGAGTTGTGTGATATGCAAAATAAAAAGGATCTGGATAATGATATTGTTATATTGAAGCTATTTCTGTTCTCACTATGAGATCGTGCTAAAACTTGGTTTTCATTTCGCCTAAAAATAGTATTGATTCATGGAACAAGTGTAAAGATGCTTTTATTTCCAAGTATTTTCCTCCTGCTAAGATCATCTCCCTTAGGAATGATATAATGAATTTTAAGCAACTTGATCATGAACATGTTGCACAATCTTGTGAGAGGATGAAATTGATGATAAGAAATTTCCCTACTCATGGTTTAAGTTTATGGATGATCATACAAATATTTTATGCCGGATTGAATTTTGAATCTAGAAATCTTTTAGATTCCGCTGCGGGTGAAATTTTTATGGAAACTAGTAAAGTGGCCCGCTCGATGTGCGGGCTAGGATTTTATAAAGTTAAATTGTGAGGACATATTGTTTGATTTGTCTAAAGAAAAATTGATACCAGATTTGATTTCAAATTCAAATATAGGTATTTTGCAAGCATAGTGTTTTTTAATGTTTGGGTTTTTATTATAAATATATGTGTTGTTTGTTTATACTTTAGTGGCCAAATATGCATTCCGTACAACTTTTGTTTTATGATCGGTTACATTTTCATATTTTATTTCTATTTTCTTTACATTTTATCATTCTGCTCAATTTTTTATAAACACCCATTAGTAGTTATGATTGTTTTCATAGTTTAATTTGCTAACAATATTATCGATTGACATAGTGTAATGAGTGATTTTGTACATTTTATATACTATATTTATGAACATAGAACTGTGAACTAGGCGCTTTCAATTTCAAATTGTAAAAATAGTAAAGTATTATTCAAACATACATGGTGTAGCATAATACTCATGTTTATTTTTTGACATAAATTATTTTTGTTATTCCTTGGAAAATACGATAGAATCAATGCTATGTAAAAGCTACTACTCATAGTTTTTCTAGCTATACTAGTTTTCACTCATGGTACGACACAACTCAATATTTCTTGACACTTTAAACATTAGCATTATGCTAGATTATTTTTCTTGTGAAAAATATTTATGTCAATGTTTTTTCCCACAAAAGAGATTTTTTTACAATCTTTTCTTCTGAATCATGTGCGTGTATACCCGTGCCTTAAAAAATCCAAACCGCTATACATATCCGTAATAACTTTGTTGGTCTGCATTTGCCTCAATACACGTGCAAGCAACATCTGTACCGAGGGTGCTTATATTATCACGTTGTATATATACAGTATTTTGCTCTCAAAGTGCCTAACTTCATGTACACACACATGGCTTATATTATCACGTCAGAAAACTCCATATGTTTGATGGGTCCCACCCATAGTCTTCTTGACTTCTTCACTCTTCTTTCTCCCACTCATTATTTCACTTAGTGAGAAATGCCCATCTTCCCAGATCCCCTTTCTTATTTTCTTAGACTACCCACAGTTGGAGTAACATAGGTGATAACATCACACATATCTAGATAAAATAGATGATGTGGAAAGCAATTACAAAAAAGAGAGGCATATGGTAACATAGCTAGTTACTAGTAGTATGAGTAACATCACATATACCAAGACAAGATGAGTTTATTACCTAATAAATGATGTGTTGCATGACACCACACATATGTTAATTCCCACTATAGAGAGTAACATATGCATGTTACTAGTGTAAGTTACTCTCCATTGTGACTAGTCTTAATCTCTCAGCTCACCCAAAATTTGCTTCTACCGGATATCTCCCATCAGCTTGCTTTTCTTAGTCGCCCGATTGAGGTTGCTCATCCTCGACCTGAAGTCACCCCTGCAGCTGGTTGTGCCATAGTTTAGCCATCGATGACAGCTTTGTTAGCTTCTCGTACGCCGCATTAGTGTCCTAGTAGGATGGTAAACAACGATTTATGGGTAGCAGGGCCCAAGGCTTTGCTGCGTCAGGGAGAAGGCGAGATAAAAAAATATGCATTGTGCTATTGCTGTTGACATTCGTCCATTTGATTAAGTTATGGATTTCATTTTCCGCAGGGCCATAACCCTATTAAATCCAGATTTTGAATAGGGATGATGACGTTCTTTTCTTCCCCAAGCGCGCAAGCTAGAATCGCTATCCATATTTCCGCTCAAGGCAGGTCTGCACATCCTCCTCCTCCACAACAACAACATTTTTCAAAGTTAAACCTGCAGGACCCCATTTTTTCTTTTTTCGACCGTGTCATATTTTCCTTTTTCTTAGCCTTTTCCTGTGTTATTGCGATTCAACCAATATAATGTAATTAATGAGCTTTTTAGTGGTAAACATTTCATCATTTTTCTTGATATCTGGGGTAAACATGTGATTCTTTTTTTAAGTGGTCAGTAAGTGTTGAATGGGGCACAGAGTATATACTAATATAAGTTTGAGAAATTTTAAAATGCAAATATATGTCTGAGAAGACATACCAATGCAAATTAGTACTATATATACCGATTGTATCATCTTGTATAATTGTCGCTCTTGTTTTTCATTTGATTGAGTCATGGCCAAGTTACTAAATGATAATAGTAAGTTTTGATTGCGAATCCCCCCGTTCCTAAATATAACACCTTTTAGAGATTTCAATATGAACTACGTACGGAGTAAAATGAGTCAATCTATACTCTAAAATAAGTCTTATACATCTGTATGTAGTCCGTATTGAAATCTCTAAAAGGAAGTTCGTGAAAGAATGTTCTTGTTTTTCGTTGAAAAAGTCAATGCAATCACAACTCTATCTTAGGTATGTTTGATTTTCTCATTGATATATAAATATACATATGATTTAGTAATCATGTATCTGCTTGTTATGCATTCTATGCAATTTTTAAATCATTTTCTATATGTATATTTGCTAATGCAGTGTACCATTGACATACTAGGCCAATAGTTGTAGATGTGTGTACCTATAATATTCATCAATCATGCTTAACCTTGCCTTTTTAATTGATTGTGAATATGTTAGTGAACTTATTTTTATTTTTGGAATCTCTAGACTAAAAATAGTGCTACACCAGATGACCCACCGGGGTCGGCTCATCTTCTCACATAAGCAAAGTGTCATCTAGTCATTATCCACACTATTAACACATATTGTGGCTCCAGGGGTCCCACCAAAATGAATATTCATTTGTTTGTAGGGAAAAAATGAACATTCATTTTCTCCTTTCTCTAGTCTTCTTGTCTTCCCAGAGCTCCCAACCATGGGAAAGGTCGAGCCAGCTTGGATCCACCGCATCTGAGATCAGCGCGAGGCTCCCCTCGGTTTGCTACTTTGTGGTCCTCAGTGATACGTCTTCAACGTATCTATAATTTTTGATTGTTCCATGCTATTATATTATCTGTTTTGGATGTTTTATATGCATTGATATGCTATTTTATATTAATTTTGGGACTAACTTTTAACCTAGAGCCCAGTGCCAGTTTCTATTTTTTGTTGTTTTTGAGTTTTATAGAAAAGGAATATCAAACGGAGTCCAAATGGAATAAAACTTTTGCAATGATTTTTCTTCGACCAAAAGACACCCATAAGACTTGGGTAGAGGGCCAAAAGAGTCCCGAGGGAACCACAAGCCCTCAGGGCATGCCCTAGGATGGCGCCCCTGGCTTGAGGGCCCCTCAGGAGTCCACCGACCTCCGTCTCAGCTCTATAAATCCTAAAATATTCCTTAACCACCAGAAGAGTCCACCAAAATACTTTTCCACCGCTGCAAGCCTCTGTTTTCACGAGATCCCATCTTGGGGCCTTTTCCGGCACCCTGCCGGGGGGCGGGTGATTCTATCACGGAGGGCATCTACATCAACTATTGGCCTTCCGATGAAGCGTGAGTAGTTTACCACAGACCTACGGGTGCATAGCCAGTAGCTAGATGGCTTCTTCTCTCTCTTTGATCTTCAATACAGTGTTCTCCTCGATGTTCTTGGAGTTATATCCGATGTAATATTATTTTGCGGTGTGTTTGTCGAGATTCGATGAATTGTGGATTTATGATCAGATTATCTATGAATATTATTTGAGTCTTTTCTGAATTCTTATATGCATGATTTGATATCTTTGTATTTCTGTTCGAATTATTGGTTTGGTGTAGCCAACTAGATTGGGTTTTTCTTGCAATGGGAGTGGAGCTTAGTTTTGGGTTCAATCTTGCGGTGTCCTCACCCAGTGACAAAGTAGCGGTAGCGAGGCACGTATTGTATTGTTGCCATCAATGGTAAAAAGTTCGGGTTTTCATCATATTGCTTGAGTTTATCCCTCTACATCATGTCATCTTACTTAAGGCGTCATTCCGTTCTTAATGAGCTTGTTAGTAACATTTCATCATTTTTCTTGATATCTCGGGTAAACATGTGGTTCTTTTTTTAAGTGTTCTGTAAGTGTTGAATGGGGCACAGAGTGTTACTGATATAAGTTTGAGAAATTTCAAAATGCAAATATATGTCTAAGAAGACATACCAATGCAAATTAGTACTATATACTGACTGTATCATCTTGCATAGTTGTCGCTCTTGTTTTTCATTTGGTTGAGTCATGGCCAAGTTACTAAATGATAATAGTAAGTTTTGATTGCGAACTACACCCTCCGTTCCTAAATATAGCACCTTTTAGAGTTTCCAATATGGACTACATACAGAGCAAAATGAGTCAATCTACACTCTAAAGTAAGTCTATATACATCTGTATGTAGTCTGTATTGAAATCTCTAAAACGAAGTTCATGAAAGAATGTTCTTATTTTTTGTTGGAAAAGCCAACGCAATCACAACTTTGTCTGAGGTATTTTTGATTTTCTCATTGATATATAAATATACATATGATTAAGTAATCATGTATCTTCGGGTTATGTATGCTATGCATTTTTTAATCATTTTCTATATGTATATTTGCTAATGCAGTGTAACATTGACATACTAACCTAATAGTCGTAGATGTATGTACCTATAATATTCAATTATGCTTAACCTCGTCTTTTTAATTAATTGTGAACATGTTAGTGAACGTATTTTTCTTTTTGGAATCTCTAGATTAAAACACGTACAACACCAGATGACCCATCGGAGTCGGCTCATCTTCTCACATAAGCAAAGTTCCATCTAGTCATTATCCACACTATCAACACATATTGTGGCTCCAGGGGTCCCACCAACATGAATATTCATTTGTTTGTAGAAAAAAATGAACATTCATTTTCTCCTTTCTCTAGTCTTCTTGTCTTCCCAGAGCTCCCAACCATGGAAAAGGCTGAGCCAGCTTGGATCCACCGTATCTGAGGATCATCCCGAGGCTCCCCTTGGTTTGCTACTTTGTGGTCCTCACTGATATGTCTCGAACGTATCTATAATTTTTCATTGTTCCATGCTATTATATTATCTGTTTTGGATGTTTTATATGCACTAATATGCTATTTTATATTATTTTTGGGACTAACTTATTAACCTAGAGCCCAGTGCCAGTTTCTGTTTTTCGTTGTTTTTGAGTTTTACACAAAAGGAATATCAAAAGGAGTCCAAATGGAATAAAACTTTCCCGGTGATTTTTCTTGGACCAGAAGACACCCAGATGACTTGGGGAGAGGGCCAGAAGAGTCCCGAGGGAACCACAAGCCCTCAGGGCATGCCCTAGGGTCGTGCCCCTCGCTAGTGGGCCCCTCAGGAGTCCACCACCTCCGTCTCAGCTCTATAAATCCTAAAATATTCCTTAACCACCAAAAGCGTCCACCAAAATACTTTTCTGCCGCTGCAAGCCTCTGTTTTCGCGAGATCCCATCTTGGGGCCTTTTCCGACACCCTGCCAGGGGGGATTCGATCACGGAGGGCATCTACATCAACTCTATTGCCCTTCCGATGAAGCGTGAGTAGTTTACCACAGACCTACGGGTCCATAGCTAGTAGCTAGATGGCTTCTTCTCTCTCTTTGATCTTCAATGCAATGTTCTCCTTGATGTTCTTGGAGTTCTATCCGATGTAATATTCTTTTGCGGTGTGTTTGTCGAGATCCAATCAATTGTGGACTTATGATCAAATTATCTATGAATATTATTTGAGTCTTTTCTAAATTCTTATATGCATGATTTGATATCTTTGTATTTCTCTTTGAATTATCGGTGTTGTTTGGCCAACTAGCTTGGTTTTTTCTTCCAGTGGGAGAGGTGCTTAGTTTCAGGTTCAATCTTGCGGTGTCCTTGCCCAGTGACAAAGTAGGGGTAGCAAGGCACGTACTCTATTGTTGCCATCAAGGGTTAAAAGTTGGGGTTTTCATCATATTGCTTGAGTTTATCCCTCTACATCATGTCATCTTACTTAAGGCGTTACTCCGTTCTTATGAACTTAATACTCTAGATGCATGCTGGATAGTGGTCAATGTGTGGAGTAATAGTAGTACGCAGGAGTCGGTCTTCTTGACACGGACATGATGCCTATATTCATAATCATTGCCTTAGATATCGTCATAACTTTTCACTTTTCTATCAATTGCTCGACAGTAATTTGTTCACCATCGTATTATTTTCTTTCAAGAGAGAATCCTCTAGTGAAACTATGGCCCCGAGTCTTGTCGCGGGATATCCGTGGCCACCTATGGGACCGGGCGGCCCCTTGCTAGTTCGGCGGGGGATGTCGCGTTGCACAAAGATCAGACCAGCACGCGGCTGCACGGCAGAGAGCACACAAGCAATTTACCCAGGTTCGGGCCGCCGCGAGGTGTAAGACCCTACTCCTGCTTTGGTGGATTGATGTTTGAAATGAACATGGTGGTGCGTGGTACACTTGCCCGGCAAGGCCTGCCTCTGGGCTACGGTGACCACAAGCGTATGGTGGCTTGGGTTCTGTCCAGTTTCCAACCCTCTAACCCCCTCCTACGATTGCCATGGGCCTCCTTTTACAGATTAAGGGGTCACCACAGTGGCAAAACAGTCATTACCCACTGATATGATAGCAAATAGTGCTGTCATACCTAACTCTGCGTGCTGACAGGGTGCATTAAATGCACCGCTCAGTGTCACATCACTAGCTGCCCGGCAAGGCCTGTCGGGCTTATCTTGCCAGCTTCGCATCTGTTCTCTTGACACTTCATTGGACTGGTGTCACCTGTGGGTTTCTTTTGTAGGAGATGGCTGCTGTCAGTGTCAAAACTGGCGGATCTCGGGTAGGGGGTCCCGAACTGTGCGTCTAGGCGGATGGTAACAGGAGACAAGGGACACGATGTTTTTACCCAGGTTCGGGCCCTCTCGATGGAGGTAATACCCTACTCCTGCTTGATTAATATTGATGATATGGGTAGTACAAGAGTAGATCTACCACGAGATCAGAGAGGCTAAACCCTAGAAGCTAGCCTATGGTATGATTGTTGTATATCTATCGACTAGCCTGGCCTCGGTTTATATAATGCACCGAGGCCTAGGATAACAAGAGTCCTAGCCAAATCGCCGGTGGGGAGGAGTCCTTGTCTTGATCGCCAAGTCTTGTGGAATCTTCCTTGTATGCGGCAACCGTCCGGACCGGCCCATGAGTATCTGACCATGGGGATCCTCGCCCCAATCAACTGATCGGGAGGCGGCGTGGTGAGTACCCCTAGTCTAGGACACCGTCGATAGCCCCTGAACCGGTCTTCAAGTTGGGGGCGCTCCTCGATTCTTCGAACTGTTCTTCATCTTGATCGTCGGTCTTGAAAACTGGTTCAACAAATCTTCTCATCTTCGATCTTGAGGATCGCCTAAGTGCATACGAAGAGTTTACACGTTGGGTATCCGAGGAGCCCCTTTAAGTTTACGACCTTTATCAATGCCTTGTTGTTTTTATGCCACGCCTCGGGTTTGAAGTTATTCCGGGAGGCGGTGCCCTCTTCGCGTCCGAGCTCTAACGCGGACTACATTCGAGTATCTTTTGCAGCCGAGCACCAATGCGGACTGCTTCCAGCTCTATCGCCGGACTATGTATCCGAGCTCCAACGCCGGACGGTATCCGAGCTCCAACGCGGAACTATGTATCCGAGCTCCAACGCCGGACTGTATCCGAGGTGTCGTAAATCACCTTGGTTCAAAGAAGTTTGAAGGAGTTTAACCGAGCTTAATGCCGGAAATGCCCTCTATGGAGCCAGCCACTAGCGCCCGAGCTTTACGCCGACTGCTTCGGGTGGTGCACCACCCGAATGTGGGCGATTTTTGTCAATATTTTGATTGGTGCAATTTATTCTCTGCTGAGATACATAGCCAGATAGTCCATAAGATGGGTATCGGTCTAAAACCGAGATGCACGAAGGATGACATAAGACCGCTGATCCCGTAGCTCTTTGAGACTCGGTTGATTTGCAAAATCGGTCGAGGATCAAGTCCTAACTCGGCGAATACTTCGGGACACAAAAAGCGGCGTGCTCAGTCCTCAAGACTCAGGTTGGGTGCGGCCGACCAACCTGAGGATCAAAATCTCCTCGGAGACTGTATTACACTTAAAATTTTCTGCATTGGACAGGCAATGCAGTAGCCCCCGAGACACTGGTCGGGTGGCAACACTAGATCAGGGGATTAATGTGCCCCTTTAGTATTTATAAATAATAAGCCCGAATCCCAGTAGCCCCCGAGCCTTAATGCGGGCACGGGTGGCCGAATTAAGGATTGATATCCATAGTAAAATCACAAACTATGTGTAATGACTCTATGTATCCAAGTACTTTACGTCATTAATGCTCGGATCCGCATTGTACAAAACTTTGTTGACCGACCATCGGCTTCAACCTCCTCACCAATGGCGAGGAGTGTTTGTCCTACTTTATAAAGCCTTTATGAGTGCAAAGATTTACGACAAACAAGGCAATCTGGCCATACGGTTTTATAAACAAAGGTAGCAGAGATATGTTATATTACTGTTTAATGTAAGAAATGTCTTCCAAAGAAAATAGTCCCGCTTCTCGGTTCCTTTCTTTGGGTTGTCATGCAAAGCATGATCATGAAACCTCAGCTCAATGTAAGAGCAAAATATTGAGGATTTAGTTTGGGAGGCGATTACTAGCCCCGGTAGTGTTCGGAGACGATCGAGGTCAAGCGGAAACACTTGACCAATGTTATGAATGGCCCGTCATTTAATATAGTCATCGGATCGCTGACCAGTTTACACCTATTGTGACAGTCAGTTTTCGGCTTTCTCCACTGAGGTGCTTGACCATGCGAGCTGGAAGCAAAATCGGAGTGGTTCTCCCTTTGCACACCTAGCCGAACAAAGCGGAACGTAGGAGGCAAGCACGGGAGCCGCGCAACCCAACTATTGACCGAAGACACAATTCGAAACTGATGCATATATAGCAATATCCGAGAATGTTTTTGCCGAATCTCTAAAGGTGTCCGGCGTTTGCCTTTGCGAGACTTGTCTTTGAAAACACACAAATAATTTAAAAGTGCCAAAAACTTGGAAAACCAAAAAAAAACGTCAGTAAAACCATGACGTCCGAACAAGATCAAGTGTTCGATGCCAATCCGAAAATTGGACTTTCGAAAAAAAAGTGCTTCTGCCAAGCTTTAACATGACACATCCTATCTCAAGACTTCAAGCGGGTCAGCCTACGGCTTCAGTCTCCCATCCCGAAGGCGGAGTACTTCTCATTAAGACAGTTTAGAAAACTAAACTCTTGCGGTTTTGAGAGAGAAATTAGGCTCCCCGGCTAGTGACCGCACACTCGTGTCGGGAAAAGGAGTGATAAATAATAATAAAAACTCTGCAACGACTAAGAAGAAAAACACTTATTATAAAACGGCTCAAATAAACATAAGAGCCCCCAAGTGACTTGGGTAAAAGAATGATTGTATGTACCAAGTAATTATATCATATCTATGTTCAACCGAACTTTAAACGCGTCTTAACCGACCGTCGGCTTCTCCCTCTTGATCAAGGACGAAAAGTGTTATGTACTCCATCATCGAGAATATCGACGGTGTTTCCAATAACCGAGCAATCAGGTCATAAGGCTGTAACGCACAAAGCGCTCCAGGAACTTATGCTATATTCTTGATAAAGTGTAAGAAGCATCTTGAAGAAAATAGTACCCCACCGATACCTTTCTTGGTGCTCATTGTTAATATGAGACTTGTGCAATAGATTTTTGTACTCATGAGTTCCATTGTGTGCCGACCATTATTGAAAATAGTAAGGCGCTAGCTTTTGGCTTCACCGGTCGAGGTCCGCTCGGGTGACCCGATCGTGACAATCGCAGAGGTGCTCCTTTACTCCCTAGCCGAACAATCGGGAGCGTAGGGGTAAACACAGGAGCGAGGCAACCCAGCTTGCAAATCGCTTAAGTCAATATGGTGCATATTGTGGCATAATACACGAACAAGGAACGAAGCCGTACAAGTATAATCATATGCAAGAGGAAAAGCTTCATGAAGGAAGCCCCAAATGAATTGGGTATTTGAATTTATGCGTCACAAACAAAGTTTGGACAAGGAAAATTTTTTACAAGCAAATTTTTTCCAAAAAAAGTATAATGCTTGGTCGAACCGAACACAAGTTAGAAATTAAAGCTTTGAGCATGAAAGCAACTTAGCTGGTTAATGTGTTCGGTATTGATGACGCGGTCCAAGCTTGATACGGGACAAGGTTCCATCCCCCAAGCCGGTCCCGAGGTGGCGGAGCAAAGAGCTCGGCACTCCGGAGTGGTGACATAGCACGGTCAATGCAGGATGGCAGAGTGACGCCGAAGTCCCCTGCATGGGGTAATGAAGTGTTGACGAAGCCCCCCGTCCAGCCGAGGTGACGCCAAAGGATATAGTCCGCTGGATCATTTTCCGTGCACAAAAATAGTGCGACCGGGATAATAGTAATAATAAAATTAAAAAATGTTGCAAAATAAATAATTTATGCAAAGTGAGTAATAAAAGAAATATTGCTGGCGCCAAGTCAATGTCGATGCAGGTCGTCGGTAATGCAATAAAGGCGTGGCAAAGCCTGAATTCACAGGTTGGTCGAGTTCGGGATCTGGCGTTAGCCGGACTATGTACTGAAACTGACCGAACCACCATGCGATCGTTGTTAATGCGGCCACCATTTGATAGACCTGCGTATATATGATGGACAAACCAGAGTAATAATTCCTTGGAAAAAATGAACCCAAACAAGCAAAAAAATATTGGGATTAATAACACCTGGTTTATTTGTTGTAGCAATCCGAAGGGAGGTGATTCCCAAAATTGGGACTCGATCCACGCACCCATTGCACGATGGGCGATAAAGCGACGGCATGGCAATCTTTGGCAAGGTTGGCTCGCCGAGGCAAAGCCCTCGGTCCAGCTAACGTGACGGAGCTGGTCGGCTAGCGACGCCGAAGCGTCCGGAGTAGGTTGATGTAGAGATGGCAAAGCCCCCGGTCCATCTGAGATGTCGAAGTAGGTCGGCGTGATGGACACCAGCTTGAAGAAGCAATAGTGCGGCCCTGCCGACGCAGGTCGTGACGTGGTCGATACCGGCTTGATGAGGCGACCGTGCGGCGATGCCGGTATGCCCGCTCCGTGTAATCCGTGGGGCGGCGATGTTGGTGATGATTTATCCTTCGCGATGCTGGACTCTTGTTCGGCTTGCCGAGATGATGATCCGAAGAAGTTGAGCTCGGCTCAACAAAGTGACGACATGTCTAGCGTAGGTCGGCAGCCGTGGAGCAATATTGTCGGACTGGTTTGACACCAGCATGATATTGAAGATCATGTTCAAAAGATTTTATAGTTAGTGGGATGTGTTCGGAAACAAAACACAACATCCCATACAAAACTTCCTTCGAAAAGGATGTCCAAATCCCATTCATAAAAAGACGAACTGGTCGGATTCGTTTTGCATGAAAACAGATCCGAAAAGTGATGCACTAATCGGAAGGTTCCCGGAGTTTGGATGGTCGAATCGAGCTGAAATTCTGAGGGGTGGTAGATATAGGAATTCCGCAGCCGATCAACGGTTGGATCTTCCAAAGGAAGTCCGAGCTAGAAGCTGGACACCACGCCCTAAACTCATACAGATTCTCGTCCAGATTCAATGCGGCTCCGGCATATCGGAGATTGCCAGAGATTCCTCCATCGGAACTCGACAAAATTTTCCAGGGTTGTTGTAGACTCAATCCCGCACAATTCCACCGAAGCAATCATTAAAACGATGCTTGAGGAGGCAGTGGCGGCGGACACAAGTCCGCTGTCCAGAAAAACAGTACGGTCGCCCGAGGGCAATGTTGACGTTGAGCCCCCAGGCTCCCTGGATGATTCCTCCATGATCTTGATAGAGATCGGAGTTGATGTTGATGAAGGCCCTCATCCGAACATGATGATCGGAGGTAGGGCGTAGTCCTTGGTCGAACCAAGGTGACCAGTTGACCTGGTGACGAAGATGTCGAAGTCGCAGTTGATCTGCAGGCGAGCCATCGACCTTTTGCCGAACAAACAGCGGAACTCTCAATGAAAGCACCAATGTCGGTGTCAAAACCGGCGGATCTCGGGTAGGGGGTCCCGAACTGTGCGTCTAGGCGGATGGTAACAGGAGACAAGGGACACGATGTTTTTACCCAGGTTCGGGCCCTCTCGATGGAGGTAATACCCTACTCCTGCTTGATTAATATTGATGATATGGGTAGTACAAGAGTAGATCTACCACGAGATCAGAGAGGCTAAACCCTAGAAGCTAGCCTATGGTATGATTGTTGTATATCTATCGACTAGCCTGGCCTCGGTTTATATAATGCACTAGAGGCCTAGGATAACAAGAGTCCTAGCCGAATACACCGATGGGGGAGGAGTCCTTGTCTTGATCGCCAAGTCTTGTGGAATCTTCCTTGTATGCGGCAACTGTCCGGACTGGCCCATGAGTATACGGCCATGGGGATCCTCGGCCCAATCTAACTAATCGGGAGACGACGTGGTGAGTACCCCCTAGTCTAGGACACCGTCAGCTGCCATGTGGAAAATGTTGCCACTTAATCATCTTGCGGCTTGACACCGCACTGATCGACGACGTGGGTCGTACTTGCGCAGTTGGCGGGGTGGTTTAGGCCCGCAAGCCCTGGCAGGCACTGTCGGGGAGTCTTGGTTGCTTGCTTCTGGTGGTGGCCTGGCCCCTTGCCGGGCTCGCCTGCCCGGCGAGGGAGGCCCTTCTCTTGTCATTATTCTGTGCCTTTGGCTCGATCTTGATCTCTCTGAGATGTATGTTGGTTCTTCAAGTCTCTTGGTTCTTCAATCTCTGCCTTGAGCTGGTGCTTCAATCTTGATCTTGTGCCTGTGCATAGTTGCGCAACATACCCAGGGTCTGTTGCACCGACAGAAGCCCCCGGGCCTGCCCCGATCGCGCTGGGGAGCGTCGGCGTTGTAGGACCTAATAAGTTCACATGCAGGGCTTCTGAAGGGGTTGGCCCCTTTGAAGTTTTCCGTTGCTGCTGTCGTAGTCTTGATTCCGGGGCAGTTTCTGATTTCCACACGTGTGGTGCGCGGTGTCGTGGAAGTACTCGGAACGTGGCCCGTGAATTCTCCTCGCCCCGCGATCACAGGGCCAAAACTGCCATTCCACCAGCCCCCGTCCCGCATGCACCTCGCCACGTGTTCTGCATGCATTGGGCGTGGTAGGTGGTGTATGCGGAGGGCATGGGGAGGAGCGTTGTAGCTGAAACCTGAACGTCGATGGTTGGGGAAGAGGGGCGGCCTCGGCCCTCAGAGCCATAGTGGGCATAGAGAGGCCGTATTGGAGGAGAGGGGCGGCCAACTCCCACAGGAGGGGTCAGCCCCTTGCCTCGTTTGCCTATAAAAAGGGCCCGAGGAAGTGTTCTTTAGCACACGCTCCTCCTTCTCTTCCGTGATCCTTCTTACCTAGCCAGGCGCAAGGGCGAGGGCGTGGTGGAGCTCCGGTGGCGGCGACGAGGGCTTCTTCTCGACAGCGCGCCCCTCCTCCCTCGGACCCTGAGGTAGCGGATTCGTCCGCAAGGAGGGGAGGAAGGGGCGTGGTCGTGGTCGCCGCGGTGCTCGAGGAGGTGGAGGACGGGGCGGCGCCTCGGTGGTGCCTCCGCCGGCGGCTCCAGCCTCGATGGAAGACCATGTCGGGGACCAACCTCGAGAGTTCATCATCAGGCTGTACAAGCCCCTGCGCTGTTGCCTTCGTCTTCCATCCTTCTTTGCACGGGAGATGGAGCTCGAGCAGCCGCACGCCCTGAGGCTGCGCATGAGGGGCTGTGGGGATGGGAGCACGAGGGTTGACGTTGACTCCCTGCCCCTCATGTCATGTACCTCCGTCGCGGCTGAAATACCTTTGCCCGTGCCCACAGCTTTTCGGAGGGGCACATTCTCCATTTTAAATTGATGGAGGGTGGCCTGCTCTCCGTCAAGACCTTTGGGCGCTCGGGAGGTCGCTTAGGGCGCTGCATGGGGAGCTCGACGAACGACGAAAGCTCCTCCTCGAGCAAAAGCAACGAGGAGGGCAGTGAGGGCGATGACGACGACAGCAGGCGGAGGGGCGATGACTCTGACTCCGGCTGATCGTCGCCCGCACCATCTTCATCAGGCGGCAGCACCATCATCTGCATCTACATCTCCTCCCGGCAATGTGATTTGCCGGGGAGTTGGATGCAGGGGTGCGGATGGTGCTGCCGGGTTCCTCCAGTAGCCTTCCAGCTAGACCCCGGCAGGCTTCCTCTCGGGCTGCAGCTTCGTTATCCCTACCGAGTCCTGCTGGCCCTGGTGACGGCGGTTGATGGGGTCGCCTTCCGCCGTGCTCTCCATCGAGGCGTTCCCTCGCACTTCCGCTTCCTCCGGGCAACCTCTCCTGGAGCCCGATGAGAGCGGGCCGGGCCTTCGCCTTGGCGCTCCTTTTGCCCTCCTCACCTTCGACGGATGCACCTAGGAGGAGAGGGACAAGAAAGGGCATCACGGAGCACTTATCTTTTTTCAATCTTAAATCTGTAGGCAATTGCCAAATTTTAATTCAAATAATGTAATCTCTCGAGTCCATCTTTGTATTCTGTAATGCTTGTACTTGTAACTGCATATGAATGAAAAAGATGAATCTTGTCGGGAACTCGTGCATGTGTATGCCCATGCAGAGGCAAAGTGCCTCTTTAATAGAATAAACGGGTTTTCCCCGGCAGGATATCCTGTCGGCACCCTCTTTTGTCTGCCATAGAGCTATGTCTGCCGGGGAACAGACAGAGGGGCCAGCCCCACACCAACTCCTTTTCCCCAAAGGCCACTGCGACCACCTTGACCGAAGCAGTGCTTGAGTCATGGATGGGAGCACCTAAGTTTCAAAGAGGGAGGTGAGGTTTTCTCATGCAAAGTTGTAGCTTTACAGAATACTAATGGACAAGAGGTAAACTTATCTGTTTGGCTTGCCGGGGATCGCCGTGCCGTGCAATCTTCTCGTCCTTAGTCGAAGCCAGGTTCACGGCAAGAACCTGCAACTCCATGTAGATGAGAATGAATGCAGGATGCAATCCTATCTATTTGTGTATGCAAATGCTCATGACATGCGTATGCAATGATCTGGGTGTGCTTGTGCATGCATGCAATCTTAGTTGGGCCCCCCTACAGCGCTTCTTTATTTTCTCTTGCACGGGGTCATCGCCCCGGCTTGTACAAGGGGTTACATGCAACTTCGGCAATGCCATGTACAATGGGTGGTTGTCGGGTAGGGCCCGGCAGCCTCTGTGCCTTACGGGTAGAACTTGCGGAGATGCTCAATGTTCCATGAGCTTCGCAATGGTGTGCCATCTCCGGTCTCCAGACGGACTGCGCTGGGTCTGGAGACTCATACTACCCGGTAAGGGCCTTCCCACTTCGGTGATAACTTGTGTGTACCCTTGGCGGACTGAACGCGCCTAAGGACAAGGTCATCTTCCTCAAGACACTGGGCACGAACCCTACAGCTGTGATAGCGACGCAGGGCTTGCTGATAGCGTGCAGCACGCATAGCGGCCCGGAGACGGTTCTCCTCAAGTAGCACAACCTCGTCACGATGGTGCTGATCTTGCGCTACTTCATCATAGGCAAGCACCCGAGGAGACCCGTAAATGAGTTCCGTGGGGATAACTGCTTCTGCCCCATAGACCAGGGAGAAGGGAGTCTGCCCGGTAGCTCGATTAGGTGTCGTTCTGAGGGACCAGAGAACTACCGGCAGCTCCTCGATCCACCACCTGCTATGCTTCTGTAGCGTATCAAAAGTTCTTGTCTTGAGTCCACGAAGCACTTCAGTGTTCGCCCTCTCAGCTTGTCCATTGCTCCAGGGGTGTACCATAGAGGCAAATGAGATCTTGCATCCGAGGGTTTGAACAAATTGCATGAAGGCGTGGCTCATGAATTGGGTGCCATTGCCAGTGATGATCCTTGCTGGAACTCCGAAACGACACACCAATTCTTTCAAGAACTTGATAGCTGACTGAGCAGTCACCTTCCTCATGGCAGTCACTTCCGGCCACTTTGTAAACTTATTGATGGCAATGAACAAGAATTCAATGCCCCCGATTGCTCGGGGGAAGGGGCCGAGGATATCGAGCCCCCAGACCAAAAATGGCCATGACAGAGGGATTGTCTGAAGAGCTTGGGCAGGCAAGTGTGTTTTCTTGGAATGGAACAGACATGCTTCACATGTCGTGACGAGCTCAACTGCGTCTTGGAGGGCTGTGGGCCAATAGAATCCTCGCTGAAGTGTTTTCCCAACTAATGTCCTTGATCCAATGTGTGAGCCGCACATTCCTCCGTGAATCTCAGCCAGCATTTCCTTTTCGTCCTCTCGGCAGAAACACTTCAATTTCACACTGTTGGGCCTCCTTCTGTACAGAGTGTCATTGACAAACTGATACATACTGGCCCTCCGGGCTACTTTCTCAGCTTCATCTAGCTCACCGGGGAGTTCTCTGGTTTGGAGGAAGTGGACGATGTGCCTTGCCCAAGTTGGAGCCTGAGGCTCGGCAACGAGGACTAGCGGAACCTCCTCGGCTGCGGGAGCACCAGCCTCGTTCGAGGGGTCCATAGGCCCGGCTGGAGGGGGTGGTCCGGCAGGCTGTGAGGAGTTGTTTCTCGCAGGGTCTCTGCCGGGAGCAGATGGCTTGATCGGGAGAAGCTTACCGTAGTCCAACTTTCTCCTTTTCCGGGCCATTGTGGTTGGTGATACGGAGGGTTGAGAGAGGTGGAGAACAAAAGTTCCTGGTTCCACAGGAAGCTTCTGCGCAGCACACTTTGACAGGTGATCAACTATGTTGTTTTCCGCACGGGGCACGTGCTCTGTTTGCAACCCGTCAAAGCACTCCTCTAACCTCCTCACTTCCTCAACGTATGCTCCCATCAATGGGCTTTGGTAATCCTTGTTGACTTGTCTCACCACTAACTGTGAATCTCCTCGAATGATCGGCTTCTTGATTCCCAATTCTGCTGCAATCCTGAGCCAGGCAAGGAGCCCTTCATACTCAGTTGTATTTTTGGTGGCTTCTTCCCGTGCAAAGTGCATTTGGATGACGTACTTCAAGTGTTCCCCAGAGGGGGAAACAAGAAGCACGCCAACTCCTGCACCTTGTAGGAAAAAAGCACCATCAATATACATAATCCATTCTTGGGGTGTCCTTGCTGGGGAGAGTTGTTTCTGTTGCTCTTCCTCATTAGGGGTTGGCGTCCATTCTGCAGTAAACTCAGCCAGTGCCCTACTTTGAATGGTTGAAGTGCTCTCAAACTTCAAACCAAAGCTGGATAACTCCAAAGCCCACTCCACTATTCTGCCAGTAGCCTTAGGGTTGTGGAGTATCCTCTGTAGCGGAAAACGAGTAACAACCGTGATCTCATGGGCTTGGAAGTACTGGCGCAATTTCCTTGAGGCCATGACAAGGCCAAAGATCACCTTTTGCACACGAAAGTACCTCGATCTATCCCCTTGCAACAAGGAGCTGACAAAGTACACTGGGCGCTGCACCACTTTCTTCCTTGTCGCGTCCTTGGGGTTGCACTCGTTGCCGTGCCTACTGCTGTTCTGATCCTCTTCTGACTCTGCCGCGGTCTGGCCGCTCTCTACTTCATCCACTTCTCGTTGTGCTACCAAGGCTGCACTGACCACTTGGTTGGTTGCTGCCAAGTAAAGCAGTAACGACTCTTGAGGTTTGGGTGCAACCAAGGTAGGAACAGATGACAGGTAAGCCTTCAACTCTTGCAAGGTTGTATCTGCTTCCGGGGTCCACTTCGTAGGCCCTACCTTCTTCAAAATTTTGAAGAACGGCAAGGCACGCTCGTCAGACTTGGAAATGAATCTGCTTAACACGACAATGCATCTCGTCAAGCGCCTCACATCCTTAACTTTCCTTGGCGCTTGGATCTGCTCAATGGCCTTGATCTTGTCGGGGTTGGCTTCAATCCCCCGATGGGACACGAAGAATCCAAGTAGCTTGCTGGAGGGAACACCAAACACACACTTCTCCGGGTTAAGCTTCAACTTGATCTTGCGCAAATCAGCAAATGTCTCTTCCAAATCCTGGATAAGGGTGGCCTTATCCTTGGTCTTGACCGCAATGTCATCCATATAGGCTTCTATGTTTTTGTGTAGTTGTGGCTCAAAACCAATCTGTACTGCTCCCGCAAAAGTAGACCCGATACTCTTCAATCTGAAAGGCATGCAGACAAAGCAGTATGTACCACATGGTGTGTTGAATGATGTATTCTCCTCATCTTCTTTGGACATGAAGATCTGGTGATATCCGGAGTAAGCATCCAGAAAGGAGAGAAGATTGCAACCTGAAGAAGAATCCACAATATGATTGATGCGCGGCAAGGGGAATGGGTCTTTCAGGCAAGCCTTATTGAGATCTGTGAAATCAATGCAAAGCCTCCATTTCCAATTCGCCTTCCGAACTACCGTAGGGTTGGCCAACCATGTAGGGTGCAAGACTCCTCTGACCAATCCAGCTGCCTCTAACTTCTTGATTTCCTCTGCAATGAATTGCTGCCACTCCAAGGCTTGCTTCCTAACTTTCTGCTTGACGGGTCGGGCATGTGGGCAGACATCACGGTGGTGCTCGATTACCTCCCATGGGAACACCGAGGATATCAGATGGTTGCCAGGCAAACACATCGATATTCGCCCGCAGGAAGGCAAGGAGCGTGCTTTCCTATTTGTCGTCAAGGGTGGCGCTGATGGTGAAAGTACCATCAACACCAGCCAGCCCTGTGGGACCTTCATCACTTGGGGTGGTGCAACCTTGGATCTCTTGCTGTTGGAACACTCTTGCACGTCGTCAACGGGTGTCGTCCACTCGGAGGGGGCACGCTTCCCGGACTCCTAGCCGGAAGTCCTACAATCCCTCTTCTTTCCTTTGGTTTCCTTGGCGGGGACCGTTGTCGCTGCAGCCTCTGCTACGACGACATCCCGATACATCCTGTCCACACAGATAATCGCATCCTTCTCATCTGATGGGATGGTAATGACTCCGAACGGCCCAGGCATCTTCGAAGTGTTGTAAGCATAATGGGATGCTGCCATGAACTTGGTCAAGGCCAGTCGTCCCAGGATCCCATTATACGGCAGGGGGAGCTCAACCACATCAAACACAATCTTCTCAGTCCTATAGTTCAGCTCTCCCCCAAACGTCACCGACAACGTAATCTTTCCCTTGGGACGGCTCCTGCCGGTATTGACTCCTTGAAATGTGCCGGTAACCTCCAGCTCTTCCTCTCCTATCTGAAGCTTGTTAATAAATGCTGGGGAAATCAGATTCAACTCGGCCCCGCCATCTGCTAACATCTTTGTGACTTTGATGTTGCGAATTGTTGGGGAGACGAACAACGGCAAACACCCTACCGCGGTGGTGCCGCAAGGGTGGTCCTCCTCATCAAATATGATGGGAGTGCGGGACCATTTGAGCGGCTTCGAGCCTCTGGCGCTGGCTCCACATCATTGACCTCCCGTGCCCATCGCTTGAGCTGGCGATGGGAGGAGTGCAAAGGTGCACCCCCATCAATGCACAGGGCGTCAGTGGCCTTCTGAACTTCCTACTCACTGGTTTCATCTTCATTCCCTCCATCACTCAAATCATCACAGGTTTCCTTCTCTTGGCCCCTGGCGGGTTTTCCTTGGTTCCGAAAGGGTTTGCCGAGACGGTTTGCTTCACCGCCTTGGCTCTTTCCGCCAACAGCATTCTGACCTTTCTCCTTATCATGCTTATCATACTCTTCTCTCTGTCTCTTGAAGGGCTGCTCAACTTGATAACACTCATGGAGGTCGTGGCCCTTGGTCTGATGGATCTTGCAGTATGGCCCATCACCTTTCCTGACTTTCTCCGTGGCAGCGGCTTCCCGGCAGGCACTGCACGTGGCAAATTCCTTGCCGGGGGCCTCAGCCTTGGCCTTCTTGCCGGTACTAGGTGTGCCAGAACCTTCCACAGTCATCATTGTCTTATCTCTTGGCTTCTTGTTGTGCTTCTTGCTCTTTCTTTGACTGGTTGATTCACCTTTTTCCTCTAAATCAACATTGATGCAATCCTCCTCCCCAGGCAACTTCCTTCCTTCCTCCATCCGAGTACACTTATCCACTAATGTGTACAACTCCTTCACATTCTTGGGCAACCGCACATTCATCTTAGAACGAATGCGACGGTTGCGCACATTGGACTGGAAGGCTGCTATAACAGCTGCAGGATGGATATTCGGAATATTCCTATGGACTTTACTGAATCTTTGTAAATACTTACGGAGAGTTTCTCCTTCCTTCTGCTGGAGAAGTTGTAGGTCGCTGGGCCTGCCGGGCTCCTGGTGGCCACCGGTGAAGGCACCAATGAACTCGTGGCACAGGTCTGCCCAGGATGAAATGGAGTTCTCCGGCAGGTGCATGAACCAAGATCTCACGTTGGACTTCAGAGCCAATGGGAAGTAGTTGGCGAACACCTTCTCGTCTCTTCCCCCGGCAGCCTGAACAGCGTTGGTGTAGATGCTCAGGAACTCTGCTGGGTTCAGTCTTCCGTCGTATTTCTCGGGTATCTCTGGCTTGAACGTGCGGACGGACGACCAACAGAGTTGCTGCAGCTAGCGTGTAAAGGCAGGGCAGCCAACCTCGGAAGGTAGGCAACTGCCAACACCAAACGCAGGCTCGTCGGCGTTGAGGCCGCCACACCCGTCGGTCTGGCGGGGATCGTTGAGAGGCCGTCCCATGATGACGTATGCATCTCCCCGCCGCCTATCCTCTGGGGTCCGTCGTTGGCCCAGACGTGCTTGAGGGTCAGAAGAGGCCATCGAGACATCGTCAGGATCTTGATCTTTCTACGCCCGTGTCTACTGCCGTGGTGGGGACTGCACGGTGGGGCCAGCCCCCTCCGTTCGGCTAGCAGTATGAGCAGTCGTCGTCACTTGGGGAGGTCGTGGCGGGCCAGCGCACTGCGAGCCCCCAGCCTCAGCGAAACTGAGCAGGCTCTGGATGGTGCCACGCCATTCCTCCATTTGCTCGACTGCTGGCGGGAACCTTAGTAGCAGCTGGGCCCGTGCCATAGCCTCTGTGGTTGTGCTTGGCATGGAAGTTGGTGACCTCGATCGCACCATCGCCTGGCTCTTGATGGTACCTGTAGCGGCGGCGGTGATGCGACCGCGCTACGGTGGGGCGGTCACATGGGCAGCGGGGTCGCGCGGTGATGGCGCTCGAGGGTCCGCGGCTCCATCAGGTGCAGTGGTTGGGCCGGCTCGCCCAGGAGGAGACACGTGTGCCGTGACCACCCCCGTGAAAGGGATGGTCGGAGGGCAGTGGTTCATCCCGGATCGAGCGCCATTGCTATGGCTACGCCCGTCGGTGGGAGGAGGGGATGTGAGTGGAGTCACCCTCCCGTCCATGCCTTGCGGAGCTTGACCGTCGACACGCTGCTGAAGTTGTTCTCCTCCGACGACTTCAGCCCCCGTGTCGGCCGCAGCGGGAGTGGCGATGGTGCCACCTGCTCCTGCCACGCCCCCAGCAGCGCTCACGTCCTCACTTGTCCCTGCATCCCCCGCGGCATCAGAGGCCGCGGGTGTCGTAGCCTTCAAGGTAAATGGCTAGACCGAAGGGCCGGACTTCTTCTTCTTGGGCGCCATGGTCGATGGCGTCGCCGAAGATGAAGATGGCGATGAAGATGACGCGCTGCGCACGCCTTCAAGTTCGCACAAGCGAGCCCCCTACCGTGCACGCCAAAGATGTCGCGAGATATCCGCGGCCACCTATGGGACCCGGCGGCCCCTTGCTGGTTCGGCGGGGGACGTCACATTGCACAAAGAGCAGACCAGCACGTGGCAGCACGACAGAGAGCACACAAGCAATTTACCCAGGTTCGGGCCACCACGAGGCGTAAGACCCTACTCCTGCGTTGGTGGATTGATGGTGGAAATGAGCGTGGTGGTGCGTGGTACACTTGCCCGACAAGGCCTGCCTCTGGGCTACGGTGACCACAAGCGTATGGTGGCTTGGGTTCTGTCCACTTTCCAACCCTCTAACCCCCTCCTACGATTGCCATGGGCCTCCTTTTATAGATTAAGGGGTCACTATAGTGGAAAACAGTCATTACCCACTGATATGATAGCAAACAGTGCTATCATACCTAACTCTGCGGGCTGACAAGGTGCATTAAATGCACCGCTCAGTGTCACATCACTAGCTGCCCAGCAAGGCCTACCAGGCTTATCTTGCCAGCTCCACATCTGTTCTCTTGACACGTCGTTGGACGGGTGTCACCTGTGGGTTTCTTCCGTAGGAGATGGCTGCCATGTGGAAAATCCTGCCACTTAATCATCTTGCGGATTGACACCGCACTGATCGATGACGTCGGCCGTATTTGAACAATTGGCGGGGTGTTTCAGGCCCCGCAAGCCCCGGCAGGCGCTGCTGGAGAGTCTTGGTTACTTGCTTCTGGTGGTGGCCTGGCCCCTTGTCGGGCTCGCCTGCCCGGCAAGGGAGGCCGTTCTCTTGCCGTTATTCTGTGCCTTTGGCTCGATCTTGATCTCTATGAGTTGTATGTTGGTTCTTCAAGTCTCTTGGTTCGTCAATCTATGTCTTGAGCTGGTGCTTCAATCTTGATCTTGTGCCTGTGCACAGTTGGGCAACATACCCGGGGTCTGTTGCACCGACAGGTCTATTTTCCATCATATTTTTTCATATCTATAAATAAAAAAATCAAAAATACTTTATTGCAATTTATTTGTTTTTACTTTGTTTTACGTTTTAGTAATCTTTTATATCTATCTCTATCAGATCTCATCCTTGCAAGTGACAATGAAGGGATTGACAACCCCTTTATCGCGTTGGGTGCAAGTATTTGATTGTTTGTGCAGGTGCATAGATTGGGGACTTGCTAATACCTCCTACTGGATTGATACCTTGGTTCTCAAAATGAGTGAAATACTTATCTCTACTTTGCTGCATCACCCTTTCCTATTCAAGGGAAAAACCAACGCAAGCTCAAGAAGTGGCAGGAAGAATTTCTGGCATCGTTGCCGGGGAGGTTCTACATCAAGCCTACCAAGTACCCACCATAAATTCTCACTCTTGCATTACATTATTTTCCATTTGCCTCTCATTTTCCTCTTTCCCACTTCTAAAACGTGTTCAGAAAAACATAAAAAGATTTGCCTTTTTATTCGCCCTTCTTCCGTTCGTCTTTTGGTTCACTTTTTGGTTTCTTGTGTGCAAGATCGCTTGACTCGTTATCATGGCTAGTCCTTCTACCATTGTTAGTACTCCTGAAAGTGAGGTTCTCAATTTTAAGCAAAGGGAGGGAGAAAATTTAGAACATGCTTAGTATAGAATTTGCAATGCTCAAAATAGATCTACTCATAAGAAATCTACTACCGTTCTCCTCCGTTATTTTTATGTGAGTGTTACTACTTGGTATAGATATGTTCTAGATACCATTACTGCAGGTAATTTCTTGGGTATCCCTACTTTGGATGCTTATAATGCTATGATAGATTTGGTAGGCTCACCACCTCTCATGGTTAATGAAACTGTTTTAACTTTGGAACATGTGATGCAAAGACTTGATATTATGGAGAATAAAATTGCTACCATAGAGCTTATTGAAAACTTGGATAGGAAGATTCATAATCATATTACTCAATATGGATCAAAGGTAGGAATCACTTTGAAGAATCTAAAGGAAAAAGAACCCATAGTTAATGAGAAGATAGATAAAGGCTCTACTAGAATCGATAAGCTAGAAGATATTATTACTAACTTGGGTTCCGCGTTCACCTCTGTTAAAACTACTGCAAATTTTCCTTCTACCAAGGCTGCTAAGTTTATTTATGTTCCTAAAAATAAATGATAATCATCTAGTAAGGGAAATGAAGATCTTAAGATGATAAGTGTCCACCCTAGCTTTGTCAATATCGTGAAGAAACCTGTTGTTACGAATGAATTTCTCGATTTCCTACCAATGAGTGTGATTATCAATAAGATCAAAGAACTCCCTAGGAGGCATATAGGTGCAATTGAGAAATTGCGTCCCAAAGATGACAATACCTAGATCTATGTTTTATGCCTAGCTAGGGGCGTTAAACAATAGCGCTTGTTGGGAGGCAACCAATTTTTTATTTTTATGTTTTTGTTTTTGGTTCTGTTTTTCAATTAATACACATTAATACCTCTGTAATAATCGTCTTTTTGTGTTTTAATTAGTGTTTGAGCCAAGCAAGACCTTTGGGATGGTCAACGGTGATAACTGATTTGATCTTGCCGTAAAACAGAAACTTTTGCGCTCATTTCCAGAATTTCTAAAAATTACAGAAGCGTGAAAAAATCAGAATTTTTTTACACAAGATTGATATATGAATTTCCTCTGTTTTCCTAATGTTTCAGAATTTTTGGAGTTACATAAGTATACAAAGTTTTCAGATTGCTACAGATTGTTCTGTTTTTGACAGATTATGTTTTCTATGTGTTGTTTGCTTATTTTGATGAATCTATGGGTTGTATCAGGGGTATGAACCATGGAGAAGTTAGAATATAGTAGATATTACACCAATATAAATAAAGAATGAGTTCACAACAATACCAAAAGTGGTGATTCATTTTCTTATACTAACAGATCTCACGAGTTTTTTTGTTGAGTTTTGTGTTGTGAAGTTTTCAAGTTTTGGGTAAAAATTTGATGGCCAACGGAATAAGGAGTGGCAAGAGTCTAAGCTTGGGGATGCCCAAGCCACCCCAAGGTAATATTCAAGGACAACCAAGCATCTAAGCTTGGGGATGCGCCGGATGGCATCCCCTCTTTCGTCTTCGTCTATCGGTAAATTTACTTGACGCTATAATTTTATTCACCACCTGACATGTGTTTTGCTTGGAGCGTCTTGCATGCTATGAGTTTTTGCTTTTTAGTTTGCCACAATCATACTTGTTGTACACATCTTTTTATAGGAACATACATGAATCGTGAATTTATTAGAATACTCTATGTGCTTCACTTATATTTTTTGAGCTAGGCAATTTGCTCTAGTGCTTCACTTATATATTTTTAGAGAACGATGGTGGATTTATTTTATAAAAAATTTTGAACTCCCATGATTCACTTATATTATTTTAAGAGTCTCTAAACAATATTGCAATTTGCTTAGGTTATGAATTTAGTCCTAATATGATGGGCATCCAAGAGGGATATAATAAAAACCTCCATCTAAAGAGCATTGAATACTATGAGAGGAGTTTGATTCCTTATGATTGTTTTGAGATATAAAGATGGTGATATTAGAGTCATGCTAGTGAGTAATTGTGGATTGGTACAAATACTTGTGTTAAAGTTTGTGATTCCCGTAGCATGCACGTATGGTGAACCGTTATGTGATGAAGTTGGAGCATGATTTATTTTTTGATTATCTTCCTTATGAGTGGTGGTCGGGGACGAGCGGTGGTCTTTTCCTACCAATCTATCCCCCTAGGATCATGCATGTAGTACTTTGTTTCGATAGCTAGTAAATTTTTGCAATAAGTATGCGACTTCTTTATGACTAATGTTGAGACCATGGATTATACACACTCTCGGCCTTCCACCTTTGCTAGCCTCTCTAGTACCGCGCAACTTTCGCGGTGCATTACACCCACCATATACCTTCCTCAAAACAGCCACCATACCTACCTATTATGGCATTTCCATAGCCATTCCAAGATACATTGCCATGCAACTTCCACCGTTTCATTTTATTATGACACGCACCATCATTGTCATATTGCTTTGCATGATCGTAAGATAGCTAGCATGATGTTTTCATGGCTTGTCCTTTTTTGATGTCATTGCTATGCTAGATCATTGCACATCCCGGTAAACCGCCGGAGGCATTCACATAGAGTCATATCTTGTTCTAGTATCGACTTGCAATTCTTGAGTTGTAAGTAAATAAAAGTGTGATGATCATCATTATTAGAGCATTGTTCCATGTGAGGAAAGGATGTAGGAAGCTATGATTCCCTCACAAGTTGGGATGAGTCTCCAGACTTTATAAAACATAAAAGAGGCCAAAGAAGCCCAAATAAAAAAAATAAAAGAGTCCAAAGAAGCCCAAACAAAAATGAAAATGGGAGAAAAAGAGAGAAGGGACAATGTTACTATCCTTTTTCCACACCTGTGCTTCAAAGTAGCACCATGATGTTCATGACAGAGAGTCTCCTATTTTGTCACTTTCATATACTAGTGGGAAGTTTTCATTGTAAGAAGTTGGCTTGTATATTCCAATGATGGGCTTCCTCAAATTTCCCTAGGTCTTCATGAGCAAGCGAGTTGGATGCACACCCACTTAGTTTCTTTTTGAGCATTCATACACTTATAGCTCTAGTGCGGCCGTTGCATGGGAATACCTACTCACTCAAATTGATATCTATTGATGGGCATCTCCATAGCCCGTTAATATGCCTAGTTGATGTGAGACTTTCTCCTTCTTTTTGTCTTGTTTACAACCACCATATTCTATTCCACCTATAGTGCTATATCCATGGCTCATGCTCATGTATAGCGTGAAAGTTGAAAAAGTTTGAGAACATCAAAAGTATGAAACAATTGCTTGGCTTATCATCGGGGTTGTGCATGATAAAATACTTTGTGTGATGAAGATGGAGCATAGCTGGACTATATGATTTTGTCGGGATAACTTTTTTTGGCCATGTTATTTTGAGAAGACATGATTGCTTTATTAGTATGCTTGAAGTATTATTGTTTTTTATGTCAATATTAAATTTTGTTTTGAATCTTATGGACCTGAATATTCATGCCATAGTAAAGAAAATTACATCGATAAATATGTTAGGTAGCATTGCACATCAAAAATTCTGTTTTTATCATTTACCTACTCGAGTACGAGTACGAATTAAGCTTGGGGATGCTTGATACGTCTCCAACGTATCTATAATTTTTCTTTGTTCCATGCTATTATATTATCTCTTTTGGATGTTTTATATGCATTAATATGCTATCTTATATTATTTTTGGGACTAACTTATTAACCTAGAGCCAGTGCCAGTTTGCTATTTCTTCCTTGTTTTTGAGTTTTATAGAAAAGGAATATCAAACGAAGTCCAAACGAAATAGAACATTGCGATGATTTTTCTTGGACCAGAAGACACCTAGAAGACTTGGGGTGAGGTCCGGAAGAGTCCCAAGGGAACCACAAGCCCTCTGGACGTGCCCTAGGGGGGCGCCCCTGGCTTGTGGGCCCCTTGGGAGTCCACCGACCTCCGTCTCAGCTCTATAAATCCTAAAATATTCCATAATCACCAGAAGCGTCCACCAAAATACTTTTCCGCTGCCGCAAGCCTCTGTTTCCGTGAGATCCCATCTTTGGGCCTTTTGGGGGACCCGCTCGGAGGGGGATTCAATCATGGAGGGCATCTACATCAACTCTATTGCCCTTCTGATGAAGCGTGAGTAGTTTACCACAGACCTACGGGTCCATAGCTAGTAGCTAGATGGCTTCTTCTCTCTCTCTTTGATCTTCAATACAATGTTCTCCTCGATGTTATTGGAGTTATATCCGATGTAATATTCTATTGCACAGTGTTTGTCGAGATCCGAAGAATTGTGTCGGCATTCTGGGAATGGGGGTCCCCAGACTTGCCTGCCTGCGGCCTGCGGCGTGGCTCAAAGGAGGCCCATGACAGCCCATCTTCATCAACACAAGCTCAAGACCCTCGCGAGGGGCCAAGATTCATGGGCGGACGACCAAGAGCTTCCTCGAGCACGGCCTCGTCAGGCTGGCTCATGAGGAGGCGGAGAGTTCAAGGCAGGGTACCTCGCGAGGTGCCCGTGGCGCAAGCCATGATTTACCAAGGGCGCCCGATCGGGCGCCAGCCAGCAAGCGTCCTCCTTTCCTCTTTGGTGCAAAGGGAGCAAGCGCAGGCGAGAGCATCAAGAAAAGGCATCCGTTTCGGTGCAACAAGACCAAGACCAGCCCCAACGGCCGGAAGGGAGTCATCGTGGAGCCCAAGAAGGCGTCATCACCAGAGCCTTTGGCAGGCGAGGACCAACTTTAGTCAAGATAAGTGTACCCGCTGTTCCCCTTCAAAATGGCCAATTGTTGGCGCCCTTCCCGCTCAATATTTGGGAAGAGTCCCAGGGCCTTCGCCTATAAGTAAGGCTAGCCACCATAGTAGAAAAAAGAGAGATCGGAAGGCGAGCATTCGGAATCCTGAGAGAGAGATAGAGACCCGATCCTCAAGCTAGAGCGACGGAACACCACCTAGCAGTTCATCACACCCGCCAAGAACAGACCCTCGCGAGGCTGTTCTTCCCTGTACTGTTCCTCATCAGCCCAAGAGGCAATCCACCACACCACAACGGTGGCCCGAACTAGTATAAATCTGGCGTCTCTTGTGCAGTTCTGTTTAGTAGTTTAGGTCCCTGCGATTCGGTGAAGTACGAGACGGTGGAGGGTTGGATCTCCGCGCGCACCCCAGAGTTCGAACCTCAAGGGTCTGCCGGAACCCAAAATCCGACATTTGGCGCGCCAGGTAGGGCTGCGCCGGAATCTGCCTTTTGTCGCCTCGTTCTTCCCCGACCACCGCAACCATGTCTGACGCTCGTCGGGCCCGCGCCGAGCGCCGAGCCGCCCTCGCCTCCCATGTCGCCCAGACGGCTCCCGTTAGCGGGCGTCCTCGTCGTTCCCCGTCACCTGCTGTCAACGCCACCATCGGCCCGGCGGGAACGAGCAGCAAGCATCGTCCCATCACCCGTCCATGAGGCGGGACGGCCACACCGCCACGCCTTCGCTCACCCCCACTGGTTCTTCGGCACGCGCGCCCCACGCGGCCATGGAGGCCCGAGCTGCACTCATCGCGGCCAACGAGCTCCTGCGCTACCGCCCCGTCGACGACGTCTACGAAGAATGGCTCGACCGAGTCGCCGAGCTCGTCCGCGCTGCGAGAGACGACCCGCTCCGTCCGTCTCGCTGCACCGCACCCGCCCAGCAGCGATGAAGCTCCGGGCGCCTCGGCCGCCTCCTCCTCAAGACGGCGCCCTGGCCCCAAAGCGCGCGGTCCTGGCGGAACCCGTTCCGCCAGCGCCAGCAGCAAGCAAGAGCAGAGCTGCCAAGAAGTTCCTCGCCCGAGAAGCTGCCCGGCGCTCCCGCTCCAGCACGTCAAGACCTGCGCTGCCCCGGCCCGCGCGCAGGAGGCCCACAAGACCAAGCTCTCTGCCGTCCGAGGCCCCCACGGCCACGGCGGGCTGCCGCGCCACCTCCGTGCTGCGCAGCGTTCGGCCCGCCAAGTTCAAGCTGACCTGCCTCCTCGCTTCGACAAGACGGCTGACCCTACGGAGTTCCTCCAGCTCTCGAGCTGGGCATCGAGGCTGCCAACGGGGATGAAAAGGTCATGGCGAACTGGTTTCCCATGGCGCTCAAGGACGGGGCCCGCACCTGGCTCATGAACCTGGCCCCAGGCACGATCTCTTCCTTGGCCGAGATGCGTACCCGCTTCATCGCCAACTTCCAGGGTACTCGCAACCGGCCACCCGCCATGAGCGACATGCGCCGAATCAAGCAGCAGCCAGGGGAAACCCTGTAAAAGTACATCCAGCGCTTCAACAACGCGCGCCTCAAGATCCCCAGGGTAACGGAGGAGTCCATCATCTCTGCCTTCTCCGACGGCGTGCGCGACATCAAGATGAAGGAGGAGCTGGCGATGCACGAAGATCTGTGCACCTCCCTGGAGTTGTTCAACTTGGCGACCAAGTGCGCCAGGGCTGAGGAGGCGCCTCTCCTCCTCGAGCTGCTGCCGCAGATCCCAAGAAAAAAGTCCAAGGCCAAGGGCGTGAAGCGCAAGGGGGCTGCCATGCTCGCGGCCGAACCAGACACCAAGCGCGGCAGAGATCAGCCCGAGTCCTCCAAGGGCAGCCGGTACTGCGTGTACCACGACCTCCACACCCACAACACCAATGAATGTCAAGAGCTCCGGGCCGTACGCGAAGGAAGGGTCGGCAGGCGCCCCGAGCGCAGCGACCGGGGATACGGCCGAGGAGGAGGAAGGAATGCAGGACGCTGGGAAGACCGCGGCCCACGCCAAGGGTGGCGCGACCAACCTCGCGAGGACCGCTGGCAGGACCCACCTCGCGAGGGGGGCTGGAGGGATCAGCCTCGTGAGGATCGCCCACAAGGGAACGCAGGCCTCCCTCCGCCGCCGCCGCCACCAAGGAGAATCGAAGACCGTCATCAGGACGAGGGGGCAGGGGGCTTCCAGGAAGCGCGTGCGATCGCCTGCATCCTAGGTGGAGCTCAAGCCCCAGCCTCTCAGCGCATCTTCAAGCAGTTCGCCCGCGAAGTGAATGCAGTCCTCCCCAAGCTCGAGTCCACGCGCCTCTCAGGTGGTCGGCGTGCGCCATCACGTTCAGCTCAGTGGATCAGCTCAAGTGTGCAGCCACAGCCGGAGTTCTCCCGATGCTTTGCTCCCCAATCATCAGCAATGTGCTAGTCACCAAGACCCTCATCGACGGCGGAGCAGGGCTCAACGTCCTGTCCGTGGAGACATTCAACAATCTTCAAGTGCCTTACAGTCAACTTCAGCCAACCAAACCTTTCTCCGGAGTCACCAACGGCTCCACGGTCCCGATCGGGCAGGTCCGCCTTCCTGTCACCTTCGGGGCTCGCGACAACTACCACACCGAGCTCATCGACTTCGACGTCGCCCACATTCGCCTGCCGTACAACGCCATCCTCGGGTACCCAGCGTTGGCCAAGTTCATGGCCGTAACCCACCATGGCTACAACGTCCTCAAGATGCCAGGAAGCGGCGGAGTCATGGCGGTGCCACATGAAGAGAGAGACGCATGTGCTCCTCAGAGCGAGCTTTTCAGCCGCATCATTTGGAAGACCAGCACCACAAGCAGCAGGAGGCCTCCCGAGGCCGCACCCAAGAAGAAGAAGACATCGACCGGCCCGGCTCTTCAAGAGACAGGCCCCTCCGGGTCCACATCGGGCCAGGGGGAGCCTCCTTCCATCGCATAGGAAAGCGCGCCCGGCGCCCTCCTCGGGCAGGGCTCGGGGGCTCTCCCCTGGAGGGCCGCCGACCTCGCCAAGGTCTCGAGGGAGGCGCTTGGGCACCACGTGGAGGCGTGTTTGAAGCACGTTTCCATAGCGTGAGCAAGACCAGGAGGACAGAACCCTCAAGAGTTCGTCGGCAAGGCCATTCAGAGCTCAGGAGTCAAGGGTCATGAGGGGCAGCCGCCACCTGCTGTGGCCCCCCATCCAGCGAGGATGGTGGGCTGCGCGTCTGCATCGACATACCAGGCTCAACCGAGCCGCATCTCAAGCGCCTCGGCCCTCGCGAGTGGGGCGTTACGAGGTCCGCCCATAAATGCACGTAAGCATGCCTTATGGCCTGCCAAACGCGGCTGCTGCGTACCAGCGTCTCATGAGGACCATCCTGGAGGCTCAAGAGGTCAGGCACGCCGCAGCCCTGGCGGAGATGGAGATGGCCCATGAGGAGCCGCCAACGCCTCCGGAGCCTCCCGAGGCCCCTGGGCCTGGGGGCTCGTGAGGATCGGCTCCCGCAGCCCACCGAGTCTGCTACATCAACAACCCTTCATCCCCAACATCACCAGGTGACATCTTTAAGTTTTATTTCCGGTGGGGCGCCTTGAGGTCAGATTATTCCCGTGCCGCGTGGGTCCGTCCCTGCGGCATGTATCCCTTTTATTTCATGTCTTTAGCTTATCCTGTTGGGGGCGCCCCTCGGCTGCATCATCCCCAAGCCGCTCGGGCCAGTCCAGCGGCATGTATCCTTCTTGCGTTTTCCTTAGGATTATGCTCTCGTTCCACCATGCTTGTTATTTGGTGCCTTTTCACGGGTGGCGGAATCTTGCATGTTAAAGGGGGTGCTGAGCATCGCGACTCAGGGCTCTGCCGCTCTCCGCCCTCACCCTCTGGTCTTGTCCATGGCATTGCGACCTGGCTTGCCAACGACGGCCGAGACCAGCCCGAGCCGGGACCGGGGCGTGAGTTGCGTCATCTAATCCAGCTTGCGCGTTAAAGGGGGTGCACGAGCATCGCGACTCGGGGCTCCTACCGGCTCTCCGCCCTCACCCTCTGGTCTTGTCCATGGCATCGCGACCGGCTTGCTAGCGACGGCCGAGACCAGCCCGAGAGCGGGACCGAGGACGTTGAGTTGCGTCATCTAATCCAGCTTGCGCGTTAAAGGGGGTGCGACCATCGCAACTCGGGCTCCTACCGCTCTCCGTCCCTCACCCTCTGGTCTTGTCCATGGCATCGCGACCTGCTTGCCGGCGACGGCCGAGACCAGCACGAGAGCCGGGACCAAGATGTAGAGCACCGCATCCGCCAAACTTGCGAGAACACACTCGAAGATAAGGCCCGAGCCAGCGCAACCCGCCTTGAGTAGGGCCTCGTGAGTCCCGCGGCTGGCTCACGGGTGCCCAGATACACCTCGTCCAGCCCTACCGTGCCAGCCACGTGTCAGGGTGGGGCTGTATATGCCCCGGGGGCTCCTCCCGGAGGGGAGGCCCCTCCCACGTTCCAGTGGAAGCACCATGCTCGCTACTGGCTGAAGACACCGCCGAGGAGCGGCTATGCCCGTCACGCATGCGAAGCGCTATGCTCGCGCTGGTGATAAACAAGCGAGGTGGCCTCGGGTCGCATCAACCTCGAGGAGCGAGTTCGATGTCCGCCTCGTCGCAACGCCTCCCTCGGGAGCGCCGCGCGAGGGGGCTGGGCACGGGGGCTGCGCTGGTCACGCCCAGACGCACGCCACCCAGCCAGGCCCCTCGGGCCTGGTTCGTCGCCGCGTACTCCCCGGCGGAGCCAAGGTATGCATGCCGTTTGAGCGTCAAGGGGGACTCCTGAGCATCGCGACTCAGGAGCCTAACTGGTCACGTAGCCCCTCACCCCTTAGTTCCGAAAGGCTAACGGCGGTTGAGGTATGCGCGGGGCCGGGCTCTGCAGACGTAGAACGGTGGATCCGCCCGCGTCTCACCTCCCTACTTGCTGTTCGTGCGCCAAGGGGGACTCCTGAGCATCGCGACTCAGGAGCCTAACTTGTCACGTAGCCCCTCACTCCTTGGTCCCGTCCTGGTTTCCGGTCGGGGCTAACAGCGGCTGAGGTATGCGCACGGGGCGGGCCTGCCGGCGTAGAACATAAGCAAGTAGGAAGCACAAATTTCAAGGAATTCAAAAGCAAATATTACAGTCCACACTGTTATCGCAATACCAAACGCAAGTTTAAACGCCTCCCCGAGGCATGATACATGTGCAGGAATTAAAAGCAAGGCAGAGCCTGGCAGTCACTTGTCGGCGGTGGAGCAGCGCTGAGTGAGCTCGCCTCGTGAAGCAGCAGGGCAGTGGCGCCTCGCTTGGCTTGGTGCTCAAGGCCCGAACTTCCCCAACAGAGCCTCCGCGACCCTTCACAGCCTCGGCAGCGGCAGCTGCATGCTCGCCGCTTGCCGGCTCCAGCAGGCTGTCCATGTCGACGCTGGGATCGCGAAGATAGATGTGGGTGAGGATCCGCGTCAGTGCCGCAGAAGACAAGACACGCGCCTCGGCCTCATCCGTGGGGCCAAGACCAAGGGAGACATCTTCAAGAGCACGAATCAGGAAGGGAAGCAGCTTGGCGAGGCCGTCCTCTACGCCGGCCAGTGGGCTCTCCAGGCCGCTATCATAAAGCTCCCTCAGCAAGGCGCGGGCCTTCACCTCCATATCCATGAAGGCCACGCGATCTTCAGCAAGAACCCGTGCCTTGGCGTCCAGCTCGACCTTCCTCGCCTCCAGTTCCTGCTCCAGCGCGCCTAGGCGATCATGACGCTTCTTCAGCTTGGCCCTCTGGTCCTTGACGGCCGCCTTGCGAGCCTTCATGCTTTCCTCCTGCTTCTGGCGGAGGCGGGCCTCCTCGGCAAGCTGGTTCTGCAGGCCCTTCAGCTCGCCCTCCAGCATCTCACAGCGACCTTGGATGCTGGCCGCCTCCCCCAGGGCAGCATCGCGGGCTACCTTCGCCTCACGAACAGCCTGCTTCTCCTCGTCACAAGCCGTCGAGGCCTGGACCAGCGCCGCCCGAATCGAAGCGTCGGCGCAAATCCAGCCAGAGGCCAGCTCCAAGCGCCCGGCCACCAAGCAAGGGTCGGCGCCCAGAAGATCCTGCCGCAGCCGGTCCAATTCAGCGGCAGCACGATCCAGGACAGTGGGAGGAGTCGGAGAGATAGCAGTTGGTGGAGTAGGAGGAGATGGCGGCGGCGTAGCCACTGCGCCTCGAGGCGGAACCAGCGGCGCCACGACAATAGCGGAGGCAGCGCCAAGCAAGGGCACCTCGGGAGTCGCCTGGGCCAAGGGGGCTGAGCTCACCCAGCCAGGCTCGGCCGAGCCTCGCGAGGCGCCCGGGCAGGAGAGGCTGGGCGTCGGGATCATCTTCCTTTTCGGGCGTGGCACCGTCACGGATGGAGCCTCGAGAGCCCCTTCACTTCTTCGCCCATGGGCGCCCGCTGGGCGAAGAACATGGACATCGAGATCTAAATCAGCGAGCAATAATCAAGGCGGAAAGCGAGCACTTACAGGTCGTCGCTGGTGGACTCGAGCAGCCTCCGGCCATACTTGAAGCACGAGAGCCCGCTGCAGGATCATCTTCAAGGGATCGGAGCCGGGGCGCGTCTTGGATCGCCCGGGGCGGGCGGACCCTGAGGACCAGCCCAGTCCGGTCCTTCTTCGGGATCGGGGGCAGGCTTCTACCTCCCCGCTCACCCTCGTCCTCGTCGTCGTCGCTCTCGGGGAGGCGGAGAACGCAGGGCCTGCGCCACAGGGGGGAGCCCTCGACTCTGCCCCCGAATCAACCCCCTCTCCTGGCTCTTTTTCCTCCACCTCTTCACCGGAGTCGGAAGAGGACACGTCCACCAGGTCCTCCGGAGCCTCCACGGGCACGGGCCCGTCCCCATTGAAGACGGGCATGGGCCCCACTACCTGCTCCCAATCCTCACGAAGGAACAAGGGCGCGGGGGCGCCCTCCAGTCTCGCCACATCGCCCCGACCAAGGACTGGAGGACCGTCGCCAGGTCCTCGCTGGCCAGGGCCACGGGGCTCGGGTGAGGCCTCCACATCGGAAGCGAGTACTGGCGAAGCGGAGCCAGTTGGTGCTCCAGGAACTCCCTCAGCAGCGACGCACCGGTCAGCTTCGCCGCCGCCGCGTCGGCCGGCTTCAGATCTGCATCCATCTTCTCCAGCACCAGCTTCGCGCGGGGATCCCGAAGCTTCGCTCGGGACCAGTCGTCGGAGCTCTCGGCGGGCTCCGTGGGCAGGATCAGCCGTGGGTGGATACGCCCAGCATCCACCAAGACCCACTTGCTCCTGAAACCCTCAATCCGCTTCCCAGGGTTTGAAATGGCGATGGCTCCGCCGTATGCAACGAAGCTCGCACACGCAGAGACGGAGCCACGGGAGGTTCGGAGGAAGAAGTAGTGGCGCAGCAAGGCCACCGAGGGTTTAACTCCAACATGGGCCTCTCAATAGTAGGCGAAGATTGCCAGAAGAAGGACGGAGTTGGGATGAAGGTGCAGAGCTTGGATGTTGTAGTGACGGAGGACGGAGAAGAAGAACTCAGAGAAGGGAGGCACCAGACCAGCAATGATGGCGCTCGCGAAGAACGGGTAGAAGGTACTCCCCCGACCCTCAAGGGCGGAGGAGCCGACCTTGAGCACCGCCGTTCCATTGACGCCCTGCGCCTCCGCCAACCGGCGCATCAGGGCAAGGCTCGCCGCTGACACATTTGGCGGGTCTAAGGCAGGAGAGTACCGAGCTCCGGCCGGGGTTTGGCGAGCCATGACTGGCTAGAGCACGGCGGAGTGGATCTGAAGGTCTTGGAAGCGAGGAGGAGAGGCGCAAGAAAGGGATCTGAGCAGCAATCGGAGAAAGTAAAGGAGGCAAGGAAGATGCCGCTCTATTATCAATCCGCAGCAGTTCAGAGGCTCCCACATCAATCAACCGCCACGCTGCGCCCAAAACCGCAGAGCTGTTAGGGGCCCGCGATGCTTATGATTGCCCTTCGCCTCTCTGCCTGCCAAGTTCGGGGCGCCAGTGGGCCCGGGGCTCTTGTCGGCGTTACGGGAGCGGGGTCCCAGACTTGCACTGCTGCGGCTGCGGGTGGGCTCAAAGGAGGCCAGGACAGCCCATCTTCATCAACACAAGCTCAAGACCCTCGCGAGGGGCCAAGCCTCATGGGCGGACGACCAAGAGCTTCCTCGAGCACGGCCTCGTCAGGCTGGCTCATGAGGAGGCGGAGAGTTCAACGCAGGGTACCTCGCGAGGTGCCCGTGGCGCAAGCCATGACGACCAAGGGCGCCCGGTCGAGGCGCCAGCCAGCAGCAGTCCTCCTTTCCTCTTTGGTGCAAAGGAGCAAGCGCGGCGAGAGCATCAAGCAAAGGCATCCGTTTGGTGCAACAAGACCAAGACCAGCCCCAGCGGCGGAAGGGAGTCATCGTGGAGCCCAAGCAAAGGCGTCATCACGAGCCTTTGGCGGCGAGGACCAACTTTAGTCGGGATAAGTATACCCGCTGTTCCCCTTCAAAATGGCCAATTGTTGGCGCCCTTCCCGCTCAATATTTGGGAAGAGGCCGGGGCCTTCGCCTATAAGTAAGGCTAGCCACCATAGTAGAAAAAAGAGAGATCGGAAGGCGAGCATTCGGAATCCTGAGAGAGAGATAGAGACCCGATCCTCAAGCTAGAGCGACGGAACACCACCTAGCAGTTCATCACACCCGCCAAGAACAGACCCTCATGAGGCTGTTCTTCCTCATCTTATTCCTCATCAGCCCAAGAGGCAATCCACCACACCACACACTAGAGTAGGGTATTACACCACAATGGTGGCCCGAACTAGTACAAATCTGGCGTCTCTTGTGCAATTCTGTTTAGTAGTTTAGGTCCCTGCGATTCGGCAAAGTACGATACGGTGGAGGGTTGGATCTCCGCGCGCACCCCAGAGTTCGAACCTCAAGGGTCTGCCGGAACCCGAAATCCGACAAATTGTGGATTTATGATCAGATTATCTATGAATACTATTTGAGTCTTTTCTGAATTCTTATATGCATGATTTGATATCTTTGTATTTCTCTTAAAATTATCGGTTTGGTTTGGCCAACTAGATTAGTTTGTTCTTGCAATGGGAGAGGTGCTTACTTTTGGGTTCAATCTTGCGGTGTCCTCACCCAGTGACAAAGTAGGGGTAGCGAGCCACGTATTATATTATTGCCATCAAGGGTAAAAAGGGGGTTTCATCATATTGCTTGAGTTTTATCGTTCTACATCATGTCATCTTACTTAAGGCATTACTCTGTTCTTATGAACTTAATACTCTAGATGAATGCTGTATAGTGGTCAATGTGTGGAGTAATAGCAGTAGATGCAGGCAGGAGTTGGTCTACTTGACACAGACATGATGCCTATATTCATAATCATTGCCTTGGATAACTTCATAACTTTGCACTTTTCTATCAATTGCTCGACGGTAATTTGTTCACCCACCGTATTATTTTCTTTCAAGAGAGAAGCCTCTAGTGAAACCTATGGCCTCCGGGTCTATTTTCCATCATATATTTTCAGATCTATAAACCAACAAAACCAAAAATACCTTGTTGTAATTTATTTATTTTTACTTTGTTTTACGTTTTAGTAATATTTTATATCTTTCTCTATCAGATCTCATCCTTGCAAGTGACCGTGAAGGGATTGACAACCCGTTTATCGCGTTGGGTGCAAGTATTTGATTGTTTGTGCAGGTGCATAGATTGGAGACTTGCGCATACCTCCTACTGGATTGATACTGTGGTTCTCAAACTGAGGGAATACTTATCTCAATTTTGGTGCATCACCCTTTCCTCTTCAAGGGAAAAACCAACGCAAGCTCAAGAAGTAGCACTCACCTACACGCACCTTATGGCAGGGACGATGCTTGGTTTGGCTCCTCGCTTACCTCGTCGATTTCCCAGGCTAGTCAACAGGTAGCAAGGGCCTAATAGCAGCTGCATGATGGAGGATGCGAGCTTGTCGAAATCAATGGTGCCTTTTCTGTCAGCATCCATGGAGGCGATGAAGGAGTGGATCTTGGTTCCCATAGCTCATGCATATTTTTTGCGTCTTGGGAGCGTTATCTGTCCCCAACCACCGAGTTGGAGGTGTTGTTGCTGTCCCCAAGCAAGGCATCCGACACATCATCTTTATCCTCAATAGCGGCAACAATGCTTTGGCGTTGCATTCTTCCACCTGCAGGTCCCCCTCTCCTTGTTCCTTTTTCCGTGTTTGTGCGATTGAACCAATATAGTTTAAGGTACTATTGTACTCATTAGTGACAAATGTTACCATTTCTGTTTTTTGTACCATCCTGCATACTTGGTGCTGTTGATTTTCATCCAGATTGACTTCTTGTATAAAAGGCAGGTAGCATCGGTCTAGTTCACAGCGACGGAGATGGACTCTACCCCGGCGAACATTCAAGCCAATACCCATCTAATTCATATGCATGCAAGTACGGTGCATGCCATATAGTTTAAAATATAAAATATGAGATTTATTTTTCTTCAAATAAAAATGTAATGTTTTGACATGTGTAAAGTGTTCTTGCAGGTACTGTTTTAAATTTCGTGAGTAATTTGTTTGACATGTGTAAAGTTTCTTCATAGTCTTTCTTTAAATCATCTTCTTTTGTAATTACATATGAACATTCTTTATTTTTGAATCTATTTGCCTGTAGTTTTTGGAAATTTCATAAAATGACAACAATTATTAAACACACGTAGAAGACGAAAACTGGAATACCTCATCAAGTTATCATTGAGAAGTTTGTTCTGTGCAACATCTTTTTAACTTCATTATGTGACTTCCATATAACAAAAATTTAAGAATCTTGTGTTCCATGGATTTCCGGCATGCTTTGTTTGGAAAACATCCTTCTGACAATAACTGTACATGCATTTATTGTGTGCAATAATGACCCTGGTTATGGAGAATCCATTAAGAACATTGGATTTGGGGGTATTGCAAAAATAGTTTAAAGCTCTCACCTTTGATTACTTCGCTAAAATTTGAAGTGACAGTCATGATCAGTGCAAAACTTCCATTTACCATATTTTCTCAAATATTTCCCCATAGAGTGATCCCTATCTTATCACCAGTGAAAGAATTTGACCATGTAAAAAGTCATATACGTAATTTTCAATTGCTTACGTAATTGAAATAACTTTAGCAAAACGAGTTGAATCTCGCGGATGTTTGAAGTTCGTCTTTGCTTGTCCGTTTGTTTTTCTATACTTCCTAAATTGGCTTCATCATGGTAAGCAACCGTATACAGGAACCATGCAAATTGTCTAAATTGGTGTAGGTGATACATACTAGAGATAATTTGATCTCTAATTGTGTGCACATGATACGTACTGAATGTGGTGTAACTGCTCGACGGACCTGATAATAGTCGAGGAGAGTCAATAGAGGAGATTGTGGCTCTTGCAACTATTGGAGGAAGGCGATGTCCAAGTGTCGATCGTTGGAGGAAGCTGATGATTAAGGTGGGCACCAACTTGTGGGGCGTGCTGAAACTGACTCGATGCTAGATCGTATTGCTAGATTCATCGCCATGGCACCATTGCTAACTTGATTGCCAGAGCTCATAAATCATAGCATTACCTTCTCGCGGTATTGCCTTTGCCCCGATTGCTCGAGGTAGTAGTCGCGAGCCTGGTACAATAAATCAATTTAAAGTTGCACTTTGTTCGCTTGGGGCTGTGGCGTCAAAATTTCAGATTATCTATTTATTTCTCAACGCCTTAGTTGTGATGCTTTAATTGTAATTTAAACTTGTTTGTGTAGAGGCAACCTTCCATGAATGTATAATAGAATAGTTACTTTGGACATTTATTTTGGCCGGTGGCAGCTATATAAAGAGGTTTTCTCAAAAGAAAAAAAATACCATTCGTAATGAAGTGGATCAATTTGGCAAAGCATATAGATATCAACTGGTTGGACTCACAATTGGCAGGACTCGCATGCACATAGGACTCGTGTGCATGTCCGGTGGCAACCATGCACATAGTTAGCCCAAAGCCATTGAAGCTAATCGATTGATCTTTACTGGCGCCTGGTTGGACATGCATATACAACAAGCAGGTGGATTGATCTTCCACACCGACTAGAAGCACATACCTAGGCAACAGAATATAACCAATCTGCAGTTAGCCATGATGTGTCTCTACTCAAGAGCTCGGGTAGAAATCACCAAATGTACCCAGGGATAGAGCTGGATGGGAAATTCCTTGGTTGTCTTGTCGGTACGATCGCGTCGAGGCGACTGGCGGCTGCTAGAGAAATTCCTATGAGGTTGAGGTGGCTTCTAATACAAACGGAAAAAATAGTTTGGACTCTTATGTTCCTTGGCATTGGTGGGTAATTTATTCATCTTTAGAATTAATCTGACGGTTCTGGTTTTCTTATCTAGTAAACCAATGGTCGGCTATTTCTAATTATTGTGGGATTTTGTAGGTATTTTTCTTTTTTCTGGTGAGCCCGTAAATTACTTTATATATATAAATAGATCACATTAGTGTAAGCTACTAAACTCCTAGATAATATTATGGCAAATTACTCTCAATGGCATACCGAAAGATCGTCTACTAGTAAAAAGTGCATGCAATTGAAGAAATTAATACTTTGAGTGGAAAGATGGATGTACTTATGAAATTAATTGTTAGTAAGAGTGCTCCTATTGATCCTAATGATATGCCTTTGTCCACTTTGATTGATAATAATAATGAATCTATGGATGTGAATTTTGTTGGTAGGAACAATTTTCGTAATAACGCGTATAGAGGAAACTTCAACCCTGTCGTTTCCTAGTAATTCCTCTAATAATTATGGAAATTTCTACAAAAATTGTTATGGAAATTATAATAAGATACCCCCTAATATTGACAACAATATTAAAGAGTTTATTAATTCTCAAAAGATTTTCAATGCTATGGCAGAAGAAAAATTGCTTAAGATTGATGATTTGGCTAGAAACATTGATAGAATATCTCATGAGAATGATTCTTTTAAGATTAGATATATGCCACCCAAGATTGATATTAATGAGTCTCTGAAAGCTATTAAAATTTCTATGAATGAAAGTAGAGGGGGAACCGCTAGGATGCGTGCTAAGAGAGATTGGCTAGAAAAAGCATGTTCTTCTAGTTTTCATGATAATAATGATGGAGATCTTAAAGTGATTGGTGTGAATACTATTGAATCTTTGTTTGATAATATAAAACTTGATATATAAGGGACTGGATATGACTCAACATTAGCTAGAAAGCGTCCCAATAATTTGGAGGGTGAAGATCTTAATGAAAAAATTGATAAAAGTGGATTGGAGAGGTCAAGAATTTAGGTAGCAGTGAACCCACTCTTTTGGTTTTCAAGGACTTTAATTATGATAATTGTTCTTTGATAGATTGTATTTCCTTGTTGCAATCCTTGCTTAATTCACCTCATGCTTATAATCAAAATAAGGCTTTTACTAAACATATCATTGATGCTATGGTGAAATCTTTCAAAGAAAAACTTGAGTTGGAAGTTTCAATCCCTAGAAAGCTTTATGATGAATGGAACCTACTATTAAAATAAAGTTTAACGATTATGATTACAATGCCTTATGTGATTTGGGTGCTAGTGTTTCCACTATTCCAAAAACTTTATGTTATGTGCTAGGTTTCCATAAACTTGATAAATGTTCTTTGAATTTGCACTTAGCGGGTTCCACTATTAAGAAACCTATGGGAAGAATTAATGATGTGCTTATTGTTGCAAATAGTAATTATCTGCCCGTAGATTTTATTGTTCTTGATATAGATTGCAATCCTACATCCCCTGTTATACTTGGTAGACCTTTCTTTAGAACGATTGGTGCAATTATTGATATGAAAGAAGGAAACATTAGATTTTAATTTTTGTTAAGGAAGGGCATGTAACACTTTCCTATAAAAAAAATTAAGTTGTCATATGAATCTATTATGAGGGCCACTTATGGATTGCATACCAAAGATGACAATACCTAGATCTTTGCATTATGCCTAGCTAGGGGCATAAAAATAACGCTTCTTGGGAGGCAACCCAATTTTGTTTTGTGTTTTTTGTTTTTGCTTCTGTTTATTAATAAATACACAATATTACTTCTGTAATACTTGTGTTTTTGGTGTTTTAATTAGTTTTTGATCCAAGCAAGACCTTTGGGATACTTTGGTCTATCGTTGATTTGATTTTGCTGAAAAACAGAAACTTTTGTGTCATGTAATAGAATTGTTAAAATTCACTGGAGCATGGAAAATTGTGAATTTTTTATACAAGATTTATATATGAATTGCCTATTTTGTCCTAATTTGTCAGAATTTTTGGAGTTACATAATTACGATTAATATTCGGGTCTTTATAGACTGGTCTGTTTTTGACATTGTGTTTTCGATGTGTTGTTTGCTTATTTTAATGAATCTATGGGTAGTATTGGGGGGTATGAACCATGGAGAAGTTATAATACAGTAGGTATAACACCAGTATAAAATTGGAACAAGTTCACACCAGTACCTAAAAGTGGAGATTTGTCTTATCATGCTAACGGATCTCACAAGTTTTTTTTTTGTTGAGTTTTGTTTTGTGAAGTTTTCATGTTTTGGGTAAATATTTGATGGACTACAGAATAAGGAGTGGCAAGAGCCTAAGCTTGGGGATGCGCACGACACCCCAAGGTAATATTCCAGGACCAAGCACCTAAGCTTGGGGATGCCCCGGATGGCATCCCCTCTTTTGTCTTCAATCCATCGGTAAATTTACTTGAGGCTATATTTTCATTCACCACATGATATGTGTTTTTCTTGGAGCATCTTGTATTATATGAGTCTTTTCTTTTTAGTTTGCCACAATCATCCTTGCTGTACACACCTTTTGAGAGGGACATAGATTAATCGTGAATTTATTAGAATACTCTATGTGCTTCACTTATATATTTTGATCTAGGCAATTGCTCTAGTGCTTCACTTATATCTTTATAGAGCACGGTGGTGGTTTTATTTTGTAGAAATTGATGAACTCTAATGCTTCACTTCTATTATTTTGAGAGTCTCAAAAATAGTATGGAAATTTTCTTAGGTTATGAATTTGGTCCTAGTATGATGGGTATCCAAGAGGTATATAATAAAAACTTTCATAAAGAGCATTGAATATATGAGGAGTTTGATTCCTTGCATTTGTTTTGAGATATAAAGATGGTGATACTAGAGTCATGCTAGAGAGTAACTGCGGATTAGTAGAAATACTTGTGTTAAGGTTTGTGATTCCTGAAGCATGCACGTATGGTCTATCATTATGCGATGAAGTTAGAGCATGATTTATTTTTTATTGTCTTCCTTATGAGTGGCGGTCGGGGATGAGGGATGGTCTTTTCCTAACAATCTATCCCCGTAGGAGCATGCGTACTAGTACTTTGCTTCGATGGATAATAATTTTTTGCAATAAGTATGTGAATTCTTGATGACTAATGTTGAGTCCATGGATTATACGCACTCTCACCCTTCCACCATTGCTAGCCTCTCTAGTACCGCACAATTTTCGCCGGTGCATTAAACCCACCAGATACCCTTCCTCAAAATAGCCACCATACCTACCTATTATGGCATTTCCATAGCCATTCCGAGATATATTGTCATGCAACTTCCATTGTTTCGTTTATTATGACATGCACCATCATTGTCATATTGCTTTGGATGATCATGTACATGCATAGTATTTGTGGCTTGGCCACCGTTCATATTTTTTTATACATGTCACACAAGATCATTGCACATCCCGTTACACCACCGGAGGCATTCATATAGCCTCATATCTTTGTTTTAGTATCAAGTTGTAATTCTTGAGTTGTAAGTAAATAAAAGTGTGATGATCATCATTATTAGAGCATTGTCCCATGTCAGGAAAGGATGATGGAAGCTATGATTTCGTCCCAAGTTGGGATGAGACTCCGGACTTAAAATAAAAAAGAGCCCATAGAGCTCAAAATAATAATTAATAAAAGTGGCCAAAGAGCCCAAAAGAAGAAATAAAAGAAAAAAATAAAAAAATGAGAGAAAAAGAGAGAAGGGACAATGTTACTATCCTTTTCCACATGTGTGCTTCAAAAATAGAACCATGTTCTTCATGATAGATGATCTCCTATTTTATCACTTCATATAATAGTGGTAACTTTTCATTATAGAACTTGGCTTGTATATTCCAATGATGGGCTTCCTCAATATTGCCCTGGGTCTTCGTGAGCAAGCAAGTTGGATGCACACCCACTTAGTTTACTTTTGAGCTTTCATACACTTATAGCTCTAGTGCATCCGTTGCATGGCTATCCCTACTCACTTGCATCGATATCAATTGATGGGCATCTCCATAGCCAATTAATTTGCCTAGTTGATGTGGGACTTTCTCCTTTTTTGTCTTCTCCTCACAACCTCCACCATACTCTATTCCACCTATAGTGATATATCCATGGCTCACGCTCATGTATTGCGTGAAAGTTGAAAAAGCTTGAGAAAATTAAAAGTATGAAACAATTGCTTGGCTTGTCATCGGGGTTGTGCATGATAAATACTTTGTGTGGTGAAGATAGAACATGACAAGATTATATGATTTTGTAGGGATAACTTTCTTTAGCCATGATATTTTGAGAAGACATGATTGGTTTATTAGTATGCTTGAACTATTATTGTTTTTATGTCAATATTAAACTTTTGTTTTGAATCTTCTGGATCTGAACATTCATGCCACAATAAGAAAAATTACATTGATAAATATGTTAGGTAGCATTCCACATCAAAAAATGTGTATCATTTACCTACTCGAGAACGAGCAGGAATTAAGCTTGGGGATGCTTGATACGTCTCCAGCGTATCAACATTTTTTTATTGTTCCATGCTATTATATTATCCAGCTTGGATGTTTTATATGCATTAATATGCTATTTTATATCATTTTTTTAGACTAACCTATTAACCTAGTGCCCAGTGCCAGTTGCTATTTTTTCCTTGGTTTCGTCTTCGACAGAAAATCAGTGCCAAACAGAGTCCAAACAGAACGAAACTTTTTCGAGGATTTTTCTTGGACCACAAGACAACCACGAAGCTCCGGGAAGAGGCCAGAAGACCCACGAGGGTGCCACAAGCCCTAGGGGTGCCGCCTAGGCTTATGGGCCCCCCGTGGCTCTTCTAACTGTAATCTCTGCACTATAAATTCCCAAATATTCCCCTTACATCAGAGGGAGCACCAAAAATACTTTTCCACCGCCACAAGCTTCTGTTCTTGTGAGATCCCATCTTGGGGCCTTTTTTGGCACTCTGCCGGAGGGGGATTCAATCACGGAGGGCCTCTACACCAACAATGTTGCCCTTCCGATGATGTGTGAGTAGTTTACCACAGACCTACGGGTCCATAGCTAGTAGCTAGATGGCTTCTTCTCTCTCTTTGATCTTCAATACAATGTTCTCCTCGATGTTCTTGGAGATCTATTCGATGTAACCTTCTTTTGCGATGCGTTTGTTGAGTTCCGATGAATTGTGGATTTATGATTGGATTATTTATGAATATTATTTGAGTCTTCTCTGATCTCTTTTATATGCATGATTAAGATAACTTTGTATTTCTCTTCGGTCTATCGATTTGGTTTGGCCAACTAGATTGGTTTTTCTTGCAATGGGAGAGGTGCTTTGTGATGGGTTCAATCTTGCAGTGTCCTCGCCCAGTGACAGTAGGTGTAGCGAGGCACGTATTTGTATTGTTTCCATTAAGGATAAAAATATGGGTTTTTTACCATATTGATTGGATCTATCCCTCTACATCGTGTCATCTTGCTTAAGGCATTACTTTGTTCTTGTTAACTTAATACACTAGATGCATGCTGGATAGCGGTCGATGTGTGGAGTAATAGTAGTAGATGCAGGCAGGAGTCGGTCTACTTGTCATGGACGTGATGCATGTATTCATGATCATTGCCTTAGATATCGTCATAACTTTGCGCTTTTCTATCAATTGCTCAATAGTAATTTGTTCACCCACCGTATGTGTTCTTTCAAGAGAGAAGTTGTCGTGGCAGAACACGATCACCTATGGGGTCGTCGGCCCCTTGTGGTTCGGCAAGGGGGAGGGGCACGTTGCACAAAGAGCAGAGACCGTAGAGCAGCATGACAATGGTGGCGCGAGTGGTTTTTACCCAGGTTCGGGCCGCTGCGAAGCGTAAAACCCTACTCCTGCTTTGGTGGAATGGATGGAGGACTGTGACGAACATGCAGCACTCAAGCCTAGCAAAGTCGCCTCGGGGACAGCAGCCACACACATATGAGTGTACAAGGTTTCGAATCCTATTCTAGGTCGCCATGGCCCTCCTTTTATAGGCTAAGGGGTTACCACAGTGGCAAATCAGTCATTATACTCATAGAGTTCTTTGATATCAGAGTTGATTAATTGCTTCTTGGAGAAGAACTTCTGAAGAAATTTCCATAGGCGCTTCTTATTTTTTTGCCATCCACTTTTGTTCGGTTGTTGATAGCATTCAGTTCGGAAGCTAGGTGTTCTTTCTCTTGGCGATCTTTAGCCATGTGCTTTAGCAGCAGTTGTTGGGTGTGCAGGCTCACTTCAAGATGTGAATGAGGTTGAGTCTTCGGTTGACGATCAAGCAGAGGTAGTCGTGGTCCATTGAACCAAGAGGGCTAGATACCGGTGCTTTCCCCAAAGAGAAATCTACCATTACACTGAGAGTATCACGCACAGGAGGAATGAAGATTTTGTGACTGACTTTGGCTAAATATTCGGTTTTCATTGCATAGTCAACCACCTTCTGAATCCAGGGCGCAAATACCTGTATAGTTTTCATGTGCTGAGCTGAATCCATTAGTATGCACTGGAACATGTCTTCGACATCGAAGATAATCCTTTGGAGATGGCATGGATGGTGTTTCGAAGAACATCAGAAATAGCATTGTCAGAGTTCATTCCAGCTAGAGGGTCAATGGTGTAGGTGAGAATGTGATATAGGGTCTGAGTTTTGAAGGTCAAACGCTCGGGCACAAGAGGACCATTGTAATCACGAATTTTATCCTGATCCATTGTGCACTGGAAATCTTCATCGGAGATTGCATCAATGTTGTGAACTCGAATTTCCGTCTTGCCATGTTTGAACCAAGGAAAATGGAAATGAGATAGAAAGTCCATAGCAAAGCACTTGATGCGTTTTCCTTCAGTCATCCTCCATGATCCACTTAGTGCTATCTGATATATCACCAGTGATGTATAGGGTGGCATAGAATTGAAGGATTATCTCTCTGTTCCATGGATGCTGATATGCAAAGAGATGCGTGAGGCCAAAGTCTTCGATGTCTTGCAATACTTGGTTGAAGCAGCCGAAGTTTTTCATCACAACAATATCCGGGAACTCATGAGGAAAAATCTTGCGGCTGTCATATAAGACCCGATAATAATAAATGGCATGTTCCTGAGTCCAAAAACCGAGGAGATTCAGAAGTACGAGGCTTGCTGTATGTACTCTCTTGAAAGAAAATAGGATGAGTGTTCCGATTGAAAAGTGGCCCTTTAACGCCAATGCCGATTGGAAACAAGGGAAGTTGCTCGTGAGGATACGGGTACTTGAGCTCATGTTCAACGGAGATCACTTCATCGCCATAAATGACTAAGATCGAGTGATGAGCAGAAGCTGATTTTGCTGCAGAAGGATCAACATCTAAAGTTCTTCGTGTAGTGTTGAGTGAAATTCGTAGTGGAGAAGGATCAGTCACCTTAGCAGTTGAAAGAGTAGCATTGTCAGGCACTTGTGACAGAGGATGTTGTTCTTCAGGAGTCATTTGAGGAGCAGAGAAGCTTGGGAGGAGGAGTAGGAGGAGGAGGAGCATTCTTCTTCGTTATATCTGTCTCCGCGTTGGGAGGAGGAGGAGGAGGAGCATTATAAGAAGAAGGAATTGGGACAGTTTCAACTTCGTTTCAACTGATCCTCGTTCAGGAGAATTTTTTCCTATGTCTCAGCATTGGGAGGAGGAGGAGGAGCATTCTTCCTTGCTATCTTCTTCTTCTTTTGCTTGGACAGATCAATGTGTCCTTTGACAAGATCATTGTAGCCAGTGACTTGGGCTTGATGATCGAGGTAGACCTTGTGAACAATTTGATCTAGATCTGAATGAAATCCCAATCTTCTATGCCGTAGGATAGTCAAAGCCTTATCGACACCCACATAAGATTCTTCAAGTTGCTTGGTGAAAAACTTGGATTTTGTATTTCTCATACGGTTGTCAAGCTCTTTGAGTTGGGCAGTGACGTCATTGATCTCAACAGAATCATTTCTCATGTCGTGGACCAGATCAGAAGCTTGAGTAATTACTTCAAAGGGAATGGGCAAAGATTCCACTTATCCATCAAACAGGTCTTTGACAAATCTGTCAAGCTGCTCCATTATGAACACTTGATTGAAATAATGCAGTCCATCAGAATCAACTTGAGGCTGTGCAGCAGGAGCGGTTTGTGCTACATTTTTTCGGACGGAGGGAAAGAAGCCAGAGGTTGTGTCAACTTTGAAGCAAACTGAGCAGCCTTTTCTATCACAGCCTCATCACTTGGAGCATTCTGCTCAGCAGAAGGAGCTTTGATTTGCTTCACCTTTTGCTTCGGAAGCTTTTATCCTGGCTTAGTTGTGCCTACTGGGGCATCAACTACCAAATCTCGCAAATCTATTGCATCAGGATGAGGACCTGTATTTACTTTATCAACCATTGAAACAGTGGTAGGAGGAGTCTTTCTTTTCAATGGGTTTTTGTTCGGAGGTGCTATTGGGATAGCCTTGCTCGAAGATTAGGTAGAATGGTAGATGTAGTGACGTTCACTTGCTCGGAAAGAGTTGCTTCAACTTCTTCCCTCGTGAGAGGAGGATCATCTTGATCAGAAGAATCACTCTCATGCTCAACTGGTTTAGCAGGCCTTCTTTTTGACGCACTCTTTTTCTTCATAGCAGCAGATCTGGGATCATGTTTGTTCTTCGTATGCTTTTCCTTCAGCCTTTTTCTTCTCGACGTCTAATTTGATGAGAGGACGATTTTATTCTTCTCTTTCTCTTTCTTATTTAGCCTTCTTGGCTCTCTTTTTGGCGTTCTTCCGGCACTTGGCTAGTTCAGTAGGATAAGATTCGGGAGTCAAGAGAGACAACTCATGTGCATCTGGAGGAGGTGGTGGTCTTTCCTAGGGATCACTTGCACGACCAAGAACAATCTCACGACAGTCACTCCATGGAGGATGAAAGGCAAAGTTCTTGGCAAACCGAGGATGAACCATTTTATAGTGGAACCACTTCCGCACCCAGTGGCGTCAAATCTTTTCCAGACGCTTCCTTCTTTGTGATGAATCTTCTCCTGTCACAGTTTTGTTGTTGTCATGAGAGATATATTGAGATGAATTTTTGTAAAGTTGCCTGCCACCTTTCGTTTTCTTCAGAGCATTTTCTTCTTGCTCATTATGATTTTTATCATGCCTTTTCCTTTTGCTGGTGGAAGGGCCTACCATTGGGCCCTTGGCATTTGGTGCCTTAGATTCATCAGTTGTACCCATGATCACTTCATCTTCATTGGCCATGCTCATTAGTCGAGCAGAATCCTCAACAGAATGCATACACCTATGAATTACAATAGATACAAGGGGAAATGGGGATAGGGTTACAAATGCTCACGGATATTTTTCTGAACAAAAACATTTTGAGGAAGAAATAGATTCTGTAGCGATCCGACCTCAAACGGTCAAATCTCTGTGTTCAATGTCATCCCTGGATCGGTAATGCTGACACACACAGTACTCGAATGGATTTATAACAGAGTAGCAATCACACTTTATTACATCGAATGTCTCAAAAGAGAACTTAATACTATAAATATGGCTTAAGGCCATCTAAATAAGATAACAACGGAAGGCTTGGAAGATAAAGTGAGTCCATCAACACCAACGGCATAGCTGAGTGCATGACAAACGACGTAGCGCACCTTACTCCTCGTCTGAAAAGTCTGCAACATGATGTTGCAGCCCGTAACGGGTCAGCACATGGAATATGCTGGCAATATAACACAGTAGAGTAATGAACAGAATAAAAGCTATCACTACATGCATATATGGATGGTGGAGGCTCTATGGTTATAATGTTTTGCGAAAAGCCAATTTTTTCCTACAACAAAGGAATAAGTTTTATTTAACTACCATGGTGGTTGAAACATTGAGAATGTTCCTCCAACTCAGTCCCAATTAAAGAAATCATTATCAATTCGACAAATTAACTTAGAGTGATGAGATCCATATGATAATCCAAGAACCAGATACTCAAGATGTCCATAATCGGGGACAGGGCTAACCATGATTAGTTTGTAAACTCTGCAGAGGTTTGCGCACTTTTCCCCACAAGACTCGATCTCCTCCGTTGGATTTCTCGCACCACAAGGAGTTTGAGAAATGGATGACCGAGGCACAGTCTTTCAGAAGCATTAACTCTTTACTCTGGGTAGACAGTTACACCTACTTTCCCCTACATCTGCTAGCCTACCACTGAAAGAGGTCACACAACATACTCAACTATGCCAGAGCCCATAATGGCTTGTGGCTGCACACGGAAGTTTCTAGCATGAATAATCTTATGATCCCTTTGAGCCTGGGTGGTGGACCGTAGGATGATCACATGAGTACTCCGAGATATCCTAGGACAACACTGGATTCTCTAGGTGCCCACGAGCAATCCACCCAGAGGTGTATTATAGTTGCCACCTTAAGTTGAACCATTAATTAACAAACTCACATATTTCATGGATACACTCAAACCCAATCCACGTCTACGAGCATAGCATGGCAATATAAGCATAACGTAGAAGTAACTCCCAAGGGTTTGATAATAAAAAGGGTAATAGGTTCTACCTCATCAACTACTTCCCAGACCCAGATGTTAAGAGATCCTACTCATGCAATGTGTGAGGGTTGAAACTAATGCATAAAAAATGGGTAATAAAGGGGTATGATCAATGTGTTACTTGCCTTGCTGACGATCCACAAAACCTAGTGACTCGTAGTAGCACGCTTTGCACTCCGGGAATTCTGTCGCAAACTAACAATAGCATACATAAGCAATCAAGCAAGATGCACGGGTAAAACTCAAATAAGAAGATCTAACCAGAAATTTCAACTGAAGAACTCCGGTTTGCAAAAAGAATCAAATCAAACGGAGTAATGAAACTCAAACTGAGAAAGAAACAAGATCCGTTTACTAATCTGAACGAAAGTCAAATTTTACAGTACCAAAATCTTGTTCAAGTTGGTTAAACAGAAAGAGGGCTTCGAGACGAAGATCTAGGCGCTTGTTTCACCTGATTTCGATAAACGAGCGAAAAGATAAACTAAAACGAAGATTAGGGCAGAAAACACGATCGAAAATAATCGCGGAAAAACCCTGAAAAAAAACCCGAGACAAACAGGCTAACGAACGAGCGTTCGCTGTCTGCAGCTAACTGACGTACATCGTTCGTTAAAACCAACGTACGGACAAACGTCCGCTAATTAAATAAACCGAACGAAAAAATGATCTAATAAGTTAAACCGGAAACTAAAAAAACCGACATTAATTGAAGAAAATCGACCGGTCAACGGTGGGGTCAACGGCGAGATCCGACGCGGTAGCGGCGGCTCCGGTGACGGCGGGCGGCACGGCGGGCGGCGGCTCGGCGGCGGCGGTGGCTATGGTTCCGGTTCGGGGCGCGGGGGGCGGCGGCTGGTGGGCTGGGGCCTCGGGGTGGCCGGCTTATAAAGCCTGCCCAGGCTGGAGTCCGGGTCGGTTACGGCCCGTTAGGTCGGTTGACTTTTAAAAAAAAATCCTGACGCGGGAAAACAAATAAAAGAAATACTAAACGGAGTCCAAAAATCCTGAAATAAATTTTCACGGTCCTCTAATAATATTGCCGACAAAGTGAAAATTTATTTGGGCCTCTAGTGCAATTTTGAAAAACGCATATTTTCCTAATTCAAATAAAATAGCAATAAAAGTCCAAATAAAATACTTATTTGACTTTAATATTTTTCCTCCAATATTTCTTTTATATTGGAGAAGTCATATTATCTCCTCTCATATATTTTTATATTGGAAATATTTTAGGAGAGAAAAATAATTAAAACAAAAATGATCCCTGTTTCGATATTTGAGAAAATTCAAATATGAAAATCGGTGAAATCCCCAACTCTCTCTGCGGGTCCTTGAGTTGCTTAGAATTTCGAGGATCACAAAGCAAAATGCAGTAAAATATGATATGCATGAATGACCTATGTATAACATTCCAAATTGAAAATTTAGGATGTTACAGATTCAGACTTTGAGATATGTTTTGAATGAAAGAAAACATATAGAACGAGCTAGTAGCTTTGAAGAGTATACTAGACACCGTGCTAGGCATTCCATTCGAGAGAAACATAACACAAACCCTAGATTTCAAGTATTCAGATGTGAGGAACAACTACAAACCACATCCGCACTAGAAGGGTAAAAACCCAGATCTAAGATATGTGGTAAAATCAGAGATAATTAACAGCGGATGAACTCGGATCGGGAAGGATGGAGGTCCGAGTTCAAACTACACGTGCCCTAGCTTGGTGACGTGCAACAGCTATGGCGGCGAGGGAGGAAGATGTCCCGCGGCAGCGTGGAATGACTCCGGTGACCTCTTTCCGGTAGTTAAGCGGCGAAGGGGTCGTCGGCGTCCAACTCAAGGTGGAGCACTGTAGCGAGGATTTCGACGGAGAGGAGGCAAGGAGAAAGAGAGCAAACTGAGAGAAAGGAGCGGTGCGGTTTATATAGGCGAAAGGAAATAACCACATGCATAGGATTTTGATCGAACAGCCTTTAATCAGAGGTGATTGTGATTCAAAGGTCATGATGGACTGGCAGTAGATGTATTGCACGTGGCAACCATCGTAAAAGATCGTGGTCCTGACTCGGGTGGGAAACCCCAAATTTTGGACAGCTTTCGACAAAATAGATCAAAGTTCAGACCGAATCTTTATTGTGGTCAAGGACACCAGATAAAGTTTCATTCCAGATAAAATTTGAGCATTTGCAATAGGTCAGCATAGACTGGAAGAGATAGAGCAGAGGGAAAGCAGGGTCCTAGGCTTTTCACTCAGTCAGAAAACACAAGCCCACGAGCAAATAGCTATGAGAGAAATGCATTCGGACAAGAACAAAAACTATCGATCGGAGAGAAATCCAACGAAAGAAAATTGTGGTGGCATAACCCACCGTATAAGAACTATATGACCCCGAGCGTGGCATAATTATCGTGGCATCTGGTTAGTCTAGTTCTTCATTAATGTATTCACTCTCAAAAAGAAAATTTCACTTTGTCGATACTTTCAAACTCTTCGAGTGTTATGCACCCATTCCTTCAAAGTGTGGAAGTGTTGGCATGGGTGCCGAGTCCAGCTTACAGCATGTTTGCGATGTCTAGGATATTTAGCTCACACGTAACACACATAATCTTTTCTGGTCGAGAGGCTTGGTGAAAATATTAGCAAGATTGTCTTTGGTCTTGACATGATTGATGATAATATCCTCTCGAGCAACATGATCGCGAATGAAATGATGTCTAATGGCAATGTGCTTCGTGCAAGACTGCGGCACATGATTGTGTGCAATGGCACTCTCATTATCACAATATAGAGGGATATGCTTGACCTTGATGCCATAATCCTTCAGTGTCTGCTTCATCCATAATAACTGAGTGCAACAAGTGATAGCAGCAATATATTCAGCCTCAGTCTTGGAGAGAGATACACAATTCTGCTTTCGCGATGACCAACAGACCAAAGATCTACCATGGAAATGACATATCCGCAAAGTAGATTTCTTACCAATCAAGTCTCCAGCCCAAGGTGGGGGTGAGAGCCAAATATCTCAGAATGCGCTTGACCGCTTGGTGATGCGATTCTTTCGGCGCAGCTTGATAGCGGGCACACTTACAAACACTCAACATAATGTCCAGTCTGGATGCACATAGATAAAGAAGAGATCCAATCATCGAATGATAAGCTTCCTGATCATAATCCTTATCATACACATCTGCATCCAGCTTACCATTCATGGGCATAGGAGTTTTATACAATTTGGAATCTTGCATTTTGAACTTCTTCAGGCATTCTTTCAGATATTTCTCCTGAGAAATGAAAATGCCATTTTCTTGTTGACGAATTTGCAGTCCGAGAAAGAATTTGAGTTCACCCATCATGGACATTTGATATTTATCAAACATCATTTTCCTGAACTCTAAGCTGCAAGCATTGTCAGTATAGTCGAAGATAATATCATCCACATAGATTTGACATACGAATAGATCATTATCAACAGCACAAATGAAAAGTGTCAGATCAGTGGATCCTAGCTTGAACCCTTTGTCGAGTAAAAACTTCTTCAGGGTGTCATACCAAGCTCGAGGGGCTTGCTTTAGCCCATATAAAGCGTTCTTCAACTTGAAAACTTTGTTAGGAAACTTAGGGTGTTCAAAGGTAGGTGGTTGTCTAACATAAACTTCCTCGTCAATTTCACCATTGAGGAAAGCACTTTTCACATCCATTTGGTAAAGCACGATATCATTGTAGTTTGCATAAGCAAGAAGAATACGAATTGCCTCAAGGCGTGCAACAGGAGCATATGTTTCACTGAAATCAATACCTTCTACCTGTGTGTACCCTTGAGCAATTAGTCATGTTTTGTTTCTCACGACAATGCCATTCTCATCTTGCTTATTGCGGAAAATCCATTTTGTGCTGATGATATTGTGTTTCTTGGGATTCGGTTTGTCAACCAATTCCCACACATCATTTAATTCAAATTACACAAACTCCTCTTGCATGGCGTTCATCCAATCAGGATCATTCATGGATTCTTCAAACTTAGTCGATTCTGCCAATGTTACAAAAGAGAAACTGCCACAGTAGTTAGCCAAACGAGTTGTAGGTCGATAACCTGGATTCTTAATTTCATCAAGAATTAATGAGGGATCAACTCGATTAGCTACTCGAGGATGAGCATTTTGTTCATTGTCATTCTCATCAACATCAGCATTTGTATCATCATTCCCTTCGGGAGAGCTATTTTGATTGGCATTTGGATTTTGATTACCATTTCCATTTGGAGGAGCATTTTCTTCGGCAGTGGCTTGATGAGTTCTGATTCGAGTCATAGGAGCATCATCATTACAGGACTCAGGTGCATTCCCTTCGACAGGCTTGACGCTCCCGATGGCCATGTGTCGAATAGCATCTGATATCATCGGTTCATCTATCACATTCGGCAGGTGCTCCTTTTGGGAGCCATTAGACTCATCAAACCGCACATTTACCGTTTCCATAACTTTCATGTGGTGAGAGTTATAGACACAATACGTATGCGAGTTTGAGCCATAACTGAGAAGAAAACCTTCATGTGCCTTGGGTGCAAACTTGGAAGAATGATTCATATCAAGAATATAACAAGGTGCACCAAAAACACGTAGATAAGAAACATTTGGCTTCTTGCCAGTGATAAGCTCATATGAAGTTTTCCTAAGGAATTTATGAAGATAAACACGATTGATAACATGACAAGCAGTGTTAATAGCATCAGCCCAGAAGCGTATGGGAGCTTTGTACTCGCTGAGCACTGTTCTCGCCATTTCAATGAGAGTCCTGTTCTTTCGTTCAACAACTCCATTCTGCTGGGGAGTGTATGCAACAGAGAAATCATGAGTAATGCCATGTTCATCAAGAAATTCAGCAATATGGGTATTTTTGAATTCAGTTCCGTTGTCACTTCTGACATGCTTAATTCACACATTATATTCATTCTGGGCCTTCTTACACTACTGCAGGATGCTGCTAACGCGACACTACGATCAGAGACCCTTTCACGAAACTGTGTGTGATGCATCAATCACAAACGGGGATGTAAAAACCATCAAAAAAGGTGCAAAACGTTTGCAATGGAGGATGCATCAAACACGGTTTTGATTTTAGATGTGTATGCGATCTAGGGCATACAGTTCAGTCCGATGAACTGTTTGCGACGAGGCGGAACAAAAGAAACGTGCAGCCTGATGAAGGCGTGTGCGATATAGAGCATACGGTTCACTCGGATGAACTGTTTGTGATTAGGAAACATAAAAGAAATGGGCAGCCAGATGAAGGTGTGTGCGATATACATCATACGGTTCACTCGGATGAACTGTTTGTGATTAGGCAACACAAAAGAAACGGTCAGCCAGATCAAGGTGTTTGTGACTGAGGGCATACGCTTCAGAAGGATTAACTGTTTGCGATTAGGCAACAGAACAGAAACAGGTAAGCCAGATCAAAGTGTCTGCGATTGATGGCATACACTTCACATGGATGAACTGTTTGCGATTAGCCACAACAAACTGAAATAGTTAGATATATCATTGTGTGTGCGCTAGACGGGCACACCAATCTAATTAAAAGAAGTGTGCACGATGGTAATAACGAGTGCGCATGATTGTTGGAACAAGATGTGTGCTAACATTGCCTATTGCGGGGCACCCTATGGGGCAAACGCCACGTACGCGGCCGAGAAGGCGTATGTGCCCACGTTATGCCTTCCGGGAATAGTATCGCACTTATAACTGTCAGTAAAGTTCGAGCATGCGTCCCGTCACAATTTTTTTAGAAGAACATGGAGGCCGCGTCCTGTCACATTCCAAATTGCAAACCTGTTCACACCGATCAAAACCTAAACGGTTTCCCACTTAGGAGCATATTACTACGCGGTTATAAATACTACTACTCGAAGATGACTGCACATTCCTCCTCAACTCCTCATCCACAAAAAGTCAAAAATAAACAAGTCAGTCATCATCGTTCCCTTGCGTCCACCATGGCTAGCGTGAGTTCTGGGTCGAGAGATTGCCACTAGGGAGAGGCGAGCCTAGAAGCGGGAGCACGAGAGATGTCCCGCCTCACCGTGAAAGCAGCTAACATGTCCCGCCGCACGGTCGTAGCAGCAGAGAGATCCCACCACGCCGCCGATGCAGCAGACTGGTCCGGCCGCGCCGCGGAAGCAGAAGAGATGTCCCGCCGCGCCGCGAATGCATTAGAGATGTCCTCTCGTGCCGCGGCGGCCTGGGAAAATGCCTCGTGGGCAGGCGAGGACTCTTACAAGCGCATGCGTGCCCACGTCCTTAGGCAGATGGATCGGATCTCCAGGTGGGAGAGGTTGCAGGATGACCTAAAAGCCTCGTTGAATAGTCTACCAACGCCATTCGGCAACTAAATGAGAGCAATGCGAAGCTCCGGGCCGAGCGCGGCCTGCTGAGGGCGAATATCGTCGGAAGTGCGGAGCAGACCACTACCTTGTTGAAGAGGACCGGCGTCATTGTCGAGAAACTTATGGACAAGAATGTCATGCTGCGCATCGAGCGCAGAAGGCTGGTGGAGGAATCCGTGGATGCTCTCAAGCAGCATCTTGAGGACAAGAAAGAGCTCATCGCCACTCGCCGCGGAGACTAGTTCCCGCGGCCTGCAGCGACGCATCAAGAAAGTAGAGATCAGCGAGCCAGATCATTGTCTTCCTTCTTCTTTTGCCCTTGTGTATTTCGGGTGTTGCCGCATGTGGCTTTTTTTAAATATGTTTCTAAATATGTAAGACAATTATTATCCACTGTCATCGTCCTTATATTCATCATGCTTGCTATAAGTCGCAGTCAATGCTATATAGGTCCGTCGGATCTTACATCAAGATCCATTCAAAAACTTTCTTTTCAGATTTTCATTTTTCTCTCTTGAATCTCAGTCCAATGAGACATATAGCCACGCCATAGAACAAGTGCTCGGGCGCCATTAATGGAGACATTGGGAGGGAGGTGCGCAGCGGGTAGCGGTCAAAGGGCTCTCCTCCCGACGAGAACACACAGGGGTCTGATCGCACGCCTCCCGTACTCAAATAGCTACCCCGCACGGCACCTCCTAGCCAATAAAAAAAGGGGACACGTGGCCGCACGTAATTGGTAAGTCGAACGCCCACGGTTTCAATAATACTTGTGTTTCCGATTTGTAACGTGGCAGCACTTGTTCCAACATGACTTTGTTGATTGTTAATGTGTGGGCCTTCGCAAGTCGGACAGAAAAATTACCACAGCATGTTGGTGCCATGAAATGAGACCATGCCAAGTTTCATGATTTCCAGGCGTGTTTTGGAATTATAGGAATTAAAAAACCAAATTTCTCAATCTTTCCGGCCGAGCCACGGTGCCCCGATGTTTGAATTTCACTCCCATCTCTTGCATGGGACCTAGAAATTCACCCAAGGACACACATGTGATTTTTCAATCAACTTTGGTGCACTGGAGCATGTGCTTGTAGTTAAAATTTGAATTATGCACATTAAATGCCCAGAAACTCAATTAATGTATAAAAAGGCCAAATGAACCCGGTATAATTCCAAAATTTAGCACGGTACTTCTATTTGGTCTAATATGGCTATGTAAAAAAATTAAGGCGGGAGAAGGCAGTGTATGTATGTCGTTTCGCACACGAAGGTAACACGTTCTCTCTCGAAACCACGAGCCTTCTTGAGGGAAGCTCCGGTTTGCAAGAAGCTTACACCAAAGCATGTCCCAATTCGGCCAAAAAAATTACCGCAGCATGTTGGTGCCATGTCATGACACCATGCCAAGTTTCATGATTTTCAGGCATGTTTTGGAATTACAGGAATTAAAAAAGCAAGTTTCTCAATCTTTCCAGTTGAGCCACGACGCCCAGATGTTTGAATTTCACTCACATCTCTTGCATGGGACCTAGAAATTCACCCAAGGACACACATGTGATTTTTCAATCAACTTTGGTGTACTGGAGCATGTGCCTGTAGTTAAAATTTGAATTATGCACATTAAATGCCCAGAAACTCAATTAATGTATAAAAAGACGAAGCAAGCCCGGAATAATTCCAAAATTTAGCATAGTACTTCTATTTGGTCTAATCTGGCTGTGTAAAAAAATTAAGGCGGGAGAAGGCAGTGTACGTATGTCATTTTGCACACGAAGGTGACACGTTCCCTCTCGGAACAACGAGCCTTCTTGAGGGAAGCTCCAGTTTGCAAGAAGCTTACATCAAAGCTTGTCCCAATTCGGCCAAAAAAATTACCGCAGCATGTTGGTGCCATGTCATGTGACCATGCCAAGTTTCATGATTTTTAGGCGTGTTTTGGAATTACATGAATAAAAAAACCAAGTTTCTCAATCTTTCCGGCCGAGCCACGACGCCCAGATGTTTGAATTTCACTCCCATCTCTTGCATGGGACCTAGAAATTCACCCAAGGACACACAAGTAATTTTTCAAACAACTTTGGTGCACTGGAGCACGTGCTTGTAGTTCAAATTTGAATTATACACATTAAATGCGTAGAAACTCAATTAATGTATAAAAAGGACAAACGAACACGAAATAATTCCAAAATTTTAGCACGATACTTCTATTTGGTCTAATCTGCCTGTGTAAAAAAATTAAGGCGGGAGAAGGCAGTGTACGTATGTCGTTTCGCACACGGAGGTGACACGTTCCCTCTCGGAACCAAGAGCCTTCTTGAGGGAAGCTCCGGTTTGCAAGAAGCCTGCACCAAAGCTTGTCCCAATTCGGCCAAAAAAATTACCGCAGCATGTTGGTGCCATGTCATGAGACCATGCCAAGTTTCATGATTTTCAGCCGTGTTTTGGAATTACAGGAATTAAAAGACCAAGTTTCTCAATCTTTCCAGCCGAGCCACGATGCCCAGATGTTTGAATTTCACTCCCATCTCTTGCATGGGACCTAGAAATTCACCCAAGGACACACATGTGATTTTTCAAACAACTTTGGTGCACTGGAGCTGTTGCTTGTAGTTCAAATTAGAATCATGCACAATAAATGCCCAGAAACACAATTAATATATAAAAAAGGCCAAACAAACACAGAATAATTCCAAAATTTAGCACGATACTTTTATTTGGTCTAATCTGCCTATGTAAAAAAATTAAGGCGGGAGAAGGCAGTGTACGTATGTCGTTTCGCACACGGAGGTGACACGTTCCCTTTCGGAACCAGGAGCCTTCTTGAGGGAAGCTCCAGTTTGCAAGAAGCCTACACCAAAGCTTGTCCCAATTCGGCCAAAAAAATACTGCATCATGTTGGTGCCATGTCATGAGACCATGCCAAGTTTCATCTTGTCAGCCGTGTTTTGGAATTACACGAATTAAAAAATCAAGTTTCTCAATCTTTCCGGCCGAGCCACGACGCCCAGATGTTTGAATTTCACTCCCATCTCTTGCATGGGACCTTGAAATTCACCCAAGGGCACACATGTGATTTTTCAAACAACTTTGGTGCAATGGAGCACGTGCTTGTAGTTCAAATTTGAATTATGCACACTAAATGCCCAGAAACTCAATTAATGTATAAAAAAGGCCAAACGAACACGGAATAATTCCAAAATTTAGCACGATACTTCTATTTGGTCTAATCTGCGTGTGTAAAAAAATTAAGGCGGGAGAAGACAGTGTACGTATGTCGTTTCACACACGGAGGTGACGCGTTCACTCTCGGAACCAGGAGCCTTCTTGAGGGAAGCTCCGGTTTGCAAGAAGCTTATAGCAAAGCTTGTCCCAATTCGGCCAAAAAAATTACTGCAGCATGTTGGTGCCATGTCATGACACCATGCCAAGTTTCATGATTTTTAGCCGTGTTTTGGATTTACAGGAATTAAAAAACCAAGTTTCTCAATCATTCTGGTCGAGCCACGACACCCAGATGTTTGAATTTTATTCCCATTTCTTGCATGGGACCTATAAATTCACCCAAAGACACACATGTGATTTTTCAGCAAACTTTGGTGCATTGGAGCATGTGCTTGTAGTTCAAATTTGAATTATGCACATTAAATGCCCAGAAACTCAATTAATGCATAAAAATGTCAAACGAACCCGGAATAATTCCAAATTTAAACACGACACTCATGTGCTAGTTGCATGTTCATTGTACGTAAATGTTCTAGCAATTTAAACACCATCCTTTCCCTCCGTAGCACCATTTTGTCTTTCAAAACATAATGAAAAACTCAGGTATACCACAAACAGTTTACTAGAAAGAATCGTGTGGGATGTGATATAAAATATCTTGGCGCACTGTCTTGTCTGGCTTACGTTGGAAGCTTCGTCGTCTACAGTCCACCGCCCCCGCTTGAACCACACTTGCACGCCAGTTTCTCATGGCACCAAGCAAAAAAATTTGGCCACCGCGGAAATATCTATCTCCCCGCCCCCTCCCTCCTACCAAAAGCCACATTTCCACTGTTCCTCCTTGCTTTCCAAGTTCAAACCTTCACTGCTGCTTACTGGCAACTCAGCCTCCTCGCCGATGACCCTTCTTCTTGCAGTGCTGCCTCCTCGCCGGCTACCCATCTTCTTGCAGTGTCGCCTCCTCGTCGGCGACCCTTCTTCTTGCAGCGCCGCCTCCTCACCGGCGACCCTTCTTCTTGCTGTGCGGCCTCCTCGCCGCCGACCCTTCTTCTTGCCCCCCTCCTCCAATTAAGCGCCGCCCACAGCCATTTTACATGCAGTATAATGTCGAGCCGAGTAGCATGCGGCCGCACGCGCGAACAAGGTCGCTATGGCTGACATGCGTGTCGACCGCCAGATCTTGGAGGAGCACCTCGTCTTCGAGGCCACCGTCAACACCGCCGCACGGTTGTCTACTTTAAAATACAGTTCGTGATTTTTTCTCGAGGCCACCGCCAGTGCCTTGTAGTGATTTGTCCTCTCTAATGTTAATATGCAATCTGATGTTCAGTTAACAGTTTGGTCCTCTGAAATGTAATGTTCAGTTAACACTTTGGTCCAACAATTGCTACATTTCGTAGTACTGTTCTCAAGCATTCTTTGTTTTGTTAACTGTCTTATCTTCTAGTACATGTTTCTATTCTGCAATGTCGTGCTCAGTTAACTATTTTGGTTCATTTGGTCTGTTGTCCATTTAACTATTTGGTTCAGTTCTGCAATTTGATTTTCATTTGTTGTGGGTAAAATTTTGTATTGTTATGCATGTGACACCAATCGAATTTGGCTGTACTCAATACATATTCTAATGATAGTATGGCAACTCTCAGTTAACCTGATCAAGATCTTCCTTATGTGTGTTGCAGGGAAACAATGGGAGACACTGCGGTTTACCATCGAGGTTTGTTCAAGCAGGGTCCTTTGGCTAATAGCACATTATTGTGCAATTGCAGGAATCATTCTAATATTTAGGTTTCTTACAATTTGGTCTTGCACATGTAGGTCCTGCTGTCAGAGGCTTAGACCCACGGTTCGACCCATTTTGCATATGGGGAAATGAGATGTCCATGAATATCGGTCAAGTCAAGAAACTCAGAAAGATTGTTAGGATGAACAAACTTGCGACGAATAACAGCAAGATCTTTGTTTGCACAATGAAGAAGACATCAGTCAACTATGGGATGGTACCAACTCTTTTACCTTATTTTTACCCCTTGCGCCATTTCAAAATTTAGAACAGCTGCATAGCTTTGTTTTCAGTACTTTTCAAAGCAGTTCACCGATGATTACCTCCCAAACCACCTGCAGGGTCAAGAGGCGAGGAAGGTCTTCATTCAACACCCACAATACAATATCGAAGTCTTGCTGAAGAGGACGAAGGTTGGGAGGGCAATTATCCATAGCCACTGGCCTAAAGTTGCAAGGACATTAAACATCACTGAAGGCTCAATATTTGCCTTCCGCTTCTGCAGTTTCCCAGTTGAGACTCATCTATCTATTTACCATGTATGATGCTACTTTCGAAAGGTTTTTTATGCTACATGTGAAACTTGGTGTTGTTGTGTAATGGCGTAACTGAGGGCCGAAGCTATCTGATGTAATTCGATTATGAAATCCTGGTTGCTTTTATACGGATATGAAATATCTAGCGTGTTTTATAAGAAATATCAGTTTGATTAGTACATGGATTATCAATAATAGGCTAATTACCCTGCTTATTGGGGTTTTCTATTGCAAACAGTTACTCAGACAGCACCGTGGTCGATGAACTCAAACAACACGCACAGTTTCTAGAAAGTAGGCGTGTTCGATCAACTAACAATCAACACACGCCTTCCGGCAGCGAACTATTTGTGTTAGGCCACCTTGCACAAACGTTTCCACACAAAGAACTGTGTGGGATGTACATACCTACGGAAATGATTTTCTGGGATTCACCGTGTGGGATGTACATACCTATGGAAATGGTTTCTGGGATTCACCGTGTGGGATGTACATACCTACGGAAATGATTTCTGGGATTCACCGTGTGGGATGTACATACCTACGGAAATGATTTCTAGGATTCACCGTGTGGGATGTACATACCCACGGAAATGATTTCTGGGATTCACTGTGTGGGATGTACATACCTATGGAAATGATTGGGTTTCCATGCCTCGCCCGATCGCACACGGCCCCAGCCTGGGTCCCATGAGGGCCTATCCCCAACGATTTATGGGTTGTGTGGGAAGGACCCCCCCCCCTATCGCCCACACTCACTTGGCGACGGTTCCAAATGCCATCGCTGAAAGGGGTTTTAAACCGTTTGTTTAGGACGTCGTTGTACCAGTGTTAGTGAAACTTTTGAAGATATCTTGAGTGCAGGTCTTGTCTTCAAGAAAGAATACCCATGTGCATCCAGAGAAATCATCAACAATAACCAGACCATAATGATTCCCACCAAAGCTTGCATAAGTTTGAGGATCGAATAAATCCATATGAAGAATTCCAGAGGCCTTGTTGTGGTCATGACTGTTTTTTATGAGTGATGCTTCTTGGCTAATTTTACAAGCCTCGCATGTAGCAGAGAGATGATTCTTGTCGGATTTTACATCATGAATGCCACGGAGATGATTTTTCTTCACCAGGATCTGCAAATTTATCATACCTGCATGACCAAGTCTTCGGTGCAACAGCCAACGTTCTATTGCTTTCGCAAGAAAGCAAGTTTGGATTGAGGGACCCTTAGAGAAATCCACAATATAAAGATCACCCTTTCTAATTCCCTCAAAGATGAAGGAATTGTTAGTAGCCATAAAGAAAATGTGTTGGATATAGAAAATAGAACTAGCATGCCCAAATCACATAGCTTGCCAACTGACATAAGATTGAATCCAAGAGACTGAACAAGTAAAACATCATCAAAGGACTTGTCCTTGGATATATCAATTTTACCTAGCCCAATTACCTTTCCCTTGTTGTTGTCACCAAAAATGATATACTTCAGAGGAGAAGCACTTAAGTTGGGGTCGACAAACAACGACTTGTCTCTGGTCATGTGACTAGTGCATCCACTGTCCATTATCCATTCAGTGCATCCGGAGACATAGTCCTACAGAAGAATTAGGCTTTCTTAACCAGCATCTTTCCAGGTGGCTTCGAAACAATAGAATGGGTAGGATATGATTTCTTTCAGTAAGCATAATTGTTACTCGAGGAAGAATGAGTGTAATTTAAGGAATATGCATTGAAATTCCTTCCTGATGAGTGAGCATAATGATTGCATGAGGCATGCATGTACTCATTCTGTCAAACTTTTTGTGCCTGCATGGTTAGTCAAGTAGAAATAGGCAAATCATCAACAGTTTTCTTAGGCACCCAAATAGCTTTCTTTGGGGGGCCATTTCTGCTGTTTGGTCCAACATAGCGAGCAACAGCCTCACCATGTTGATTCTTAAACAACTTGTAATTGTCCAGAGAGTCATCATCAGGATACTTTAGGTATGGGAGAGTTGTATCCCAAAAGTGGTGCTGGATCGAGCGTTTTGCACTTTGCAGGAACCCACACAGTTTGAGGGTATTGATGTGGTTCCCAATATGTGCCATTTTCATTCAATTTCCTTTCGAAACAATACCTTCCTTCCTAGTATTTTTGTGAAGAATAGATTTCTTCAGAACATCACAAAGGGTTTGGTGCCCTTTGAGAGATTTGAACATTACTGTCTGAAGAAGATCTTTCAACCTAGCATTTTCATTAGAAATAGAACCATTTTCCTCTACCGAGGGGTTAGCACTCATAGATGATTCAACATTTGATTCATCATTGGTTCGTTCAAGGCATTTTAAGCAAGGTGGCACTAACACCTCTGGTGATGCGAAGCATCCTACGGACATCACCATGTCAAGAATCCGTTTGGCAAGTCACACGTGCCACATCTATTTCACATACACAAAGGTGAATCATCTCCTTTACACGTGTTCACTTGACCCCTTCGAGGATGGTATACTACTTGACACTCCACTCGTGTGCATGCATAGGTATTGTCGGAGCTTCACGGATGTCGAGGAGGAGTGCAAGCGCCTAGGAACAACTACACCATCCATGATTTAAGCCTGGAAGAGAAGACGAAAATCCGGCATCGATGATAGAACGCACCAGATTCGGCCACCGCCTGGCTGGACATCCAGCGTCCCGCGAACGGCCGGACATCCGGGCCCCAGCCGGACATCCGGCGCCTACCTGCGCGCAAGGACAGGGCCCGAGGCCCATGTATCCCCCTCTCACTTACCCCTTTGTGCGCTAGCACTATATATAGACCCCTCCTCCGCGTTAGCATTGTGACAGCTCATTTAGAGATAGAGCTTTGCTCATCCTTGTGGTTCTACTCCATCGAGAAAGACCGCGACCTCTACGGAGAAGATTCATGCTTGGATTCAAGGCCCCTCACGGGAAGATCCCTCAAGGATTCAAGGCGTCATCATGGAGATGAACTAGCTACCGTTTGTATACCCCTTTGTTGGATAGGAATCATGTATCTCCTTTTATGTTCATGGATCTAGCACATGGGTGATTGTTTCTTGTTGATTTGAGTGTATCCTCTCGTTCCCCTCGTGTTTTTTCCATCGTGCTCTTTGTGGGATCCCCTCGATTTCGTGAAAGATTAGCCCCTAGGGTTCCATCCTACATCATCATGGTATCATGAGCCACGTTGATCATGAATTTCGAGTCTCCCCCACCGTTTTCTAGCCTTCTTTTGCTTAGTTTCGTCCTAATTTCGAAAATCCCCACCAAAAATAGCCCCCAATTTTTTTGTGATTTGTTGGTTTGATGAAGTTTTGTTGACTTTGATCCATGAATTCGTTGTGTTACTTGTGGATCTATATTTCCCCCAAGTTTCACCACTTTACATCCACGAAAGTCTCGATAGGCAAGTGACGCAAAACGGGCTAGGGGTTATCAATACAATGGCAAGAAGAATGTACAATGATGGGATACCACGATACCAAGGTGATATAGAGGTAACCATTAGGGTGTCAAAATGGTGAAGGTGGTCGATGTAGAATGCTTGTCAAAGTTGAGCGGCGGCGTTGTCGATGTCGAATCGTTCCTAGTTAGCCGAAACACCCTAGGAAACGGAAAAACCACAAACTCAAAATCTCCAAAGGCAAATATCAAATGGTGGTAGCAAAAAAGCAGTGGTGGTTGCGAAAGTATTGGTGGAAACCCGGTCAAAATGGGTTAAGGTGGCGGAAGGGTATGATGGGCTATAGAGGGTGTCGGAGTTGAAATCACGGTCCCTAAGTAGCCGAAACACCTTATGAGACACAACTCACCGCACAAACAAAATTGAGTTAAGTTGGGGTGGCAGAAGTGTATGGTGGGCAAGCCAATGCGGAAGTTATGGTGGTGGTTGATGAAGAAGAAACCGTCCCTAAGTAGCCAAAACACCTTAGGAGACTCAAATCATAACTCAAACAACTACTAATGCAATGGGCAATAAAATGGGTTAGGTTGCAGAAATCAATGGTGGTTATGCAGATGATATGGTGGAAGCCCTACGCAAAGATGCCAAAGTTTCAAAAATGTGATGGAGTAAAATGATGTTGGTAGTATTTTTGTGGGATGGCGGATGTCAATAGCTTCAGAACAGGCTAAAGAACGTCAAAATCGGACTCCGGATGAATTAGTTATGGTCAAAACGGTGAAACACGGGAGGCTGAACTCCTAGGGGCCGGACATCCAGGGTCGAGGCCGGAAATCCGGGATCTGATGTCCAGAACCACACGCGAAATTGCGCTCCAGGAGCCGGTTGTCTAGGGTACGGTCCGGATGTCTGAGGGGCCAGATTGCGGGGCCACGGGCCGGATGTCCGGGCTCCAAATCCGAGGATGAACTTGAGGTACTCGATTTTAAGGGAGGAAATTGTTGATTTTGGGGGGAAAATTGAAGAGATTTCATGGATGGAAAGTGGGGAAACTTGGGGGAAAGATAGATCCACTAGTAACACAATGAATTCATGGATCAAAATCAACAAAACTTCATCAAACCAACAAATCAAAAAAAATTGGGGCTATTTTTGGTGGGGATTTTCGAAATTAGGACGAAACTAAGCAAAAAAGGCTAGAAAACGGTGGGGGAGACTCCAAAGTCGTGATCAACGTGGCTCATGATACCAAGATGATGTAGGGTGGAAACCTAGGGGCCGATCTTTCACGAAATGGAGGGGGTCTCACGAAGAACACGAGGGGAACGAGAGGATACACTCAAATCAACAAAACAATCACACATGTGCTAGATCCATGAACACAAAATGAGATACATGATTCAAATCCAACAAAGGGGGTACAAACAATAGCTAGTTCATCTCCGTGAGGAGGCCTTGAATCCGCGAGGGATCTTCCCGTGAGGGGCCTTGAATCCAAGCGTGGATCTTCTCCGTAGAGGCCGCGGTCTCTCTCGATGGAGTAGAACCACAAGATTTGCAAAGCTCTATCTCTAATGAGCTATCACAATGCTAACCCTAACTAGGAGGAGGAGCGGGTCTATATATAGTGCTAGCCCACGAAGGGGTAAGTGAGAGAGGGGATACATGGGCCTTGGGCGTTGTCCATGCACGCAGGCAGGCACCAGATGTCTAGCTGGGGGTTGGATGTTCGGCCGTTCGCGGGTCATCGGATGTCCGGGGCACTCGCCGGATGTCCGGCCTGGCGGTGGCCGAATCTGGTGCTTTCTATTGTCGATGCCAGATTTCCAGGGCAAGGCCGGATGTCCGGGCTGCCGGGACGCGCCGGATGTCCGGTGCTGGCGCCGGATGTCTGGCCACTGATGTTGTTAGCCGTCTGTTTGTGCAACTCCTCAGCGGTTGCACAGCCGCCGAATGTCCGGCCTCTAGCCCAGATGTCCGGCCGATGTAGCTTCAACAACTCTATCTTCTTCTGTCTCCGCTTACATGCTTCCCTCGTGGATGGTGTAGTTGTTCCTTGGCGCTTGCACTCCTCCCCGTCGTCCGTGGTGTTCCGACAATACCCATGTATGCACACGAGTGGAGCATCAAGTAGTATACCATCCTCGAAGGGGTCAAGTGAACACAAAGGAGATGATTCACCTTTGTGTATGTGAAGTAGATGTTGCACGTGTCACTTGCCAAACGGATTCTTGACATGGTGATACTCAAAGGCTAGTCTCGATAGGCAAGTGACGCAAAATGGGGTAGTGGTTATCAATACAATGGCAGGAAGAATGTACAATGATGGGATACCACGATACCAAGGTGATATAGAGGTTACCGTCTTGCTGACGGTTAGGGTTTCAAAATGGGGAAGGTGGTCGATGTAGAATGCTTGTCGAAGTTGAGCGGCGGTGATTCATACTTGCTTGTTTCATACAGTTAATGACAACCATCTACATGCTTTGCACATGATTGTTATTGCTTCTTGTCATATATCTCCATATGTTGGCTCTCTCATGCTAGATGATTTGCCATGTATTGAGTGCAACAATGATTTTAGTCTTGCTAATGAGATTGCCCCCATGGCATTCTCACACATATCGGGAGATCTTGACATATTTCTTGTGAAGCATGCTTGTCTTACTTCTTTGCATCATATACCTAGTGCCATGAATATCACCATTGTTGCATCATATTATTCATGTACTTGTGCTACTAATGGTCATGTGCAAGAGAAGAGAACCATCATGATGGATGATGTGTTTATCTACCATGCGCATATGTTCTTTGTTTTGTTGTGTGCATGTGTAGGAAACTTGGACTTTGTGTCAACTTCCACGTCACGTGAGTTGACAATTTGGGCTCTTGAGAGTGAACCACCTTCTACCACGGTGATTCTACATCGTACTTGCTTGTGTTTCAGCACTGTGAAGAATGCACAAGGACACGCCTTCAAGGTGACATCTTTCTTGAGCATGAATATGGTGGATCCTACTTCATGTCTAGCTTGCACCTTAATATATTGCGCACATGTTAGAGAGCTTGCTTCGACTTGCCATTTTCACATTTCCATGCTTCATGATATATATGCCTTGTGTGTTGCATCCAATTCTTGGATTACTTCATCCTATCATATGCTTGGTTGCAACAATGTCATTTCTTCACATATGCCATGTACCATTGCTTGTCACATGATTGACATGATTGCCTCACACATGATGAACAATTGCTCTTTATATTGTGTTGAGTGCCATACTGCCATACTATCTTCACTACACCCTATGCACTTTATGCTTCGATTGTCTTGCACTTGACCCATGCGTTTAGACATTTCGTTTTATTTGATGTTGTGAATGATTCCTATGCCTACTATCGACCATTTATTGAGCAATTTATGCATGCTTGCTATGACTTTGAGGTAGATGCTTATTATCTTGTCACACATATTTGCATCTCTACCCCCCACTTGCATACTTGTCCACATGATACCTTTGCTTGCGCTTGACTGATATGCTTACATGCCATGTCACAATACTTTGTCACACCATACTCTTTGTATGATGACGACACTTGTTTGGTGAATCACCACTTGAATGCTTTGTTTTGCACTAACTCTAACCGCATTTGTTTTTCCAAGTGTTTGTTGTCTTTGCTCCTTTTGAAGGAAACACTTGCCGGTGCGACATTGGAGTGTGCCCATTTCGAGTTTCAAGATGATGAGTACATGGTGATCGTCCACTTCTACACAGCGATGCCATCTCTTTCCCATGGTGATTTGGTTCTCGATCTGTGGCGGTAAATTCTTAAGATCTTCAGCTTTAATACCATTTTCTTTCATAGATTTCTTTGCCTCTTGCATATCTTCAGGACTGAGAAATAGAATACCCCTTTTTTGGAGTTGGCTTCGGAGTTGGTTCTGGAAGTGTCCAATCATTTTCATTACTCAATATATTATTCAATAGCAATTCAGCTTGCTCAACAGTTCTTTCCCTGAAAACACAACCAGCACAACTATCCAGGTGGTCTCTGGAAGCATCAGTTAGTCCATTATAAAAGATATCAAGTATTTCATTTTTCTTGAGAGGATGATCAGGCAAACATTAAGTAATCACAGAAGCCTCCCCCAAGCTTGTGGGAGACTCTCTTCTTCAATTTGCACAAAATTAAATATTTCCTTTAAAGAAGCTTGTTTCTTATGAGCGGGGAAATATTTTGCAGAGAAGTGATAAATCATATTCTGGGGACTACGCACACAACCAGGAGCAAGAGAATTAAACCATAACTTAGCATCACCCTTTAATGAGAAAGGAAATAATTTAAGGATATAGTAATAATGAATTTTTTCCTCAAGAGCAAATCTGGTGGCTATGTCATTCAATTTAGTAAGATGTGCCACAACAGTTTCAGATTCATAACCATAAAAATGATCAGATTCAACCAAAGTAATTAACTCAGGATCGATAGAGAATTCATAATCCTTATCAGTAACAAAGATAGGTGACGTAGAAAAAGCGAGATCATATTTCATTCTAGCATTCAAGGATTTTTATTTCAGCTTAGCTAACAATTTCTTAAGATCTTCTCTATCATTGCAAGGAAAGAAGTCTCTAGCAGTTTCTTCATCCATAACATAACCCTCACGAACAATAGGCAATTTATATCTAGGGGGAGAATCATAATCTTCAGTTTCAATAATATCATCAGTTTCAGTAATTTCATTCTCTCTAACCCTAGCAAGTTGTTCATCGAGAAATCCACCTAGTGGCACAGTATTATCAAGCATAGAAGTAGTATCATCATAAGCATCATGCATAGCAGAAGTGGCATCATCAATAACATGCGACATCTCGGAATCAATAGCAGGTGTAGGTGTCGCAAGTTTACTCAAAGCAGAAGGAGAATCAAGTGCAGAGCTAGATGGCAGTTCCTTACCTCCCCTCGTAGTTGAGGGAATTTTTTTAGTTCTTTGATCTTTCAAATTCCTCATAGTGATCAACATATATAAATCCCAAGTGACTCAAAGAATAGAACTATGCTCCCCGGCAACGGCACCAAAAAAAGGTCTTGATAACCCACAAGTATAGGGGATCGCAACAGTTTTCGAGGGTAGAGTATTCAACCCAAATTTATTGATTCGACACAAGGGGAGCCAAAGAATATTCTTGAGTATTAGCAGCTGAGTTGTCAATTCAGTGACACATGAAAGACTTTATATCTGCAGCAAAGTAGTATGGAAGAATAAGTAACAGTAGCAAAATTAACAGTAGTAGTATTGTAGCAATCGTAATAGTGGCAACGGAAAAGTAACTCAGAAAAGATCAATATGAAACGATCTCTTAGGCAATGGATCCATGATGGATAATTATGTCAGATGGAATTCATCATGCAATGGCTATAACATAGGGTGACACAGAACTAGCTCCAATTCATCAATATAATGTAGGCATGTATTCTGAATATAGTCATACGTGTTATGGAAAAGAACTTGCATGACATCTTTTGTCCTACCCTCCCGTGGCAGCGGGGTCCTATTGGAAACTAAGGGATATTAAGGCCTTCTTTTAATAGAGTACCAGACCAAAGCATTAGCACTTAGTGAATACATGAACTCCTCAAACTACGGTCATCATCGGGAGTGGTCCCGACTATTGTCACTCCGGGGTTGCCGGATCATAACACGTAGTAGGTCTATAACTTGCAATATCGAATCAAGAACACAAATATATTCATGAAAACATAATAGGTTCGGATCTAAATCATGGCACTCGGGCCCTAGTGACAAGCATTAAGCATAGCAAAGTCATAGCAACATCAATCTTAGAACATAGTGGATATTAGGGATCGAACCCTAACAAAACTAACTCGATTACATGGTAAATCTCATCCAACCCATCACGGGCCAGCAAGCCTACGATGGAATTACTCACGCACGGCGGTGAACATCATGAAATTGGTGATGGAGGATGGTTGATGATGACGATGGAGACGAATTCCCCTCTCCGGAGCCCCGAACGGACTCCAGATCTGCCCTCCCGAGGAAGAACAGGGCTTGGCGGCGGCTCCATATCGTAAAACGTGATGAGTCCTTCTCTCGGATTTTTTTCTCCTTGAACATGAATATATGGAGTTGGAGTTGAGGTCGGTGGAGGTCTAGGGGGCCCACAAGGTTGGAGGGTGCGCCCCATGGGGCTGGGCGCGCCCCCACCCTTGTGGCGAGGGTGTAGGGCCCCTGCTGCTGATTCTTTCGCTAATATTTTTTTATTAATTCCAAAACTTGGCTCCATGAAGATTCAGGTCAGTCCGAGAACTTTTTATTCTGCAAAAAAATAACACCATGGCAATTCTGCTGAAAAGAGCGTCAGTCCGGGTTAGTTCCACTCAAATCATGCAAATTAGAGTCCAAAACAAGGGAAAAGAATTTGGAAGAGTAGATACGACAGAGACGTATCACCTACATAATCTTGGAGACCCCCATAGTTTCCTCATATATTTTAGGAGATTTTGATCACTCCCATCGATTGCATGAATCCCATGATTGTGAGCACCATATGCATCCCATGAATAAAAATGCTATTGTTGTGCCACACACTTGCTATAATTGCATGCTCAATTTGTGTCCCCATCGTGTTATACATAACGATTATTCTTTCATGATGGACGACATGTTCTTATATCATGCTTCCAATTTCTTTGAGCGATGCTTATCTTGCGCTAACTCTCACGTGCACATACACATCATGATGGATGATGTGTAAATTTACCACACACACAATTTCTTTCGTTTGTGTATTTGTTGTGTAGGTCCCCATACTTACTCGTCAACCTCGCAAGCCCACGAGTTGACAAAATGAGCTCTAGAGAGCAACAATGACTTGGGATCCCATGGATTGGTTTTCACATCGTTTCCTTTCCACAAGACCTTCGCAGTTTTCTTCTACATGGCCCTCATATGGTTATGGGTTATTGTCCATTACATATTCATGCCCATCTTGCCATGTTCACTTTGCAAGATATGCTCATTTCCATTTGGACGACATGCTTTGGTGACCCATGCTTTGCATTTCACATGATGATTAATTCTAGTAGTTGTATGTGTATTTGCAAGCTTAGTGGAGATACCCCTTGTTATTGCCATGTTTCCATTGTGAACCATGATATCTTGACCATGTTATGCTTTCGTGCTTGTGATATATCATGGGCATTGCCTATGCCTACTATTTTCTCCCATGACATGATTTCCATGATTTCTCCTAGTGTGTTGCATCTTTGATCCACTAGTTTGCATGACATCATTGATATGCTTGCCTATGTTGCATCACCAATGATTCATACTTGCTCGTTTCATATGGTTGATAAAAACCATTGACATGCTTTGCACATGATTGCTATTGCTTGTTGTCCTATGTCCCCATATGTTGCCTCTCTCGTGATAGATGCTTTGACATGCATTGAGTGCAACAATGTTTTTAGTCTTGCTAATGAGATTTCCCCCATAGCATTCTCTCATATATTTGGAGATCTTGACATATTCCTTGTGAAGCATGCTTGTCTTACCTCTTTGCACCATTGTTGCATCATATTATTCATGCACTTGTGCTTCTAATGGTTATGTGCAAGAGAGGAGAACCATCATGATGGATGATGTTGTTATCTACCATGCGCATATGTTCTTTGTTTTGTTGTGTTCATGTGTAGGATACTTGGACTTTGTGTCGACTTCCACTTCACGTGAGTTGACCATTCAAGCTCTTGAGAGTGAGCCTCATACATTCGACTACGACTCGCTTCTACACCACCTTTCCTACCACTTCGGCATTATGAAGAATGCACAAGGATGCCTTCAAGGTGACATCTTTCTTTAGCATGAATATTATGGAACCTACTGCTCGTGTTGTTTGCACCATGAGACTTATTGTTCATCTTGGACCCCTTGATCGCACGCAAGTTTGAGATATTTCTTTCACTCATGATTGCCACATTGACATGCCTCATGACATGCATACCTTGTGTGTTGCATCCAGCTTGTTGAGTTCTTGCTCCTATCATATGCTTGGTTGCAACAATCTCATTTCTTCACATATGCCATGTCCCATTGCTTGTCACGTGATTAACTTGATTCCCTCACACATGATGAACAATTGCTCTTTCTATTGTGTTGTGTGGCACACTATATTCACTACACCCAATGCACGTTATGCTTGGATTGTCTTGCACTTGACCCATGTGTTTAGACATCTCATCTTCTTTGGTGGCGTGAATGATTCCTATGCCTACCATAGACCTTTCTTTGAGCGCTTTGTGAATGCTTGCTATGAACTGAGGTAGATTTCTTATTCTCTTGTCACACATATTTGCATCACTACCTCCCAATTGCATACGTGTCCCCATGATAGATTTGCTTGTGCTCGATTGATATGCTTACATGCCATGTCACAATCCTTTGTCACACCATATGCTTTACATGATGACGACACTTGTTTGGTGAATCACCACTTGAATGCTTGGTTTTGCACTTGATCTAACCACATTTGTTTTTCCAAGTGTTTTTTGTCCTTGCTCCTTTTGAAGGAAACACTAGCCGGTGCGACATTGGAGTGTACCCATTTCGAGCTTCAATATGATGAGTATGTGGTGATCGTCCACTTCTACACGGCAACACCATCTCTTTCCCACGGTGATTTGGTTCTTGATCCGAGGTCGGATCTTTCCCAAGGGGGAGGGGATGATGCAGAGCATCCTACAGACATCACCATGTCAAGAGTCCGTTTGGCAAGTGACACGTGTGACATCTACTTCACATACACAAAGGTGAATCATCTCCTTTACACGTGTTCACTTGACCCCTTCAAGGATGGTATACTACTTGACGCTCCACTCATGTGCATACATAGATATTGTCGGAACACCACAGACGAGGAGGAGGAGTGCAAGCGCCAAGGAACAACAACACCATCCGTGAGGTAAGCATGGAAGCGGAGGCGGAAGAAGACGGAGCTGCTGAAGCTACAGCGGCCGAACATCCAAGCCAGAGGTCGGGCATCCGGCGCCTGTCCAGCCATCGAGGAGCTGCACCAACAGACGGCCGGACATCCGGTGCCTCCTGACAGCCCGGACATCCGGCCTTCCCCCGCAATCCGGCATCAACGATAGAATGCACCATATTCGCCCACCTCCAGGCCGGACATCCGGTGAGTGCCCGGACATTAGGCACCCCGCGGACGGCCGAATATTCAGTGCCTGCCTGCACGCTTGGACAAAGCCCGAGGCCCATGTATCCCCCTCTCACTTACCCCTTCGTGGGCTAGCACTATCTATAGAGTCCTCCTCCTCCTAGTTATGGTTAGCACTGTGATAGCCCATTTAGAGATAGAACTTTGCTCATCCTTGTGGTTCTACTCCATCGAGAGAGACCGCGGCCTCTACGAAGAAGATCCACACTTGGATTCAAGGCCCCTCACGGGAAGATCTCTCGCGGATTCAAGGCCTCCTCATGGAGATGAACTAGCTATCGTTTGTATCCCCCTTTGTTGGATTTGAATCATGTATCTCCTTTTGTGTTCATGGATCTAGCACATGTGTGATTGTTTCTTGTTGATTTGAGTGTATCCTCCCGTTCCCCTCGTGTTTTCCCTCATATTCTTCGTGGGATCCCCTCCATTTCGTGAAAGATCGGCCCCTAGGGTTCCACCCTACAACATCTGGTTTATCCTTGAGTTGTTGGGTGAGAAGAGAATTTTCTCTAATTAAATCTTCATGAGCCTCTCTCAGCGCCTCGAGTTCCTGTTTCCTTTTCAGGTAATCGTAGTTCAATCTTCCGTGGTCAGCTCAGAGAAAATCATGATGAGTTGAGAGTTCATCCGTTCATGACTTGAGAGTAGAATACCCTTCGGTGAACGACTGATTTTTCTCCATCTCCTCAACCAACAACCCTTCAGATTTCCTAAGGGTTTTCTCTATCTTTTCAAGAGTTTTTTTAATATTTGCAATTTTGATCAACTTAGCATGGTCATCCTCATCAGAAGAATATTGATCACTGGAGTGAACCTTGTTATGTTTGGAGGATACCTTTTCTTTTGAAACCTTGGCCATGAAGCAGTAGGCAGGAGTTTCATCGTTGCTTGACGGGTTCCCGAAGAAATTTGTCACAGGAGAGGAGGCACATGTTATGCCAGCCATGCCCGAGTCAGAATCCTCACTGGACTCATTTTCTTCTTCGGAGGCAGACGATTCTTCTTCTTCAGAATCCATCTCCTTGTCGATGTTCTCCTTGGCCTTGCGAGAAGTATTCTTGTGGTTGGAGGAGGACTTGGACGGGTTCCTCGATGAAGATCTTGACAAAGATTTTGAGCTGGAGTTGTCCTTCTTCTTGAAGAATTTCTTTTGTTTCTTTTCTTCATCGGAGTCGTAGTTCTTGCTCTTGCTTTTGCCCCCATAGTTGCCCGAATCATATCTCCCACTGGCATGGATTTCAGCGCCCAGAGAGGACTGTCCGATATAAAGTGTCCAGGATTTTTGCACTTGAAGCAGGTGTATTCTCCGGCAGGTTTTGATGAAGATTTTGAACCCCCAGAGTTGCTTGAATTTCTTTTCTGGAACTGTCTCTTTTTGTGGAAGCTTTGGAATCTTTTTGTGATCAGTGCGAGATCCTTGCTGAGTTGTCCTCGGTCATCTGAATCATCTTCGGCGTTTCCATCTGAGGAGGAATCATCCACAACCTTGAGAGCATGATTTTTGCGTTGACAGGAGCCATATAGATCTCTCTTTTCTTCTTCTTTTTCCTCATGAGTGCTCAGTCTCTCCATGATATCAAAAGAGTCAGGGATTTGAAGTCAGAATGCTCGTGAATCATCAAGAGGAGAGTATCGAATGAACTGTCAAGAGATCGGAGCAGTTTATTCACAACTTCATGGTCAGTGATGTCTTTGGTGCCATGATGTGACGCCTCCGATTCAATCATACACTAATCATACACACAAACGTGTACGATCAAGATCAGGGACTCACGGGAAGATATCACAACACAACTCTGAAAATAAAATAAGTCATACAAGCATCATAATACAAGCCAGGGGCCTCGAGGGCTCGAATACAAGTGCTCGATCATAGACGAGTCAGCGAAGCAACAATATCTGAGTACGGACATAAGTTAAACAAGTTTGCCTTAAGAAGGCTAGCACAAACCGGGATCAGATCGAAAGAGGCGCAGGCCTCCTGCCTGGATCCTCCTAACTACCCACAGTCGTCGCTCTGCGGGCTGCACGTAGTAGTAGGCACATCCGGTGTAGTAGGAGTAAATAAATCGATGGTGACGTTTGGCTCTGGGCTCCATCGTGCAGTCGCAGCAATCGGGTAAAGAAAGGGGAAAAGGGGAACAAGGCAACCGTGAGTACTCATCCAAAGTACTACAAGCAAGGAGCTACACTACATATGCATGGATATATGTGTAAAGGGCCATATCGGTGGACTGAACTGCGAATGCCGTAATAAGAGGGGATAGCTAATCACGTCAAGACTACGCCTCGCAGCCTCCGTCTTGCAGCATGTAGAAGAGAGTAGATCAAGTCCTCCAAGTAGCATCGCATATGATAATCCTACCGGCAATCCCTCCTCGTTGCCTGTTAGAGAGCGATCACCGGGTTATATCGGCACTTGGAAGGGTGTGTTTTATTAAGTATCCGGTTCTAGTTGTCATAAGGTCAAGGTACAACTCCAAGTCGTCCTGTTACCGAAGATCACGGCTATTCGAATAGATTAACTTCCCTGTAGGGGTGCACCACATAACCCAATACGCTTGATCCGATTTGGCCGAACACACTTTCCTGGGTCATGCCCGGCCGCGGAAGATCAACACGTCGCAGCCCCACCTAGGCCAACAGAGAGGTCAGCACGCGGTCTAAACCTAAGCGCCAGAAGTGCAGGCCCATCGCCCTTAGCACACACCAAGCGTTGCGTGGCGGCGGAAGCAGACCTAGCCTAACAGGCGTTCCAGTCCAATCCGGTGCGCGCCGCTCAATCGCTGACGTCACGAAGGCTTCGGCTAATACCACGACGCCGAGTGCCCATATCTTTCCCACGTAGTTGGTTAGTGCGTATAGACTAAATGGCCAGACTCGGATCAAATACCAAGATCTCGTTAAGCGTGTTAATGATGTAACCGCGGACACCGACCAGGGCCAGGCCCACCTCTCACCTAGGCGGTCTCAACCTGCCCTGTCGCTCCGCCCACAAAGATCCACACAGAGGGCCGTTGGGACAAAGGTCCTTTCAGCCCCCAATCCGTGAATCACTCGCGGGTGCTCCACAAGCCGACCCGACTTTAGTCACCACATGTATCATGTATAAAGTATATTGTATATACCCGTGATCACCTACCAAGTGATCACAGCCCGATAGTATAGCACAGCAGACGGACAAGAATGTAGGGACACTGATGGAATACTAGCATCCTATACTAAGTATGTAGGATTGCAGGTAAAGGTAACAACAGTAGTAGCAAGGACAGGCTATGCATCAGGATAGGAATAACGGAAAGCAATAACATGCTACACTACTCTAATGCAAGCAGCAGAGAGTAGAATAGGCGATATCTGGTGATCAAGGGGGGGCTTGCCTGGTTGCTCTGGCAAGAAGGAGGGGTCGTCAACACCGTAGTCGTACTGGGTAGCAGCGGCGTCGGTCTCGGGGTCTACCAGAGAAGAAGAGGGGGAAGAAACAATAAATACATTGCAAACAGATGCATGATAAAGCAAACAGCGGTGCAAGGTGTGCGCTAACGCAGAACTAGGTGATACCGGCAAAGGAGGGAAACATCCGGGAAAGTATTCCCGGTGCTTCGCGTTTTCGGACAAACGAACCGGAGGGGAAAAGTTTCATGTTCGATATGTTAGGGGTGTGTGGCGGACGAACGGGTTACGTATCCGGATTCGTCTCGTCGTTCTGAGCAACTTTCATATAAAAACATTTTCATCCGAGTTACGGAATATTTTATATGATTTTCTAAAGTTTTAATCATTTTCTGATTTTAATTATTTATTTAAATCCAACATTATCCATAATAGCGTCTGCTGATGTCAGCATGGCGCAATGCAGAGGTCATCAGTCAACAGTGTGGGCCCATCGCCCTTAGCACACCTGCACGTTGCGTGGGCGGCCGAAAGCAGACCTAGCCTAACAGGCGTTCCAGTCCAATCCGGTGCGCGCCGCTCAATCGCTGACATCACGAAGGCTTCGGCTAATACCACGACGCCGAGTGCCCATATCTTTCCCACGTAGTTGGTTAGTGCGTATAGACTAAATGGCCAGACTCGGATCAAATACCAAGATCTCGTTAAGCGTGTTAATGATGTAACCGCGGACACCGACCAGGGCCAGGCCCACCTCTCACCTAGGCGGTCTCAACCTGCCCTGTCGCTCCGCCCACAAAGATCCACACAGAGGGCCGTTGGGACAAAGGTCCTTTCAGCCCCCAATCCGTGAATCACTCGCGGGTGCTCCACAAGCCGACCCGACTTTAGTCACCACATGTATCATGTATAAAGTATATAGTATATACCCGTGATCACCTACCAAGTGATCACAGCCCGATAGTATAGCACAGCAGACGGACAAGAATGTAGGGACACTGATGGAATACTAGCATCCTATACTAAGTATGTAGGATTGCAGGTAAAGGTAACAACAGTAGTAGCAAGGACAGGCTATGCATTAGGATAGGAATAACGGAAAGCAATAACATGCTACACTACTCTAATGCAAGCAGCAGAGAGTAGAATAGGCGATATCTGGTGATCAAGGGGGGGCTTGCCTGGTTGCTCTGGCAAGAAGGAGGGGTCGTCAACACCGTAGTCGTACTGGGTAGCAGCGGCGTCGGTCTCGGGGTCTACCAGAGAAGAAGAGGGGGAAGAAACAATAAATACATTGCAAACAGATGCATGATAAAGCAAACAGCGGTGCTAGGTGTGCGCTAACGCAGAACTAGGTGATACCGGCAAAGGAGGGAAACATCCGGGAAAGTATTCCCGGTGCTTCGCGTTTTCGGACAAATGAACCGGAGGGGAAAAGTTTCATGTTCGATATGTTAGGGGTGTGTGGCGGACGAACGGGTTACGTATCCGGATTCGTCTCGTCGTTCTGAGCAACTTTCATATAAAAACATTTTCATCCGAGTTACGGAATATTTTATATGATTTTCTAAAGTTTTAATCATTTTCTGATTTTAATTATTTATTTAAATCCAACATTATCCATAATAGCGTCTGCTGATGTCAGCATGGCGCAATGCAGAGGTCATCAGTCAACAGTGTGGTTGACTAAGTCAAATCTGACCTGTGGGTCCAGTGGGACCCACTTATCATTGAGTCAGAGTTGAAATAGGATTTGTTTTAAACTAATTATGATTAGTTAAGTGTGGGGCCCTTTGGACAGTGACAGATTAGTCTATATTAATTAAATTAACCCATGTAATTACTTTATAGGGTGGGGGCCACTGGTCAGCTACTGGGACCAGCCCAGTCAGCAAGTTGACCATGGTCAACTGGGCCAGCCGGGCCCCTGGGGCCACCACGCAATGACCCTGATGGACCCTAGCGGCAGGCCACATCGGCGGGTGGCGGAGGTTCACCGCCGGCGAACGAAAACGCGGCAGAGGGGCGCGGACCTCTCCGGAATCGCGCCACGGTGCAAGTAAGGTGCGGTGGGCTCTTTCAGCCTTGTGGCGGGCGCATTGAATGGACGCGGGGGCTTGGCCGGAGGAGGGGCGCAACGTCATCGGCGACGAGCGGGGCGGACGCCGGTGTTCGGCCGCGAGAGGGAACAGCGGTGCGGCGTGTTGGCAAGCACTCAAAATAGCCAGGAGGCCTCTACTTGCGGGTGCGAGTACAACGGCCACGAGCCCAGAACCAAATGGTCACCGGACGGCTACGGCGGCAGCGCGTCTTGGCGATGCGGCGCGCCGCAAGTTAGGGCGGCGCGTCCAACTAGCGAACGGCGTCGAGAGAGAGAGGGGAGGGAGCGGGGGCTCACCGAGCGGCATACACGGTGGCCCTTGGCGGCTTAGTAGCTGCAGAGGGCGTCGCCGGAGTTGGGGATGAGCGGCGGCGAGGCAGACGAAGAAGACGACCTCGTCCACGACGCTGCAATGTCGCGGAGCTTGAATCAACGGTCGAGGACGACGAGGCGGGCGACAAGGGAGACCGGTGACACACTGGCGCGGTGCGGGGAGGCGGCGGCCACGGCTACATGACGACCACGGCCATGGGAGCGCTCGGACGGGGCGGATCTGAGGAGCGAGCGGGGGGCGGAGATCTGGGAGGAGAGCAGGAGGAGGTGAGTGGGAGAGGGAACCGAGGAGGCGGGGGCGTGGCAGCCTTATCCCGTCGGCGGGGACGGCGAGGTGGTGCGATGGGGACGCGCCATGTTCATGGCGCGGTCGGAGGAACAGCGCGCCGGGAAGGAGGCGACAAGGGGGAACGGAGGAGTGGGCTGGCCCGGATGGGCCGGTTGGGCGGGCCGGCTGTCGGCTAGCTGGGCCAATTGGCCCAGGGGGGTTTGGGGGCTTTCCTTTTCTCTTTAGCTTTGTTAGGTTTGTTTTTCTTTATTCCTTTTCTTTTATTTATTTCCTTTTCTCTTCAATTCAATTTAAAATATTTATGCATTTTCTGAAAATGTGTTTACTTCACCGTAATTATCTATGCAATATATGACACAGTCCGAACATTTTTGTTCTAAAGTTTGAAAACTTTGGTTGTTTGCCAAAAATTCAAATTTGAATTCGAATCGTTTTGAACTAACGCGAGATTAGCGACAGTAACGGAGGTGACATGGCGTCATTAGCAGAGGTTACTGTAGCTTGATTATCCGGGCGTCACAATTCTCCTCCACTACAAGAAATCTCGTCCCGAGATTTAAGAGGGGGACTAAGGGGGGGAGGGATTGGGTTACGAAAATTCTAACGAGTGTTCTTAGTCTTGGTTGCTCTTCCTGAAGTAGTTGATCCTCCTCGTTGATGTCTTTATTTCTCTGCTTCAGGTCATCATGGTGAAGTCGGCATCCTTTTCTTTGGGAACTCTAACATACTTACAAATGGGTAAGGGGCAGCTTGGCTATGACAGAATGCTTAGGAGGGAAACAATCTGGGTTAACCCATGAATGAGCATAAGATTATCTCTCGAGTTGAACATATAAAATACATCGAGAGTAAGGTACGAAGGTACAATAAGAGGTTCCAAGCGGATAGATAGTTGCTCAAAGTCTGAACCAGAGTGAGAAAGGGGTTCAGAGCAGCGAGAGTAATTATTGCGTCTGATACCAGAATAGAGCACTAGGAAGGTGGCCCGTAAATTAAATCTGAAATAGCGTGGGAATAACCATTAGAAACGGGGTTGTACAGGAGAGTCGGGTTTCGATCCTGTGGAACTATGGGTTATGGGCCCACAATGTTGGTTAAAAGCAGGAATGGCGGTGACGTCTTGCACGATCATGTAAGCAAGGCATGTGAGAGGATTGTCTGATGGTTATGTCGGCAACAACATCGGTACCAAGGGTGAGGGACGAAGAGAACTATCTTCCCGCTCGTTGAACGATGCGGACCAATAGGCAAAGTTCTCGTCCATCGGTGGTTATCGGAATGTCATCAACAATAGTAACAGGTTCTTGCTGACAGAATTGTACACCGAGGTGTTTACATAAGCAGGAGAATATTACTGCTTAGATCACAATAAGGTTTAAACAAACCAACGGAAAGGAAAAGTGGTTATCAGGTTTAAACAGAACAATGGAAAGAAAAATGTGTATACACACATATTTCAGGGGTATATCCTTCCAAGGACAAGCGGAGCATGATATCCATGATAGGATAGAAAATAGGAAACCATTTAGGTAAGTGGGGAGGAATCTCATGATATTACCCATACAACGGTGTTAGGATAAATGATAAAGAAAACTTAGCATTGTGCTTCAAATGCTCTTATTGAAAATCGGATTACCACATGCATGCTTCGAGATAGCATTGACATGGTCTTCAAGCAAAGGTCAGACTTTGGATACAGGAAGGAACCATCAGGAACAACTTGTAGAATAAGTCTTACGATTTCCTCATGGAAGAATGGATAACCTTGCTAAAAAGGAAACTATAACAGTAGGTCCTTCGGCCAGGTGTGCTGGGCATGACATCACCTTACCGGGTCATAAAAGACCAGTGTTATAACTCTTGGAAAAATGTTCCAACCATCATATCTGACCGAGATTCAGACCTGATCGGTGTTAGGATACCTTAGACTCAGGATGCCCGAGAAGAGAAGGTGCGACACAAATTGACGAGATGACATTGTAAAATTCTCGGGAAATGAACTATGGAAGCGAGTTCCGAAACAAGAGATCATCAGTAAACCAACGAGAGGATGAGGAGGTGGATGATGGAATCAACGACAATTCCTCGAGGTTTCCAGTAAGATGGATTTCCAAAGTTATGTGAACTAGGAGATAACAATTGTCAGATCAAATTATATAATGATGTATGTTCGGGGAAAACATCCACAATTAAACTTGCTTGACAGGTGCACCCGAAATATGGGGATGGGTTGCACGATAAATATTAGGACGACGACTTAATGAACAAAAGAATTAAAATGAATCAATCGACCATTCACTTCAAAGCAATAGGGTTGCTAGGAATTTTGAATTCACACATCATAGTTCAATTGTCGGTATTCCGGTTAGAAACAACACGGGGACCAAGAAAGAATGGTCATGATAAGAAGTATCACTATACCAAGAATTCTTAAGAGGTGGAGTAATTCTCACGACATTCTTGACATAAAAGACGGTAACACTCCAAGGTAAAGAAGAACAAATGCTGGCTAGCAAGGAACTCAAGGTATAACACAAAACACGAACAAGTTTGTGTTGGAAGGAAGGCAATAAAGTGGCCGATGATAACACAACTCATCGAGGGCAAGGATGGTATTTCTGTTCATGAATCCGGTTGATATCCTGGAAGAGCTCATAAGGTTGATGATGATCACGACACATTTGTCGAGAGATTTCATGAAGATGTAATCAATCAACGACGACATCAAGTCAAAGGAATGACGAAGCAAGAGGTTATTGGAACCACAGTTACGACACAAACTCGAACTCAAGCTTGTTGTTTAAGGTGAAAGGGTATGACGAGGAAAATCGACGTAAGCTTAGCTATCTTCGCAAATTGGTGCTCCGAGAATAAGGACCTGGTAGCACAGTTAAAATCATCACGACAATGATATAGCCAAACAGGCTAGGAATGGCGTGGTCGGGTACAAACTCGTACTTATAGAAGCTTACTGAAGTGTTGTTGAACCGTAGTGCGGACTCAGTTTAGTTATCGGTGTCTTTGAGTGTTTAATAACTCAGAGCCCGTGAAAAATTGGAATCAGTGGGAAGGTAGCACTTGATGAAGAACTCATAAGAAGTTATGCAGTTCCATCATAATCTCGAGATACCTGGGGGGGTAATACTCGATGACAGATCAAAGTAGAGGTTGGACTAGGGTAATGCTCTACAGTAGACAAGTACTCTAACTTGTCCGAGAAATGGAATCAAGAAGAAAATATGGTCGGAACCACGGTTGCAAAAGACCAATTCCCATATATAAGATGAACTTATACGAATAGGGTTTAAGAGAAGCATCCATGATAAGATCAACATCGTGTCCATGGGCATGAACGCAAGGTTCAAGGTCGACTCCCACTTGTTCAACGCATAACCTTTCATTCACCTCTCGTATTTCGAAAATGACATTAGTTGTTGAAAGTTTTTACCTGGTGCAATACCAGATAAGTATGACCCGTGAAATCTTTTGGGTTCACACGGATTAGGGAAGGCGTAGGTTCAACCCATCGGGGCAGCTAGGAGTATACACCCCAAATTTCAAGAATAAATAACACAAACTCGATAGTAGAGCATGCTTGAGAAAGCAGAGGATACAATTACCAAAGGCATTATGTATCCGAGGAAAGGCTCACAAGCTTATTGAATATGAAGGACGTTGTCGGATAAAATTCAACAAAGGATCTGGTGGTCCATAAGGGATCTGATGTGAGCATCGGTACTCAACCAGGAGAAGAAAGGATGCAAGGAGATCAGATGATAGAAAAAACTGACTACTTCAAAGCTCAATTACAAAGGAATTATGAATTCCAAGACAAGGGATCAGGAGCAATGCTCCGATTACGGACGGATAAGTTGAATAGCCTTAGGGGTACAATCGATGGCAATTTGATTGGTTGAGATCCAGCTCATGTTTAAAATGACGTCCGAGCTGGAAGGATGAATTCTAGGATTGGATTGAGGATCACGAGCATTCGCAACTTATTGAATCAATGGACTCAAAATGATAGTGACAAAGGATGCCAATAAGATTACTTATGGGATTAACCATAATGCAGCATGCAAGAATTTCAAGGGCAATAAGCTGCTGAGGATTTTTGGAAGATCGAATAGTATTTCGAAGACCTTTAAAATACTTGAATCAAGCTGGGATGGCGGATACTCGATAAGTGTGGGAAAATTATCCGTAGGGGTATTCATGGGGCAAGAACTACAAGGCGGTAAGCTCAAAGGATTTTCGGAATAACGAAGAGCAGTTCGAGGCATCTTGTATTAACAAGATCAATGGGGTTGAACGTAAGACTGGCAAGTGTAAGCGGTTATCCCTAAGGATATAACAGTGGTAGGGAATGCAAAAAGTGATGACACAAGGTCTTGAGAGAACACTATAAAGTATCTTCGGAACCTTCTGGTGCAGCAGGCGATCATCTGTACTAAGGGGCTGTCCGGGAGGAAGTGGTCACGAGATCCTAATGTTGGAGTTAGTAAAACCATTTAAACCCGAATAGAAAAGAGTTCAGGGTCCCAGAGTATAGATCGAGGAGTAAAAGATCCTAGTACCACCCAATGGCGACGTGGGCCCATGGGCCGCACAGCCATGTTAGTAAAAGTTTTGCAATGACTAGACTCAAATTCGGCCAAGGAGTTGGAAAGGGGGATTCTGACAGGCAGTCGGCTCTGATACCAACTTGTGACGCCCCCTATTCAATCGTACACTAATCATACACGCAAACGTGTACGATCAAGATCAGGGACTCACGGGAAGATATCACAACACAACTCTGAAAATAAAATATGTCATACAAGCATCATAATACAAGCCAGGGGCCTCGAGGGCTCGAATACAAGTGCTCGATCATAGACGAGTCAGCGGAAGCAACAATATCATGAGTACAGACATAAGTTAAACAAGTTTGCCTTAAGAAGGCTAGCACAAACTAGGATACAGATCGAAGAGGCGCAGGCCTCCCGCAGGATCCTCCTAACTACTCCTGGTCATCGTCTCCGGATGCACGTAGCGATGGCACCTCCGGTGTAGTAGGAGTCTTAAATCGACGGTGGCGTCGCTCTGGGCTCCATCGTGCAGTCGCAGACAATCGGGTAAAGAAAGGGGGAAAAGGGGAACAAGGCAACCATGAGTACTCATCCAAAGTACTGCAAACAAGGAGCTACACTACATATGCATGGATATATGTGTAAAGGGCCATATCGGTGGACTGAACTGCAGAATGCCGAATAAGAGGGGATAGCTAATCACGTCAAGACTACGCTTCTGGCAGCCTCCGCCTTGCAGCATGTTGAAGAGAGTAGATTGAAGTCCTCCAAGTAACATCGCATAGCATAATCCTACCCAGCAATCCCCTCCTCGTTGCCCTGTTAGAGAGCGATAACCGGGTTATATCTGGCATTTGGAAGGTTGTGTTTTATTAAGTATCCGGTTCTAGTTGTCATAAGGTCAAGGTACAACTCCAAGTCGTCCTGTTATCAAGATCACGGCTATTCAATAGATTAACTTCCTGCAGGGTGCACCACATAACCTAATACACTTGATCCGATTTGGCCGGACACACTTTCCTGGGTCATGCCCGGCCGCGGAAGATCAACACGTCGCAGCCCCACCTAGGCCAACAGAGAGGTCAGCACGCGGTCTAAACCTAAGCGCCACGAGTGCAGGCCCATCGCCTTAGCACACCTGCACGCTTGCGTGGCGGTCGGAGCAGACCTAGCCTAACAGCGTTCAGTCCAATCTGAGTGCGCGCCGCTCGATCGGCGACGTCACGAAGGCTTGGTGATACCACGACGCCGAGTGCCCATATCTTTCCCACGTGGTTGGTTAGTGCGTATAGACCAAATGGTCGACTCAGATCAAATACCAAGATCTCGTTAAGCGTGTTAATGATGTAACGCGGACACCGACCAGGCCAGGCCCACCTCTCACCTAGGCGGTCTCAACCTGCCTGTCGCTCCCACCACAAAGATCCACACAGAGGCCGTTGGGACAAAGGTCCTTTCAGCCCCAATCCGTGAATCACTCATGGGTGCTCCACAAGCCGACCGACTTTAGTCACCCATGTATCATGTATAAAGTATATAGTATGTACCGTGATCACCTCCCAAGTGATCACAGCCCGATAGTATAGCACAAAGAAAGGACAAGAATGTAGGGCCACCGATGGAATACTAGCATCCTATACTAAGTATGTAGGATTGCAGGTAAAGGTAACGACAGTAGTAGCAAGGACATGCTATGCATCAGGATAGGAATAACGGAAAGCAGTTACATGCTACACTACTCTAATGCAAGCAGTAGAGAGTAGAATAGGCGATATCTGGTGATCAAGGGGGGGACTTGCCTGGTTGCTCTGGCAAGAAGGAGGGGTCGTCAACACCGTAGTCGTACTGGGTAGCAGCGGCGTCGGTCTCGGGGTCTACCGGAGAAGAAGAGGGGGAAGAAACAATAAATACATTGCAAACAGATGCATGATAAAGCAAACAGTGGTGCTAGTTGTGCGCTAACGCGGTACTAGGTGATACCGGCAAAGGAGGGAAACATCCGGGAAAGTATTCCCGGTGCGTCGCGTTTTCGGACAGATGAACTGGAGGGGAAAAGTTTCATGTTCGATATGTTAGGGGTATGTGGCGGACAAACGAGTTATGTATCCGGATTCATCTCGTCGTTCTGAGCAACTTTCATATAGAAAACATTTTCATCCGAGTTGCGGATTATTTTATATGATTTTCTAAAGTTTTAATCATTTTCTGATTTTAATTATTTATTTAAATCAACATTATCCAGAATAGTGTTTGCTGATGTCAGCATGGCGCAATACTGAGGTCATCAGTCAACAGTGCGGTTGACTAAGTCAAATCTGACATGTGGGTCCAGTGGGACCCACTTGTCATTGATCCAGAGTTGAAATAGGATTTGTTTTAAACTAATTATGAGTAGTTAACTGTGGGGCCCTTTGGACAGTGACAGATTAGTCTATATTAATTAAATTAACCCATGTAATTACTTTATAGGGTGGGGGCCACTAGTCAGCTACTGGGACCAGCCCAGTCAGCAAGTTGACCATGGTCAACTGGGCCAGCCGGGCCCCTGGGGCCTCCATGCAATGACCCTGATGGACCCTAGCGACAGGCCACATCGGCGGGCGGCGGAGGTTCACCGCCGGCGAACGAAAACGCGGCAGAGGGGCGCGGACCTCGCCGGAATCGCGCCACGGTGCAAGTAAGGGGGCGCGGGTGGGCTCTTTCGAACGCCCGCGCCGTCGCGCATTGAATGGAGGCGGGGGCTTGGCCTGAGGAGGGGCGCATCGTCATCGGTGACGAGCGGGGCGGACGCCGGTGTTCGGCCGTGAGAGGGAACGGAGGTGCGGCGTGTTGGCAAGCACTCAAAATGGCCAGGAGGCCTCTACTTGCGCGTGCGAGTACAACGGCCACGAGCCCGGGACCAAATGGTCACCGGACGGCTACCGGCGACGAGCGCGTGCGGCGATGCGCTCGGGCAAGTTGGGGGCGGCGCGTCCAACTAGCGAACGACGTCGAGAGAGAGAGAGAGAGAGGAGGGAGCGGAGGCTCACCGAGCGGCATACACGGTGGCCCTTGGCGGCTTAGTAGCTGCAGAGGGCGTCGCCGGAGTTGGGGATGAGCGGCGGCGAGGCGGAGGAAGAAGACGACCTCGTCCACGACGCTGCAACGTCGCGGAGCTCGAATCAACGGTCGGGGACGACGAGGCGGGCGACAAGGGAGATCGGTGACACATTGGCGCAGTGCGGGGAGGACGGCAGCCACGTCTACATGATGACCACGACCATGGGAGCGCTCGGACGGGGCGGATCTGAGGAGCGTGCGGGGGGGCGAAGATCTGGGAGGAGAGCAGGAGGAGGTGAGTGGGAGAGGGAACCGAGGAGGCGGGGGCGTGGCGGCCTTATCCCGTCGGCGGGGACGGCGAGGTGGTGCGGTGGGCACGCGCCATGTTCATGGTGCGGTCGGAGGAACAACGCGCCGGGAAGGAGGCGACAAGGGGGACCGGAGGAGTGGGCTGGCCCGGATGGGCCGGTTGGGCTGCCCGGCTGTCGGCTAGCTGGGCCAATTGGCCCAGGGGGGTTTGGGGACTTTCCTTTTCTCTTTAGTTTTGTTAGGTTTGTTTTTCTTTATTCCTTTTCTTTTATTTATTTCCTTTTCTGTTTAATTAAATTTAAAATATTTATGCATTTTCTAAAAATGTGTTTACTTCACCGTAATTATCTATGCAATATTTGACACAGTCTGAACATTTTTGTTTTAAAATTTGAAAACTTTGGTTGTTCGCCAAAAATTCAAATTTGAATTCGAATCGTTTTGAACTAACGCGAGATTAGCGACAGTAACGGAGGTGACATGGCATCATTAGCAGAGGTTACTGTAGCTTGATTATCCGGGCGTCACAATTCTCCTCCACTACAAGAAATCTCGTCCCGAGATTTAAGAGGGGGACTAAGGGGGGGAGGGATTGGGTAACGAAAATTCTAACGAGTGTTCTTAGTCTTGGTTGCTCTTCCTGAAGTAGTTGATCCTCCCCGTTGATGTCTTTATTTCTCTGCTTCAGGTCATCATGGTGAAGTCGGCATCCTTTTCTTTGGGAACTCCAACGTGCCCACAAATGGGTAAGGGCAGCTTGGCTGTAATGAGAATGCTTAGGAGGGAAACAATCTGGGTTAACCCATGAATGAGCATAAGATTATCTCTCGAGTTTAACATATAAAATACATTGAGAGTAAGGTACGAAGGTACGGAGGTTCCAAGCGGATAGATAGTTGCTCGAAGTCTGAACCAGAGTGAGAAAGGGGTTCAGAGAAGCGAGAGTAATTATTGCGTCTGATACCAGAATAGAGCACTAGGAAGGTGGCCCGTAAATTAAATACGAAGCCAAGCGTGGTGAATAACCATTAGAAACGGGGTTGTACAGGAGTGTCGGGTTTAGATCCTGTGGAACTGTGGGTTATGGGCCCACAATGTGGGTTAAAAGCAGGAATGGCAGTGACGTCTTGCACGATCATGTAAGCAAGGCATGTGAGAGGATTGTCTGATGGTTATGTCGGCAACAACATCGGTACCAAGGGTGAGGGACGAAGAGAACTATCTTCCCGCTCGTTGAACGATGCGGACCAATAGGCAAAGTTCTCGTCCATCGGTGGTTATCGGAATGTCATCAACAATAGTAACAGGGTCTTGCTGACAGAATTGTACACCGAGGTGTTTACATAAGCAGGAGAATATTACTTCTTAGATCACAATAAGGTTTAAACAAACCAACGGAAAGGAAAAGTGGTTATCAGGTTTAAACAGAACAATGGAAAGAAAAATGTGTATACACACATATTTCAGGGGTATATCCTTCCCAAGGACAAGCGGAGCATGATATCCATGACAGGATAGAAAATAGGAAACCATTTAGGTAAGTGGGGAGGAATCTCATGATATTACCCATACAACGGTGTTAGGATAAATGATAAAGAAAACTTAGCATTGTGCTTCAAATGCTCTTATTGAAAATCGGATTACCACAGGCATGCTTCGAGATAGCATTGACATGGTCTTCAACCAAAGGTCAGACTTTGGATATAGGAAGGAACCATCAGGAACAACTTGTAGAATAAGTCTTACGATTTCCTCATGGAAGAATGGATAACCTTGCTAAAAAGGAAACTATAACAGTAGGTCCTTCGGCCAGGTGTGTTGGGCATGACATCACCTTACCGGGTCATAAAAGACCAGTGTTATAACTCTTGGAAAAATGTTCCAACCATCATATCTGACCGAGATTTAGACCTGATAGGTGTTAGGATACCTCAGACTCAGGATGCCCGAGAAGAGAAGGTGCGACACAAATTGACGAGATGACATTGTAAAATTTCGGGAAATGAACTATGGAAGCGAGTTCCGAAACAAGATTTCATCAGTAAACCAACGAGAGGATGAGGAGGTGGATGATGGAATCAACGAAAATTCCTCGAGGTTTCCAGTAAGATGGATTTCCACAGTTATGTGAACAAGGAGATAACAATTGTCAGATCAAATGATATAATGATGTATGTTCGAGGAAAACATCCACAATTAAACTTGCTTGACAGGTGCACCCGAAATATGGGGATGAGTTGCACGATAAATATTAGGACGATGACTTAATGAACAAAAGAATTAAAATGAATCAATCGACCATTCACTTCAAAGCAATAGGGTTGCTAGGAATTTTGAATTCACACATTATAGTTCAATTGTCGGTATTCCGGTTAGAGACAACACGGGGACCAAGAAAGAATGGTCATGATGAGAAGTATCACTATACCAAGAATTCTTAAGAGGTGGAGTAATTCTCACGACATTCTTGACATAAAAGATGGTAACACTCCAAGGTAAAGAAGAACAAATGCTGGATAGCAAAGAACTCAAGGTATAACACAAAACACGAACACGTTTGTGTTGGAAGGAAGGCAATAAAGTGGCCGTTGATAACGCAGCTCATCGAGGGCAAGGATGGTATTTCTCTTCATGAATCCGGTTGATATCCTGGAAGAGCTCATAAGGTTGATGATGATCACGACACATTTGTCGAGAGATTTCATGAAGATGTCATCAATCAGCGACGACATCAAGTCAAAGGAATGACGAAGCAAGAGGTTATTGGAACCACAGTTACGACACAAACTCGAACTCAAGCTTGTTGTTTAAGGTGAAAGGGTATGATGAGGAAAATCGACGTAAGCTTAGCTATCGTCGCAAATTGGTGCTCCGAGAATAAGGACCTGGTAGCACAGTTAGAATCATCACGACAATGATATAGCCAAACAGGCTAGGAATGGCGTGGTCGTGTACAAACTCGTACTTATAGAGGCTTACTGAAGAGTTGTTGAACCGTAGTGCGGACTCGGTTCAGTTATCGGTGTCTTTGAGTGTTTAATAACTCAGAGCCCGTGAAAAATTGGAATCAGTGGGAAGGTAGCACTTGATGAAGAACTCATAAGAAGTTATGCAGTTCCATCATAATCTCGAGATACCTAGGGGGTAATACTCGATGACAGATCAAAGTAGAGGTTGGACTAGGGTAATGCTCTACAGAAGACGAGTACTCTAACTTGTCCGAGAAATGGAATCAAGAAGAAAATATGGTCGGAACCACGGTTGCAAAAGACCAATTCCCATATATAAGATGAACTTATACCGAATAGGGTTTAAGAGAAGCATCCATGATAAGATCAGCATCGTGTCCATGGGCATGAACGCAAGGTTCAAGGTCGACTCCCACTTGTTCAAAGCATACCCTTTCATTCACCTCTCGTATTTCGAAAATGACATTAGTTGTTGAAAGTTTTTACCTGGTGCAATAACAGATAAGTATGACCCGTGAAATCTTTCGGGTTCACACGGATTAGGGAAGGCGTAGGTTCAACCCATCGGGGCAGCTAGGAGTATACACCCCAAATTTCAAGAATAAATAACACAAACTCGATAGTAGAGCATGCTTGAGAAAGCAGAGGATACAATTACCAAAGGCATTATGTATCCGAGGAAAGGCTCACAAGCTTATTGAATATGAAGGACGTTGTCGGATAAAATTCAACAAAGGATCTGGTGGTCCATAAGGGATCTGATGTGACCATCGGTACTCAACCAGGAGAAGAAAGCATGCAAGGAGATCAGATGATAGAAACAACTGACTACTTCAAAGCTCAATTGCAAAGGAATTATGAATTCCAAGAGAAGGGATCAGAAGCAAGGCTCCGATTACGGACGGATAAGTTGAATAGCCTTAGGGGTACAATCGATGGCAATTTGATTGGTCGAGATCCAGCTCATGTTTAAAATGACGTCCGAGCCGGAAGGATGAATTCTAGGATCGGATTGAGGATCACGAGCATTCACAACTTATTGAATCAATGGACTCAAAATGATAGTGACAAAGGATGCCAATAAGATTACTTATGGGATTAACCATAATGCAGCAAGCAAGAATTTCAAGGGCAATAAGCTGCTGAGAACTTTTGGAAGATCGAATAGTATTTCGAAGACCTTTCTGAAATACATGAATCAACTGGGGATGAGCGGATACTCGATAAGTGTGGGAAAATTATCCGTAGGGGTATTCATGGGGCAAGAACTACAAGGCGGTAAGCTCAAAGGATTCTCGGAATAACGAAGAGCAGTTCGAGGCATCTTGTATTAACAAGATCAATGGGGTTGAACGTAAGACTTGCAAGTGTAAGCGGTTATCCCTAAGGATATAACAGTGGTAGGGAATGCAAAAAGTGATGACACAAGGTCTTGAGAGAACACTATAAAGTATCTTCGGAACCTTCTGGTGCAGCAGGCGATCATCTGTACTAAGGGGCTCTCCGGGAGGAAGTGGTCACGAGATCCTAATGTTGGAGTTAGTAAAACCGTTTAAACCCGAATAGAAAAGAGTTCAGGGTCCCAGAGTATAGATCGAGGAGTGAAAGATCCTAGTACCACCCAATGGCGACGTGGGCCCATGGGCCGCACAGCCATGTTAGTAAAAGTTTTGAAATGAATAGACTCAACTTCGTCCAAGGAGTTGGAAATGGGGAATCCTACAGGCAGTCGGCTCTGATACCAACTTGTGACGCCCCCTATTCAATCATACACTAATCATACACGCAAACGTGTACGATCAAGATCAGGGACTCACGGGAAGATATCACAACACAACTCTGAAAATAAAATAAGTCATACAAGCATCATAATACAAGTCAGGGGCCTCGAGGGCTCGAATACAAGTGCTCGATCATAGACGAGTCAGCGGAAGCAACAATATCTGAGTACAGACATAAGTTAAACAAGTTTGCCTTAAGAAGGCTAGCACAAACTGGGATACAGATCGAAAGAGGCGCAGGCCTCCTGCTTGGGATCCTCCTAACTACTCCTTGTCGTCGTCTGCGGGATGCACGTAGTAGTAGGCACCTCCAGTGTAGTAGGAGTCATCATCGACGGTGGCGTCTGGCTCCTGGGCTCCATCGTCTGGTCGCAGCAATTGGGTAAAGAAAGGGGGAAAAGGGGGAAGAAGGCAACCGTGAGTACTCATCCAAAGTACTCGCAAGCAAGGAGCTACACTACATATGCATGGATATATGTGTAAAGGGCCATATCGGTGGACCAATCTGCAGAATGCCGAATAAGAGGGGATAGCTAATCACATGAAGACTACACTTACGGCAGCCTACGTCTTGCAAAGATGTAGAAGAGAGTAGATGAAGTCCTCCAAGTAGCATCGCATAGCATAATCCTACCCGCAATCCCTCCTCGTTGCCTGTTAGAGAGTGATCACGGGTAATATCCGCACTTGGAAGGGTGTGTTTTATTAAGTATCCGGTTCTAGTTGTCATAAGGTCAAGGTACAACTCAAGTCGTCACATTACCGAAGATCACGGCTATTGAATAGATTAACTTCCTGCGGGGTGCACCACATAACCCAATACGCTTGATCCCGATTTGGCGGACACACTTTCCTAGGTCATGCCCGCCGCGGAAGATCAACACGTCGCAGCCCACCTAGGCCAGCAGAGAGGTCAAGACGCCGGTCTAAACCTAAGCGCCACGAAGTGCAGGCCCATCGCCTTAGGACACACTTGCGTTGCGTGGGCGGCGGAAGCAGACCTAGCCTAACAGCGTTCGGTCCAATCTGGTGCGCCGCTCGATCGGCGACGTCACGAAGGCTTCGGCTGATACCACGACGCCGAGTGCCCATATCTTCCCCACGTAGTTGGTTAGTGCTTATAGACCAAATGGCCAGACTCAGATCAAATACCAAGATCTCGTTAAGCGTGTTAATGATGTAACCGCGGACACCGACCAGGGCCGGGCCCACCTCTCACCTAGGCGGTCTCAACCTGCCCTGTCACTCTGCCACAAAGATCCACACAGAGGGCCATTGGGACAAAGGTCCTTTCAGCCCCCAATCCGTGAATCACTCGCGGGTGCTCCACAAGCCAACCCGACTTTAGTCACCACATGTATCATGTATAAAGTATATAGTATATACCCGTGATCACCTCCCAAGTGATCACAGCCCGATAGTATAGCACAGCAGACGGACAAGAATGTAGGGCCATGATGGAATACTAGCATCCTATACTAAGTATGTAGGATTGCGGTAAAGGTAACAACAGTATAGTAGCAAGGACAGGCTATGCATCGGGATAGGAATAACGAAAGCGATTACATGCTACACTACTCTAATGCAAGCGATAGAGAGTAGAATAAGCGATATCTGGTGATCAAGGGGGCTTGCACGGTTGCTCAGCAAGAAGAAGGGGTCGTCAACACCGTAGTCGTACTGGGTAGCAGCGGCGTCGGTCTCGGGGTCTACCGGAGAAGAAGAGGGGGAAGAAACAGTAAATACATTGCAAACAGATGCATGATAAAGCAAACAGCGGTGCTAGGTGTGCGCTAACGCAGTACTAGGTGATACCGGCAAAGGAGGGAAACATCCGGGAAAGTATTCCCGGTGCTTCGTGTTTTCGGACAGATGAACCGGAGGGGAAAAGTTTCATGTTCGATATGTTCGGGGTTTGTGGCGGACGAACCGGTTACGTATCCGGATTCGTCTCGTCGTTCTGAGCAACTTTCATATAGAAAGCATTTTCATCCGAGTTACGGATTATTTTATATGATTTTCTAAAGTTTTAATCATTTTCTGATTTTAATTATTTATTTAAATCCAACATTATCCAGAATAGTGTCTGCTGATGTCAGCATGGTGCAATGCTGAGGTCATCAGTCAACAGTGCGGTTGACTAAGTCAAATCTGACCAGTGGGTCCAGTGGGGCCCACTTGTCATTGAGTCAGAGTTGAAATAGGATTTGTTTTAAACTAATTATGATTAGTTAAGTATGGGGCCCTTTGGACAGTGACAGATTAGTCTGTATTAATTAAATTAACCCATGTAATTACTTTATAGGGTGGGGGCCACTAGTCAGCTACTGGGACCAGCCTAGTCAGCAAGTTGACCATGGTCAACTTGGCAAGCCGGGCCCCTGGGGCCACCACGCAATGACCCTGATGGACCCTAGCGGCAGGCCACGTCGGCGGGCGGCGGAGGTTCACCGCCGACGAACGAAAATGCGGCAGAGGGGCGCGGACCTCGCCGGAATCGCGCCACGGTGCAAGTAAGGGGGCACGGGTGGGCTCTTTCGAACACCCGCGTTGTGGCGCATTGAATGGAGGCGAGGGCTTGGCCGGAGGAGGGGCGCAGCGTCACCGGCGACGAGCGGGGCGAACGCCGGTGTTCGGCCGCGAGAGGGAACGGTGGTGCGGCGTGTTGGCAAGCACTCAAAATGGCTAGGAGGCCTCTACTTGCGCGTGTGAGTACAACGGCCACGAGCCCGGGACCAAATGGTCATCGGACGGCTACAGCGGCAGCGTCTGGAGATGCGCTGCGAAGCAAGTTGAAGCGTCCAACTAGCGAACGGCGTCGAGAGAGAGAGGGGAGGGACCGGGGGCTCACCGAGCGGCACACATGGTGGCCCTTGGCGGCTTAGTAGCTGCAGAGGGCGTCGCCGGAGTTGGGGATGAGCGGCGGCGAGGCGGACGAAGAAGACGACCTCGTTCATGACGCTGCAACGTCGCGGAGCTCGAATCAACGATCGGGGACGACGAGGCGGGAGAAAAGGGAGACCGGTGACACATTGGCGCGGTGCGGGGAGGACGGCGGCCACGGCTACATGACGACCACGACCATGGGAGCGCTCGGACGGGCGGATCGAGGAGGAGGGGGGGCGGAGATCTGGGAGGAGAGCAGGAGGAGGTGAGTGGGAGAGGGAACCGAGGAGGCGGGGGCGTGGCGGCCTTATCCCGTCGGCGGGGACGACGAGGTGGTGCGATGGGGACGCGCCATGTTCATGGCGCGGTCGGAGGAACAGCGCCGGGAAGGAGGCCACAAGGGGGAACGGGGGAGTGGGCTGGCCCGGATGGGCCGGTTGGGCTGGCCAACAGGCTAAGTTGGGCCAATTAGCCTGAGGGGTTTGGGGCTTTCCTTTTCTCTTTAGTTTTGTTAGGTTTGTTTTTATTTATTCCTTTTCTTTTATTTATTTCCTTTTCTGTTGAATTCAATTTAAAATATTTATGCATTTTCTAAAAATGTGTTTACTTCACCATAATTATCTATGCAATATTTGACACAGTCCGAACATTTTTGTTTTAAAGTTTGAAAACTTTGGTTGTTTGCCAAAAATTCAAATTTGAATTCGAATCATTTTGAACTAACGCGAGATTAGCGACAGTAACGGAGGTGACATGGCGTCATTAGCAGAGGTTACTGTAGCTTGATTATCCGGGCGTCACATGAGACCTTGAAGTTCATTCGCTATGTCACTGAGAGGGTCAAAGGTTTGCTGACAGCTTTTATTTTCAATGCGCTTGAACTAATTGAACTTCGCTTGAAGAGTATTAATTCGAGCTTCCTTCTGAGTTGAAACTCCTTTATTGACCTTCTCGTGGACATCCCACAAATCCTTCGCAGTTTCACACTAGCGATATCGAAGAAATTGTGCCCGAGAGAAATGGCCACCAATTTCATCATTGGCTTGAGCATCCATCTGAATGAGTTTCTTCTCCTCGTCAGTTGGGGCTTGAGGTATAGCAACAGTGAACCCAACTTGCACCACATTCCACATATCATCATCTATTGCTCGGAGATGGAACTTCATCTTCTCCTTCCAGAAGGGATAGTCCGTCCCATTGAAGATGGGAATCTTGAGATGCGATTTATAGCTCACTAAAGACATCCTTAAACTCCAAAGTCGTTAGACTAAAATGAGCAGAGTCAAGGAGTACCTTGCTATGATACCAATTGTAGGAACGAAGTATGTCTACCAGAGGGGGTGAATGGGAGTTTTAATTTTTCTTCAGAAAACTTAAATCTCTCAGAACCCAGTAGCAGAATGAAAGAAAAGGAACCTATAGTGAACTAAAATGAAGTACCAAAAGGAAACTAAGACATTCATTGATACAAATCATACGAATGAAAACATCGAAGGTAAGCATGAGTGATGTCTACTACGCAACCTTCTTCTTGTAGACGTTGTTGGGCCTCCAAGTGCAGAGGTTTGTAGGACAGTAGCAAATTTCCCTCAAGTGGATGATCTAAGGTTTATCAATCCGTGGGAGGTGTAGGATGAAGATGGTCTCTCTCAAGAAACCCTGCAACCAAATAACAAAGAGTCTCTTGTGTCCCCAACACACCCAATACAATGATAAATTGTATAGGTGCACTAGTTCAGCGAAGAGATGGTGATACAAGTGCAATATGGATGGTAGATATAGGTTTTTGTAATCTGAAAATATAAATACAGCAAGGTAACTAATGATAAAAGTGAGCGTAAATGGTATTGCAATGCGTTGAAACAAGGCCTAGGGTTCATACTTTCACTAGTGCAAGTTCTCTCAACAATAATAACATAATTGGATCATATAACTATCCCTCAACATGCAACAAAGAGTCACTCAAAGTCACTAATAGCGGAGAACAAACGAAGAGATTATGGTAGGGCACGAAACCACCTCAAAGTTATACTTTCCAATCAATCCGTTGGGCTATTCTTATAAGTGTCACAAATAGCCCTAGAGTTCGTACTAGAATAACACCTTAAGACACAAATCAACCAAAACCCTAATCTCACCTAGATACTCCAATGTCACCTCAAGTATCCGTCGGTATGATTATACGATATGCATCACACAATCTCAGATTCATCTACTCAACCAACACATAGAACCTCAAAGAGTGCCCCAAAGTTTCTACCGGAGAATCAAGATGAAAACGTGTGCCAACCCCTATGCATAAGTTCATGGGCGGAACCCGCAAGTTGATCACCAAAACATACATCAAGTGAATCATGTGATATCCCATTGTCACCACAGATCACTACAAGAAATATGTCAACTAGTGACCTTCTTTCAGTGACCCTGGAAGAATTGGTCATAGATCTATGACCATTTGAGACCAATTGGTCAAAAGCTGTTCGGGGGGCTCCAAACCATAAACCATTGCGACCATTTTGGTCAGAAAGGTCGTAATTTCCTTATACGAAATGGTCACAAAGCAAACAGTGCAGATCCGATGCCTTATTTCTAGTTGTTAATGACCAATATAGATGGTCTTAGCCTTGTAGATTGTGGTGGGTTGTGATGACTAGGCGCCACCTCATCAGTTTTGCCTATGTGTCATGTCCATGTGGCAGTTTTTGCCCTAGGTTGTGAAGCAACCTATATTTCTGTCATTCCCAAAATTCCCAAAAAAATCTCATAAATTCTTTGGGTCATATCTTCGTCAAATATGTAAAAACCTCGCTTGCCTAGTTCAAAAATAATTAAAAAATATTCATTTTCCTATTCTGTTCAAAACAACAGTTTGTGAAGGAAGTACCACTTTGGCATGTCCAAATAGTATCCATTTTCTACAGTGCTTTCCTATGCCCAAATAACCATCCTCCACCAAATGCCAGCTCAAACCATTCATTATTTTGAGCCGAGCTTCAACATTCGTATTTATGTCGAGTGTGGTAGTTTGCAAAGAAAGTACCACCTAGGATCCTCCTTTTGAGGTGAAAATTTGTGAAGACGGTCTTCTTTGTAACTGATCATCCTCAGCCAAAACTCACGCCCATTAGCCATGTACATTTCCCGTACCGCTAATCAAACACTTGGCTGCTAATTCATGTTTGAGCATCAATCGGTCTCCTCGTGAGAATCTTATGTTGTGATTTTCTTCCTAGCACCTACCTGGTGAGTGCCCAACCCACTATACATGCCTAGGCCGCCCAGAACACATGGCAACGCCACGGTCACGCACTGGTGACCACGCCAAGGGCATCTTGAGCTCTGGCGCTCTAGAGTTGGGGCCTCGGCCACCGTCCAAACCTTGATGTCTCGCCATCAAACCATGTATTTCTGATTAAATAGATACTTATTTACCTAGAAATTATTTTTGGAAAAAATAAAGAGCAAACTATGAGGCAGCTGCAGTTCAAATTTGACTCGCTTCCATCTGAATCGACGGCAATTTGTCTTTTCAACCAGAGGTGGATCAAATCTTTTTTCACCCAACCATTTTGTCAATTGTGCATTATATATGGCCTAGTATTTTATAAAATTGACTTGGTCCATTTTTGCAACAATTATTTGGTAGTTCCTTCACAAAAAAACCTCCTTTTGGGCACTCGGAAAATGAAAAATGAATTTTCCGTGCAAAGAAAATGAAAACTTCCTTAGGCAACATTGTTTGGAATTCCAAGATGGACCCCTATGCACAATATGAGATCATTTGAACAAACTATGCCATGAATGTGGCCATAAGATTGATCATTTGGCTTGAAAGCCATGAATCTTCACGCATGATAGCTCATTTCTGAGAACATTTTTTTGAAATAATTACCGTATTACAAGTTTATTATTTTTCCTGGAAACTTGGTCACATATAATGACACAATGCGAAGGTTTTCCAATTTTTTGATTTTTTTTTGAATTTTTTATGCCCGTTTCAAAATGCGGTCAAAACGGCGGGCTTGACCGTTCCTAGCTAGTGGTTGAATCTTGGAATTTTTTTGGTGTTTCTATGATTAAATAGATACTTATTTACCTAGAAATGATCTTTGGAAAAAATAAAGAGCAAACTATGAGGCAGCTGCACTTCAAATTTGACCCGCTTCTAGCTGAATCGATGGCAATTTGTCTTTTCACGGGTGGATCAAAACTTTTCACCCAACCATTTTGTCAATTGTGCATTATATATGGCCTAGTATTTTATAAAATTGATTTGGTCCATTTTTGCAACAATTATTTGGTAGTTCCTTCACAAAAAAACCTCCTTTTGGGCACTCGGAAAATGAAAAATGAAATGTCCGTGCAAAGAAAATGAAAACTTCCTTAGGCAACATTTTTTGGAATTCCAAGATGTACCCTTGTGCACAATATTAGATCATTTGAACAAACTATGCCATGAATGTGGCCATAAGATTGATCATTTGGCTTGAAAGCCATGAATCTTCACGCATGATAGCTCATTTCTGAGAACACTTTTCTAAAATAATTACCGTATTACAAGTTTATTATTTTTCCTGGAAACTTGGTCACATATAATGACACAATGCGAAGGTTTTCCAATTTTTTGATTTTTTTTGAATTTTTTTTGCCCGTTTCAAAATGCGGTCAAAACGGCGGGCTTGACCGTTCCTAGCTAGTGGTTGAATCTTGGAATTTTTTTGGTGTTTCTATGATTAAATAGATACCTATTTACCTATAAATGATTTTTGGAAAAAATAAAGAGCAAACTATGAGGCAGCTGGAGTTCAAATTTGACCCGCTTCCAACTGAATCGATGGCAATTTGTCTTTTTCACCAGAGGTGGATCAAAACTTTTTTCACCCAACCATTTTGTCAATTGTGCATTATATATGGCCTAGTATTTTATAAAATTTATTTGGTCCATTTTTGCAACAATTATTTGGTATTTCCTTCACAAAAAAACCTCCTTTTGGGCACTCGGAAAATGAAAAATGAAATTTCCGTGCAAAGAAAATGAAAATTTCCTTAGGCAACATTTTTTGGAATTTCAAGATGTACCCTTGTGCACAATATGAGATCATTTGAACAAATTATGCCATGAATGTGGCCATAAGATTGATCATTTGGCTTGAAAAGCCATGAATCTTCACGCATGATAGCTCATTTCTGAGAACATTTTTTTAAAATAATTACCGTATTACAAGTTTATTATTTTTCCTGGAAACTTGGTCACATATAATGACACAATGCGAAGGTTTTCCAATTTTTTGATTTTTTTTTATTTTTTTTGCCCGTTTCAAAATGCGGTCAAAACGGCGGGCTTGACCGTTCCTAGCTAGTGGTTGAATCTTGGAATTTTTATGGTGTCGATTAAATAGATACTTATTTACCTAGAAATGATTTTTGGAAAAAAATAAAGAGCAAACTATGAGGTAACTGCAGTTCAAATTTGACCCGCTTCCACCTGAATCGACGGGAATTTGTATTTTTCACCAGAGGTGGATCAAAAATTTTGACACCCAGCCATTTTGTCAATTGTGCATTAAATATGCCCTAGTATTTTATAAAATTGATTAGGTCCAATTTTGCAACAAATATATGGTAGGTCCTTCACAAAAAAAATCATTCCGGGCACTCGGAAAATGGAAAATGAAATTTCGATAGTTAGGCATTGAATCTTACAAACATTTCAGAGTATCTCTGATGAAATATATACTTTAGTATATATAAATTATTTTTAGAAAAATTAAATAGGTACTTTAGTACCTATTAATGTGAAAAAAGTAGAAGAAAACAAAAATGTAAACACAATTTGTTTTACTTTATTCTCATTGGTGGAACTAGCTCTCACCCGGATCGATGACGTGGCGGCCATCCATCCATCCATCCAACCCCTTGCCCTAAAAAAATCTACCCATCCCCTGCCCTCGTCTCCCACCCACCCACCACCACGACCCCTTCCCTCCCCTTGCATCGCGCCGCCACCCATCTAGCCATCCCGCCCTCCCGCATCACGCCGCCATCCACATCCATCCCCTGGCCGCTCTCCCCCGTTCCGAGCACTTGACGGCGTCGGCCCGGCCCCCAAAACCCCCGCGGCGGCCACCGCATCGTTCGCCGTTGCCGCCGCCGCCGCGCGATGCACTTGGGGATCTGCTTCGTGCGACCCCAAGCGTCCCTTCTCCTCCTCGCCCTCCCTCGCCTCCCCGCACCGTCGCACATGAAGAAGGCCAAGCTCCCCACCGTCTCCTCCTCCTCCGCCGGTCACACCACTCGTCCCCTCCTCTCTCTCCCCCGCACACCCCAGCGCTCCACGCAGCAAACCCCAGTGCTCCTTGATCCAGATCCCTCTCCTCCCCTCGCCGCCACCCACCCCTCCCCCGCCGCCACCCACCTCCAACACCCACCCCTCCCCTCGCTGCCACCCACCTTCGCCACACCTCCCCTCCCCACCTCAGATCCTCTTCCCACTCCCAGATCCAACTTGCCACCGGAGAACGAGGAGGTCGCGGCTAGGATCTTGAGACGCGGTGGTCGTCGACGCTGAGGTCATGACGCTGGGCCGTCCATGGGCGGTTGTCGCGTCGCAGTGTCCAAGCTGTCTGAAGGCCGGCATCATGCTGTCAAGATCTCCTCTGCTCCACTGGCGGTGATCGCAGATCTCCTCTGCTCTTGTTTGATTCGCTTGAGATTTCGTTGGGCGTTATGCATATGCGTGACCCTCCCTTTTCGATGTGTGTCTGCGGTCAGGTGATGCCCTCGAAGGTGAAGACGGGCTGAGATGGCAGGCTGCTAGTTGCCTCGGCCCCGAAGATGAAGATGAAGGTGGAGGAGAGCGAGCGTGGGTGAGATGGCCTCTCGCAGCATGTCCGACCGCCCCTACTCCCCTGACGAGCGGATGCTTCAGCTCCTAGGCGAGGTATGCATCTCCCTCTGTCCTTTCGCCTCCCCTTCCCCTACTGCTGCTGCTCTCCCCGGTCTCACTCCTCATCTTGTCTCTTGTGCAGGGTACACGAACTCCACTTCTTCCACCAGCCACCCTCCCCTCTGCGCCCAGCTTGTGGAACACCTCCACACCATCTTCGGAGCCGCCTGCCGGTGAGATTGGTGTTCATTGTGGCGCAATAGCGACTACACATTCCATCGAGTTAGTGATGTAGTCATGTAGGCAGCGAAGCTTAAAGTGTTATGTTTACTTCACATAAACTGAAAAGGGTATCATTTCATACTTTTGGTTTGGTTTTTGAATCTGCTTCACTTAAATTTCAGCCTGAGCTAGTAGTTGACTAAAGGAATGCTCGATACATTTAGAGATATTATATCACTATGCTAATGTGTTTCAACAAGGGAGTACCGTCTACTAGTCTGTTAATCTGTGAGCGATGGATAGTTTAATCACGGCTTGTTTCCAGACTTGTATTAACTCATCATTCCCCTTTTAAAATTTCTACTACTAGTCTGTTAAAAGAGATCTCAACAATGCTGTTCTAGTGAGCTTATTTGTAGTCAGAGACTGGGTAATGATAAAAGACTGCCACGATTAAGTTCAGAAACGATAGTATGTGCTACATTCGATCATGGGTTGTATAACATATTTGTTACTGCAGGTCACCCATCCTCGAGGAGCAGGAGGGACGCATCTAGTTGGCCATCAAGGGCCTGCTCTGCTCCTCTTGTTCATCTTATGGTATCTTGTTCTTTGTGATAACTGTTGACTTGCAAGATATAATGTTGATTTACTATATATGCTCTTGTCTCACCCATAACTTTGTTTATATGCCTGGTTTCAAGTGAACTTGTCATAGCTTATATTGTTGCTTTTGTGGATACTGCTACCGTTGCTTCAATGCTGCCTTAACTTGTTAGCATGTTCATGTGAATTGGCTAACTGCTGCCTGTTAATTACTACTACTCACTGCTGCTGTATTCTATTGGCACCAACTCTGCTGCCCGTGTATTATATATATTCTTCTTGCTCAAGCACAAGAGCACTAGTGCTATGTTGCTGCCTGTGACAGTCCATGGACAAACTCTAATAATTTATTGACCCTGCCATTCTATGCTTAAATGATGAAAAAGTCGCATTTTGCTTGTTCTAACATGCTGTTAGGTTTGCTTTTATTTTGTTCCTAACCATTTTGTTTGATAACTTGCAGACGCTAGCCTGCCTTCGTGTTTTGTCGTGAGGTCCAGGATGAACAAGTCGGGCTCATTGGAGATAGCCTGATGTAAACCTGATATATTATTATTGTATATAGCATCGTGAGGTCCAGATGCTTGTATATATTATTGTAAACCTGATAGTTACCTGATGTAAACCTGATGGTTGATTGTAATAATGTGCCAAGTTTGGCTCTGTTTGATTGTATTCATGATGTGAACCATGTTTTTCTGGATTAGTTATGCTCTGTTTGAAGCATTTTATTTTCTGTCTGTTTTGATTTAATATTGTTATTTATTTACTAGAAAATTGAGATCTGAAGAATATAACCTACTTATTAGAACTGGTCCCATCTCACTAGTGGGCCCATCTTTTGAAAAAAAATTATAAACTTTGTAGCCAAAAAGGCCGCGACCCAGAAAATAAAAAGGCTGAATTGGTGGGCCTGGTCCATGGGAACTAACAATAAAAAAGGCTGCAATACTGGGCTTGGCCCATGAACCTGACCAAAAATTGGTAAAAATAAAAACAAAAGGTTGTATTGTTGGGCTAGGCCCATGTAGAAAACCGAATTGGACCGGGCTGAATCTTGTGCCACATCAGCTTGCCACGCTGGATGCCTACGTGGCCTGGGGAGGTTGCTAGTGACCAAAACGCCACACAGTAGGAATATTTTGGTAAATGGCGTCCACGACCTTCTCACGAGAAAAGGTCGCTATAGTCGATTAACGACCCTCACTTTTGACCTTCTGTTTTTGGTCAAAAAAAGGTCGCAAATGAAAAACAATGACCTTTCAGTGACCAATAGTCAAGGTCACAAGTTGACATATTTCTTGTAGTGGATACGCACGGCAAGACATACATCAAGTGTTCTCAAATCATTAAAGACTCAATCCGATAAGATTACTTCAAAGGGAAAACTCAATCCATTACAAGAGAGTAGAGGGGGAGAAAAACATAAGATCCAACAATAATAGCAAAGCTCGCGATACATCAAGATCGTGCCAAATCAAGAACACGAGAGAGAGATCAAACACATAGCTCTTGGTACATACCCTCAGCCCGGGGTGAACTACTCCCTCCTCGTCATGGAGGCGTCGGGATGATGAAGATGGCCACCGGTGAGGGATCCCTGTGGCGACCTGACCCAAAATCGGTCAAATCTACGTATGCATACCATCCCAAGATCATCTTTGGTACTCACGATTACATCGATAAAGTAATCAAAGTTCAATCACACCTGAATATCATTAATCGATTCTCATATAGAGTCTTTATTACAAGGGAATAAATTCGGCTCAAGGCCAACTCATGAGAAATAAACTAAAATGCTGCGGAAGGCTTCACCCAGCCACGAAGAGAAGGATGGATGCCCCATGACCGGAAGCTTACCTGTGCAGCCGCAAGCCATTATGGGCTCTGGCTGGGTTGACCCTAGTAGTGACGCTGGCTGGGCGGTACTACGAGAAGTAGACGAGCGGTAGGATTGGATGGGTACCGGCGGTGGCGTAAGAACTCTTTGGAAGACCTGTTTCATTCGTCCGTCTTCAAACACCATGAAGTGCGAAGACTTTAAAGGAGGAATGATTCTTGCGGGAAAGTCATAAACCTCTGCGAGAGTTATAACCTAATCGATTAGCCGTGTCCCGATTCTGGACATTTGAGCCTCTGGACCTTGGAAGTATTCGGATATCTCAACACTTAAAACTAATGAATTAATTTGAGGGTTTATGACTTAATAATAATTTGGGAGCGAGATATTGGTTGGCGGAACCATCTCAATAACTACCAACAATTTGTAGTAATTTGCAAATAAGTCCTTTGTAGTAGGATAAAATTGGCTTTTCGCAAAAATGATGAAACTTAGAGCTCCACAGCCAAAATGCATATAGTGTTAGTAACTTTATTATTGCTATTCTTCTTGACTTGCCGCTTATTCCAAAAGCTGACCTACATGGCTGCAACGTATTATGTTGCGTAGATATATTCGATCAGGAGTGAGGCTACGCTCGCGCTTGGCGATTGCCCTTTGAGTCGGATGGACTCGCTTATCTTCGACGCTTCCGCAGCATTTTAGTTTATTTCTCATGAGTTGGCCTTGAGCCGAATTTATTCCTTGTAATAAAGACTCTATATGAGAATCGATTAATGATATTCAGGTGTGATTGAACTTTGATTACTTTATCGATGTCTTGTGAGTACCAAAGATGATCTTGGGATGAATACAGAACCACGTAGATTTGACCGATTTTGGGTCAGTCGCTCTGAGAGATGGTATCGAGCACACGCCGACCGTAGGATCGTAACCCCTAGGATCGGAAAGCCATAGCGAGACCATTTACTTTGAACCCTTTTTCATTCTATAATTCTTCCCCGATCTATTCGACTCTTCTTCCCTTTGCAACATTCTAGATGGCCGTCGAGTTCACCCCAGTTTTGCTACGGAGTTACGCGGCCCGATGAGGCGATGCCCTTTGGAAGGAAGCTGGTCCAGATGGTGAAGCTGCTGAAGATTGCTCGCCCTCGATCCTTTGGAAACCCACTAATGCACTTCCGACGGACACCCTCTGAGGATTGAGGTGCATATCCTGTGGAGAACCTTTGGAGGACACACGGAGCCTATCAACTTTGAGTTCACGAGTTCAAGCTGGATCATCGGAAGGGACGTGGCGATCTACCGAGCACTTGGACATCTCGAGAGAATCTGAGGACCGAGCTCGATCACTCGAGACCTCGCCATGGTTTCTCGCAGGGCAAGGAATGGAGATATCATCCGTACCATCGAGGGCGATTCCACTCTCTTACATCCAGGACTTGGAGTGTCTTCTCGAAAAGCGGGAGATTCAGGCTCGCCGTAACTCGAAGACACACGGAAGCTTTTGTTCCATGAATGGGCTGGAGGAGAAGGCACGCGCAGACTTCCTTGGCCATGAGGAAGAAATCACGGACTTCATGGAGATAGTCGACGACCGAAGATGAAGCTTGCGCGATTGAGGAGAAGATGGACTTGGGAGAGGACCTTTACCCAAGTGGAGATGAAGCACCCTCGTGAGCAATGATCAGGATTTGAAGGAGTACCATCAAAGGAAACCCCAAGAGGAGGCGCCAGCGATGAAGACTTTTAGTCGACCACCATGTTATCTTTTACTTTTTCGATCAGTTAGGCGATGTTTTTCCTTGATTAGTCTTGAGCTTTTGTAATCGAGTTTGAACCATGTTTGAGTGGAATGAATAAATGTTTGGTGTGTTATGATTGTGCATTCATATGGGTAGTGTTATTCTCATAGACCATTGTTCTATTCTAATCTTCTCACCCACTCCAAAAACACCAGATGCCTCAGAGGCGTGACCTTCGGTTTCCCGCCGAGCTCACCCAGCTGCTCCAAAGCAGAGAATGCACCGATGCAGCTTCGATTCAGAATCAAAACAACACCGCCAACAATCCACCGCCACCACCACCACCCACCGTGGACAACTTGACTCGATTTACGAGGTTCAATCCGCCAGTGTTCTCTAGTAGCACCGAGCGATTGTGGTGACGATCGCTCCGCAAGATTGGAAGAGAGCTAGTCACCGTTGGATGCACCGATCTTTGAGAAGGTGCGCTTCGCGCGCATCAACTGGATGGACCTGCAGCTTCTTGGTGGGAGAATTACACCGCCACTTTTCCCTTGGGTGGCATCACTTGGGATCAATTCCAGCGGGCCTTCGCCTTTGCTCATGTCTCATCTGGAGCCATGAGTGCGAAGAAGCGTGAGTTCCGCAACTTACGCCAGGGAAATCATCTTGTAGCACGATGACGTGGAGGAATTCAGCAAACTTGCTCGCTATGCCCTGATGATGTGGCCACCGATGCCGCCAAGCGGAGAAGTTCCTTGAGGGACTCAATGATGAATTGAGCATGCAGCTTATTGTGGCTACTTTCAACAACTACCGGGAGCTGGTAGACAAGGCCACCATCCCGAAGGCAAGCAGCAGCAGATAGAAAGCATAGCGGAAGTACAGCCGGGAAGCACAACTCAGAGCTCAGCGAAGCCCGCTATGCACCGTACTCGGAGGGCACACCCATCACAACCATGGAGGTCATAACCATGGTGGAAATGGAAACAACCGCAGCCAGGACAACAAGTCAGGCCATGGCAATGGCAATGGCAATGGTAATGGCAATCAGCACCGTTCTGCCCGGCTCAGAAGGATCTGAGCCACATCACCGCTTCAAGTGCGGAAGATAGGGCACTCGCCACCGACTGCCGGAGGCCAAGCGGAGGAATGGTAATGGCAATGGAGGCTCAGCGAAGAAGCCAAATCCGTTCACTCGTGCTCGGTGAACCATATCGGCGTGGAGGGCGTCTATGATCAGCCGGAACAACGTGGTTGGTAAGTTTTATTGAATTCACGTTCAGTTTTGGTTCTCTTTGATTACGGTGCAGCGCATTCATTCATATCAAGGGTAGTTGTGGATAAGTACGGATTACGCACTAGAACCCTTAGAAGCCCCTCCGCGTCGGTTCGCGCAGAGGAGAAATGATGGCAGGTTTAAGTTGCCTGCAACCCTCAACATCGGGAACCACAAATTTCCGTAGAACTCATAGTGTTGGAAACTCAGACCTTGGATGTAATCCTAGGCATGGATTGGTTGTCAAAGTATGAAGGAACATTGGTGTGCCGACAAGTCTATTCTGCTCACCACCCCGGGCGAAGAGGATCAAGTATGTAGCCCGCACGCCGGATGAAGAATCGGTGCATTCCCTCACGGGAGTTGTTCAGGGAGGAAGTGCCGATGGTGCAAGAATTTCCGATGTGTTCCGGAGGAATTACGGAATGCCACGGACGGAGACATTGAGTTTCGATTGAGCTATTGCGGCACAGCCCCAATATCCAAGAGACCTTATCGGATGCCACGAATGAGTTGAAAGAGATCAAGGATCAAATAAATGAGTTATTGGAGAAAGGATATATTCGTCCAAGCTCATCACCTTGGGGAGCCCAGTTCTTTTGGTAGAGAAGAAGGATGGAAGCTTGAGGATGGTTGTGGATTATCGTGCATTGAGCGAGGTGACCATCAAGAACAAGTACCCTCTGCCGATGATCAATGACTTGTTTGATCAGCTTGTTGGAGCCAAGGTATTCTCTAAGATCGATCTTGATCGGGTATCATCGATTGAAAATTCGTGAAAAGGATATACCCAAAACAGCATTCACCACGGTATGGTTTATCTGAGTATACCGTCATGTCATTTGGATTGACTAATGCTCCTGCATACTTCATGAATTTGATGAACAAGGTGTTCATGGAGTATTTGGACAAGTTTGTCGTGGTGTTCATCGATGACATATTGATATTCTCCAAGAGCGAGGAAGAGCATAAGGAACATTTGCGTCTAGTTACGGAGAAACTTGAGAACATCACCGTATGCCAAATTCAGCAAATGTGAATTTTGGTTGAAGGAAGTTGGATTCCTCGGACATGTTATTTCAGGAGAAGGAATAGCAGTTGATCCCACCAAGGTTGAATCAGTCACCGATTGGCGGTCACCCACCTCGATCAAGGAGATCCGCAGTTTTCTCGGACTCGCGAGGATATTATCGGAGGTTCATTGAGAACTTCTCGAAGATTGCCAAGCCCATGGTGAGCTGTTGAAGAAGGAAGCCAAGTATGTTTGGACCGAGGAATGTGAAGCCAGTTTTCGGGAGTTGAAGAAACGGTTGGTCACAGCTCGGTGTTGATATTGCGGACATACATAAGGAATACCAGGTTTATTGTGGCGCTTCTCGTCAAGGACTCGGAGGAGTATTGATGCGGGAAGGCAAGGTTGTAGCTTATGCCTCCGACAGCTACGGCCTCATGAGATGAATTATGCCACACATGATTTGGAGTTGGCAGCTGTAGTGCATGCACTCAAGACACAGAGACATTTCCTCATCGGAAACCGTTGTGATGTCTATACAGATCACAAGAGTTTGAAAAATATCTTCACGAAAAGAATTGAACCTCGAGCGGAGGAGATGGCTAGAGTTGATAAAGGACTATGACATGAGATTGCATTACCACCCGGTAAAGCCAATGTTGTAGCAGATGCTTTGAGCCGTAAGAGTTATGTGAACACTCTTACCGCGGGAGGATTACCCGGAGTTGGTCGATGACCTCGAGATCTCCGATCGGAGATAGTTCGAAAGGATTTGTCGCAACTCTGGAAGTTCAGTCCACCTTGACCGAAAGGATTCATGAAGCCCAGAAGTCGGACAAGGAAATCGATGAGATTAAGCAAAAGATGGAGGAAGGAAAAGCTAAAGGATTCCGTAAGGATGAACACGGAACTATATGGTTTGAGGATCGTATTCGTGCCCAATGATCCCGAGCTCGAAGCTAATCCTTGAGGCTCATGATTCCCGTACTCAATTCACCCGGCAACACCAAGATGTACCTGGATTTGAAGCAAAGTTTACGGTGGACGGTATGAAGAAGGACATTGCCGAGTACGTAGCCGTATCGATGTTTGCCAGCGTGTAAAGGCAGAACATCGAAGCCAGCAGGTTACTCCAACCTTTGCCGATTCCGATTGGAAATGGGAGAAACTTGGTATGGATTTCATCACAGGATTACCGGGACCCGTTCAGGTTATGATTCTATCTGGGTAGTAGTTGATCGTTTGACTAAGGTAGCTCACTTCATTCCGTGAAGACTACCTATACCAGTGCCAAGTTGGCCAAGATCTACATGACCAGGATCGTATGTCGCATGGAGTTCCGAGGAAAATCGTGTCGAGATAGAGGCATGAGTTTACCTCAAAGTTTTGGAAGCAATTGCATGAAACTTTGGAGTGCGAGGCTGGAATTGATGACAGCTTTTCATCCATGAGCAGATGGACGGACCGAGAGAGTCAATCAGATTACGGAGGACATGTTGAGAGCTTGTGTGCTAGACTATGGGTCTAGCTGGGATGATAATTTGCCGTCGCAGAGTTCTCGTACAACAACAGTTATCAATCCGGTTTGAAGATGGCCCCTTCGAAGCTCTATACGGAAGGAGGTGCGAGGACACCATTCTTTGTGGGATAGTGTTGGTGATCGATCACTTTTGGTTCGATCTTATCAAGGATTCGAAGAGAAAGTCAAGCTAATTGAGACCGGCTCAAGATAGCACAATCGAGACGGAAGAGTTATGCCGACGATGGCGCAAGGAGGTGACTTACGAAGTGGGAGACCGAGCATATCTTCGTGTGTCTCCACTTCGTGGAATCAAGAGGTTTGGAGTCAAGGAAAGTTAGCACCCGATTCATTGGCCCTACAAAATCCTCGAGCGTCGTGGAGAAGTTGCATACAAGCTGGAATTGCCGGAAGGGTTGTCCGGAGTTCATGATGTCTTCCACGTTTCTCAGTTGAAGAAGTGCCATGCCGACATGGCCGATGTTCCGTTGAGAGACACAGTGCCCCTAGAGGCCATACAGCTTGCGGTGATTTGACTTACAAGGAGAAACCCGTCCGTATTCTCGAGGCTGCAAGCGAGTCACCCGCAGCAAGGTCATCAAATTTTGCAAGGTCTTGTGGAGTCACCACACCGAGGAAGAAGCCACACAGGAGCGAAGAAGATCTTCGTCGAGACCATCCGCACCTATTGCTAGCCAACCCGAATCTCGAGGGCGAGATTCATCTTAAGGTGGTAGGTTTGTAACATCCCAAATTTTCCTATTTGGAATGTTTTACAATTATAGCTAAGCATCCTATGCATCTGTTTGAATTTGAATGCCATTGGAAGTTTGAGCAAGTGGAGTTTTGAATTTGAATTTCAAACTTGGCATGTGGGAAACAATTCAAAAACTAAGCACGATAAATACTTGATCAAAAGTATGAGAGGAGCAAACATGACACTCCAAAATATCGGAGGAAACAATGCCAAAAGTTTTGGAATTCAAATCTGAAATTTTATTTGAATTTGAAAAAATAGATTTTTATGAAGTTTGGATTTTGACTTTGGAAAAATGTTCAAATGAAAGGAATATTCCCTGATCATTTTGGTATATATATACCCTATATAAAATATTTATAGTTTAGGTTTTATTTTGTTTTGTTTTAATTAAAAAAAAAAAAAAAAACCGCCTAACGCCCAGCCAGAGCCAGCCAGCCAGCCCAGCTCACCCCGCCCCCTCGCTGAAACCCCGAGGCTTGATCGACCGCCCAACCCTCCCCTCTCTCTCAGCGACCCTTGGGCCCGCCCGTCTTCTTCCCCTCGCCCAAGCCACGGAGCTCATGGGAGATCCACCGATCCCGAAGGATCCGGATTCCCAACGCCCGATGCCCTTCCGAGCATCCCGACCCCTGGCTATAAAGCCGAGGCTCCGCACCCATTCCCCCCTAGCGACGCGGACCCCTCTCCTCTCCTCCCGAGCTCACCGAGCACCGAACCCCTCCCGCCGCCAAAGTCGCCGCCCGGCGCCACCTGTCCACCCGACCCTCCCAACACCACCGAACCCTCCCCGTGCTCGTGCGCGTCTCCCGACGACTTCATGAAGCTCACCGACGTCCGGGCGCCTCGGAGCACTCTCGCCGCCGCCCGCCGTCGCCCGAGTCCGTAAGCCCCAAGATCCCCTCCACCGTTCGATCCTAGATCTAGGGTTAGGATTAGAAGCCCCCGAAGGGGTATGTTTTTATTAGAAAACCGGCCGGCCGATCGGTTTATTTATTAGTTAGGTTTTATTATTAGGCCGGTTCGTTTTTAGTTAACCCTAGGCCCATTTAGCCTATCTAACGCATACAGAAGCACGATTTAGGCCCATTAGGCCTTTTCTTTTTATTTTGATTTTCTGTTTTAGCGAATTGTTTCAAATTTCAAAATGTATATCTTTTATTCTGTTTAATATTTTTGAGTGATTCTTTTTTTGTTGGATTGCAAATTTTATGTAGTTTCTGAAAAATATATATTTAGCTATGTTAAAAATATTTAAAAATGCTTTAATATTGTTTTAGTCAGAATAGCAAATCTGCTATAACTTTAGTTAGAAAAATTATTTTGCATGATTCTTTTTGTCACCACTTTATTTTGACATTGCCAAACCCTAGAAATTAACTTTGGTATTTTAGGATTAATAAATAATTAATTTTAGACAGAATCCTATTAATCCTAATTAATTGACTAGTTCCTGTTTTCCTAATTAATTAATTAGTAAATTAATTTATTTTTAACTTGTGATTAGTTATTCTAGGTTAGTTTTGCCACTCCATTAGATGAACTTTTATTTATAATTAATAAAAGTTTTAAATTATTTTTCTTAATAGAAATTGGATTAGGCCTAAAATGAGTTTTATAATAGCTTTTAATTAATTCTTTTTGCTCCTAGTTGCTTAGTTAATCCTTTTCTGTTAGGTTAACCTAAAACCATGATTAGGTTATTTTAAGGAATTTTGTTATATAAAACTTTTTTTTGCTATTGTTTGGAGTAGGGAAAAACTTTGAATTGGTTTCCTAGAGTTTTTCTTTTGGATTTGGTTTTGATTGTTTTGTTGTGCTATGTTACCATTGTTATCTTGTGTGATCCTCTTACTTTATGCTTATTGTGTTATTGTTTGTCTCGGTAGAGTTTCAGTCTTGAAGCTTGCTACTCGACTCTTTAGCTTACGAGGATCATCGACAAGGCAAGTTTTGATCATGTTATTTCTATACCTATGTTTTTGTGCATTTGTAGTTGTCACCACCCCACCATTGCATGCAGTAGTGAAATCTTGAAGTCATTAAACTTGAGTAGTATCATGTGGTAGGATGAACCAACCCCTTGTTACCATGACCCGGGACGTAGTAGTTATTTTGCTATGCTCGTGAGGCGGGATTTGGGATGAGTGAAATTCATAAGCAAGATGTGAGAGTCAATGATGATGACAACCCATGGACTACAATGATCAAGATGGACTTGAAAAATCACTCTTGGGTGGAGGGCGGTTGTGGGCACCTGGAGCACCAGTGGTGGCGGGATGCATGGAGAAGCGCCATGACATCCTGCGGAAAGCTTCACCCAGCCACGAAGAGAAGGATGGATGCCCCATGACCGGAAGCTTACATGCAGCCGCAAGCCATTATGGGCTCTGGCTGGGTTGACCCTAGTAGTGACGCTGGCTGGGCGGTACTACGAGAAGTAGACGAGCGGTAGGATTGGATGGGTACGGCGGTGGCGGAAGAACTCTTTGGAAGACCTGTTTCATTCGTCCGTCTTCAAACACCATGAAGTGCGAATACTTTAAAGGAGGAATGATTCTTGCGGGGAAAGTCATAAACCTCTGCAGAGAGTTATAACCTAATCGATTAGCCGTGTCCCGATTCACGGACATTTGAGCCTCTGGACCTTGGAAGTATTCGGATATCTCAACACTTAAAACTAATGAATTAATTTGAGGGTTTATGACTTAATAATAATTTGGGAGCGAGATATTGGTTGGCGGAACCATCTCAATAACTACCAACAATTTGTAGTAATTTGCAAATAAGTCCTTTGTAGTAGGATAAAATTGGCTTTTCATAAAAATGATGAAACTTAGAGCTCCACAGCCAAAATGCATATAGTGTTAGTAACTTTATTATTGCTATTCTTCTTGACTTGCCGACTTATTCCAAAAGCTGACCTACATGGCTGCAACGTATTATGTTGCGAGATATATTCGATCGGGAGTGAGGCTACGCTCGCGCTTGGCGATTGCCCTTTGAGTCGGATGGACTCGCTTATCTTCGACGCTTCGCAGCATTTTAGTTTATTTCTCATGAGTTGGCCTTGAGCGAATTTATTCCTTGTAATAAAGACTCTATATGAGAATCGATTAATGATATTCAGGTGTGATTGAACTTTGATTACTTTATCGATGTCTTGTGAGTACCGGCATGATCTTGGGATGAATGCAGACACGGAGATTTGACCGATTTTGGGTCGGTCGCTACATCCCCCCTCGGCAGTGCTTGGAACAGGGTCCCGATTGGTTTTTGGTGGCTACAGAGGCTTGCGGCGGCAGAACTCCTGATCTATTCTGCTCCCCGAAGTTTTTAGGGTATATGGATATATATATGCGGAAGAAGTACGTCGGTGGACCTCCGGGCTGTCCACGAGGCAGGGGGCGCGCCCTAGGGGGGTGGGTGCGCCCCCCGCCCTCGTGGGCAGCCCGGGACTTCCCTGGTGCAACTCCGGTACTCCGTGGGCTTCTTCTGGTCCAAAAACAAGTTCCGTGGAGTTTCAGGTCAATTGGACTCTGTTTGATATTCTTTTTCTTCGAAACACTGGAATAGGCAAAAAACAGCAATTCTAGGCTGGGCCTCCGGTTAATAGGTTAGTCCCAAAAATAATATAGAAGTGGATAATAAAGCCCAATATTGTCCAAAACAGTAGATAATATAGCATGGAGCAATCAAAAATTATAGATACGTTGGAGACGTATCAAGCATCCCCAAGCTTAATTCCTGCTCGTCCTCGAGTAGGTAAATGATAAAAACAGAATTTTTGATGTGGAATGCTACTTGGCATAATTTCAATGTAATTCTAATTAATTGTGGTATGAATATTTAGATCCGAAAGATTCAAGATAAAAGTTCATATTGACATAAAAATAATAATACTTCAAGCATACTAACTAAGCAATTATATCCTCTCAAAATAGCATGGCCAAAGAAAGTTCATCCCTACAAAATCATATAGTTTAGTCATGCTCCATTTTCGTCACACAAGAATGCTCTCATCATGCACAACCCCGATGACAAGCCAAGCAATTGTTTCATACTTTAGTAATCTCAAACTTATAAACCTTCGTGCAATATATGAGCGCAAGCCATGGACATAGCACTATGGGTGCAATAGAATATGATGATGGGGATTATGTGGAGAAGAAAAAAAAGGAGAAAGTCTCACATAAACGAGGCTAATCAATGGGCTCTGGAGATGCCCATCTATTGATGTTAATGCAAGGAGTAGGGATTGCCATGCAACGGATGCACTAGAGCTATAAATGTATGAAAGCTCAACAAAAGAAACTAAGTGGGTGTGCATCCAACTTGCTTGCTCACGAAGACCTAGGCCACTTGAGGAGGCCCATTTTTGGAATATACAAGCCAAGTTCTATGATGAAAAATTCCCACTAGTATATGAAAGTGACAAAACAAGAGACTCTCTATCATGAAGATTATGGTGCTACTTTGAAGCACAAGTGTGGCAAAGGATAGTAGCATTTTCCCTTCTCTCTTTTTCTCTCTTTTTTTTTGGGCCTTCCCTTTTTTTATATGGCCTTTCTCTTTTTTTTATGGCCTTTCTCTTTTTTTTATTGCTCACTTGGGACAATGCTCTAGAAAATGATGATCATCACACTTATATTTATTTACAACTCAATGATTACAACTCGATACTAGAACAAAAGATGACTCTATATGAATGCCTCCGGCGGTGTACCAGGATATGCAATGAACCAAGAGTGACATGTATGAAAGAATTATGAACGGTGGCTTTGCCACAAATACAATGTCAACTACATGATCATGCTAAGCAATATGACAATGATGAATGTGTCATGATGGAATGGTGGAAAGTTGCATGGCAATATATCTCGGAATGGCTATGGAAATGCCATAATAGGTAGGTATGGTGGCTGTTTTGAGGAAGATATAAGGAGGTTTATCTGTGAAAGAGCGTATCATATCACGGGGTTTGGATGCACCGGGGAAGTTTGCACCAACTCTCAATGTGAGAAAGGGCAATGCACGGTACCGAAGAGGCTAGCAATGATGGAAGGGTGAGAGTGTGTATAATCCATGGATTCAATATTAGTCATAAATAACTCACATACTTATTGCAAAAATCTACAAGTCATCAAAAACCAAAGCACTACGCGCATGCTCCTAGGGGGATAGATTGGTAGGAAAAGACCATCGCTCGTCCCCGACCGCCACTCATAAGGAGGACAATCAAAGAACACCTCATGTTTCAAATTTGTTACATAACGTTTACCATACGTGCATGCTACAGGACTTGCAAACTTCAACACAAGTATTTCTCAAATTCATAACTACTCAACTAGCACAACTTTAATATCACTACCTCCATATCTCAAAACAATCATCAAGCATCAAACTTCTCTTAGTATTCAACACACTCATAAGAAAGTTTTTACTATTCTTGAATACATAGCATATTAGGATTAAGCACATTACCATGCTGTTATAAAGACTCTCAAAATAATATAAATGAAGCATGAGAGTTCATCTATTTCTTCAAAATAAAACTACCACCATGCTCTAAAAGATATAAGTGAAGTGCTAGAGCAAACAACAAACTACTCCGAAAGATATAAGTGAAGATCAATGAGTAGTCGAATAATTATACAACTATGTGAAGACTCTCCCATTTAATAATTTCAGATCTTGGTATTTTATTTCAACAGCAAGAAAAGAAAAGGAAAATAAAATGACGCTCCAAGCAAAACACATATCATGTGGTGAATAAAAATATAGCTCCAAGTAAAGTTACCGATGAATGAAGACGAAAGAGGGGATGCCTTCCGGGGCATCCCCAAGCTTAGTCTCTTGGTTGTCCTTGAATATTACCTTGGTGTGCCTTGGGAATCCCCAAGCTTAGGCTCTTGCCACTCCTTATTCCATAGTCCATCGAATCTTTACCCAAAACTTGAAAACTTCACAACACAAAACTTAACAGAAAACTCGTGAGCTCCGTTAGCGAAAGAAAAGAAAACACCACTTCAAGGTACTGTAATGAAATCATTCTTTATTTATATTGGTGTTAAACCTACTGTTTTCCAACTTCTCTATGATTTATAAACTATTTTACTAGCCATAGATTCATCAAAATAAGCAAACAACACACGAAAAACAGAATCTGTCAAAAACAGAACAGTCTGTAGTAATCTGTAACTAACGCAAACTTATGGAACTCCAAAAATTCTAAAATAAATTTATGGACCTTAGGAATTTTTCTAGTAATCATATGCAAAAAGAATCAACTAAATAGCACTCTCCAGTAAAAAGTTGAAGCTAATCTCGTGAGCACTAAAGTTTCTGTTTTTTACAGCATGATCATAAAGACTTCACCCAAGTCTTCCCAAAGGTTCTACTTGGCACAAACACTAATTAAAACATAAAACCACATATAAAAATAAGCTAGATGGATTATTTATTACTAAACAGAACCAAAAAGCAATAAACTATAATAAAGTTGGGTTGCCTCCCAACAAGCGCTATCGTTTAACGCCCCTAGCTAGGCATGATTATTTCAATGATGCTCACATAAAAGATAAGAATTGAAACATAAAGAGAGCATCATGAAGAATATGACTAGAACATTTAAGTCTAACCCACTTCCTATGCATAGTAATTTTGTGAGCAAACAACTTATGGGAACAATAATCAACTAGCATTGGAAGGCAAAACAAGCATAACTTTAAAACTTTAAGCACATAGAGAGGAAACTTGATATTATTGCAATTCCTACAAGCATATATTCCTCCTTCATAATAATTTTCAGTAGCATCATGAATTAATTCAACAATATAACCAGCACCTAAAGAATTCTTTTCATGATCTAAAAGCATAGAAAATTTACTACTCTCCACACAAGCAAAATTCTTCTCATTCGGAATAGTGGGAGTATCATAAGAGACTTGAATACTATGAATTGTTTCCACATTAAAAGAGTAATGTTCAGAAAAAGGGTACTCATAATCATGACAAGTTTTGTAAATATAATCATCACTACTTTTTATAGCATAAGTTTCATCACAATAGTCATCATAAGTAGCAACTTTGTTCTCATCATAATCAATTGAAACCTCTTCCTAAATAGTGGATACATCACTAAATAAAGTCATGACCTCTCCAAATCCACTTTCATAAATATTGTAAGATTCAACATCCTCCAAAATAGTGGGATCATTACTTCCTAAAGTTGACACTCTTCCAAACCCACTTTCATCAATATAATCATCATAGGTAGAAGGCATGCTATCATCATAACAACTTTGCATATCAAAACTTGAGAGGCTAAAAATATCATCTTCATTAAACATAGAATCCCCAAGCTTGGGACAAACATTAATTGCAGCAAATATATTCTCAAATATGTCATCCTCATTAAACATAGCTTCCCCAAGCTTGGGCCTTTTCATATCATAAGCATAATCACTCTCATCATTAATAGTATGGATAGCACCAATAGTATAGAAATTGCCATATTCTTCCAAGCAAGTTCCAAAAAGATTTTCAAGATCATACGGAGTATCATTATCTTCCCAATCATAATCATCACAACAAGTAATAGGCATAACTAGATCATCATCAAGTGCATCATCTTCCACAATTATTTTTGATTCATTTTCATGAGGCACAACTATAATAGGAGCAACATTATTTGGGAGAGATACCTTTTTACCTCTCTTCCTTTTTCTTTTCTTCTTCTTCACCACATCATGTGTGGGTTCAATCCTCCTTTTGGAGCTCCTTATTAATGAGATAGGTTGAATAGAAGGCTCCTCCTCGTTACCTGATTCATCATAAGAAATAATAGGAGGATATTGGGAAGTCTCTTCCCTTTCGTTAGTATTCTCTTCATCCTCTATTTGTTTTCTTTTCTTTATGTAATTGGCAATATAAGGATTTTCAATGCAATTCGCCGCATAATACATATAAATCTTCTCTAGATCAAAATCAAGAAATCTATCAAGATTAAACTTTGGAATACCCTCAGTTATATGTTTCATTACCTCATACCCCAAAAGAATACTAAGCTCTTTATGATGCTCAAGGGTAATCAAGTTATCACAATTTTTGGACACGACTTGATCATTAAACAAATAGCATTGGAGCTTTAAATGACCATGTTCATTGCAAAGTTCACAAGGGGCGCGATAAATATTGAATCTTTCAGCGCAATCATCTAGCCTCTCTTGCAACAATTTAGTTTCTAAGTACTTATGCCTCTTGCAGTATCTATCTTCACTATTTGGTGCGTACTCACAAGCCCAATGCACTCCACAAAAATTGGCATGTTTATAGGAGACATTTTCATCGTAACTAGTGCAATCATCGTTAGTACTATGGATATTCAAGGAGTTCATAATAACAACATTGCAATCATGCTCATCATTCAAAGAGTCCCAAACATTTATTGCATTCTTCTTCTAACACTTTGGCACAATTTTCCTTTCCATCATACTCACGAAAGATATTAAAAAGATGAAGAGTATGAGACAAACTCAATTCCATTTTTTTATAGTTTTCTTTTATAGACTAAACTAGTGATAAAACAAGAAACAAAAAGATTCGATTGCAAGATCTAAAGATATACCTTCAAGCACTCACCTCCCGACAGCGGCGCGAGAAAAAGAGCTTGATGTCTACTACGCAACCTTCTTCTTGTAGACGTTGTTGGGCCTCCAAGTGTAGAGGTTTGTAGGACAGTAGCAAATTTCCCTCAAGTGGATGACCTAAGGTTTATCAATCCGTGGGAGGTGTAGGATGAAGATGGTCTCTCTCAAGCAACCCTGCAACCAAACAACAAAGAGTCTCTTGTGTTCCCAACACACCCAATACAATGATAAATTGTATAGGTGCACTAGTTCAGCGAAGAGATGGTGATACAAGTGCAATATGGATGGTAGATATAGGTTTTTGTAATCTGAAAATATAAAAATAGCAAGGTAACTAATGATAAAAGTGAGCGTAAACGGTATTGCAATGCGTTGAAACAAGGCCTAGGGTTCATACTTTCACTAGTGCAAGTTCTCTCAACAATAATAACATAATTGGATCATATAACTATCCCTCAACATGCAACAAAGAGTCACTCCAAAGTCACTAATAGCGGAGAACAAACGAAGAGATTATGGTAGGGTACAAAACCACCTCAAAGTTATTCTTTCCAATCAATCCGTTGGGCTATTCCTATAAGTGTCACAAACATCCCTAGAGTTCGTACTAGAATAACACCTTAAGACACAAATCAACCAAAACCCTAATGTCACCTAGATACTCCAATGTCACCTCAAGTATCCGTGGGTATGATTATCGATATGCATCACACAATCTCAGATTCATCTATTCAACCAAGACATAGAACCTCAAAGAGTGCCCCAAAGTTTCTACCGAGAATCAAGGCGAAAACGTTATGCGAACCCCTATGCATAAGTTCATGGGCGGAACCCGCAAGTTGATCACCAAAACATACATCAAGTGAATCACGTGATATCCCATTGTCACCACAGATCGCACGGCAAGACATACATCAAGTGTTCTCAAATCATTAAAGACTCAATCCGATAAGATTACTTCAAAGGAAAACTCAATCCATTACAAGAGAGTAGAGGGGAGAAGAAACAAAGATCCAACTATAATAGCAAAGCTCGCGATACATCAAGATCGTGCCAAATCAAGAACACGAGAGAGAGAGATCAAACACATAGCTCTTGGTACATACCCTCAGCCCGGGGTGAACTACTCCCTCCTCGTCATGGAGAGCGCCGGATGATGAAGATGGCCACGGTGAGGTTCCCCCCCCCGGCGAGTGCGGAATAGGGTCCCGATTGGTTTTTGGTGGCTACAGAGGCTTGCGGCGGCGGAACTCCCGATCTATTCTGCTCCCCAAAGTTTTTAGGGTATATGGATATATATATGCGGAAGAAGTACGTCGGTGGACCTCCGGGCTGTCCACGAGGCAGGGGGGGCGCCCTAGGGGGGTGGGGGCGCGCCCTAGGGGGGTGGGGGCGCCCCCCACCCTCGTGGGCAGCCCAGGACTCCCCTGCTGCAACTCCGGTACTCCGTGGGCTTCTTCTTTTGGCCAAAAATAAGTTCCGTGGAGTTTCAGGTCAATTCTACTCCATTTGATATTCCTTTTCTTTGAAACACTGAAATAGGCAAAAAAAACAGCAATTCTGGGCTGGGCCTCCGGTTAATAGGTTAGTCCCAAAAGTAATATAAAAGTGGATAATAAAGACCAATATTGTCCAAAATAGTAGATAATATAGCATGGAGCAATCAAAAATTATAGATACGTTGGAGACGTATCAATGAGTGACAGAGATAACCGAAGATGCTCGATGGCGCCAAGGTATTTGTTCGACCAGTTCGTCCTTCTGCACAAGGACTACGTCTTGTTGGAGGGTTGTGACTTAACACGGAAGATAAACTCTCTTCACCCTATTCTCCTCGACAATCGATTTGTCAACCGATGCCGATTACTCGTGGTAGATACTTGAAGGCAATCCCAAAACCTTTACAGACTTCTTCTTCAAGAACCAAAATCACTCTTGGTCTCTAAAGAAATTGACACCTAACCGTCTAGAGAGTTTGCAGCTCTCAAGAGTAATGGGAGGAGCGTCCTAAACTTAGATTCTAGTGATGTTGAACCACTATCTAATTCTTCGGCTCTAGGGTTTTTCTCTCGGTGGATTTTAAACTTAAATCTCTCAGAGAGTGGGTTGCTCAACAGTCTTTCAGAATCAAATAGAGCAGCCATCGAACAAAGCCGGTGTGGGGTGGCTATTTATAGCCGCAGCCTTCCCAGATAGGAAATGAGAATTTTGGACACGAGGTCCAGCCAATGTCCAACCCACATGTTTGCAACGGTGTAGCAACCCGACCTCAAACGGTCAAGTCTCTGTGTATCTATGCCATCCGTGGATCAGTATGCTGGCACACACAGTACATCAATGTATATATCAAAGTGCAATCACATGTAAAAATAACGTTAAACTGATATATACCTTATAAGTCTCAGCGGAAACAAATAATCAGGTGTGGAGTCCCATCAACGCCATCGGCAAGTTGAGTGTAGACCGTAACCCTGTATAGTAACTCTTACTCATCGAAGTAATATCAGCAACATGAGACGTTGCAGCCGTGTAGGTTAGTACATTGAATGTACCGGCAAGATCACTGTAAGAAAACAGATGATAAAACTATACTATATGCAATGTGGCTTTGTGGCTCTGTGTGTCATAGCCCTAGAATACTTGTCTATAAATAATTATATTAGTTGCATTTGAGAGCATCATGCATCATGTCTAAATTCTGAAAGTTGAATTGAGGTTAGTTGAAACCCTCAGAAATCACTTCATAAATAATAAACATTAAAATCTTTTCAAATAAGTCCAAGAAAATGTTCCTCTTAGTCTCTGAAAATATTGGCAAGAGGTAAAACTCAAAACAATAATTTTGGAATCTCAGAGATATTTATTTTGGGCCTTTGAATTAAATCAATAACTATTTGCATTGGATATATATTTGTTAATTAATTAATATATGTCCAATAATTCTGATCTTTGGTGAAGGGCTCTGGAATAATCCAACTAGTCCCTACAAGAATTATCAGAAGCAACAAAAATGATTTACTGTCTAAAACTAAATCAAAACTAATTACAGAGAATGCAAAATAGAAGAAAGAGAGAGAGAGAGAGAACTACCTGGCCATACCTGTGTAGCCCACTTGGCCCAGCCGAAGCAGCCCAGCCCACCAGGCCCTCTTGCCAGTCATCTCCCTCCTCTCGCCAGAAGGATGAGAGGCGTGTGCCCGGAGCGCGCGAGCACGCGCTCGGCCACCTCCTGCCTACTTGCCACTGCCATGCACCCCCCCCCCCGACCTCTCTCTCGTGCTCTTTCCCCTCCTCTGCTCTCTCACGCGCCACACCCGAGCACCGCCATCGCTGCCGCTCGCTGCCACCGCATCCACCGGCCACCCCATGCCTCGCCGACGCGCCCAGAAGCTCGCCACTTCGTCCTCGACCCCCTCGCTGAGCTACGCAATGCCGGGCGCCCTAAAGCCTCGCCAACACCGCCATTTCCGGCCTCGGGTGCCAGTGATCCCCGTCGTCGTTTCCTTGGACCCCGTGCCTCCCCTGCCTCGCCAGAAGCACCAGAAGAACCGAAGTGAGCCTCTGTACCATTCCCTCCCATGCCCCGTTGCCTAATTTGCCCCCTAGCCGCATCAACCACCGGAGCCGAGCGCTCCCCGCAGCTGGCCATTTCGCTGCCGCGATTACCACTCCCGCACGTCGCACCAGAGCACGTAGGCATGCTCAGCGCTTCCTCGGGGAGCTGCAGACCCCACCAGTTTGTCTCGAACGCGCCGTAGCACCTAACCCGTCGGTGCCCGAGCTCCGGCCGTCGCCACGAGCTCGAGTCCGGCGAGCTCGCTCCACCCTGGCTCCTCCCGCTCGCATCGTTCGACGCGGTCGGGCCTCCTCGTCACGTAAATGTCCTTGGCCGGCAGTTTGGTGACCGGAGGGCCAAACCCGAGCCCTCCTCCGCGCCTACTGTCGCCGGCGTGTTAGGCCCTACTAACCAGTGGTTTAACCTCCCCTGGGTCAATGATAGGTGGGGCCCAGCCATGCTAGTTAACCTAGGTTAGTGCTAACTAAGTTTAGTTAGTATAGTTAATCACTAACACGCGGGACCAACTAGTCAAGTTTGACCTGGACTGGCCCCGTTGACCTGGTGATGTCATAGTGACGTAGTAAAGAATTTTCTGGACTTAAACTTATTTAGAAAATTCATGAAATTGTTACAAACTTCTAAAAATCATAGAAAATAATCTATAGCTCAGAATGGAAAGATTTATATATGAAAAATCATCAGAAAAATGCAATCTATCCATTTGTAACATTTTCATGCATGACAAACTAAGTTATACCTGCTTTATAAGTGAAAACATGATAATGGCATTTAAATAACCACATGTGGAGTTTGAATTTGAATCTTGGATTCAAACCAACTTCATTTAAATTGTTGCTAGTTGCATTAGCCCAAACCACAGCATATTGCCATGTCATGATCATGCATCATATTGTACATTTCATTGATTGTGTTCCTTCTCTGTTGTCGGTGGTTGTTCCCTCTCGGTAGACGTGGTTCCGACGATGAGTTCGGTGACACCGATGAAGAGCTATTACTATCTTCAAAAGTGTCAGGCGAGCAAAACCCCCTTGTTCATTCCAATACAATCCCACTCTCTCGCTCCTGCTCTTTTTTTACTGCATTAGGACAACAACGATTCAACTGTTACATGTTGCGGTAGTTGAACCCCTTTCCTTTGCATGACCTGTCATTGCCACAGTAAATAGATGAAACCCACTAGCATGAGCAGGAGTTGTTTGAGCCCTAATGTGCCTACTCATTCATGCTTGTTGTCATGCCTGCTACTGCTTAGAGTTGAGTCAGGTCTGATTCATCGGGGATGAATTGGAATGGTGATGAACATGTCCTACTGTGTGTGAGCTAAGTGTGTGAACATGATTTGGTAAAGGTAGAGGTGAGAGGCCATGTAGGAGTACATGGTGGGGTGTCTCATTGAAACCATCCTCAGGAACTGAGTTCTGTGTTTGTGATCCATGAATAGCTACTACCACGCGTTGGTTGTAGTATGCTGGAGTTGCAAGTAGTTTCTGGTGTTTGTAGTATGCTGGAGGCCGTGCGCAGCGCTGACCCGAGGGGTGGGCTGCGATGTGGTAGGCACGTGGCACGGTGTACCGGGGCACCCGTTTGGTGCCTCGGGGACCCAGCACACATCGTTCGGGGCCGTATGTGGAAACCACAACTAGACTCCCTGCAGATGGAACCTGAATAGGCGATAAACTTAGACTAGGGACTTGTGTGGTTAGTCAGGTCATGGCCAACACCCTCGTTGGGCTTCCGCTTGAAGGTTGCCGAGTACATGTCGTGTAAACGGCGATAAGTGGTGAGAGCGTGTGTGAAGAAGTACACCCCTGCAGGGTTCACATCATCTATTCGAATAGCCGCGTCCATGGTAAAGGACCTCTGGGTTGCCTATACAGTTCATAGACAAGTGAAAGTGGATACTCTAAAATGCGCAAGATAAGCGTGAGTGCTATGGATGGCGTTCTCGTAGGGAGACGTGAGCGGATCCATAGTGGTATATTGATTGGTGAATATGTGGACTCGTGTGCACCACCCCAAAAGAGTTACTTGCAGATGTAGTTAAGGATAGCTTGCTGCAGTTAAACTCCACCACCCCTTTATTGATACTGATGCATATGTAGCTAGTTCTGATGTAAGTCTTGCTGGGTACATTTGTACTCACGTTTGCTTAATTTATGTTTTTGCAGAGAGACTTCAGTCTCACTCGTAGTTCCGCGTGGACTTCGACATTTAGCTTGTTACCTCAGCTATGATCTTGTACCCTTGGGAGGGTCTTGTAGATAGTCAGGCTTATCAGCCTTTTTCATTTGTAGTTTTCAGTACTCAAACATGTTTATGCTTCTGCTTGTTGCTTGTATGCTCTGTATGTTGGGTCATGAGACCCATGTTTGTAATACTTGGCTCCTCGGAGCCTAATGAATAAATACTTTGAGTTGTAGAGTTTTTTTGTGATGCCATGTTGTATTTGCACATATCGAGCATATTGTGTGTATGATTTGAAATGCTTGGTATGTGTGGGATCCGACAACCTAGTTGTTTATCCTTGGTAGCCTCTCTTACCGGGAAATGTCTCCTAGTGCTTCCACTGAGCCATGGTAGCTTGCTACTGCTCCGGAACACTTAGGCTGGCCGGCATGTGTCCTTCTTTGTTCCTCTGTCTGTCCCTTCGGGGAAATGTCACGTGGTGTCTACCGGAGTCCTGTTAGCCCAGCTGCTACAACCCGGATTCACTCACTGATGACCGACACATTCATTGCTGGGTCACGTATGCCTGTCCCTGTAAGTTAGTGCCACTTTGGGTTTACGACTAGTCATGTCGGCCCGGGTTCTTTGTCATATGGATGCTAGCGACACTATCATATACGTGAGCCAAAAGGCGCAAACGGTCCCAGGCTAGGTAAGGTGGCACCATGGTAATACCGTGTGTGAGGCCGCAAAGTGATATGATGTGTTACATGCTAGATCAGTGTGACTTAGGATCAGGGTCCTGACAGCTTTGGTATCAGAGCATGACTGCCTGTAGGATTACCAAGCCAAACTGGTCGAAGTCGAGTCTAGAAATGCTTTAGTTATATAAGGGAATTGATTGTGGAAGGGAACATAAGGCTCTTTTTACTCCTTTACCTTATGTTCTTCTGATCTGAGTCAACCTCTTCTTTTCTACGGGGATTAAGAACTAGGCTTCTCGTCGTTCTATCAAGATCACGTGTTACTAATCCGTAGACTTATAGGATTGATGGATTTAAGTCTCAGTTTAGTTTCTACTACTTCCGTATGTTCATAGCTGGCCTCAGAACCTTGATATTGTGATGCTGAATGGTCATGCCACTATTTTGCGGGATGTCTCAAATCTTTTTGAGCATTTACAACCGTTATGTTGTCCGAGTCATCCCAAGTTTCGAAATAGTCTGAGCATTTGCAACTCCCTTCTTTCCGTTCCCGATGTTTCTCTGGGCCAGTTTAACCACACTAATCAGTGAGTTGAGGTACTCTGTTGCCTCGACATATATGTTGGAGTTATTATTATGACCCTAGGTGTCTTAGAGGACCACCCAGTAATCTATCCATGTTTTGTGTTCCCGATGTGATGATTCTGGCCATCATTCTTGAAAGCATCCCATGATGCCACTTAGTTAGTTAGTAGGCATTCTATTCGTGGGTTCTTGAACCCAAGATTTACCCTACTTACTTCATGTTGATAGTGTTTGCTAGTTCCTTTAGGATATTAGTAACCTTTGAGATAGTCCTCGAGGTCTGTGGTATATCGTTCTTCCAATACCATGAACCATTATGGCAGTAGTTCTTTGAACCAAAAGATCACAACCAGAGTGCTCTTGATGAGTTCTTCATTCTGCATTGTGAATCTGCCAGTCCTACCTTTCTGCATAGATTATCTGTAAGAAATATGTTGAACTTGCTTGACATACTAAATCTATGCATCTGCAACTCAGAAAACCATATGTTCCTTTGAGTTGTCTCTCTTTAGTTGTATTCTGACCTCTGTCTATCAATTGATAGTTAGGACTAGTTGTGCATTCGTGTTATCGATGCCTATTATTCTTGTGGTGCGTCAAGCCACTCTATTCCGGAATGACTAGAAGAAACAAACTCCAGCACCTCATCCATTTCTTGGACTGGTCAAAGTAGTTGTATTCCGTAGATCAAAATGCCAATCCATCTTTTGTTCTGTTCTACCTCGGAGTATTACCCCCTTTATGTCAGGATTGTCATGAGAACTGCATCATCTCTCATGAATTCTTGACGCAGTGATACTTCTTGCGATCATTTTTCATTCCTCAGTCCCGTGTTGTCGCAACCGGAATGCCGACAAGTGAACCATGATGTGTGAAATCAATACTCCTAGCAACCGTGTTGCTTGGTAGTTAATGGACATTAATATCATTCTTAGTGTGTTGGTTATCCAATCACTACCCTAGGATTGATCATGCTACCTTGTCCTTATTTCTGGGGCACTCCTCGATCTTTGAGTTAGGATTGAATCCCTTGCTCTTCTGATCATGTCGTCTTGCCTTGAAAAGCAAGTTTGTTCTCGAGTTTACTAACATATCGGTGGTTCGTGATTTTCCGAATATCTTCTCAGAAGTATTACCAGGTTGTCACATGACCGCTATGTTGAGTTCGCGATCAAGTTGGTTTTCCCATAAACCACCCTTTCTCCAAGGATCTGTGTTGGATACCCCTGAACTAGTTGGATAAGCTAGACAATAACTTGGAGAGTTGGAAGATAAAATCTTTATCTGACTAAGTTCATTCAAGGGGATATCTTTTGTTTTTGTGTGTATTGAAGAAAGATGATATCGTCACCGATTGACACTCATGATCGGTTGTTGGATCTATTATCTTACCAATCATTGATTTGAGTATGGGCTATCGTTGTGACGCCTGGATAATTAAGCTACAGTAATCCTCTGCTAATTATGCCATGTCACTCTGCTTGCTGATATTAAACTCGCGTTGGTTCGAAACCGTTCAAATTCAAATTTAAAAACAAAGTCAAAAATAAAAGTTTTCAAATGTCAAAACTAAAATTGTTCAAACTGTGCCAAATAATTCATAAGTACTATTGCTGAAGAAACCACACTTATATAAAATATTGAAATGCACTATAATAATTAAAACAACCGCTTAAATAATTAATTAGATGCCTTTTATAAAATTATAAAACATTGAACTATTCTATTTGAATACCAAACATTTTATGGCAGTAGCATATTTAGTAACACTAATTTAGGTGATGTATAGATAACTTCTAAAACTAAAATAAATAAAACAAATAAAAAGAAAATAAATAAAAGCGGAAGAAAAACAAAACAAACTAAACTTATTGCGCACCTTGGCCCATTTAGCTATAACAGCCCCAACCCACCTAACTCCTCCCCTCCCCGCTACAGGAGCCGAGGGGGATCGTGGAGGCCATCCATGGCGCCCGGCCAGGTGCCAGCCATCCACGGCCACCCCCCTCGTCTATAAGACCCCGACCCCCCTCCCTGGAAACCTAGTTCCCCTCCTCTCCTCCCTCCCTCGTGCCCCTGTCCTCTTTTTCCACTCTGGTTGCCTGTCGACGGCGCGCCCGAGGACGCCACCGCGCTGGACTGCCTCCTCGTCGGCTTGTCATCGTGGTCCCCGTGGTCGGCTGCATCCCCGCGTCGCACCACCGTGTCCAGGAGCACCGCCGTCCTCTTCCTCGTCGATTGTGGTCATCGAGGGTGATTTCCTCTTTCACCATTCCCGATACGGCTCTGTGGTGCAACACCTCAAGTGTGAACCTCGAGGGTGGTCCCTCTTACGTTCGCCTTGATGATTACATTGAGTGGAATCCACCGGGGGTGATTCCTCAGGTTTTCCCCTTGATGTCTGGACACACGGTTACCTTGACTTTACTTGAGACATTGGTGAATGTCGGGCGGGCCCGGAGAGCACCCAGGAGTTGTTACGGTGGCGGCTGGTTGTTTAGCGGTATCACCCGGGAGGGGGTGATAGCTCCGGACTTGTCCCGACAACCGTCACTTCTTTTTAATAATGCACTAACAGGTTTGGGTATTTGTTCTGAGTTGGCCTCTGGCCTTTATGCACTAACCACCACGCGAGAATAGTTATGGGCCTCGACGTCGCGATGTCGGCCAAGCTTTGTCGACGTCGGTTCAGATTGTGGCACGGTCGGATCGTGCTGGCCATCCGAGGCGGTGCTGGTATCCACCCTGCACACAACGACCCGGAGTGCAACGGGCGATGGTCCCAAGACCCCGGGGTGTTTAGGATGTAGACCGGCGGGGACCTCTCTGCTGAGCCTAGGTAGGGCTGTGACGTGTTGATCTTCCGAGGTCGGGCATTGACCCCAGAAAGGTGTGTCCGGCCAGAGTGATCGAGCGTGTTGGGTAACGTGGAGCACCCCTGCAGGGAAGATATATATTCGTATACCGTTTCCTCGATAATGGTGGTTCAGACTTATATCCTGATCTTATACAACTAGAAATGGATACTTGATATGTGATGGATATGTTGGCTCCGGGATTGCTTGCGCACGGGGAGTCGAGGAAGGATCTCTAGGCATTAATTCTACAACATGCTTGTTAATTAAACTGTTATTCTTTACTCTTCTACATGCTGCAAGATGCTTGGAGCTGCTTGAAGATGCTAGTCTTTGATAGGCTAGGCCTTCCTCTCTATTCTGGCTTTCTGCAGTTCAGTCCACAGATACAACCCTTCCATTTGATACCAATGCATACTTAGTATAGATCTGATGCTTGCGAGTACTTTGGATGAGTACTCACGGTTGCTTTGCTACCCATTTTCCCCATTCCTTCTTTCTTTCTGTTTGATGCAACCAGATGGTGGATCCTTGGAGCCAGATGCCACCGCCGACGGATACTACTACTTGGAGGGCGCCGAAGACCAGAAGTAGTTAGGAGGTCCCAGGCAGGAGGCCTTGCCTCTTCGATCATTGATGTTTGTGCTAGCCTTCTTAAGGCATCCTTGTTTAACTTATGTCTGTACTCAGATATTGTTGCTTCCGCTGATGCTTGTGTATCGAGCTTTTATTCGAGCCCTCGAGGCCCCTGGCTTGTAATATAAAGCTTGTATTATTTCTATTTGTGTCTAGAGTTGTGTTATGATATCTTCCCGTGAGTCCCTGATCTTGATCGTGCACATTTGCGTGTATGATTAGTGTACGGTCGAATCGGGGGCGTCACAAGTTGGTATCAGAGTCGACTGCCTGTAGGATCCCCCTTTACAACTCCTTGGCCGAAGTTGAGTCTAGTCTCTGAAAAACTGATTTACTAACATGGCTGTGTGGCTTACGGTCCCACGTCGCCATTGGGTGGTATTAGGTTCTTTTACTTCTCGTCTATACTCTGGAATTCTGATCTCTCTTCTATTCGGGTGAAATGATTTTGCTAACTCTAACCTTAGGATCTCGTGATCACATCCACCCGGAGATTTGTATTACCCCTTCTCGAATTAAGGGCCAAGTTCTGCTTCACAATATTCGCTGACTGTAGGATCCTCTTATCGAGGGCACCCTGTGTCGCCACTTGCAAATTCCTCGCTCCAGAGGCTTTCCTCGACGCTGATGTAGCTTTTTCTATGTCCCACCGTTGTAACCCTCCATCGTGTGCATGCATACCGCCTGGTATGTCTATGATGTTTCTCTTGTCCGAACTCATATGAACAACGTGTAATTGGCCCCGCATATGTATCGGTATGTCTTCAATGACTATTGCTTTGTACATACTGCGCCTTTGCTCATTGTTTAGGTTTCAGCATGAATGACTCCATACACTTGCTCCACCCCTTGTTAAACTGCCTCTTGTTGTATTTAAGCAGGATGGTGCCTGCTGTTGTGTCGTGGTGTCGACAATCCAGCACCTCCCGAATACATGACCGGAATGATACAACAGTTTGATGTTGAATCGCCAGTTCATGGTATGAGTCATGGCTCAGTTCCCACGCCCCAATATGAATCAGCAACCAGCTCCAGTGACTCTGCAAGACTTTGCACGTCTCCACCCAACCATCTACCGCAGCTCAACCCACCCCCTTGATCATGATGATTGGCTCCTTGACATCACTTTGGAGTTGGAGTCTGCTGATGTAGCCCCTGCCAACGATGTCACCTTCGCGGCTTATTACCTGAATTTCCCGCTGCTCAATGGTGGAACAACCACATGCGTTCCTTACCTGTTGGAACCACAATCGCCTAACCGGAGTTTCAAGCTGCATTCCGCGGACCAATGTCGGACCACCATGGTTAGTCACAACATCCCAGTTGATTATGGGGTTGGAATTTCATGTTGTCCCCATTGTTTTGAAGTCATTCAATATTGACCCCATTATTGGAATGGAATGGTTGACAACACATACCGCTTCCGTCATCGGCGCCACTAAAACCGTCCATCTACTACATACTTCTAATTAAATAGTGAGCTACCATGCTCATCTTGTTTGAAATGCTGAAGCACGGATTTAATCCTTGAGCACTTAACGCTTCTCCTCTTGTGAGAATTGAAAACACTCCCGTCGTATGTGAATTCCAGAATGTCTTTCCAAAAGAACTACCCAGTCCATGACCTTGAACTTGCTACAGTTAAGTTTGCACTGAAGTTGTGGCAGCATTTCCTTTCGGTACTCGTTGCGAGATCTTCACCGATCATCAAAGTCTGAAGTAATTGTTTACTCAGCTAGATCTAGATCTCCGTCAACAACGATGTATGGAAACAATTTCAGAATATGACTATGGTATTTCTTATACCCCTGGCAAGGCTAATCATGGCCGATGCCATGAGTCGCAAGTCTTATTACAACAACCACATGGCTTATAAAGCTCAACCCCCCTGCAAGATGGTCTCGCTTACAGAGAGCATCCGATTCGCGTTCTCGTTCAAGTTGAATGTCACCTGGTAGCGCTTTCTTTAAAGCCATTAAGCTAGGCGTATAGTGCTCAAGTAATGGATCCACCCGGATCCCAAGGTGTATCAAAGCCAATTTGAATTAGCAATGACTTGTAATTTTGTAGTGAGCACAAAGTAACATATATCATGCAACAACGAAGTCTAACTCTCTTCCTATGCATCGGCATGTCATAAAAGAACAATTCATGCACACATAGTAAAGGCCAATGCATAGTATAAACAGTTTCTTGCAATTTTATCATATTGGAAACATGGAGAGGCGGAGATATAGTTCCTCTCTCATAATAATAGGAGCAGCAAGCACATGCATACTATATCTATCAAAACCATCATGTGTAGTAGTAAAACGCAACCCATCAATATAATCCTTAATAAGGGCAAACTTCTCCGATATAGTGTAGTCGGGAGAATTCAAAAAGATAATAGGACTATCATGCATGGGTGCAATAGCAACAATTTCATGTTTAACATAAGGAACTATAGCAAGTTCATTTCCATAAGCATAATTCATATTGGCATCTTGGCCACAAGCATAGCAAGCATCATCAAAAAGGGATATTTCAAAAGAATCAACGAGATCATAGCAATCATCCTTCGGTAAGCACGAAGGGAAATTAAACAATGTATGAGTTGAAGAGTTACTCTCATTAGAAGGTGGGCATGGGTAGCTAATCCGCTCTTCCTCCTTTTGTTCTTCGCTCTCCTCGTCATCTTTTTCATCCAATGAGCCCACAGTTTCATCAATTCCTTCTTCCATAGACTCCTGCAAAATATTAGTCTCTTCTTGGACAGCGGAGGAGTCCTCAATATATGGTTTAACATAGGCATTAGAAGCATAATTATCATAACAATATTTAAGTATGGCAAAAAAATTAGATTTATAAAGAGTCGCATCATACTTTCCAATCAAAGAAGCAATTTCATAAGCACCCTTAAAAGCAACAAATTCTTCAATTTGTTGAACATCATAGTAATTATAAACACCCTTAGGATACGAAAATATGATTCCATTATCACTAAACTCACATTGGTAGGGAAGGTGTTTCTTAGGGTCTTCAGAACAACAAGTAAAATCATATATTTCACATAGATTCCAAGCATAGCATTGCAAATGATGAATTTGATCCAGTAAAAGTTTCCCTTTTTGAGATAAGCGGTGTCGCACATAACAAGCATGCTCATCTAAAGATTTTCCCTCAACTAAGCTAGTTGGGGCTTCAGCACGAGCACATAGGGATCGAAGATGATCCAAGTAAAAAGCTTCAGGAGTGTGATAGATTTTCAATGGTTCTTCAACCATTGGTGTAGTAGGTACAACTAATTTTTTTGGTATTTTGCTTTTCCTACCCATAACTAAAGGTAGAAAACAAGAGCACAAAATAAAAACTACTTAGTGATAAAGCAAACAAGCACACACGAGAATATTCACCCCCACGTTATAACTCCCACGCAACGGCGCCAGAAAAAGGTCTTGATAACCCACAAGTATTGGGGATCAATTGTAGCCTCTTTCCATAAGTAAGAGTGTTGAACCCAACGAGGAGCTAAAGGTAGAACAAATATTCCCTCAAGTTCTATCGACCACCGATACAACTCTCACATGCGCTTGACGTTAAACTTTACCTAGAACAAGTATGAAACTAGAAGTACTTTGTAGGTGTTGTGGGATAGGTTTGCAAGAATATAAAGAGCACGTAAATAAAAACTAGGGGCTGTTTTAAGTAAAGAAGCAATAAAGTTAGTATAGCGAGTGTGGAAAAGTGGTGGTAGGAGTTGCGAAATTGTCTCTAAGCAATTGACTACTTTACTAGGCCGATAGCAAGGTTTATGTGGGAGAGGCCACTTCTAGCGTGTCATCCCTGACTTGAAATTCTATGCACTTATGATTGGAACCATTAGCAAGCATCTGCAATTACTAACATTCATTAAGGTAAAACCCAACCATAGCATTAAGATATTTGGTCCCCCTTCAATCCCATATGCATCAATTTCTATGCTAGGTTGAAGCTTCTGTCACTCTTGCCCTCCAATACATAGTCCTATAAACATACAACTAACCCTATGGTGTGATCCACGCGCGCGCTCATATGATGGGCACCAAAGGACAGCAACATAACCACAAGCAAATTAAACCAATTGTAGCAATTCACCAATTACCGATAGGACAATGAAAATCTACTCAGACATCATAGGATGGCAACACATCATTGGATAATAATATGAAGCATAAAGCACCATGTTCAAGTAGAGCGTACAGCGGGTTGTAGGAGAGTGGACCGCTGTAGATAGATGGGGGAAGGTGATGAAGATGTTGGTGAAGATGACGGAGGTGTTGGTGTAGATCGTCGTCACACGATGATGGCCCCGGTGGCGTTCCGGCGCCACTGGGAGAGAGGGGGAGAGAGCCCCCCTTCTTCTTCTTCTTCTTCCTTGACCTTCCCCCTAGATGGGAGAAGGGTTTCCCCTCTGGTCCTTAGCTTCCATGGCGGCGGAGGGGCGGGAGCCCCTCCGAGATTGGATCTGTCTCTCCGTCTCTCTCTGTTTCTGCCCTTTCACCATTTCTTATATTCCCGGAGATCCGTAACTCCGATTGGGCTGAAATTTGGACACGATTTTTATCCGGATATTGGCTTTCTTGCAGCGAAAGAAGGGCACCAACCACCTCACGGAGTGGCCACGTGGGACCAGGGCGCCCCTGACCCCCTGGGGCGCGCCCCTCACCCTCGTGGGCCCCTCGGGCATCGTCTCGCGTTGATTCCACTTCCCATAATTCACATATATTTCAAAAAAATCTCTGTCAGTTTTTATCCTGTTTGGACTCCGTTTGATATGGATTTTCTGCAAAACAAAAAACATGCAACAAACAGGAACTAGCACTGGGCACTGGATCAATATGTTAGCCCCAGAAATAGTATAAAAAGTTGCCAAAAGTATGTAAAACTTGTAGAATATTGGCATGGAACAATCAAAAACTATAGATACGACGGAGACGTATCATGTACGTGTCCCTGGGTGCATGTTTAGTCCACATGCAAGAAATTTCAAATATCGAGAATCTTGATTTTAAAATCAAGTAAATACACAACTAGGTTCAAATTCATGAAACTTATCGCGGTGTCATATGGACACCAATAGACTGTGACATTATATTTTTTTTGTCAAATTTGAGACAAGTTTTGATATAATCTTCTTACAGACAGGAAATTATCAATAATTAGCAACCAATATTGCAAACAGATTATTTATTCGAACCGTGTGCGTTAGACCAACAATGTACGTGTCGTGCTTCGGTTAAGCAATAAAGCGATAGAATTAATCATCAAAAAGGAAAAAAATCAATATAATACGTGCCACCACGCGTTCTGTGTGCCGTAGGAGCATGCGTGAGTTGACGAGACACATGTGAGCACTCCGTCGTGCAGGCTGACTGGGAGGCGTGCGCATGTTCGATGCGTAGTGTCACCGGGGGGCGTGCTAGTAGCTGTGTGAAATGATGAGCAGTCCGCTTTGCAGGCTCACAGGGAGGCGACCTAGCCATTTGACCGCCGCCCACCTCGCTTCTACTACTCCATATTAATGGCGCGCCTGAGCTGCTGGTCATAATAGGAGGCCGCACCCTTGTCCACAGTGGTCACCGTCGCCTGGAGTGTATGTGAAAGTGCGTTATATTGACTAGAGGTGGGTGAATAGGCGATTTTTACAAATCCTTCACTGAGGAAATACTACTTGAGGAATTTTCTAAGTGACAAAATACAAGCAGCGGTATAATACTCAAGTGCATGCATAACATGACTGTAGCATAGTCATCATGATGAAATGAAACATACACAGAGCACAGGTAGCGTATAAATAGGATAAGCAGGCAGAAGACAAGATGACTGAAGAAATATGATCGAGGAAATTGAGAAAGTCTTCAGTCAAAGTCTTCAAACAGTAACGATCAATTTCATCAACACATGAGCGAGGAAATGAAAGGGTTGAGCAAATAGAACCAGAGCTCGGTGAAGCTAGTGATTTGGTAGACCAATTCCAACTGTTGTGACAGTTGTACGTATGGTTGGAGCGGCTTGGTATTTAAAACAAAAGACACATAGGCCCAGGACACACAGTCCTTACCGTAGTCTCCTAGATCTAAGGTCACACAGACCTCACCCAATCACTCCTGGTAAGTCTACAAGGTGACTTTCAAACCTTCACAGACTTGGTCACTCGGCGATCCACAATTCCTCTTGTGTGCTCTAGACCTTGACACCTAACCGTCTGGAAGATGCACAGCCTTCAAAGGTAACAAGCGTCGGTTCCACACAGCAACAATCTCTTCAGTGATGCTCAATCACTTTGGCTTTTAGGTGTTGGGGTTTTGGGTTTTTCCTCACTGATGATTTTCTCTCAAAGTCCTCGGAGGATGGGATGCTCTAAATGTCAAGTGTCAATCTATCTCTGGGAGCAGCCAACCAGCTAGTGGTTGAGGGGCAGCTATTTATAGATGGCGAGCAGCGCGACATTATAAGACATAAATGCCCATAATGATATGATTGTTATGTGGATAAGATATTTGGACAGCTGGCGTGAAGCACAACAACCGTCGGAAATTTGAGCTCTCAAATTCCTCAAGGCTATCATGTTCCTCACTTGTAGGCAATCTGCACTGGAGAATTCCAAACTCCTTTGTCAGAACAAATTCCTCGGAGACTGGAAGATCTTCGTCTCTGTCACTGAAGAAATTGAGCGAACTGTATGAGCATCACTTGGAAAATTTTCCTTAGTATTACCTCGACCCCCTTTAACAGTACGGTGTTTCCTATAACTCAAGAAAGGAAAATGAAACTACGAAAACAGAAGTCTTCACGCTTCATAATCCTCGTATCAGTATCAATATCTTCAAGGTCACACCAATTTCCTCATTTTCAAAGTCTTCAAGAAAACCAAAGTCTTCAAATGAAGACATTCATTTTTAGGGGTCGACTTTCTTCGAAAATATCAAACTCCTCAGAGATTTATAAAACATGTGTACACTCATAAACACATTAGTCCCTTAACCTATAAGTCTACAATACACCAAAATCACTAAGGGGCACTAGATGCACTTACAGTATGAGGATGCCGCCGAAGTGCACCATCAGAGGGAGTGGCGACACTGGTGCTGGTGAAGCACCCGCGCAACCCATGAAGCCAGGCACAGAGGTTGCGGGTGCCACTGACGATGTCTCGTGCGGGTAGTAGCGCGACCTTGACTCCATCGCTGCCGTCGCGCCTCCCCAGCCGAAGACGGAGATCCACAACTACTCCGGCAATGACTCCGACTCCGACGGAAAACCGGTTAGCTCCCCCCCCCCCATTATTTTTTTGGAATATAAATCCTATTGTTATGTACAAATGATTTTTTTGTTAATAATACAATTAGGATTAGCATTCGTGCTAATAATTCGTAGCCAGATCTTGAGAATTGGTTTCGATTGTCTTACATATATTTGTGCCATTTTTCTTCCAGATCTTTAGAATAGATTTTGAATATCCCACATATACATTTGTGCCAATTTTTTTCTTACAGATATTGAGATGATTTTCAATGTCCTACATATATGTTGGTGCCAATTTGCCCCCAGATTGGTACGTACACTGATGAGGCTCCAGCCAGCGGCGCTGCCGATTGTAGATCCTGCACCCGGCAACGCAGGCAGAAGTGGTCACGGCCCCCTGGATCCAAGGAACCCGTAGAATCCCACTGGATCCAAGGACCTGTGTAGACTCGCGAAGACGGCTCGCGAGGCCGCCTCGTGAGGTCAACCTCGCGAGTCAGGCCTTGGCGCCGGCCACAGGACTCCGCGCCTATCACGTGGATGACGTCTCCCTGTCAGGATAAGGACAGCGGGGCATGACCAAGCCCAATCTCCATTCCGGTGATAAGGGAGCAGCGGCGCCTGGCTCCCCAAAAGCAGGTCCCAAAGCATTCCTCTTTGATGTAAGAAGATCAGGATGGATAGGCTCGCCAGGGCAGAGGTCATCACCGAGCCCACCAGTGCGTCATAAAGACTACTTTATCTGGCGGAGACCCCATCTAGTCAAGATAAGCCTGGGCGCCTGTCCCCCTTTGAATTGTCGCCCTATGGCCACCATTTCCCGCTGATATTTTTAGGGAAGAGGACCAAGGCACTACAAGAGGGGCAGGGCCGCCTCTATGTAAGGGGATCAAGTCGTTCTCCCAACTTCTCATGCATCTCGAGCCACAAGCTCTCCATTATAAAGCAATCCAACACATGCAGGAGTAGGGTATTACACCATCACGGTGGCCCGAACCTGGGTAGCTCGCGCGTCCCCTTCGTGTACGGTGAGAGCCAGTGTGCCTGTCATAGTCCAGTCGTTGTCGTCTTCGTGTCTTAGGTCGCTAGGCAAAGCCCCCCAAAGTTTGAACCCTAGTTCTTGGAGAAGTTTCTTGGACACAAATCTTAGACTCCGACATTTGGCGCGCTAGGTAGGGGGACTTGCCGCCTTTGCACCTTCGACCTCGATATCAACACCAACATGCACGACGCTGCCGCTCACCGCGAGTGCGCCGCACGCCGCGCCGCCGCCAGGGCCCGCTTGGAGCCCTCCGCCCAGGTGCCCCCGGGCGGCGCCCTCATGCCGCCATCGGGGCCTATGGGGAGCGGGCGGCCTCCTCCATCCGCCCGTCCGTGAGTAAGCGGGGGAGTGGCTGTTCCTCCACCACCACCTCACTTGTAGTTTGTGACCCACCTGCTCCGCATGTAGCCCTACTCATGGCACAGGGGCTGTTGCGCTGTTGCCCCGCTAAGGACGGTCTCGACGCCTGGCTTGCGCGCATCACCAAGCTCATCTCCGCTGCCCGCGACTGTAAGTGCATCTAGTGCCACCCCTAGTTGGTTTTGGAGTATTGACGACAAATGTGGTTGAGGGACTAATGCGTTTCTGAGAACTGCAGGATAACGCAGGTAGTGTCCCTCATTGATTCGGTTTACCTACCGGAGTCGACCCCTAAAAATGCATGAAGACATTGAAGACAATGGTGGTATGTGAAGATATTCACATTCAAGACTATGACATGAGAAGACATTGAGTGAAGACTATGGGCCTTGAAGGCGTGTCGTTTCGTTGTTTCCTTTTCTTCTTTGTTGAGTCGTAGGAACCACCGCCTTTGTTAAGTGGGGTCCAAGTGATCATAGTCGGTGGTGAAGTGATGCTCAACCCAAATCCTATGTCTTGACGAAGACAATGAGAGCAAAACTTATCGAGCTGGATGAGTCGACTTTGCTTATAGCCAAGTAAAGTTGCCGTGAGTGTTTGAAATCGACCGTTGGAACACGTGTCGGTTCCTTAGTGACCAGGGTCATTTGGGACATAACAGGTCGGGTTGCCCGGTGGCTACAAATAGTCCACCCCTACACCATAAATTGGTGGCTGCTCGAGAGTTAGTGCGGCTTTTGTCGTTTGAGAGCAACCCACCTCGAAGCCTTTGAGAGAGAAATCCTTGCGAGGACAAAGCCCAAAACACCCGAGCCAAAGGGTGTTAGGCATCACTGAAGTTTTCTGTCTATGTGACACGAAGACTTATTACACTTGAGGACTGTGAATCCTCCGGCCGGTTAGGCCGCATTCGAGCATCCAAGAGTCATTGTGGATTGCGGTGAGCGTAAATGCATGAAGGTTGGAAGTCTACCTTGAAGACTTACGAGTGATTGGGCGAGGACTATGTGTCCTTAGCTCAAGGGAATAAGGTGAAGACGCGGTCTTGAGTTGAATCTCAGCCTCCCTAACGGATGTCACAGTTGTCACACAAGCTGGAACTGGTCCAACAAATCTGTGTCTTCAACAAGTGGTGGTTCTATCCCTTCCCTCCTTTACCTTGAGTTTGTCTTCATGAAGTCATTGCTTATATGCCTTATCTGTTTGACTTCATTGCTTGACTACTTTTTGATTGGCTTCATACTATCTTCCATCTGGTCCTTACTACATAGCTGCTATTAGTCTTGTCCGTTCACATTATTGCACACTTGACTATGGCTTGCTTGTTGTAGTTTATCTTCCGCTGCATATCAATTAGGTCATTTCATTGTTTATCTTGAAACATCCGTGTTTTGAAGACTTTCATAAAATCGCCTATTCACCCCCCTCTAGTCAATAACTAGCACTTTCAATTGGTATCGAGCAAGGTACTCCTTGTTACGTGTGATTGATTTAACCACCGGAGTTTTAGCTATATCATTGCGGGGATAATCAAGGTCTCCGCTGCTTGCCCGTGTTCGATGGGCCGACTATCCCTACTAGAAGAATAAGATGCGCATGCATCTTGAAGCCGATGATGTCGACCTACGGTATGTCGTCAAGAACGGCGTTCCTAAATCTGGTGAAGGTGTCACCCCTACGATGTCAAGAAGTTCATTCAACTGAACTCCTTTGCAAAGAACATCATCTATGGTCATCGACCAAAGGACGGTATGGCCGTGTGAGTGCTCTGGAAGCGTCGAAGCTAGTGCAGGACTGGCTATCCAAGGTCAACGAAGGCGTCTCAACCGGAGAGATCAAAGAATCGGTGTTCTTCGCAACCTCTTCAACGCTTCAAGAGAAGCGACAATGAAAATGTCCAGCTCACGTTTGATCGCCTCATTGACATCACAAATGAGCTTCATGCTCTCGGCGCCACCGAGGTCACCAAGCATGAAATCGTCAAGACACTACTAAGATCACTTGACAGCTCTTTTGACACCCTTGCCCTCATGATACAAAACGTCCTCACCTCAAGACACTCGATCCGTCGATATACTTGAGAGGCTCAACACACATGAGTTCGACTATCGAGAAAAGAGATATCTATGGTCCAAACTATGGCGAACTTCGCTTTGAAGGCAAAGTTGTTTCCTCATCGAAGAAGAATCATTGCGGTTACGATGATCCTAAGACATTGGAAAGGAACTTGCTATGCTTGTGAAGAAGTTCGAAGTTTACTAGGAAGAAAGGCTTGAAAGTCTTCACGATCCAGCTCAAGAAATGATGAAGCTTCCACTCAAGACTACAAGAAGAGAACCTATCACAAGTGCAAGAAAAGCTGGACACTATATCTCCGAGTGTCCACGGTGGGACAATGAGAAGAAGAAGAAGAAGAAGAGCAAGGAATATGATTACGATGACAAGAAAAGAAGAAATCTTCAAAGTCTTCTTCCAAGTCTTCCTCAAAGTCTTCATCGCATAAGAAGAGCTCATCTGCAAGGCTCGTTCTTTTGTTGGCAAGGAAATGGATTCAGAGGAGGAGTGCATACGAGGAAGTGGAGGTGGAATCGAGGAGGAGTCCGACCAGGCGTGGCAAGTCGGCTTTAGCCACGACCTATGTTGCCAAGTCCATCTTCAACACTCAAGACAATGACTTCTTCACCAACGCTGAAGGCGATGACAAGGGCGACCCTGCTCCCACCTCTTTGCTTCATGGCACGCGGTGCCAAGGTAAAATCACGTGATGCCTACTTTCAAACATCAAGTGAAGATGACTCGATTGTGAATCAAACCCAGCTACAAAACACTTGCTAAAATTGCAACTGAACAACAAAGAGCTATGGAACATACTCAAAAATTGTTAGACAAAAGCGATGACCTGTTGGGCGCGGAAATGACACGTTCACAGTCCTTAGTTGAAGACATTAAAAATCTTCATGCTAAGTACCAAGAACTTGAAAGTCGTCATGAAACGCTATCAACTACTCATGAAAGGCTCTCATATGATTATCTTCAAAGGAAGCAAGAGCTTGAGAAATTGAGGCGGCTCATGAAGATCTTCAAAAGAGAATGAGTCACTTGCGCTCAGCAGATCAGTTCCGCTCGGGATGAATTTGAACCACCATGTCTAAAATGCCTTGGCGTGATATAGCTACCTCTGTTCTTTGAATGTTCAAGCTGCTGCTCTTGTTGCATTGTCTTCAACTACCAATGTGGTAACTAACCCCTCTGCGGAGGATACCACTTGCCATTCTTGATGAAAATGCTAGGTTGAAGACATTGCTTGAAACAGGATGTATAAAAGTCCGAAGGGCATCGAGACACTGCGATGTCCTCAAAAGCGATTCTGAACCGAAACCCTAGGAAAGAGGGTGTTGGGTTCGAGAGGAAAATGAATGTTGATGGTTCCTCTTTGGAAGGCTGAGCGGTATCCCAAAACCACATGGGTTCTTTGCAAAGGGACCTTCGATGGATCCATCCACCTTATCTGGCTTTACCTGTGCTAACCCTATTATCATTGATGAATACTTTGATGCAAACTATAAGCTGTTCAAGAATCAGAATGGTGAAGTGTTTGCGGTATATTGGTACTAACTGCGAGGAATGGACCGCCTATGAAGAAGATCTGGGTTCCCAAAAGCTTCTTGAGAATCTTCCGATGAATGTCATCATGACACCACACAGGAAGAAGACAAACCCAGACCAAAGGCGTCATATGGTCCAAAGGCTTCATACAGACAGAGGACTCACTTGAGTCACCCTAACGCCAATGTTTTGCGGAAACCATACTCAAATTTATGAATATGGCGTGTGTCTTCAAACCGCTATGTTCATAGAACTAAGAACTTTTCCTTATTCATATGAGTATCATTCATCTCCTGCAAGGCTATTTGCTAGGGCTCCAAAGCGAAATTTTCAGATGCTGCACTTAGACTCATTGCTTCTAAGCCACCCTCGAAGATGTGGGTGGTTAAGAAGAATTAACTCTCTTTTGCAGGAAAGGGTCTCGGCCGAAAATCAAAGGCGTCGATGCTATTCTTTGGGACCTAAAACATCTTGTAGGGCACAAGATCAAATGCCCAAATGGTCTCACTATGTATTTTGTTCCTGAATCATTTTCCATTCATCCTATAAGTCCTAATCTTGATTTAAGCTTCAATAATCCACTTGCCCATCAAATGTTTATGCTTCACAATGCTCTTGGTGAAGCCTATCCCCCTAACTGTACTGTAGGGTATGCACCTCATGCTTCAGAATGGATAATGGACAGTGGATGCACTAATCATATGACTGATCGAAGTATTCTCATGGACTCAACCTTCGTCCATCGGACAAGAGTCACATCACATTTCTTGACCTTTGGTAAAAGCAAGGTATTGGGTCTAGGTAGAGTTGCAATATCAAAGGATCAACACATGGACAAAGTGATGCTTGTTGAAACCCTTGGTTTCAACTTAATGTCTGTCTCAATGCTTTGTGACTTGAACATGATTGTGATATTCGAAAAATATCGTTGCCTTGTACTAATGGAATCTGACAAGTCTCTAGTCTTTGAAGGGTATAGGAAAGATGATCTATACATGGTAGATTTCTCAGCAGGTCCACAGCTTGCCGTATGTCTTCTTGCAAAAGCTTCAGAATGCTGGCTCTGGCATCGGAGGCCGGGGCATGCTGGAATGAGGAACTTACACTCACTCGCCAAGAAGAAGCATGTCATAGGCATAGAAGGTGTCAAGTTCAAGAAGGATCATTTGTGTGGTGCCTGCGAAGCTGGAAAGATGACTAGGGCAAAACACCCCTCGAAGACAATCATGACGACATCTCAACCCTTCGAGCTGCTTCACATGGATTTGTTTGGCCCTACTCATTACTCTACCCTCACAACAACTGCTTGTCTCTATGGCTTCGTCATTGTTGATGACTACTCAAGATACACATGGGTGCACATAATTCTCTACAAGACTGAAATGCAAGATGTCTTCAGACGGTTCGCCAATCGAGCAATGAACAATTATGGCGTCAAGATCAAGCATATCATAAGTGATAACGGCCTTGAATTCAAGAACACGGACTTGATCTTTATCTGGATACCATGGGAATCACTCATGAGTTCTCTGCTCCATACACACCCAGCAAAATGGCATCGTGGGCGCAAGAACAGAACCCTCATTGAGATGGCTCGAACAATGCTCGATGAATACAAGACACCAAGAAAGTTACGGCACGAAGCCATTGATACGACTTGTCACGTCATCAACCGTGTTTATATCCATAAGCTTCGAACAAAACATCCTATGAGCTCCTTCTTGGCAAGAAGCCAAATGTCGATTACTTGAGTATTTGGGGCTAAGTCTGGATCAAGGATCCTCATCACAAGTCAAAATTTGAATCCAAAGCTCACGAAGGCTTCATGCTCGATTCGGAAAGGACTCACACTCTTCTGAGTCTTCAATCTCTATCTCTACAAAATCGTCGAAACTGTAGATGTGCGATTTGATGAAACCAATGGTTCACAAAGAGAGTTCTGCCAAGCACACTAGACGAAGCTCCACCCAAATAATCTATCAAGCTAATGGGAACTGGTGAAATCATGCCTTCAAGCACAGCACTGAAGAGGAACTTATCATTTCGCACCTAACCAACTCAAGACAATGCTCGACTGAAGACAATCCTCCCAATGATGACAATGATCGGCATGAGCAAAATCTTCGTCCGATTCATCCTCGTGTTGCAAATGAAGTACAGATTGAGAAGATAATCGATAGCATCAATGCACCTGGTCCGCTTAATCGCTCAAGAGCAACACATCTAGCAAATTTCTGTGGGCACTTTTCCTTTGTATCAATATCAGAACCCAAGAAAGTTGCTGAAGCTTTTATGGAACCAGAATGGATTCAAGCTATGCAAGAAGAACTTCAACAGTTCAAGCTGAATAATGTTTGGGAACTTGTCAAGCGTCCTGACCCTCGCAAGCATAACATTATTGGCACCAAATGGATATATCAAAACAAGCAAGATGAGCATGGTCAAGTCGTCATAAACAAAGCAAGGCTTGTGGCTCAAGGATATACTCAAGTTGAAGGAATTGACTTGATGAAACATTTGCTCTGTAGCTAGGCTTGAAGCTATTAGCATACTACTAGCCTATGCTAACCACCACAACATCTTGCTCTATCAAATGGATGTGAAGAGTGCATTTCTCAACGGCAAGATTGAAGAAGAAGTATATGTCGCTCAACCACGGCTTTGAAGATCCAAAACATCACGATATGGTGTACAAGCTAAATAAAGCATTGTATGGCCTCAAACAAGCTCCTCGCTACTGGTATGATACAATCAAAGACTTCACGAAGAGCAAAGGCTTCAAACCTGGATCCCTTGATCCCACACTCTTCACGAAGACATATGATGGTGAACTGTTTGTATGCCAAATATATGTGGATGACATTATCTTGGTGCACCAACCGGAAGTATAGTGATGAGTTTGGATACATGATGCAAGAGCAATATCGATGTCCATGATGGGAGAGCTCAAGTTCTTCCTTGGTCTTCAAATTAAATCGACAAAGAAATGGCATCTTTATATCTCAAGAAAAATACCTCCAAGATTATGCGAAGAAGTTTGGAATGCAAGAATGCAAAGGATACACGACGCCAATGCCAGCCAAACACCACTTGGGTCCCGGCGACAATGGTAAAGAGTTCGATCAAAAGGTATACCGCTCCATGATTGGTTCCTCACTTTACCTATGTGCATCTAGGCCAGATATTATGCTTAGTGTTTGCATGTGTGCTCGATTCAAGCGGCACCAAAGGAATCGCATCACTTAGGCGTGAAGCGAATTCTTCAATATTTGGCTCACACCCCAACACTCGGATTATGGTATCCAAAGGGCTCAAAATTTGATTTAGTTGGATTTTGGATGCTGATTATGCTGGTGACAAGGTGGATCGCAAGTCTACATCAGGCACATGTCACTTTACGGGGCGATCACTTGTCTGTTGGTCTTCAAAGAAGCGAACTGTGTATCACTCTCAACTGCTGAATCTGAATACATTGCTGCTGGATCTTGCTGTGCTCAGCTTCTATGGATGAAGCAAACTCTCAAGGACTATGGCATCAATTTGAAACAAGTACCTCTCTTCTGCGACAACGAAAGCGCCATCAAGATTGCCAACAATCCAGTCCATCACTCGAAGACAAAGCACATAGAAATTCGTCATCATTTTCTTAGGGATCATGTCATGAAGAAAGATATTGACATCATTCACGTCAACACCAAGAGCAATGGCGGATATCTTCACAAAGCCCTTGGATGAGAAAAGGTTTTGCAAGTTACGGTGTGAGCTAAATATCTTGGAATCCTCAAATGTCCTGTGATCAAGCACACATCCTAACACTTATGCATGTTGATGACTTAGATGTGCAACACACGAAGTAACGTATATCTTCAATCAATGAAGACTTACATTACGTGTGTGAATACATTAACGTGGAATTTGACTTTGGGCGCCACGATAATTGTGCGTCGTGTGCAGGTCTAATACTTCCTATCTGATGGGTAGCATACCACCAAATTTCTTTGTTTGAAGTGTTTCACTCATGGCGTTATTTCTTGAAGCTATTAGCATTTGATTTGACTTCAACTTCAACCTATTTTCATGATTTTCTTCACTATGATGATTTAGTTCTTTGTCGATATATATATATATATATATATATATATATATATATATATATATATATATATATATATATATATATATATATATATATATATCTCTCTCTACACATTCAGTTTTAGCTATGTCTTCAAGTTGAATCTTTTGAACTAAGTGAATGTGATCGGACCCCAAATATCTCTATTCTTTCTATCTCAAACTCTATCTGTCCAAATCATATGCATTCTATTGAAACTGTCGGATGTCTTCTCTGCGTCCTTGTCAGCAAAAGACACCGAGACAAACTTTAAGTCTGTTTTAAATGATTCATCATTCTTGTTGAACTCGGAGAAGCGGAGCGACCCTCAAACAAACCCGGCGGCGTGGGAGCGTGGGACATCTCATTGTATGTTGCATCGTGCCACGTGCCCCTCAGATGTGAACCGCCGAGGCACTGAGTAATTGCGCTCGCCGCACACCTCGTTATAAATACCTGTCCCTGCGGTAAAAAACTCTTCTTCCACCTCTCCACCTCGTCAAAACCCTAAGCGCCCCGCTATCTCTCGGCGACGCCATGCGACAAGCGCTTAGCTGCCGCGACTTCTCCGGCGCCGTCCTCATGCCGCCGCGAACATCTTCATCTCCGCCGCCCGTAGGTGTCCTCCGTCGCCAAGTTAGGGCACGGTGGACTGAACTGCTCGGCCTCCTTTCCTTCCGCCTAGCAGTTCTTGAGCGGTAAATATATCTCTATTTTACCATCTTTTGATCTTCAAGATTCATCCTACTTGCCAAAAATGGTTTCTGCCCATACAAAGTTAGATCTATTACATGCGCATCTCGTCTTGCTTAGTATATTCACTTAAGCTTCACAACTAGTTAGATTCCTCACTTGTACTTATTCACGGAATCGTACAAATCTGGAACCAACTCTAAGAGTATAAGTGAATGTCTTCGCATCATGAGGTCAATGTCTTCAAACCGATTTATCTTCAAAATCTTACGAGAATGCATATGACCTCTTCCCTTCCTCGCATCTCTAATGCTGTCACGGTACATGTCCGTGGGAGAATCCTTGGTTCTCATAGTCTGCATTAGTTTGCAGAATTCTTACGACATCAAACCAACTCTCCGAAGCCGTTCACATGTCATCAACCAAGCATAAGCCTTTGAAGCCTTTGATTGTGAAGCCATTCAGTTTGAAGCTCATGGCTACGAGATAAATCAGTCGGGAAGGGCGGCGAGACAGCGTCGTGAGGAACCTCAAAAGATCGCTCGATGACCTCGCGAGCTGTACAAGACAGATCTGAAGAGACTTATAATCAGCGCAAGACACGAATCCAATGGATTCGACGCTATTGGGCTGAACAGTGGTTCAAGTACAACTTCGTCACACAGGAATATGCCGAGAATAATGCCATCAGAAGCCCTTGGGGGGATATCCTGTTTCGAGGCCTTCCTCCCAAGAGCATGGCTGAAGCTATTGCACAAGGTTTCTATCCGTGCATGGTCCGTGGACCTCAGCCTGAGAATGCCGACCCGACGTCTTTGCTCTGGTGTCGCGATGACAATCTCTTCAAGCACAACTTCCAGCATGCAAAGGCTTCTGCAAAGGAAAACAAGAAGTCATTGGGATTAGACTTCAACCCTGGTCCCTCTGCTCCCCGTGCTGACGGCTCACGCGATGCTGAACCCAATGTCATCGGTCCATTTTCAAACCTCGATGGCCTCATCACTTATATTTTGGTCCAAGGTGCCAAAGTGGATCACTCTGATCACGAGGCTGATTCTGATGAAGCCCCAACTCCAGCTCCAGCTCCTGCTCCAAAGCCGCAGAAGCTTAAGAAAGTCAAGGCTCCTAAGTCAGCTGCTCCTCCAAAAGCTTCACGTGTGAAGCCAGCATGCCATTGCACCTCCACGAAGCGATACGCCGGTCGAGATCAATCTCGTATCTCCAAGAAGGCGGAGAAGAGAAAGAAAAGTGTCAAGAATCTTGAATCGACATCGACCCCGCTGCCATTCTGCGTGAAGAGCACATTGATCATCAAGTGATGGCGATCTTGCGGATGATGCTCTTGAGCAGCTTATCAAGAGCAAAGAAGAAGCGAAATCTTCAACAACTTGCCTCTCTTTGATGTGGCAATCATCCATCACTTCATTGATGAGTGGTTTGACACACCAAACATTAACTTTGAAGATCTGCAACTTCCAATTGGCCTCGGCGTCTCTTTCAGCGGCGCCATTGCTTCGAGCTAGCTCTAGCTCAGGTAATTGTTGAACTGAAGCACAAGATTGACTATGAAAAGGCTCGATTCAAGAAGCATATGGCTGCACTCAGCGTGCAAGGCGTGAAAAACTTCAAGGTCATGCTGCGACCTCAAAAAAACTTTCTCAAGAAGCGTGAAGAAGCGGAGGCTCTCGCGGCGCATGAAGGCTTTGGTGACAAGTGTGTGCTTGCCTACAATGAAATTTGAGAAGCGCAAAGGCACTTGGCCGTCTGGCATCGACCCGAGGATGGCTGCAAAGAAAAAAGTCTTCAACTGACCAAGCTGCACCTTCAAGCAGGAAGAGCCCGCATAGTCTTCCCAAGCAGCATGGTAGCTCGAAGCCAAAGGTACGATCAACTGCTTCGAGCAGAAAAAGACGAGGGCTGCCGAGGCTGAAGCGAAAAAGGAAAAATCCTGCGCCTCGATGCTGCTCCCTCCAAGAAGAAGCTAAAGACCAAGAAGAATCGGGCTACTCCCACAGGCCCTTGATTGTTGAACCCATTTACGTGGTTAGTCCCGCGTCGCAAACCAAGAACTTGAATGACTGTTCATGAGCCTGCTTCCTGAAGCTCCACGAAGTGAAGATATTCCAGCAATGATCCCTCATTCTGCTGAAGATATTGGTCACCATGACAATGTTGAAGATGATGAAGTTCTTCCTCAAATCGAGTACAATGTGGCATCATCGCTGTTAAATGCGAACAGCGAACTCATCGACATTAGTCGCGTCCTCGGCGCCAATTGCTCAGGATGCTTCATGGGCTGATCGCCCGCAACAACAAGACTCCCCCAGTACTCCCCAACAACAAGTCACTCCCCAACAGCAACACCAAGAAGAAGAGGAAGACTTTGAGGCCCAGGCAACCCCATCTCCAAAGGCGTCGCCAGCATTTCGCAGGCTTCGCAAAGGTCAAAGGCCTCAAGTGCCTCTTCCGAGCGTTCCAGAAGGAGAAGTGCACCGCCAACCTGTTGCCGTCAAGTGTTTTCGAAGCCACTCCAAGCTGTGAGCGTCTACGAGTGCAAAGCTAAAGCTGTTGAAGACAATCCGGCTGCATCAGCCGCTGACACCCAAGAAGAAGAAGAAGAATGTGTCCCTACACCTCCTGTAACTGAAGAAGTCATACCTGATATCAACGTGCCAGTGCCCAACCCTCCAGCTCCTCAAGTGGAGGTTGAAAACAATGAGGCTGCCACCTCCAACACCAATGAAGCCAATGACGTGGTCATGGCTGAAGCCAATGTGGAGCCTGTCCCAACTGCTCATGAAGACAATGAAGGAACTGTGCCTGAAGCCAATCAAAGGGCATTCATCGTCTGCAAAGCTTGAAGGAGCAATGATACATTGGTCTTCTACATTCTCAATGGCATCAACTTCAACACGCAAGATTTCTTCATCAGGCAACTGGCTGCATCTGGATCTGATCTGTTTGATGCGAGTTCTACGCTCCATGGGTCATCGCCTCATTAAGATGCACTCAGCTATCAACTATCAACCCTCTTGCTGCAATCATCGATCTTTCTACGGAGGTTGATATGTCTGTTGAAGCCATATACCCTGAGCCTGCCAAAACCCGTCTAAGTCTTCAGAACGCAGATCACCACAGCTTCTCTCAACCCATAGAAGGCGTCCAAGCAGTATCTCGTGTCTATCCCCTAGCAGGGAACACACGTCTGCCTCATCATGCACGGACTGAAGCCACTGAGAGCACAATTGGCCAAAGGCCTCGGAAGCGCTCTCGAGTCCTCAATGATCGAGAACTTCTTGTGGCGCTGCATCAAAAGCATGATAAGCATCACTCCTGGCTAAAGCGTCAAATGCAAAGCCTCTTGGTGGACGTCAATCGCATTCGCAATCTTGCCACCAAGAATGCCTTTGTCACTCACGAGACTTGTCGGCGGTCATGGAAGAGTTTGACCACAGTCGATCTTGAAGTTGATCTTCAAGGCGATGGCTTCACTGAGCGTTTCAAGTTTGACTCCACTCCTCCACGGAATGCAGTCCTACGGCGAACTCCATCTCTTGAAGACTCTGACTATTCTTCCTCCGCGGCAACGGTCAATGCCAGGGTGATCGATGATGAAGCCGATGCTACTTCACCACCCCCTACTTATGCATGAATCGATACTGCGCCAAGCTCACCTGCACCGCCAACCAACAACGACAACCCTGCTGCATCATCTTCTTCAGAAGAGGACGAGTAGATGCTCTATGTCTTCAAACCTTTTGGTCCTTCTTGACAAAAGGGGAGAAGCATATGAGTTTGATAGTCTTCAAGCGGGTTCATATGGGCGGTTGCACTATATTTTGCCTAGTGTTTACAACTCGCTTTTGATACATTTGGTTCTTTGAGTTGTAACACTAAAACTCGATAATCGTCTGCTACTTATTTGCTTTACTCAGTGCGATGATAAATTCCGCATGTGCGGCGATAACTTCCGCACTTAGATCATTCTGCAGACGTCCATTTTTCATTATGCATGTCATTCTCTTAGCTATATCATTTCATGCATGATGAATTATCTTCATAAGTTGAAGAGGATCTCCACAAGTACAACCTGCCATGTGCATTTGCATTCCAAAAGCAAACTACTTATATGCACATCTTGAGGGGAGCCTTTGCCACTTATGAAGACAATTCCTATCCTTTACAATTTCACATATTTTATCCCGTTGAAAACTTCAACCAGTTTGTCATCAATCACCAAAAGGGGAGATTGTAAGTGCATCTAGTGCCACCCTAGTTGGTTTTGGAGTATTGACGACAAATGTAGTTGAGGACTAATGCGTTTGTGAGAATTTTAGGATACTTGCAGGTAGTGTCCCTCATTGATTCGGTTTACCTACGAATCGACCCTAAAATGCATGAAGACATTGAAGACAATGGTGGTATGTGAAGATATTCACATTGAAGACTATGACATGAGAAGACATTGAGTGAAGACTATGGGCCTTGAGAAGGCGTGTCGTTTCATTGTTTCCTTTTCTTCTTTGTTGAGTCATAGGAACCACTGCCTTTGTTAAGTGGGGTCCAAGTGATCATAGTCGAGAATGGTCAAGTGATGCTCAACCCAAATCCTATGTCTTGACGAAGACAATGAGAGCAAAACTTATCCAGAGCTGGATGAGTCAGCTTTGCTTGTAGCCCAAGTAAAGTTGCCGTGAGTGTTTGAAATCGACCGTTGGAACACGTGTCGGTTCCTTAGTGATCCGAGGTCATTTCGGACATAACAGGTCGGGTTGCCTAGTGGCTATAAATAGCCCACCCCTACACCATAAATTGGTGGCTGCTCGGAGGTAGTGCACGGCTTTTGTCGTTTGAGAGCAACCCACCTCGAAGCCTTTGAGAGAGAAATCCTTGCGAGGACAAAGCCCAAAACACCCAGAGCCTTAGGCATCACTTGAAGTTTTCCTGTCATGTGACACGAAGACTTATTACACTTGAGGACTGTGAATCCTCCGGCCGGTTAGGCGTCGCGTTCGAGCATCCAAGAGTCATTGTGGATGGCGGTGAGCGTCATCTGTGAAGGTTCGAAGTCTACCTTGAAGACTTATCGAGTGATTGGGTGAGGACTGTGTGTCCTTAGCTCAAGGGAATAAGGTGAAGACGCGGTCTTGAGTTGAATCTCAGCCTCCCTAACCAGATGTCAGTTGTCACGACAAGCTGGAACTGGTCCAACAAATCTGTGTCTTCAACAAGTGGTGGTTCTATCCCTTCCTCCTTTACCTTGAGTTTGTCTTCATGAAGTCATTGCTTATATGCCTTATCTGTTTGACTTCATTGCTTGACTACTTTTGTTGATTGGCTTCATACTATCTTCCATCCTGATCCTTACTACATAGCTGCTATTAGTCTTGTCCATTCACATTATTGCACACTTGACTATGGCTTGCTTTTTGTAGTTTATCTTCCGCTGCATATCAATTAGGTCATTTCTGTTGTTTGTCTTCGAAACATCCGTGTTTTGAAGACTTTCATAAAAATCGCCTATTCACCCCCCCTCTAGTCGATAACTAGCACTTTCAGCGACGGACAGGCGCACCCTCGCTCCTTGCATGTTTTGTCGTGGCGCGCTGCCCACACCCTCCTTCTGGCGCCGTTGGCAGCCCCAGCATCCCCCACGGCTTCGCCGCGGCCAACCGCGAGAGCCTCGTGGCCCCCGCCAACAGCGCTGCTGCCGGTGGGGGCTCCCATGGGCTCCGTGATATGTCTCCAACGTATCCATGCTATTATATTATCCATCTTGGATGTTTTATATGCATTATTATGATGTTTTATATCTTTTTTGGTACTAACCTATTAACCTAGTGCCAGTTACTATTTTTCCTTGTCTTTGTCTTTTACAGAAAATCAATACCAAACTGAGTCCAAATGGAACAAAAAAATTTAAGGATTTTTCTTGGACAAGAAGACACCTAGGAACCTTCCGGAGGAGGTCAGAGGGGCCACCAGTTGGCGACAAGCTCAGAGGGTGCGCCATAGGGGGGCACCCCGAGGCTTGTGGGCCCCCTGATGCTCCTCTAACCCTAATCTTTGCTCTATAAATACCCAAATATTCCCCATATACCAGGGGCACACCAAAAATACTTTTCCGCCACCGCAAGTTTATGTCCTGTGAGATCCCATCTAGAGGCCTTTTCCGATACTCTACCAGAGGCGGATTCGACCATGGAGGGCTTCTACGTCAACTTTGCTGCCCTTTCGATGATGTGTGAGTAGTTTACCACAGACCTAAAGGTCCATCGCTAGTAGCTAGGTGGCTTCTTCTTCTATCTTTATCTTCAATGCAATGTTCTCCTTGATGTTCTTGGAGATCTACTCGATGTAATTTTCTTTTGTGGTGCGTTTGTTGAGATCCTATGAATGGGTTTATGATCAGACTATCTATGAATATTATTTGAGTCTTCTATTAACTCTTTTATGCATGATTAAGATAGCTTTGTATTTCTCTCCGACCTAGTGATTTGGTTTGGCCAACTAGATTGATTTTTCTTGGATTGGGAGATGTGCTTTGTATTAGGTTCAATCTTGTGGTGCTCAATCCCAGTGCCAGAAAGGGACATGACACGTATTGTATTGTTGCCATTAAGGATAAAAAGGTGGGGTTTGTTATTGATTGGATCTATCCCTCTACATCATGTCATCTTGCTTAAGGCGTTACTCTATCCCTGTTAACTTAATGCACTAGATGCATGCTGGATAGCGGTCGATGTGTGGAGTAATAGTAGTAGATGCAGGCAGGAGTCGGTGTACTTGCCACAAACGTGATGCCTGTATTCATGATCATTTCCTTAGATATCGTCATAATTATTTGCTTTTCTACCAATTGGTCAACAGTAATTTGTTTACCCACCGTATGCGTTCTTTCAAGAGAGAAGCCTCTAGTGGAAACTATGGCCCCCGGGTCTATTTTTATCATATTATTTTCAGATCTATAAAAGCCAAAACCCAAAAATACCTTGCTGCTATTTACGTTTACTTTATTTGCACTTTTATTTATCTTCTATAGCTATCTCTATCAGATCTCATCCTTGCGAGTAAACGTGAAGGGATTGACAACCCCTTTATCGCGTTGGGTGCAAGTATTTGTTTGTTTGTGTAGGTCCTATCATTGGAGACTTGTGTGTTCCTCCTACTGGATTGATACCTTGTTTCTTAACTCAGGGAAATACTTATCTCTACTTTGCTGCATCACTCTTTCCTCTTCAAGAAAAAAACCAACGCAAGCTCAAGAAGTAACAGGAAAAATTTCAGGCGTCGTTGCCGAGGAGGATCTACATCAAGCCTACCAAGTACCCATCATAAACTCTCCTCTCTTGCATTTACATTATTCTCCATTGACTCTCTTTTTCCTCTCCGCCACTTGTAAAACGTTTTCAGAAGAACACAAACATATTTTCCTTTTTATTTGCCTTCTTTCCGTTCGCCTTTTCGTTTGCCTTTTGATTATGTGTGTGCTAGATTGCTTGCTTTGTCACGATGTCTCAAGAAAATACTAAGTTGTATGGTTTTTCCAACACTAATAATAATGATTTTATTAGTACACCGATTGCTCCCGCCACTAGTGCGGAATCTTATGAAATTAATGCCGCTTTGTTAAATCTTGTTATGAAAGAACAATTTTCTAGTAGTCCTAATGAAGATGCTACATCCCATCTAAGTACTTCAATTGAATTGTGTATTATGCCAAAGAAAAAAGATGTGGGTATTGATATTGTTAAATTGAAGCTATTTCCCTTCTCACTACGAGATCGTGCTAAAACTTGGTTTTCATCCTTGCCTAAAAATAGTATTGATTCATGGAATAAGTGTAAGGATGCTTTTATTTCCAAGTATTTTTCTCCCGCTAAGATCATCTCCTTTAGGAACGATATAATGAATTTTTAAGCAACTAGACCATGAACATGTTGCACAATCAAGGGAGAGGGTGAACTCAATGATAAGAAATTGCCCTACTCATGGTTTAAGTTTATGGATGATCATACAAAGAAATTATGCGGGATTGAATTTTGCACCTAGAAATCTTGTAGATTCCGCTGCGGGTGGTACTTTTATGGAAATCACATTAGGGAAAGCTACTAAACTCCTAGATAATATTATGGCAAATTACACTGAATGGCATACTGAAAGATCTTCTACTAGTAAAAAACTGCATGCTATTGAAGAAATTAATACTTTGAGTGGAAAGATGGATGAATTTATGAAATTGATTGCTAGCAAGAGTGCTCCTATTAATCCTAATGATATGCATTTGTTTACTTTGATTTAGAATAATAATGAATCTATGGATGTGAATTTTGTTGGTAGGAACAATTTTGGTAATAACGCGTATAGAGGTAATTTTAATCCTAGGCCGCTTCCTAGTAATTCCTCTAATAATGATGGTAATTCCTACAAAAATTCTTATGGAAATTATAAATAAGATACCCTTTGGTCTTAAGAATAACATTAAATATTTTATTAACTCCCGAAATATTTTCAATGCTATGGTAGAAGAAAAATTGCTTAAGATTGATGATGTGGCTAGAAACGTTGATAGAATTTCTCATGAGATTGATTCCTTTAAGATTAAATCTATGCCACCCGAACTTGATATTAATGAGTCTCTGAAAGCTATGCACATTTATATTAATTAGAGTAGGGAGAGAACCGCTAGTGTTTTAGTGTTTTAGTTAGCGTTTGTGACAAGTAAGACCTTTGGGATGGTTTGGAAGATTGTTCATTTGATTCTGTGAAAAAAAATAGAAACTGCAAGATGCGGGAGAAGATGCATATCTGCTTGCCGAAGACCGTCAACGAACTTTATACGTTGGCGGACAAATGTGTGCATGCTGAAGAAGTGAGAAGGCTTCCCGGGGAGGATGATGCTACTGAAATCGATTATGACGATGACGACGCAACCGGCCCTGGAAAGAAAGGTCGAAGACGCAACACGAAGCGTAGAGGCAAGGCAGTTATGGTTGTGGAATGGTCTGACAACTCTATCCTCGCCAAGAAACCCAAAACGGAGAGTACTGGCAAGGAAGCAGCTTCATGCGTTGATTGCCAGGTTGCTACCGCGGTGGAGAAGACTGGCAGTCTAATGGACCGTACTGCAAGATTCATTGCACTAAGGGCCATGACCTCCAAGAGTGCCGCCAAGTCAAGCAGCGGGTTGAGAAGCAGAAAGCAGAATACGAGAAGCAAGACAAGGGGAAAGGTCGGGAAGGTACATGTGGATCCGAAAAGAAAGGCCGTGGTGGTCGAGGTGGATGCCGCGGTGACGCTGGTCAGAAGAAAGAAAAGCCTGCCAGGGGCAGAGAAAGGGAAGAAGAAGGCGAAGAAAGTGAAGATGAGGATGATGAGTCTAGCGAGCAGGAGTTCCACAAAGCAACATAGGCCATGTGCATTGACGGAAGTGCGTCTTTGCACTCCTCCCACCATCAGCTCAAGCAGTGGGCGCGGGAAGTCATTGCGGTAGAACAGATAACAGATGCGTGAAAGCCCCTCAAGTGGTCTCACATGCCTATCATTTTCTATGCTAAGGACCACCCTGATCGCACAACCATGGTCGGTAGTTTGTCATTGTCGGTCTCACCAACAATACGCAACCTCAAATTCACGAAGCTGTTAGTTGACGGTGGGGCTGGCTTAAACTTGATATCCTCTAAGGTGATGGAGAAGCTGCAGATACATGAGGAAGAGCTCAATAAAACTGGGAAGTTCCAGGGAATTAACCCCGGGAGGAGCCAACCAAAGGGAAAGATCACGCTTCTGGTGACGTTTGGCGGAGATCTAAACCACCGAACTGAGAAGATAGTGTTTGATGTGGTTAAGCTTCCCTTGTCGTTCAATGGAATCCTTGGCTGCCCTGCCCTGGCCAAGTTCATGGTGGCATCCCACTACGCCTATAATACATTGAAGATGCTAGGGCCCATGGGTGTCATCTCCATTAACTCAGACCAGAAAGATGCAATCATCTGTATGGACAACCTCTACAGAGAAGCGGGTGCAGCAGAAGCTGACAAGACAACAGCTCCCGCCAAGGCAAAAAGCCTAGCAACACGTCCAGTGAGGCTTCCGGGAAGCGCACCTCTTTGGAGTGTTGTGCGCCCATCCAGGACTTACCGGAAAGCTCTACCGGCAAGAGATCCAAGGCCACTCCACCCGTGACCGAGAAAGTGCTGGAAAGGGAAGATGGCACTGATGGTACTTTCACCATTAGTGCCACCCTAGGCAGCAAATAGGAAAGCGTGCTCATTACCTTCCTACAGGCGAATGTAGATGTGTTTGCATGGCAACCATCTTACATCCCTAGTGTTCCGAGGGAGGTAATTGAGCACCACCTTGCTGTCTACCCTCGTGCTCGGCCCTTCAAGCAAATGGTCAGGAAGCAAACTTTGGAACAACAATAATTTATAGCAGAACAAATCAAGAAACTCGAGGCAGCTGGCCTAGTCAGAGGAGTGCTACATCCAACCTGGTTGGCGAATCATGTCGTCATGCGCAAGGCAAACGGGAAATGGAGACTTTGTATTGTTTACATTATCTCAACTAGGCATGCCCAAAGGACCCTTTCCCCTTGCCGCGCATCGACCAGATTATGGACTCCACTGCCGGCTGTGATCTGCTCTCGTTTCTTGACGCCTACTCTATATACCACCAGATATTCATGTTCAAGGAAGATGAAGAGAAAACATCATTCATTACTCCATGTGGCACGTACTACTTCGTACGGATGCCTTTCAGGCTAAAGAGTGTGGGTTCAACATTCACAAGGCAAGTTCAGATCGATTTTGAACCACAGTTGCACAGAAACATAGAAGCCGACATGGATGATATCGTGGTTGAGGGAGTCCTAGATTAGGGGGTCCTCGGGTGTCCGGACTATTTGATATGGGATGGACTGATGGGCCGTGAAGATAAAAGCAGAAGACTTTTCCCCCGTGTCCGGGTAGGACTCCTATATGCGTGAATGGCAAGTTTGGTGTCCGGATATGTTATTTCCTTCCCCCACAAACTGACTTTGTACAACCCTACGTCCCTCCGGTGTGTATATAAACTGGAGGGGTTAGTCTGTAGAGGCTATCAGAATTCTCATAGGCTAGACAGCTAGGGTTTAGCCATTACGATCTCGAGGTAGATCAACTCTTGTAACCCTTATACTCAATGAATACAATCAAGCAGGACGTAGGGTTTTACCTCCTTTAAGAGGGCCCGAACCTGGGTAAACAATGTGTCCCCATCATCCCTTGTTACCATTGATCCTCAGATGCACTGTTCGGGACCCCCTACCCGAGATCTGCCAGTTTTGACACCGACATTGGTGCTTCCATTGAGAGTTTCATTATGTTGTCGACAGAAGGATCGATGCCTTGCCTCGTCATCAACAACGACACTGTTTCCGGGGAGGCCTTTCTCCCTGGCCAACTCTTTGTGTTTGGCGGCTTCACGCTATGTGCTAACTCGACCGGCCACCTTGAGCAAGTCGATAGCTATGCCCCTGGTCACCATATCAGGTTTGGAAGCTTAAACTACATCGCCGATATCTGAGGAGACTTGATCTTCGAGGGGTTCTCGGCCTCGGCCGTCGCTCCACATCCACATGAAGGAGGCTCAAGGGTCGACGCCCATGCCCACCCTGGCCTTAGATCCGAGGTGGATCGCTTCATCCGAAGACGGGAGGATAAACCTCACCGGACTCTCTCCCATTACGGAGCTTCCTGCCGGAGACCCAGATGCGACCAGGCCGTCAGCAGGCCCCAAGTCAAATGGGACGCTCCCTGTCATCGGGAAGCCGGACTCGCCTCTGGACGTCAACTCTGAACTCTCGAGGTCTGCGTCCATCGATCTCGGTCAAGTGGTTTTTACCGGACCTAGCTCTGCAGGTCCTCAAACGCCCGTCCATCTTTCGCTCTTAAATGAAACACTGGCCCTAATGCAATCTCTCGCCATCACGGAAGTGTTACCTCCAGACTACACCCAGCTCAGACTGGGGGCCGAGAGAAGGGAATTTTAGGTCCCACCCACCACCCATTTGATAGCCATAGTCGAGGACCTGACCGACATGTTAGACTACGCCTCCGAAGACATCGATGGCATGGATGACAATGCCGGAGCCGAACCAGGCCAAAATCCGCCCGTCACTGGGCATTGAACGACCACTTCTACATACGATGTATACATGGTGGACACACCGGAGAAGAAGGACGACGATGGCACTCAGAACCCAGATGAGGATAAGCCCGTGGATGAAATATTCATCAGCCGCCGCAGAGTCCAAAACCACCAGATCCAATCTAGACACCATCTCGAATGGGGTTCACCACCTCCATTGGTGCCTCTCCGATGATGCGTGAGTAGTTCTTTGTAGACCTTCGGGTCCGTAGTTAGTAGCTAGATGGCTTCCTCTCTCTCGCTGAATTCTCAATACAATGGTCTCTTGGAGATCCATATGATGTAACTCTTCTGCGGTGTGTTTGTTGGGATCGATGAACTTTGAATTTATGATCAGATCTATCTTTTTATATCCATGAAAGTTATTTGAGTTTATTTGATCTCTTATATGCATGATTGCTTATAGCCTCGTATTTCTTCTCCAATATTTGGGTTTTGTTTGGCCAACTTGAGGAAAATGGCTCTAAAGAAAATGCTGAGCCCACTCAACGTCATCAACCCGCTCATCCTCGTATTGCTAATGAAGTGCAGATCGAGAAAATCACCAGCGACATCAATGCACCAGGTCCTCTCACACGCTCAAAAGCTTCACATTTGTCTAACTTTTGTGGGCACTTTGCTTTTGTCTCTATCACAGAGCCCACCAAAGTAGATGAGGCATTTCTGGAGCCTGGGTGGATTCAAGCGATGCAAGAGGGATTACATCAGTTCGAGCTCAACAATGTCTAGGAACTTGTCAAGCGACCAGACCCTCGCAAGCACAATATCATCGGCACCAAATGGATCTACCGCAAAAGGCAAGATGAAAATGGCCTTGTGGTGAGAAATAAGGCCCGGCTTGTAGCTCAAGGCTACACACATGTTGAAGGAATTGATTTCGATGAAACTTTAGCACCTGTTGCTAGACTTGAAGTTATTCGCATATTGCTTGCTTATGCTAACCATCATAATATCATCTTATATCAAATGGATGTGAAAAGTGCATTCCTCAATGGTAAGCTTGAGGAAGAAATATATGTTGCTCAACCCCTAGGTTTTGAAGATCCAAAGCATCCTGACAAAGTCTTCAGACTCAATAAGGCCCTCTATGGCCTCAAGCAGGCCCCTCGGGCGTGGTATGATACTTTGACAGAATTTCTCGTGAAGAAAGGCTTCAAACCCGGTTCACTTGACCCAACTCTTTTCACCAAAACCTATGATGATGAATTATTCGTCTGCCAAATATATGTTGATGATATCATCTTTGGCTGTACTAACTAACGTTACAGTGACGAATTTGCCTATATGATGAGTGAGTAATATCAAATGTCTATGATGAGAGAATTGAAATTCTTCTTAGGTCTTCAAATTAAATCAACAGCAAGAACGACATCTTCATATCTCGTGAGAAATACCTCAAGGATGTGTTGAGGAAATTGACATGCAAGATTGCAAAGGCGTCAAAATCCCTATGCTCACAAATGGCCATCTATGCACTGATGAAAATGGTATTGACTTTGATCAAAAGGTATACCACTCCATGATTGGCTCTTTATTGTATCTATGTGCATCTAGGCTAGATATTATGCTTAGTGTTTGCATGTGTGCCCGTTTTCAAGCTACACCGAAGGAATCACACCATAAGGTTGTGAAGCATATTAAATCGATATCTAGTCAGAAGCGATCCGACCTCGAGCGGTCAAGCCTCATGTTCTTTGTGCCATCCTGGATCAAGATCTTTGGCACACACAGTACATCAATGTATATATCAAAGTGCAATCACATGTATAAATAACATAAAATGATATATACCTCGTAATACTCAGCGGAAACCATCAAACGGGTGTGGAGTCCCATCAACGCCATCGGCAGGTTGAGTGTAGACCGTAACCCTATATCGTAACTCTTACTCATCGAGTAAATATCTGCAACATGATACGTTGCAGCCGTGTAGGTCGAGACATTGAATGTACCGCAAGATCATAATAAGAGAAGCAGATGATAAACTATACTATATGCGGTATGGCTTTATGGCTCAGATCTGAATTTTGTTTGCGTAAAAGCTGGTTTTATTTTACCTACATCAAAGGAATAAATGAAGTCTGTACTATGGAGTTTTCTATCATGACATGGTTCCGCCAACCGATGTCTCATAGCCCAAAATCATCATAGGTTGCCCACAATTAAGTTATCGATCCGGTGTTGAGAGTTCGAGATAGATCCAGTCCGAGGCTCAAATTGTCCGTAATCGGGACACGGCTAATCGATTAGGTTATAACCCTCTGCAGAGGTTTGTACACTTTACCCGCAAGATTCGATCCTCTCTTTACGTTCTCGCACTTCGTAGTGTTTGAGAACAAGATGACCAAACATGGTCTTCCAAAGAGTTCCTCGACCCTTTGTCCGGTACTCAACCCATCCTACCGTAGTTCTACATCTGCTAGTACCGTCCCAGCCAGAGTCACAACTAAGGTCAACCAAGCGAGAGCCCATAATGACTTGCGGTTGCACAGGTAAGCTTCGGGCGTGAAGTATTCTTCCGTCTCTTTGAGTCAGGTGAAGCTTTCCAAGATGTCATGGCGCTTCTCCATGCATCCCGGCCAACCACTGGTTTCTCCAGGTGCCCGTCAACCGCCCTTCACCCAATAGTGTATATTGAATTCTTGTCTCGAGTCTTGAAGTCTTGAGGCCTTGAAGATCTGATCCTTGCAGATTCCGTCATGGAGTTATCGTCATTGACGTAGAGCCTCCATTCTCACACCACTCCAGTACTCATACCAAACCCGTCTACTATAGCGTAGCATTAAATAAAATATCGTCCCGGGCTTGGTAACAGGGGTGGGTTCCTACCTCATGCATACTACTCAACTACAATGATTCAATAACACTCTTTGAGGGTGGTTGCAAAGATGTCACTAAAATGCAATAAAACTTAGGTATGAAAGCATGGTCAAAGTGAACTTGCTGGTGATGTTGACGAAGAAGAATTATCGTTCTCAAGAAATAACTTGATAGACTACTCGTCACTCTCGATGAAATCTATATAACAAACAATATCATTCACATAAGCACTCACACTAACAATCAAAACAAAAGAGAAGCGAATAAGAATCCGAAGGAACTTCAAATAAAACTAGGAGTCTTCTTCTACAACATTCACAAAAATAGTTTTGTCTAACGGAAAATAAAACACTAAAATAACAGAGAATAAAATATAAATTTAGTTAAGACAAAAAAATAAAGTATTTTTTCATAAAGCTATTTTGAAAGTATTTTCAATTGGGAGTTAAAACAGTAGAAAATCCATTGCAAGTTATTAGCGAACTTGAATTGATTTCACGATAACAAAATAAAATAAATATAAAAATTTGTTGAACACCTACTGTTTAACTAATAGAAACCAAACATAAACTTTCTGAAATATAAAATAAAATAATTTAAAAACAACTATAGAAAAGAAGTAGCTATAATTCGAATAGAACTAAAACAGAATTTGTTTTACATGAAACAATAAGCTAAAATACTCAAACAATTTTGAAGTTTTTACCACTGGTAAATATGATCACTAGTGATCAATAGAAAAAGAATCAAATAAAATCTATTTTTAAACTCCCGGAATAAGCAAAACAAGCTTTAATTCAAATCTGATCTAACTCAATTTTTATAAATCCAAACATAGACAAATTATATATTTTTGGAAACTACAAGAAAATTGTGATCTAACACAAAAAGAATCAGCATCATTGGACTTCTAGATCAAAAGTTATAAGCTAAACAAGAACGGAACTAAATCTGTTACGGAAATAAATCTGAAAACAGCGGAGTTACTCAGACGTGAGGCAGAGATGGCAGGAAGGAGGCAGCGATGTGGAGGCTGCTCCGGCAAGGGGCGAGGTCGCCGGTGAGGGTGGGGTGGCGGAGGAAGGGGTCGGCGCTTGGGAGGTGGCGCTGGGCGATGGGAGGTTCGGAGAGCTCTGGTGGCGTTCTAGGCAGGAAAAGGAGGACGGTGGCGAGGAGGCTACGGGCAGGGAGGCGTGGTGATGGGAAAAATGGAATGAGGAGAGGAGGGGTTTTATAGGCGGTCTCGGGAGGCGCTGGGATGGAAAGACGAGGGAGATCGGGAAGGTGGAGATTCTGTCTCCATGGATATGGAAAGCTTCAGAACGTGAGAGGAAGCAGAGGAAGGAGATGATCTCTGTTGGGCTAGAATAGGAAAGTGCTTAATGGGCCAGCAGGTTTTCCTAATAAAAGCGATTCCATTCCTATTTTTAAAATTAGGAAACTAAAACAATAAAAAGGAAATCAAATCAATTCGGAATAAAGAGTTTTATATACTAAAATTATCGAGAAAAATAAAATGTAGATGATGAGCATTATTCCACGGCCAAAATAAAACTAAAAAAAGTGTTTTCAGAAAATCCCTAAAGGCTTTATTTCTTTTTGCAAATAATTTTAAATAAAACTTTGGTTTTCTTGGCTCAAATATTTTCAAAAATGCCCCTGATTTTGGAGGGTCATTTTCCTCCGCTCTTTCTTGCTTGCAAGAATTTATTTTCAGGGTATTTCTAGGGAAGAAAAATAGAAGCAAGTGCAAATATTTGAAAGAATTAAATTGCAAAACTCCGTTCAAATTCTTTATAGTTGAAGAAGTCATGTCATCTTCTCTCATTGATTTTAATAGGATGAATTTGAATTTACCGGAGAAGGGGAAAGTCATTTTTATTCCCTCTCATTCAAAAGTTTTTTTGAAAAGGTTCAAAATTTCACTCAAGTTTAATTCACTCAAGCAAACAAACAAACAATTCGATTAATTATATTAACATTCCAAAATTTGGGATGTTACACTAGCTCACACTCCAATACTTGGATTATGGTATCCCAAGCGCTCGGCTTTTGATCTCATTGGATATTCAGACTCTGACTATGTTGGTGATCGTGTGGACCGCAAGTCAACATTAGGCACATGCCATTTCCTTGGACGATCCTTGGTATTTTGGTCCTCGAAGAAACAGAACTGCGTATCACCCTGTACTGCTGAAGCTGAGTACATTGCTGCTGGTTCGTGTTGTGCTCAATTACTATGGATGAAGCAAACCCTCAAGGACTACGGCATCAATGTGAAGAATGTGCCACTCTACTGTGACAATGAGAGTGTCATCAAGATTGCTCATAACCCAGTTCAGCACTCGAAGACAAAGCACATCCAGATTCGTCATCATTTTCTTCATGATCATGTGTCGAACGGCGACATCTCTATTGAGAACGTGAAGACTGAAGAATAGCTAGCCGATATCTTCACAAAGCCCTTGGATGAGAAGAGATTTAGAAAGTTGCGGTGTGAGCTAAATATCTTAGAATCTTCGAATGTTCTTTGAAAAGGACACACATCCTAACACTTATGCAAAATTGATGACTTAGATGTGCAACACACAAAGTAACGTTTTTCTTCAATCAATGAAGACTAACCCTCTAAGTGTGAAGAAATTAACGAAGAATTTGATTCTTAGAGCCCTACGACAATTGTACGCGATGTCTGAAATCATCATTCTTATACGGTGGGTCACGCCACCAACAAAAGTTGAAAATCTTCTATTTGAGTTTTTCTTCAGTGTTAAAATTCCTCAGTTGTTCAACTTCTTCATCTTTGCATTGTCTTCACTCTTTCTGTCGTTGTTCTTCGTTGACTATATATATATATATATATATATATATATATATATATATATATATATATATATATATATATATATATATATATATAGGTAGCACTATTCGATCCGGGATCGAGAATAGTTATTCGATCACGGCGGTCCTATAAGGGCCCGATGAAGATGTTCCCGAGATCCAAAAGCCCGGCTGAACCGGGCCCACCCATTCCTCCCCAACCTCCGCGTTTCCTCCTCTGCCCGATTCACTGCCGCCATGAGCACACCATCGCCGCCCACACCGCCCTCCCGGCCACCGCGCCACCCTACCCCGGATCCGGCCGTCGCAGCGCCCCCACCCACGGATCTTGCCGTCGCATCAGCACGCTCCAACCCCAGCTTTCGGCCACGCACACGGCCCCATCTAGCGGCGCCACCGCAACGGCCCCCAACCAACCTCCGCTCGTCGGGATATTGCGGCTGCGCCACAGCCACCAACACGCGTCGCAAGACGCCGGGATCCTGCCACCGCGCGACCTTCCTCCACCTTCCACTGCGACCTTCCTCCACTTGCCACCACGACCTTCTCCCTTCCGCCGTGCGCCATCGCCTCCGGCGGTTCTGCCTGCATCACCTCCACCTCCCACTGCCAGCCCCCATGCGCGGCTCCCTCCAGTTTCCTCCGCGCCCGCCTCTACCTGAACTTCCCCCATCCTCTCTTCCTCCTAGCAACGACGTCCCCGGTGTCGGCCACGTGCATCACCCCCAGCCACGCACCTCTTCAGCGAGTGGATCTCCCACGCGCCGCCGCGTGGATGCAGTTACCTCTGCCTCTCGACACGCAGATCGAGCCATGGCCGGTGAGATCGACCACGGCCGCGGCCTGAGCGCCCATCCATTCCTCCCCTGCAGCTTCCCCTCCTTCCTCGACGTCGTCACCTGTTGTTACTTCGACGCCACGAGCTGACCCGTCTCAGGCCGCTGTCCCAACGCCCAGCCGCTGACCAGGTTTGGAATCTCATAATACTTACGTTCGGCTCCTCTGCACTCTGCAGTTCAGTTTCTACTGATGTTGTAGCTCCTAAATCTATCGTCCACTTAACGCGGTGGTGATTTTCACTCCCTGCGATGACCAACACGAAGAAGCCAGCACACAATGGTGTCAGCACTGCGGAGGTAGGGAGCTCGCCTGCCTTGAAGATGATCTGAAGGAGTATAGCACAATATCGTGAAGAGACTATAATTGTCGCACGTTCATAAAGCCCTTGACTCAAGCATCAAAGAGAAACTAGTTGTTTAAATAGAGGTGGAGGAATATGTGTGTCGATGCATGATTTGAGGCAAGAACTTTCTTGTCACTTTGATCTTGAAGCGGCAATCGACAATTACTAATTTACTTCTCTAAACTTATCAAACAACACTCATGAGGTCCGGTGATGTATCATTTGTAGCTCCGGAGGTCAACAGTGTTGTTGCGGTGCGGTTGGATTCACAATGCACGGCTGAGAAGGCAACTATGCTGACCGGCAACCTGAATCAGAGGACCGCCGTCATGGCTCTTACATCATCGGTCGCGGTATTTTTGGATTAATAACTTAAATAAGGGAGATGGCGGACTACGTAACATCATGAAGGGACAAAAATCGAGAGCCTTATATACATTGAAAAAGACAATAGATTTTGATGTCTGAAGTTGGTTCCTTCCCCCTGTCCTAAAATTGTATCCAGATCAAATCACTTATTCATTTCCCTGTCCAGTTTTGTATTTTTCTCTAAGTGATTTTGATGCACGAAGTTCAATCAGATATGTAGGTGAAAAAACTGGTGTTTTGTCTCATTGGTTTCAGTTTCACCGATGGTTTTCTTCCCATTTATCTCCAAAAGTCCATCAACGCCATGGAGTATTTATTCTCGTGTTCTTGCATCATTCATTGATTCCCGCGCCATCACCACACACCTTGAGCCCTCCTGCAGCAACCATCATCCGAGGTGCAAGACCGCTGGGCAGGTCACGAGCACTCCTTGATCGTTACTGCGCATCGACAGAAATCCAAGGCCTTAGTACTACGAGCTCTTCTCTCCGGCCCCGTGAAACGACGACGGTCGCCCAGTTGGACCCAAAAAAGTAGCGTGCGACTCACCCTTCCATCCCCTCTCTAGTTCTTCCATTGTTTTTGAGTTTTGGTCTCACTTGAAAAAGAATATGTTTTTGGCATCGACAGCATGGTCACTGTGAATAGATAAATTTTGATTGTAAGTCACCACAAAATGCAGATTGTTCAGTCCAGTTTGACTCTAGGTTGAAGTTTGATGCAATGTACGTGATTGATGTATATTATATACTACTATAAATGCATCAAATGTCCTCTTTGTTTCGACGTGATTGTGCGGTCAATGTGGCTCCAGGTTGAAGATTGTAGTAGTATATAAAACTATGCACTCTCGTCTTTGGTAATTCTGAGATCGAGCGATCGAGCCTCCAACAAATAGAGCAAGTGGAGATAAAAAAAAGCCACTCTACTACTATATGAAAAAAAGGAGCTCACCTAAAAAATTGGATGTTCATTAATTAAAAAGAGTAGTTAAAAGTACAACACTATGATGATTCTAAAAGAATATCTAATTTCCTTTTATTGTGTTAATATTCAAAAATGTCGATGTTATTTCCTCCATATCTAAAATAAAAATGTAGAAGTTCAAAAACATTTGAGCAAGAAGTTCGGAAAAATACTTAAAAAGTGTTTATAAAAAATGACTTTCCTCATTTGTAAAAAAATCCGAGAAGTTCATATAAAAATGGAAACATTTCAAAAAGTTTATAAAACATGATTTTCCCCATTTAGAAAAACCCTAGAAGTTCGAATTAAAACAACAGAGCAGTTCAATGTTTAACAACAAAATAGGATTTGTTTTTCAAGTTACTAACCAATAAAACTAAGAAGTTCAAATTGAATTCTACATTTGTATACTAAGCAAGCAAAATTGGATTTTTGTAACTTTAAATATTGAATCCTACATTTTATCCTGATTTTTTTTCGTGATGTATGATTCAAAAAACAATGGGAAGTATGATTGAGGAAAAATACTTCATGGACATTCTTCAACATAGATTCAGGGTACCAATGTTATTTTGTATTTTGTAAATGCATGTAGCACACAAAGTGTATGTGTATTGTTGTGTGTAATTTTATTTAATAATAATAGTATGCGAAGTTCATGTTTCAAAAATTCATAAGTTCACGTGTACCACATACTGAAGAAATTCATCAATGAGAAAAAGGACCGCCTATCCATTTCACCGACAACAAAAAATTCCTAAAACTGTCGCGAGACAAAAATGCAAAACTTCACAAGATATAACATAGTAAGTTCATAGAAAAAGGTGGGAAAACATAATTTTGTTTTGTAAGTTTAACCATTTCTAAAAAATACATTGAAGTTCAAATTTTAATAATGGGGCGGTTCAATGTTTATTTACAAACCTGTGATTTACCTCGATACTATAGAATAAACCAAGAAGTTCAAAAAATAAAAAAGGGAGCACTTTGAAAATTTTATAAAAAATGGTGTTTCTACATTTTACTAAAAAAATGGATAAGTTCAAATTTAAATAAGATAGAAGTTGAAAATGTTTATTACAAAACCAAGAAGGTCAAATTTAAAAAACCGAGCAGTTTAAAAAGTTTGTAAACATGGATTTGCCCCTGTTTTTTTAAGATCTAGAAATTCAAAATTTAAAGAAGTGAGCGGTTCGATGTTTATTACGTAACTAGGACTTTTCCCTTCACTAATGACTAACACTAAGATATCCTAATTAAAAAAATAAAGATTAAAACCAAGAAGTTTAATTTTAGAAAATGAAGTAGTTCAATGCATATTAAAAACTCAGTTTTTTCTTGTTACTAAATAATGAAACCAAGAAGTTCAATTTTTAAAAGCAGAGCAGTTTGATATTTATTTAAAACTCATTTTTTTGTTACTAAAAAATAAGCCCAATAAGTTCTATTCGAAATAATGAAGAAGTTGTATTAAAATAAACCTAGAAGTACAAATTTAAAAACGGAGTGGCTCGATGTCTATCAAAAAGTAGGATTTATTCCGTTACTAAAAATAAATAAAAGCAGGAAGTCCAAATTAGAAAGATGGAGAAGTTCGATGATTATAGAAAACTCAGATTTTCCTCGTTATTAAAGAATGGGAACAAGAAGTTCAAAAATAAAATAACAAGAAGTTCAACTTTTAAGACTAGAGCGCTTCAAAATTTCATAAAAAAGATTAAGAAATAAAACCAGGAAATCCATATTAAAAAGATGGAGAAGTTCGATGATTATAGAAAACTCAGATTTTCCTCGTTATTAAAGAATGGAAAAAAGAAGTTTAAAAATAAAATAACAAGAAGTTCAACTTTCAAAAATAGGGCGCTTCAAACTTCATAAAAAAGGATTAAGAAATTCAGATTAATATTCATAAAAAACTAAGATATTTTCACCTAAGCGAGAGAAGTTCGGATTGATAACTGTCAGATGTTCATGTACTACACGGTGTGCATTTTGTATTAAAAAAGAATATAAAACAAAGGCTAAATTTTGTGTTGTTATAAGTTCAAGTCCTCCGTCAGAGAAAGTTAAAAAAATATTGTGAGAGTGGTTTGTATAAAAGGAATATCATTAGTGTAACATTAACGAATGGATGAGAACATTACAAACAAAAATACGTCACAGAAGTTCAACGTGAAAATAGCAGGAAGTTCAACTACTACAGTGAATGAATTTCAGATGAAAAACTTTTAAAACCGTCGCCAGTATGAAAAATCGATCAACGCGGGAAAGTTGGCTGTTTACAGCAGCTTTCCACCGGTACATCACTTGCTTAATGCCGGTGAGTGAATGGAGAGCTACGAGCAGTGGATGGAGAGCTACGAGCAAAAAAATCACGTGAAAACAGAGTGAAGTTCAGGTACACGCGCCGAGAAGTTTAGGTTCTTCACGTGGTCATTTTCGAAGAATCTGTTTCGCGATAAATGCAGAACGAATGATCTCGCCGTTTTTGAAATTACAGGAAAACGACTAGGAATCAGAGAAAACCGTCAACATGGAAAAGTTTCGAATTTTCCATAGCTAGTCAGCGGTATATTATTTGCCTCATTCCGATAAAGTTTGTAGAAATTACGGAAAACATAAGTTTTTAGCCATTTGCAAAATTCTACGGTTTTCCAAATTACTCTTTATCCATATGGAATTAGAGAAAACTTTCAACATGTGCAAGGAGCGGTTTTGCAGCAGCTTTCCAACGCCATATTATTTGCCTCATTCCGATAAAGGTTTAAAAACGCGATCGAAAATACGATTCACGTTTTTTGTATGAAGAAAAAACGGTTTTCAAAACTGCTCTTAAACCGTTTACATTTCGCCAAAAAATTTAACTTGGGTCATGATACTGGTGTCCATAGCTTTCCAACGGTATATAGCAAGCCCCGTTTGGGCAATGTTGGCAGAAGTTCAACCTAGCACAGGGGGAAGTTCAGGTCGAACAACTCAGGCAGCAAAATTGCAAAAAATGCGAGTTCATCACGAGTCGAGAGCAAAATCCGCCAACGAGCGAGATTCCTATTTAAAGCTGGTATTTAGTTGCTAAAAAATCTTCCTAGATTACGCTAACATCATATAGAACACGACTAACGAGAACAATTCACGGGAAGCCACGGTTATGTAAGATAGCCCAAGGTCGGGTTCGTCTGAGAGGAAGTTCAAGTTACTCAGCGCTCAGGTTGTGATCAGAATATTATTCCGATCCCATGATCGTAATAGTGTTTATGTGTGTGTATATATATATATATATATATATATATATATATATATATATATATATATATATATATATATATATATATATATATATATATATATATATATATATATATATATATATATATATAACTACTAAGCTTGAGTGTAGAATAGCTTATTCTACACCCCTAGTAACGCCTCCATACAAAATATAGTAACGTAACATGTAAAATATAGTAAATTTTTGACCATGTAAGAAATCAAAACTTGATATTAAAAATATATCTCATAATTACTATATTTTACATAGCTTTACTAGATTTTGTACATACCGTTACATCGAGGTGTAGAATAAGCTATTCTACACTCACGCTTAGAATAGCTTACCCTATATAATGTATATATATATATATATATATATATATATATATATATATATATATATATATATATATATATATATATATATATTTGAGTTTTCAGTCCTCTACAGCATTCACTTATTGCTAATTCTTCAAGTTGACTTTTCTGCTAAGTGAATGTGATCGGACCCGTCCCCCTCTATGCCAAACTCAACCCAGTCTGTTCACAAATTCTTCATGTGTGTTCTATTTTGAAACCCATTCAAAAACTTCACTATGTCCTTGTCAGCTGAAGAATTTGCGAACGAAACTTTAAAATATTCATATATCAATTTTTGGCTTTTGCCGCCCAAATCGTTCCGCATCCCACGATAAGATTTATCTATTAACCCATGATCTCACACGATCTCCACCTCTCTGTACGTGGGTGACACATGTCGCTAGGATGAGAAGGGCCAGGGGCACGTTCGTCCATTTTCCTCGGACGAGCGGTTTTTCACCTCGGTTATAAATACCCCTCACCCTCCTCAGACCGCATTTACCCTGCTCGACCTCACTCCCCTCGCTTGAACTCTCACACCTAGCGACGCCGCTACTTCCACCGGCGCCGGTGAGAAAGAGCTTCGCTGCCTCGACCTTGTCGCCGTCGTACTCGCGCCGGCCACGGAAATCTTCACTCTACCGCCATCGTAGTTGTCTTCCTCCGCCAAGTTAGGGCGTGGAAGATCTGAACGGACGAACTTCCCATCTACTACGCACAATTCGTTGTGTTCTTCGTCAAGGGTAAATAAAATTTATTTTTACTGCCCTTGTTGATTCTGATGATTTCCACAATATATTCAAAAGGTGTTTATTCTTCAACATCCACACACGTAAACACCTCACATGCATCTGTTCTTGATTTGTTTCTCTAAGCAACATTTTTCCTCAAGATTCCTCAATTGTGTGGATTTTCAATCTATACAACTCTGGAACCTAAGTCGAAGACCGCTTAGTGAAATACCTCAAGACACCTCTGGTCATATTCCTCAAACCTAGTTCTTTTGAAAAACTTCTGAGAACGTATATGACCTCTCCAAATTCTTCGCACCTATACTCTGTTCACAGGTACACATGTCCGTTGCTGAATCACTAGGTTCTCATCAACTTAACTCATTCGCAGTGTTCCTTGAAGACAAATTGCATACCTCTTCAGAGAATTACATTGTTCAAAATCCTCAGCTGAAGAAAATGGCTGATGGCAAGAGACCTCGGAAGGGATGGAAGAAATTGGAAGTAAACACTGCCTTTGAGATTCTAGATGACATCTATGAGGAATATTGCACTCCTAATGAAGCCAAACATGGCAAGGAGAACAAGAATCAGCGCAAGGTGCGCATACAGAGGATAGAGAGGAGATGGGCACGAGAATGGAGGGAGTACAAACAAGTCACTCCAAAGTACATGAAGAAATTCGCTTTACACCCTCCTTGCCCAAGACCTCCATTGGCACCAGGCCAAGAAGCTGATCCCACTAGCCTCATGCGCAGTGAGGACTATCCGGATGAATGGGCCAAACGACAAGCTAAGTTGGCCAAAATGGAGAAAGAAGTAGTGAGGAAATTCAACAAAGATTCTGCTGCTGCCGCTTCTGAGGCCTCTGCTAGCAAGCCCAAGAAAGCTATGCCCAAGAAGCCTGCACACAAAGCCAGTTCCTCAGAAATGCCCTCATGTCCAAGCTCTTCAAAGCCCTCACGGCCAAGCTCTTCAAAGCCCTCGCGACATATTCCTCAAGCAGCTCCAGTCCCCCCTGTTGCAAAACCTTCAGCTACTGCTGCAAAGTCCTTGGCACCTGCGCATCTTGCCTCTTGTCAAAGGACTACATGCATCTCAATTGCTTCAGGAGCATCTGCAAGTTCTTCAGCTCCTCCGTAGTCCTCAACAGGCCCAACTTTGCAGAAGACAAAGGCCACTGCTGGACGAGGCACAAGACCAAGTCCTCAATAGAAGCAGGTTGCCTTTCATGTGTCAGTCAAGGAACACGGGTCGATGATGAGGAACTAGTCAAATCATCGAGATAGACAAGAAGGGTCGCTTAGAGCCAAAGGCAGTAATGGGCCATTGATGCTGGATCCCAAGTTGATCCTAGACTTCATCGACCTATGGCATAAGGACCCCAACACTCCTTTGCCTGAGATGAACCTCATTCCTGGCCAAAGTCATATGTTGACTGCCTTCATTGGTGAGGAAAAATGGAAATCTGAACAGGAGGAAGGTGAAGAAAGCTCAAGATAAGAAAGAGCGCTTTCTGAAGCAAAATGTTTTGAAGCTATCACCTGATTAACTTGTCACTCGCAATCAGAAATCAAGAGTCTCAGTGATGAATTTCACCGATACTATGCTGACTTGCTGGGAGCCAAAGTCAGATTCATCAAGCTGACCAAGGGATTCACCTCAAATGTTGCAGCCTCAATGCAACATGAAGTTCCTCAGGATGAAGCATCCGCTCAGCCTCATCGAAGAACATGCCAAGATCACTGATGAAGATCAGTCAAGAAAATGAGAGCACCGTATTGATGAAGACATTCCAGCCGCTGAAGAAACTATCAGGGCAACCTCTAGTGTTGCACCTGAAGAACAAGCCAGGCCAGTTGAAGCATTTGTTGTTGTGCCTACAAACACTGACAATGCCAGGGCAACTGCATCAGTTGCGCCTGAAGAAACTGCGCCAAATTCCTCTGCTACTTCTACACCAACGACAAGTCCTATCCTTGCTTCTGCATCAGAAGCGAAGAAAACCAAAGTTGCGGAGCGAGCAGCTGTGAAGAAAAGGAAACATCTGCTTCCTCAGAGTCTTCAACTCCAAAGAAAGTGAAGACTTTGACGAGCTCCTATGAAAATCCCATAGATGATGTTCCTGTATCAAGCATGCCATCAAAGGAGATCGTTCCCTTTGGTGAGGAATATGTGATTCCAAGTGAATCAGATGAAGAAGATCCTTCTGCTGCTACATCAGAGCAGTTGGATGAAGAGATTGAAGTGGACAATGTCACTTCAACTCCACTGGTATCATCGCCCATGCCTCAGTTCACAACTGAAGGGGCAGGCATTGAGGAAATTGATGAAGAAGATGAAGGTGTAGATATTGGGTGTTCAACGCCAATTCTGAATGATGACTACTGGGAAAGTCATCACCCCAATTCACCGTTGTTCACACCTCTGCAACAGATTCCTCAGTCTCTTGTCCAGACTGAAGAAATTCATACAGGCTCTGAAGAACATCAAACTTCTCTTCTCACTATTCATGAAGAAGTTCCAGCCACTAGTGCTGATGTAAATGTTGCTGAAGAAATGGAGACCCAGGCTGCTGCTGATCCCATTGCCCCTGAAATTCCTCAGCCTATGGCTCCAGTGGCTATACCTCAAGAGGTTGTGAAGACAACAACTGCAAACCTTCATCCCAAGCCACAAAATCCTTTCTCCAAGAAGCAGAAGTTCAAGGTTGAAGATTTCTTCAATGAGCACGTTTTCTTCACTAACTACAATCCATATGCTGCTGCTCTACTTCGTCGCAAGCGCTTCTGGACTTCTAGCAAGATGAACTTCTATTCTTCTCTGCTATTCGATAAGGACAAGATCTTTGACCATGAGCAAATTCCTCATGTGGATATGGAGTCGTTGCCCTGCTTCACCCCAGTCCTTAGTGTTCTTCATGACGCTAGGCTGCTCAACTTCTGCACCGACATCTGTGACTGGAATGAAGAACTCATTCTTTAGTTCTAAGCCACGCTGCACATTACAAGCAATGTCGAAGATGTCAATTCATGGGTGTTGGACTGGATGACTGAAAACACTCACTACAAAGCATCGGCCTCTGAATTACTTCATGCCATCCCAGCCAGTCCTCCCGTTGAAGGTGCAAGGCGCATCTATGATGAACCTGAGCTATCCAATCACCTGATGCAAGTGTTGATGAAGCCTTTGAAGCCAGGCCAAGCTCCAAGAACCAAATTCCTTGTCAAGGAACTGCTCTATGTGCCAAGGACCATCTACAGGATATTGACCAAAACCCTCAGTCCAATCAAGGGCCACAACTCTGATGATGAAGAGGTTGTTGGCATCATGAAGAATCTGCTTTTCAACATCATACATGGTACTCCTATCAACTACCACGATTTCTTCATGAGGACTTTGGCCAATGTCGCTCTGTCACCTTTGAGTTGAAGCCTTACGCTCCTTGGATTATGAGATTCCTCCGATCAAGGTCTTCAATTCATTACAAGACTGATTTTCAGAATCACCTCAGCTACTTGCCGCCAATTGAAGTCCTCAAACAGACTATTTCCTCAACTGATGGGCAAGGCTGCTGTAATTGATGAAGGCACTCGTCCATTGGATGGATAGTTTCACAAAGCTACATCCTACTCCACCAATGATGACTCTGCCACTCATGACACTGCCGCAAATGCTTCAAAGCAAAATCCTCAAGCCAATGCTCCACGGGTGATGACTGATCGTGAGCTTCTCCTCTGTATTCATCAAAAGGTCGATCGCAACCACAAATGGGTCAATCGACAGTTTGGTTTAATTCTTCAGAATATGACAATCACTCAGAACTATGTGAAGAAGAACCATTACTATCTGCATGAAGTGTTTGATTGCACCTGGGCTGTATTGTCTTACCTCTACGGTGAAGAAGATCTCAAGAAAATGGGCTTCAAGCAGGACTTTGACTGGTCTCAGCCACCTTCGAAGAAATTCAAGAAGGTCAAAGTTCCTCACATGGTGGCCAGCTCATATTCTTCATCGCGCGAGACTGATGAACATGAAGACTTGGACGACATCATGTCGGCCCTACATCAACGGACGACCCCAACAACGCTGGCGCTCCTCCATCGACATCATGATGATATTCTTCAGGGGCGTTAGTCCTCATTTTTTGTCCCTTTTGGTCATTCGATGACAAGGGGGGGGGATTTGAGTTAGTCTTCAAGCGGGTCTCTATATTTGGGTGTTTTTTTTTCTAAGTTACAACTCTCGTTCTTCTGAAGATTTTTGTTGGATCGAGTTGTAAACTTTAGTCCAATGGTGGTCTGATACTTTTGCTCTATTTTTTGCCTGCTATTTCCTCATATATGTTAATGCACGCATGCTAAATTACATCAGCCACCATATTTCATCATGCATTTCAAATTCTTCACATCATATGTTGAATGCGTGTATGAATTACAAGATATAGGGGGAGATCTCCATGATTCTACTCTACAATGTGCATTTGCTGTTCGAAGCAAATTCCTCACAGGTGCACATCTTCAGGGGGAGTTCATCTATATCTTGCAATCAAATTCCTCAATTTTAGTATTTACACTTCATATGTTTATCCCCGTTGAAAACTTAACCTATATTGTCATCAATCACCAAAAAAGGGGAGATTGTAAGTCCATCTAGTGCCCCTTAGTGATTTTGGTGTATTGAAGACTTATAGGTTAAGGGACTAATGCGTTTGTGAGAATACATAGGTCTATAAGTCTATGAGGAGTTTGATATTTATAGAGAAAGTCGACCCCTAAAAATGAATGTCTTCAACTGAAGACTTTGGCTTTCTGAAGACTTTTGAAAGTGAAGAAATTGGTGTGACCGTGAAGTCATAGGAAACATCGTACTGTTAAAGGGGGTCGAGGTAAAACTAAGGAAAAGTTTCCAAGTGATGCTTATCTCAAAATCCTACACCTACCAATCCTTTCGAGTGAAGCCATTGGAAATCTCATACAGTTCAGTCAATTTCTTCAGTGACAGAGACGAAGATCTTCTGGTCTCTGAGGAATTTGTTCTGACTGAGGAGTTAGGAATTTGCCAATGTGAATTGTCTACAAGTGAGGAACATGATAGCCCTGAGGAATTTGATAGATCAAATATCCGACCGTTGTTGTGCTACGCGCCAACTGCCCCAAAATATCTACCCACCTAACGGCCATATCATTGAAGGGCATTTATGTCTTATCATGTCGGGTTGCTCCCTAGGCTATAAATAGCCGCCCCCTATAACCACTAGTTGGTCGGCTGCTCCGAGAGAAACTGACACTTGTCATTGAGAGCATCCCATCCTCCAAGGATTTGAGCGAAAATCATCAAGTGAGGAAAACCCAAACCCAAACACCTACAAACCCAAAGTGATTGAGCATCACTGAAGAGATTGTTCCTGTGTGGAACCGACGCTTGTTACCTTTGAGGATTGCGCATCCTCCAGACGGTTAGGCATCATGGTCTAGAGCATCCAAGAGGAAATTGTGGATCATCGAGTGACCGAGTTTGTGAAGGTTTGGAAGTCACCTGAAGACTTACCACGAGTGATTGGGCGAGGTCTGTGTGACCTTATCTCAAGGAGAATACGGCGAGGACTGTGTGTCCTCACGTTTAAATACCTAGCCGCTCCAACTAGACGTACGACTGTCACAGCAGTTGGAACTGGTCTGCCAAATCACTGTCTTCACCAAGCTACTGGTTCTATTTCCTCAACCCTTCCATTTCCTCATTCAGATACCTTTGTACTTGATCGTTACTGTTTGAAGACTTTGGCTGAAGACTTTCTCAATTTCCTCAATCCTATTTCTTCAGTTAGTTTGTCTTTAGTCTGCTTATCCTGTGTTTATGCTACTTGTACTATGTGCTTGTTTTCATTTCATCATGATGACTGTGCTACTGCTCTGTTATGCTTGCATCTGAGTACTTATTCCGTTGCTAGTTGATTGTGACTTAGGAATTTCCTCACCCTGAAATTCCTCAGTGAAGAATTTGTAAAATCGCCTATTTACCCCCCCCCCTCTAGTCGATATAACACACTTTCACTAGCTCGCACGCGTGGGTGCAAGGAGAAAGCTTGTGGAGATGGCGGGAGATGGAAATCGGCCGAGGCGGGATGGCGCCAAATCTAGCCTCACCGCCCCATTTACTCGATCACCAGCTCTAGGACAAGCACTTCCTCTGTTCTTAGCAGTGGTGGTGGCGATGACTCAGATCCGTGCAAGCAGCGGCAGCGAAGGCGGCGGATGCGACATCAACACTCTTTGGTGGCAGGAGCTGCTTCTCCCCTTCCTCTTGGCCACCGTCTGGTCCTCCTCGACTTAGCCATGGCTCCCTCTTCGTTGTTGTTCCCTCTGAAACCGGTAAGCAACATGGAACCACCCCATATGTTAGGTCAGTTGTTAGGCCGTTGGGCAAGGTTTACGATCGATTTCCCCACTGCTCAACGCACCCTCGATGTTGACTAGGTTATGGATGCATGGATGAAGCTGGGATTTCAGGTAGCAACACTAATAGTTGTGATCCAGGCATGGCTTATGTTGATCCACAGGAGAGTTGTTCATCATGGTGATAAGCCTATCATCCGTTATGGTCCAATGTTAATCCGGGATCAGGAGAGGATGGCGAATCTGAACTACATCTCCAACCGCAACGACACATAGACTCTGTGGATGCTTCAAATGAAAAGAGTGAAGTAAATATGCCCTAGAGGCAATAATAAAGTTATTATTTATATTTCCTTATATCATGATAAATGTTTATTATTTATGTTAGAATTGTATTAACCGGAAACTTACTACATGTGTGAATATATAGACAAACAGAGTGTCCCTAGTATGCCTCTACTTGAATAGCCCGTTAATCAAAGATGGTTAAGTTTCCTAGCCATAGACATGTGTTGTCATTTGATGAATGGGATCACATCATTAGAGAATGATGTGATGGACAAGACCCATCCGTTAGCTTAGCACTATGATCGTTTAGTTTATTGCTATTGCTTTCTTCATGACTTATACATGTTCCTTTGACTATGAGATTATGCAACTCCTGAATACCAGAGGAACACTTGGTGTGTTATCAAACGTCACAACATAACTGGGTGATTATAAAGATGCTCTACAGGTGTCTCCGATGGTGTTTTTTGAGTTGGCATAGATCGAGATTAGGGTTTGTCACTCCGAATGTCAGAGAGGTATCTTTGGGCCTTCTCGGTAATGCTCATCACTATAAGCCTTGCAAGCAATGTGACTAATGAGTTAGTTGCGGGATGATGCATTACGGAACGAGTCAAGAGACTTGCCAGTAACGAGATTGAACTAGGTATGATGATACCGACGATCGAATCTCGGGCAAGTAACATACCGATGACAAAGGGAATAACATATGTTGTTATGCGGTTTGACCGATAAAGATCTTCATAGAATATGTAGGAGCCAATATGAGCATCCAGGTTTCGCTATTGGTTGTTGACCGGAGATGTGTCTCAGTCATGTCTAGATAGTTCTCGAATCCATAGGCTCTGCGGGCTTAACGTTCGATGACGATTTGTATTATGAGTTTATGTGATTTGATGACCGAAGGTTGTTTAGAGTCCCGGATGAGGTCACGGACATGACAAGGAGTCTCGAAATGGTCGAGACATAAATATTGATATATTGTACCATGTTATTCGGACACAGGAAGTGTTTCAGATAGTTTCGGGTAAAACCGGAGTGCCGGAGAGGTTACCGGAACCCCCTGGGGGAACTAATGGGCCACCATGGGCCTTATTGGAGAGAGAGGAGGGTAGCCAGGGCAAGCCCCCCCTGCAGTCCGAATTGGACAAGGGAAGGGGGGCGGCGCCCCCTTTCCTTCTCCCTCTCCTTTCTTCCCCCTCTCTCCCTTTTGGTGGAATCCTACTAGGACTAGGACTCCCCTCTTGGGGCGCGCCCTAGGGGCCGGCCGGCCCTCCCCTCCTCCCTTCTTTATATACGTGGGGAGGGGGCACCCTAGAACACACAAGTTGATCTTTTAGCCGTGTGCGGTGCCCCCCTCCACAGATACACACCTCGGTCATATCGACGTAGTGCTTACGCGAAGCTCTGCGCCGGTAACTTCATCATCACCGTCACCACGCCGTCGTGCTGACGAAACTCTCCCTCGGCCTCAACTGGATCAAGAGTTCGAGGGACGTCACCGAGCTGAATGTGTGCAGATAGTGGATGTGTCGTATGTTCGGTACTTGGATCGGTTGGAGCGCGAAGACGTTCGACTACATCAACCGCGTTACTAAACGCTTCCGCTTTCGGTCTACGAGGGTATGTGGACACACTCTCCCCGCTCATTGCTATGCTTCTTCTAGATAGATCTTGCGTGATCATAGGCAATTTTTTTTTGAAATACTATGTTTCCCAACAGTGGCATCCGAGCCATGTCTATGCATAGATGTTATATGCACGAGTAGAACACAATGAATTGTGGGCGATACTAGTCATACTGCTTACCAACATGTCTTACTTTGATTCGGTGGTATTGTTGAATGAAGCGGCCCAGACCGACATTACATGACTGCGTTCATGACACTCGTACTACCGACGTGCTTCGCACACAGGTGGCTAGTGGGTGTCTGTTTCTCCAGCTTTAGTTGAATCGAGTTTGACTACGCCCGGTCCTTGTTGAAGGTTAAAACAACACACTTGACGAAAAATCGTTGTGGTTTTTATGCGTAGGTAAGGACGGTTCTTGCTAGAAGCCTGTAGCAACCACGTAAAACTTACAACAACAAAGTATAGGATGTCTAACTTGTTTTTGCAGGGCTTGTTGTGATGTGATATGGTCAAGACGTGATGATATATAAATTGTTGTATGAGATGATCATGTTTTGTAGAAGTTATCGGCAACTGGCAGGAGCCTTATGGTTGTCGCTTTATTGTATGAAATGCAATCGCCATGTAATTGCTTTACTTTATCACTAAGCGGTAGCAATAGTCGTAGAAGCAATAGTTGGCGAGACGACAAAGATGCTTCGAGGGAGATCAAGGTGTCAAGCCGGTGACAATGGTGATCATGACGGTGCTTTGGAGATGGGGATCAAACGCACAAGATGATGATGTCCATATCATATCGCTTATTTAATTGCATGTGATGTTTATCCTTTATGCATCTTATTTTGCTTAGTACGGCGGTAGCATTATAAGATAATCTCTCACTAAATTTCAAGGTATAAGTGTTCTCCCTGAGTATGCACCGTTGCTACAGTTTGTCGTGCCGAGACACCACGTGATGATCAGGTGTGAAAAGCTCTACATTCACATACAACGGGTGCAAGCCAGTTTTGCACACACAGAATACTCGGGTTAAACCTGACGAGCCTAGCATATGCAGATATGGCCTTGGAACACTGAGACCGAAAGGTCGAGCATGATCATATAGTAAATATGCTCAACATAGTGATGTTCACCATTAAAAATTGTCGGATCTCGGGTTCTGGCAAAACCCTCAAGGTTCAAACACTTGGGTGCGCACGAAGATCTCCCCCTACCAAATCACGCCCTCAACCTCGCCACGATCTCAAAGGCTAGCTTGACGAACTCGCAACACAAGAGACACAAGATTTATACTGGTTTGGGCCACCGTTGTGGTGTAATACCCTACTCCAGTGTGGTATGGTGGATTGCCTCTCGGGCTGATGATGAACAGTACAAGGGGAAGAACAACCTCCTGAGGTGAGGTGTTCTTGTGCTTGGTGGGTGTGAGGATGGGTTGGATCTAGTCCAAGATGAGATGCCTCCTACTGTGGTGGCTAGTCCTATTTATAGAGGCCCTGGTCCTCTCCCCAAATATTGAGCGGGAAGGGAGCCAACAACGGCCAATTTGAAAGGGGACAGCTAGTACAAGCTATCTTGACAAAAGCAGTCTTCGCCTACAAAAGGCTATGGTGGTGACGCCGCCTTGGGCTCCATGGTGACCTCTGTCTTGCCATCCTGCTGGTCTTGGTCTCATTGCACCGATGTGGAAACCTTTGCTTGACGCCTCGGTACTCCTCGCCTGCGCTTGCCTCCTTAGCACCAAAGAGGAAACAAGGACACTGTGCGAGCTGGCGCCTGCCTGGTCTCATTCGTCATAGCTCACGTCACTAGAACCTCGCGAGGTTTACTCTGCCTTGATCTCTCCGCCCCTCAAGGGCCAGCCTGGTGAGGCCGCTCCTGAGGAGGTCTTGTGTCGTCCGCCTCGCGAGGGTCTCGAATGCATGTTGGTGAAGATGGGTCGTACGGGCCTACTCGCAGAGCCATGCCGTGGGCATAGCGAGCAAGTCAGGGACCCCGTTCCCGAACGCCATGATAGCCCCCCTGACCCAAAACGCGCTCGGGCTTGGCTTCGAAGCCAAAGGGCAGTCTTGAGGCTGCTGAGCCCCAATAGCCTGCGGCCTTGGTCGACGCATGGCGGTTGATTGGACGTGGGCGTCTCCGCTTGCCCACGCTACCTTGGCAACTGCCCGACTTGACGAGTCACTGCTGCATGCAAGGAAAAGCCATTATTACCTGTGATCATGGGGGGCGCTGGTTGGCCTTCCTCTGCTATAAATGGGGAGGGGGCAGAGCCCCCGTCGCCCATCTCTTCCCATTCCGCTCGCTTCTTCCTTCTTGCTCCATTGCTAGTAGCGACACCAATGGCGCCCATCCGAAGGTTTTGTGCTGTGGAGAAAGGAAAGACTCCCCGCGACGAGCCAGGGCCGCTCCCGGCGAAGAAGAGGCCGGTCCACCGCTGGGACACGGCGGCGATGCCAGTGGTGACAAGGCCTTGGTGCGAGCGGCCTCCCCCAGGGTACCCGTTACCTCTGTACACCCAACCGAGGGCTCAGGAGGAAGAGGCGGGGAGCGGCGCCGCGCATGCCACGGACACGGTCGCCGTACCGCGGTGGCGCGCGTCGCTGCCCCTGGGGTCCACGACACGGACTCCTCGCGTGAACTTGTGCTATGGGCGGCGATGCCTCCAAGCACTTGGATCCGCTTCCCTTCCTTCTTCTCTGCCGAGATGCCGCCGAGGGGGGGCCCTCGAGCTTTGGCTGCAGCACGCCGACTGTGACACGCCGACGACTGGAGCGGAGGTTGAGGCCGTGTCCTCGGGCAAGATCTTCATGACCCGAGGCTGGGGTGAAGTCGCTCGGGTGTGCCGTGTGGAGGGCGCCCTCGCGATCCACTTCGAGTACGATGGCGCCTCCACGCTGTTCTTCAAGGTCTTCGACGTAGAAGGCCGCCGCCTAGAGTGCTGCTTCGGAAGGGGCTGCCAGGACGGTGTTGCAGCAGAGGCAGGGTCTGTTGTCCGCGTCGCCAACGGCTCCTTTGGAGGTAGCAGCGACGCCTAGGAGTCCAGTGATTCTCCCGAGTTCTACGAGACTCTGGAGACGAGCGACGACAGCTACGTGCCCCCAAGCTCTCGTCGTGCCCAGAGTAGGGTTGTGGCGTCCGGCCGCTGCCGCCGCCAATCTGGATGAGGTTGGTGCCGGCTTCCCGTGGCCCACTATTGATGATGGCGTCGGCCATTGGGGCGTGTGTAGATAGTGCTCCTTAAGGTTCTTTTCCTTTTGTTCCCTGCGAGGAATCAAGAAGTACCCCGCGGGGGCGTGTAAAGGGTCTGCAATGTTCTTGTTGATATTATCCTGATTATGAAGTTGTGCATGTGCGTGTCCTGTTTCGGCTCGGTTTCCCCTTTCCAACCTCGCGACGGTTTGGTGCTCTACGCTGACAGGTCCCGGTCCCCAGGCAGGCTTCAGCCGTCGCTGGTATGCCAGGTCGTGATGCCGTGGTCAAGGCCAGGAGGTGAGTGGCCTGAGTTCCGCTAAGAGTTCCTGAGACGCGATGCTCAGGAGGTCCCCTTTAGCGCCCAATTGACTGCCGAGAGGTAAGAAAGGGATACTACGTTGCCATAGCGGAGCAGCACAAATGCGAACTTTATGCCGTAGCGATTGGTTGAGCGTGAAACTTATCTTGGCAGCCCAGGGTCGGTCCTTCACGAGACGCCAGGCTCGTGCATAGGCGGTCGTAGCTTTGCCAGGTTGGGCCCGTACGAGTCTTCCTCTCCTCCCGCGCTCTCCTTCATGCTCTACGTCCTCAGGTCCCGGCCCTCGAGCAAGCTCAGCCGCCGCTCGTATGCCAGTTCGCGATGGCGTGGTCAAGGCCAAGGGGTAAGGGCTGGAGAGCCAGTAAGAGCTCCTGAGTCGCGATGCTCAGGAGCCCCCCTTTTAACGCGCAAGCAGATTACATGGGAGAAGAGGGAGCTCACGGTGCCGCCTGTCGTGGCCCTCAGGAGGTTCCTACAAATCAGCACGAGGTAGGGCGCAGATTGCCATTATGATAGCCGAGCGGCCACTAATTGCTTCGCCGGAGAATGGAGGCACTAAGGGCCTGGTGAGGTGGTGCGCGCGGCCAGAGCTCGGCCGCTCAGATTTGTCGATGTTGCAGGGACGGACCCAGGCACAAGCGTCGTGCCAGAGTGAGCGGCTCCCGGGGTAGGTGACAATCAAGTAGGTGATAGTCAAGCAGGTGATAGTCATAGATAGATTAAGCATGGAGAGCAAGCTGGCTTAAGTAAACGCAGGGAGATACATGCCACTGGGCCAGGCCTGAGCGGCTTGGGGATGATGCAGCCCGAGGGGCGCCCCCAACAAGGTAAGCTAAAGACATAAAAAGGGATACATGCCATAGGGACGGACCCACGCGGCCTGGGAATGATGCAGCCCTGAGGGCGCTTCCAGCTAAATAAACTTGGAAAATGTCACCTGGTTCTGTTGATGAAGGAATGTTGGGGCAGCTGAAGGTACGCGACGAAGGGGTTGCTCCTCATGAGCCACCCGGGCCCTGAGCCTCGGGAGGCTCTGGGGGTCCAGGCGGTTCCTTGAGGACCATCTCCATCTCCGCCAGGACTGCGTGGTGCCTGGCCTCCTGAGCCACCAGGACGCGCCGCAAGTTGCATTGGTAGGCGGATGCCACGCTCGGGAGGCCAAAAGGCATGCGCACGTAGCTGTGCGGTGGGCCCTCACAGCGTCCCACGCGCAAAGGCTAGAAGAGTTCCTGGGACGTGGCCCTGTTGAGCCCTAGGACGTCGATGCAGACGCGCAGCCCGGCACCCTCGCCTGGATGGGGGGCTGCGACAGGTGAGCGGTGATCGCCGCGCATGGCCCTCGCATCCTGCAGTTCCTGAGTGGCCTTACTAATGAACTCTTGAGCGTTGGGTGCTCCTCGCTCTGTGTCCTCCTGAGGGAGTCGTGTCGTGAAGCACTCCTCCAAATGGTGCCCGAGCGCCTCCCTCGTGATGCCGGCAAGGAATGAGGCCCTCCAAAGGAGAGCCCCCGAGCCCTGCCCGATGAGGGCGCCGGGCGCGCCTTCCTATGTGATGGAGGGAGGCGCCCCAGGTGAGGGCGTTGATCCAGTCGTGGCACCGCTTGAGGCGCCGCTTGCCTGAGGCCCTGCATGGTGCAACTGCTCTTCTTCTTGGGGATGGCCTCAGGAGGTGATACGTCTCCAACGTATCTATAATTTTTGATTGCTCCATGCTATATTATCTACTGTTTTGGACTATATTGGGCTTTATTTTCCACTTTTATATTATTTTGGGACTAACCTATTAACCGGAGGCCCAGCCTGCTTTTTTGCCTATTTCAGTGTTTGAAGAAACGGAATATCAAACGGAGTCAAACGGAATGAAACCTTCGAACGTGATTTTCTCACGAGCGTGATCCGGAGACTTGGACCCTACTCCAAGGGAGCCAAGAGGCGGTCACAGGGTGGGCGCGCCCCCTAGGCGCGCCCCTCACCTCGTGGGCCCTTGAAGCTCCAGCGTGCTTATTCCTCCTATATATACCTCGTACCCCCAAGCGATCAGATATGGAGCCAAAAACCTAATTCCACCGCCGCAACTTTCTGTATCCACGAGATCCCATCTTGGGGCCTGTTCCGGAGCTCCCCCGGAGAGGGGCGTCATCACGGAGGGCTTCTACATCATCATAGACCCTCCAATGAAGTATGAGTAGTTTACCTCAGACCTTCGGGTCCATAGTTAGTAGCTAGATGGCTTCTTCTCTCTTTTTGGATCTCAATACAATGTTCTCCCCCTCTCTCGTGGAGATCTATTCGATGTAATCTTCTTTTTGCGGTGTGTTTGTTGAGACCGATGAATTGTGGGTTTATGATCAAGTCTATCTATGAATAATATTTGAATCTTCTCTGAATTCTTTTATGTATGATTGGCTATCTTTGCAAGTCTCTCCGAATTATCAGTTTGGTTTGGCCTACTAGATTGGTTTTTCTTGCCATGGGAGAAGTGCTTAGCTTTGGGTTCGATCTTGCAGTGTCCTTTCCCAAGGATGAAGAGGCGGCAAGGCACGTGTTATATCGTTGCCATCGAGGATAACAAGATGGGGTTTATTTCATATTGCATGAATTTATCTCTCTACATCATGTCATCTTGCTTAAGGCGTTACTGCTTTTTAACTTAATACTCTAGATGCATCTTTGGATTGTGGTCGATGAGTGGAGTAATAGTAGTAGATGCGGCAGAGTCGGTCTACTTGTCTCTGGACGTGATGCCTATATACATGATCATACCTAGATATTCTCATAACTATGCTCAATTACATCAATTGCTCAACAGTAATTTGTTCACCCACCGAGAATACTTATGCTCTTGAGAGAAGCCACTAGTGAAACCTATGGCCCCCGGGTCTATTCTCATCATATCAATCTCCATCACTTTATTTTTGCTTTGCTTTTTTACTTTGCCTTTTACTTTTTACTTGGCATCTCTATATCAAAAATACCAAAGATATTATCTATCATCTCTATCAGATCTCACTCCTATAAGTAACCGTGAAGGGATTGACAACCCCTAATCGCGTTGGTTGTGTTGAGCTATTGTTTTTGTGTAGGTACGAGGGACTTGCGTGTAGCCTCCTACTCGATTGATACCTTGGTTCTCAAAAACTGAGGGAAATACTTACGCTACTTTGCTGCATCATCCTCTCCTCTTCGGGGAAATCCAACGCAGTGCTCAAGAGGTAGCAAGAAGAATTTCTGGCGCCGTTGCCGGGGAGTCTGCACAAAAGTCAACATACCAAGTACCCATCACAATCCCTATGTCTCGCATTACATTAGTTGCCATTTGCCTCTCGTTTTCCTCTCCCCCACTTCACCCTTGCCGTTTTATTTGCCTTCTCTCTCCCAATCTCCTCCTTCTCTTTTTCCGTTTGACTTTCTCTCGCTTGCTTGTCGTTATGTCTGAATTTGGGGAAATTATTGCTGATATGGACAATAATAATATCATGGAGAATTCTGATGCTCCTACTGAAGAACCCCCTACCTTGCATACAAAAAAATTTCGTATTGGTAGTGGTAATATTATTGGAAAAGGAGTTATCCAAGATTTCTTTACTTGTGCCGGTGCTTTGCCCTCTATGGGAGGTTCTATTCTTCATAGAACTAGTAGTCTTGCGGACGCTATTGCCATGCTTATAGTTGAACTTGAAAGACAATTTATGCACATGCATCCTTGCATACAACGAATCTTCTTAGAATTCTCTAATATTGAGCATTCTTCTGTTAAGCGTGCCGCTACTATCTTTTTGGCTCATGAGTTTAGATTTATAATAAAAGAGGCCAAAGAAATCTTTGCGCATTATAGGGTGGATGCTAGTCATCCTCCCATTGAAGTTATCCTTTTTAATCAAGAAGACATGATGCGTGTACAGTCTCTAGATCATATTGCTTACAATGAAAATCTTAGGAAAAAGGTTCCTGCTGATGTTCTAGTTGATAAAATTTGTGAGCTTAATGATGATTTTGCTATTCAGAATAATGGAGTAGGTTTTCCTCTTGAACGAAGGCTTGTAGCTTTTTGCCAAAAGAATGCTCTTAATGATGAATTGGTTGTGCAATACAAGGGGCCTAGGGAGGCACCCATACCTCCCGAGATTGATCTTGGGGACTTTTGTCCCATTAAATTTAGCCCTTTTGATTAGTTTTGCTTGCCTCAAAGAAAACTTGCTGCTGAACATAGAGAATATGGGAGAAGTTTTCATGATTTGCCATACCACTATTATGGCAATACCTAAATCTATCCTCGCTTTTATGCCTAGCTAGGGGCGTTAAACGATAGCGCTTGTTGGGAGGCAACCCAATTTTTTTTGTTTATTTTTTGTTTTTGTTTCTGTTTAGGAATAAATAATCCATCTACCTTCTGTTTGGATGTGGTTTTGTGTTTTAATTAGTGTTTGTGCCAAGTTAGACCTATTGGATCTTCTTGGATGATAGTTATTTGATCTTGCTGTAATTTCCAGAAACTTTGCGCTCAGTGCCCGAATTATTAAAAATCACCAGAACGTGATAAAATAATGATTCCAATTTATTATGATCAATAAACAAATTCTCTAGGTCTTCCAATTTTGGTAGATTTTTTGGAGTTCCATAAGTTTGCGTTAGTTACAGATTACTACAGACTGTTCTGTTTTTGACAGATTCTGTTTTTCGTGTGTTGTTTGCTTATTTTGATGAATCTATGGCTAGAAAAATAGTTTATAATCCATAGAGAAGTTGGAATACAGTAGTTTTAACACCAATATAAATAAAGAATGAGTTCATTACAGTACCTTGAAGTGGTCTTTTGTTTTCTTTTGCTAACGGAGCTCACGAGATTTCTATTGAGTTTTGTGTTGTGAAGTTTTCAAGTTTTGGGTGAAATCTTTTGATGGATTATGGAACAAGGAGTGGCAAGAGCCTAAGCTTGGGGATCCCCATGGCACCCCCAATATAATCCAAGGACACCAAAAATTCAAAGCTTGGGGATGCCCCGAAAGGCATCCCCTCTTTTGTCTACTTCCATCGGTAATTTTACTTGGAGCTATATTTTTATTCACCACATGATATGTGTTTTGCTTGGAGCATCTTGTATTATTTGTGTCTTTGTTTGTTAGTGTGCCACAATCATCCTTGCTGTACACACCTTTTGAGAGAGCCATACATGAATTGGAACTTGATAGAATACTCTGTGTGCTTCACTTATACCTTTTGAGCTTGATAGTTTTGCTCTATGTGCTTCACTTATATCTTTTGAGCTTGATAATTTTGCTCTAGTGCTTCACTTAGATCTTTTAGAGCACGGTGGTGGATTTGTTTTAAAGAAACTATTGATCTCTCATGCTTCACTTAGATTATTTTGAGAGTCTTAATAGCATGGTAATTTACTTAATAATAATATGCTTGGTGTTCAAGATTTGTGAAACTATCTTTTGAGTGCGTTGAATACTAAGAGAAGATTGATGCTTGATAATTGTTTTGAGATATGAAGATGGTGATATTAGAGTCATGCTAGTTGAGTAGTTGTGAATTTGATAAATACTTGTGTTAAAGTTTGTGATTCCCGTAGCATGCACGTATGGTGAACCGTTATGTGATGAAAGTCGGAGCATGATTTATTTATTGATTGTCTTCCTTATAAGTGGCGGTCGGGGATGAGCGATGGTATTTCCCTACCAATCTATCCCCCTAGGAGCATGCGCGTAATACTTTGCTTTGATAACTTCTAGATTTTTGCAATAAGTATATGAGTTCTTTATGACTAATGTTGAGTCCATGGATTATACGCACTTTTTCCCATCCTTCCACCATTGCTAGCCTCTCTAATACCGCGCACTTCTCGCCGGTATCATACACCCACCATATACCTTTGTAACATCCCAAATTTTCAATTTGGAATGTTATACATAGGTCATCAATGCGTATCATATTTTATTGCATTTTTGTTTGCAATCCTCGAAATCCTAAGCAACTCAGGGACCCTCGGAGAGAGTTGGGGATTTTCCGTTTTTCATATTTGAATGTTATCAAATAATGAAGACGAGGATTTTTTTTTAATTATTTTCTCTCAGGAAAATATTTCATTTTGAAATAATAAATGAGAGGAGATAATATGACTTCTCCAAAATAATTGAACTATCGGAGGAAAAATGTTAAAATCATTATTTGGATTTTATTTGATTTTAGTTGGAATTTTATTTGCACTAGAAAAATTTGCATGTTTTTAAAAATTGCATTTTAGGAGCCAAGAAAAGTTCATCTTGTTCTAAATATTTTATTTAGACGGAGAAAACTTGTTTTGGTATTTTTAGATTTTTATTTATTTTTCTAGGATTTTTCTAAGTTTCGGCGGAACGTTTTTTTAAAGAGAGAGAGAGTGACCACGCCCGACTGGGCCTAGGGCCCAGCCGAGCAGGCCGGCCCAGCCGCCGTCGGCCGCCTCCTACGCCTTGCCGCCGCCGCCGCCTCTCGACCGGATTCAGAGTGGGACTCCGCCTCCGCCACCTTGGCCCCTCCTCCAAGCCGCCGCCCCCCCCCATTAATCACCCCCCCCCCTCTAACCACCACCACCGGGCCGGAGCCGCCCGAGCCACGGCCGCCGCCCCCGCCGCCACCCGCACCCGCCGAGCCCGCAGCCCGCCCGCCTCGCCGGGCGACCTCGCCGGAGGTAGCCACCCGCCGCCCGGATTTTTTAAAGAAAAACCCTTGGTTTTTAGAAAAACCCTAGTTCGTTTTTATATAGATCGGTTTTATTTTTGGTTTATTTACTTAGCGGCGTTACGCTCGTTCGTTCGTTTAACGAACGTGTTCATCGTTAGTTTCTGCTAACGAGCGTTACGTTCGTTAAGCCGTTCGTCGTTTTCTTTTTATCGGATTTATTCGCGATTTTCTGATCGCGATTTCGATCCGATTTTCGTTCTAGTTTAACTTTTCGCTCGTTTATCAGAATCAGGCGATTCAAGCGCTTGGAGTTTCATCTCGAAACCCTATTTCCCAATAGTCAACTCAAAAAAGTTTTTGTCTCTTTAAAATTTGACCCTAGTTCAGATTAGTAAACGGATCTTATTTCTTTCGTCGTTTGAGTTTCGTTACTCCGTTTGGTTTGATTCTTTTTGCGAACCGGAGTTCTTAATTTGAACTTTCTGGTCGGCCTCTTTCAGTTGAAGTTTTGTTTTGTGCATCTTTGCTTGTTGCTTATGTATGTATTGTTTGCTTGCGATAGAATTCCCGGAGTGCGAAGCGTGTTACTACGAGTCTCTAGGATTCACGGATCGTCAGCAAGGCAAGTAACACTTTGATCATACTCTTTCCATACCCAGTTTTTATGCATTAGCTTCAACCCAAAAACATTGCATGTTTAGGATGTCATTAATTTGTGGGTTGGGAAGTAGTTGATGAGGTAGGAACATATTGCCCCGTTACATTCAAAACCCTTGGGAGTTACTTCTACTATTGCTTATCTTGCCATGCTATGCTCGTAGACGTGGTTTGGGTTTGAGTGAATCCATGACAGATGTGAGATTGTTAATTAATGGTTTACTTTAAGGTGGCAACTTTAATACACATCTGGGTGGATGAGGCACACAGGAACCCAGTGTTGTCTGTTTTTTTGAAATCCGGGTACCGTGTGATCTTCCTATGGACCGCCACCAGGGCTCAAAGAGAACTGAGATTATTCAAGCTAGAAATTTCCGTGTGCAGCCACAAGCTATTATGGGCTCTAGCATAGTTGAGTAAGTTCGTGAAGCTCTTGAAGAGGTAGATCAGCAGGTAGTGGGTTTTGTAGGTTTGGTATGGTCTACCACGAGTAGAGAGTTAATGTTTACGAAAGGCGTGTCTCGGTCATCCGTTTCTCAAACACCATGTAGTGCGAGATATCAGCGGAGGCGATCGAGTCTTAATGGGGAAAAGTGTGCAAACCTCTGCGAGTGTACAATCTAATCATGGTTAGCCGTGTCCCGGTTATGGACAATTCGAGTATCTAGTACTTGAGTGTTCACATGTATTTCATCACTCTTAACTAATATTCTTTGGGATGTTAATTACCTTAATTGGGATTGAGTTGGGGTTATACCTTCTCAATGATGTTTCAACCACCATGATAGTTAAATTAAAATATATTCCTTTGTTGTAGGGAAAAATTGGCTTTTTGCAAAAACTATAACCATAGAGCTTCCCACCAGCCAAATATGCATGTAGTGATAGCATTATTCATTATTGTTCTATTGTGTTACATTGCGGCATATTCCATGTGCTGACCCGTTCTCGACCTGCAACGTATTATGTTGCAGACTTTTGAACGAGGAGTAAGGTTCGATAGAGTCGTTGCCGTGCAGCTCAGCTATGCCGTTGGAGTTGATGGAGTCAATTTATCTTCCAAGCCTTCATTTGTTATCGTATTAGATGGCCTTAAGCCATATTATTGTAATAAGTTCTCTTTTGAGACATTTGATGTAATAAGTGTGTGATTGCTACTCTGTTATAAATCCTTGAGTATTGTGTGTGTCGGCATTCTTGATCCGGGATGATCTTTGAAACACGAGACTTGACCATCGAGGTCGGTCGCTACAAGATGGTATCGAGCACACGTTGAGTGTAGGACACGACCACTAAGATAAACCATAGGTCACTCTTCTCTACTCATTTCGACTCCTCTCCATTTTCCACTCTTTAGGATGGCGGAGATGAAGAACAAGTTTGCTGGCCGGATGAAGACACACCTTTTGGGCGCCACTTGAAGGAAGTCACTAGGTACTTGAACATTGGAATTCCAAGCTTCACCGGGACGTACAACGCCACTTTACCTGAAGAAGAGCGCTGGATGATTCAAGTACAAGTTCCAGGAAGGACGTTCTTGCCAACCTCTAAGCCCATAGAGTTTTCTTTCGAAGCACCCACCTGGAGCCTTGGCAAGAGTATGGCAGCTCACATTACCATTGGATGCATTGGTGAAGTCTACAATAGGGAGCTTAAAGACACCATATACCAAATATGTGGGCGCCGAGACGAGCAATGGGAAGTAATCAGCACCAAGAAGGATAGGTCCATAGCAGCTTACATCCGAGAGCTAAACCAGCACATTCGGCGTCGGAGAACCAGGATGTCTTGTGAGACATGATGGATTTGAAGAAGGCGAAAACTAGGATCATCGAGCTGGAGGAAGAACTCAAGTTTACGCTTGATGGATATGAGGAGGAAATCAAGACACTCTTTGGAGAAGAATGGCGACCTAGTCAAGAAGATCGGAGTCTTCATGGGAGGATCGACCGGAAGAGGAAGAAGAAGATCCCACTTGTCCGGACAACTACATCATCATTGACGACACCGATTCCGAACCAAGTGATGATGACTATGAAGACGAAGCTGGAGCAGACATCATGGAGTCCTCCACCGATCAAAATTTCTAGATGACCACCATATAATAGTAGTATTCCCCCATGTAACTAGTAATAGTTGATCACTTTTGCGATAGTCCTAGACCTTCTGTATGCCCTTGCTTGATTGATTGAATGAATTTTTGTGTTTGCCTCATGTGCATATGGGTAGTGTTTTCTCACTAGACCTCTTTCTATTCTAATCTCTTCCATCTAAACCCACCAGATGCCTCCGAGACGTGACCCCGGTTTCATTTTCCCACCGGAGCTCACCTAGTTGATCCAGCAGCAGAATGCCTTGATGCAATTGCTAGTTCAGAACCAGGGCAATGCCAACAACAACAACAACAACAACCCACCACCAGTGGACAATTTAGCCCGTTTTCTGAGGTTACAACCGCCGGTGTTTTCCAGTAGCACCGAGCCAAGAGTTGCTGATGATTGGCTACGTCATATTGGAAGGGAGTTAACCACCGCAAGATGCACGGATGCTGAGAAGGTGCGCTTTGTCGCACATCAATTGGATGGACCAGCAGCCGCATGGTGGGAGAATTACACGGCTACTTTTCCTATAGTCAATGTCACTTGGGACCAGTTCCAACAAGCTTTTCGCACGGCCCATGTCTGAACTGGAGCCATGCAGATGAAGAAGCGTGAGTTTCGCAACTTTCGCCAGGGGAACCGTACTGTGGCCCAATACGTGGATGAGTTTAGCAAGTTATCACGCTATGCCCCTGATGATGTGGCCACAGATGCCACGAAGCAGGAGAAGTTTATGGAAGGGCTGAATGATGAGATGAGCATGCAATTGATGGTGGCAACTTTCAACAATTACCAGGAGTTGGTGGATAAGGCTTTAATGATTGAAGGAAAGCAGCAGACAAATTGAGGCCGTAAGAGGAAATATGGACAAGGGAAGTACAACTCGAGGAGCTCACGGAAGCCTCGCTTAACCCCGAACTCGGGAGGACTTGTTCATAACCATGGAGGTCATAACCATCTTTGGAGGTGGATTGCATAATCAAAATGGTGCGAAGAATGGGAATGGGAATGGAGCCAACAATAATCGAATCGCTCTAACCCATCTACACCCGCCAAGAGGGACTTAAGCCAAGTTATTTGCTTTAAGTGCGGGAAGACAGGGCACTATGCCAATGACGCCTGAAGGAAGGAATGGAAACAGAAATGGGGCGCTGGAAGAAGCCCAATCCATTCAACAAAGAACAAGTGAACCACGTTAACGTGGAGGAGGTTGAAGAGCAGCGGGGACGCGGTAATAGGTATGTTTTGGTTGATCATTTACGCTCTTGTTCTTTTCGATCTTGGTGCATCGCATTCATACATATCAAGGGATTTGTGGATAAGTTTAAGTTACCAACCCAAACCCTTAGGACCCCTCTTTTAGTAAGCTCGCCCGGAGCAGAGTAAATGGCTAGCAGATGGTGCACCCAGATACCCCTAATCATTGGCACGCATGTTTCTCCGTCTGACCTAATTATCTTGGAGTCACAAGGATTGGATGTGATATTAGGTATGGACTGGATGTCGAAGTATGGAGGAAGTATTGATTGTGCTAGCAAGTCAATTTATCTTACCACCCCGCAGGGAAAAAGGATTAAGTATGTATCTAGGCATGTGCCTAGGAGGAGCCAAGTGAATACCCTCATGGGAGTTGTACAGGAGGAAGTACCCGTAGTGAAAGATTTTCCGGATGTTTTCCCAGAAGAGTTACCAGGCATGCCACCGGATAGAGACATCGAGTTCTTGATAGAACTATTGCCAAGTACAGGGCCAATATCCAAGAGACCCTATCAGATGCCCGCAAATTAATTGGAGGAAATTAAAAAGCAGATCAAGGAGTTATTGGAGAAAGGTTATATTCAAGGAGTTCATCACCTTGGGGAGCACCAAGATTACTTTTGGTGGAGAAGAAGGATAAATCCACGAGGATGGTTGTTGATTACCGAGCTCACGAATGAAGTAACGATAAAGAACAAGTATCCATTACCAATGATTAATGATCTGTTTGATCGGTTGCAAGGAGCTATGGTGTTTTGAAGATTGATCTCGATCGAGGATACCATCGATTGAAGATCCGAGAGAAGGATATACCAAAGACAACATTTACCACACGGTATGGATTATATGAGTATACGGTCATGTCATTTGGGTGACTAACGCTCCTGCCTATTTCATGAGTATGATGAACAAGGTGTTTATGGAGTATTTGGACAAGTTTGTTGTGGTGTTTATTGATGATATTATGGTATACTCGAAGAACGAAGAGGAGCACGAGAACACTTGCGTTTGGTTCTCGAAACTTCGAGGAACACCGGTTATCGCCAAATTCAGCAAGTGCGAGTTTTGGTTGAAGGAAGTTGGATTTCTTGGGCGTGTTATATCGGGAGAGGTATAGCAATAGATCGATGAAGGTTCGATCGATCCTTTGAATGGTTGGCACCCACTTGATTGGCGAGATCCATGATTTCCTTGGATTGGCGGGATATTATCGGAGATTCATTGAGAATTTTTCCAAGATTGCTAAGCCAATGACTGAATTGCTAAAGAAGGATACTAAGTTCACATGGACAGAGGATTGTGAGGCCAGTTTTCAAGAGTTGAAGAAACGGTTGCCAGATATACATAAGGAGTTTCAAGTGTACTGTGACGCCTCACGCTTGGGACTTGGATGTGTGCTTATGCAGGACGGAAAAGTTGTTTTGTATGCCTCACAACAACTAAAACCTCATGAGTTGAACTATGCCACGCATGATTTGGAGTTAGCAGCAGTAGTGCATGCATTAAGGACCTAGAGACATTATCTCATTGGAAACCGTTGTGATGTGTACACGGATCATAAGAGTTTGAAGTACATTTTCACACAGAAGAGTTGAACCTCGAGCGGAGGAGATGGCTGGAGCTTATAAAGGATTACGATATGAAGCTACACTATCATCCAGGAAAGGCCAACGTCGTAGCAGACGCTTTGAGTCAGAAAAATTATGCTAATATCCTTGAAAGTAAAGGATTGCCAAAGGAGTTAGTGAGGAGATCATGGAACTTGTTGGAAATTGTTCCAAGAGGTTTTATTGCAACCACGGAGGTTCGATCGACATTATTGGACAAGATTCGAGAAGCTCGGAAGGAGGACAAAGAAATTGCGAAATAAGAGAGAAGATGGGCGAAGAGTAAAGCCAAAGGTTTTCGCGAGGATGAGCACGATACCTTGTGGTTTGAGGGCGAATTTACGTGCCCAACAATTTGGAGATCGGAAGTTAATACTTGAGGCCCATGACTCACCATACTCGATTCACCCGAAACACCAAGATGTATTTGGATTTGAAGGAGCGTTTACGGTGGTGGTATGAAGAAGGATATTGCCGAGTACGTAGCCGTATGTGATGTATATCAGAGAGTAAAGGTAGAGCATCAGAAGCCAGCAGGACTGTTACAGCCTATGCCGATACTTGAATGGAAGTGGGATAAACTTGGCATGGATTTTATCACCGGATTACCCAGAACCAAGGCAGGATATGATTCAATATGGGTAGTTGTGGATCGTTTGACCAAAGTAGCTCACTTCATCCCAGTGAAAACAACTTATACAAGTGCCAAGTTGGCCAAGATATATATGTCCAGGATCGTATGTTTACATGGAGTTCGAGGAGCATCGTGTCGAGATAGAGGAACGGTTTACTTCAAAGTTTTGGCATCAACTACACGGACCTTGGGTACAGTTGGAGTTGATGCCGCTTTTCACCCAGACGGATGGACGGACCGAGAGAGTCAATCAGATTACGGAAGACATGTTGAGAGCACATGCTCTAGATTATGGATCTAGTTGGGATGACAATTTGCCATCGCAGAGTTCTCATATAACAACAGCTACCGGGCCGGTTTGAAGATGGCACCGTTTGAAGCTCTGTATGGGCGCAGAGGTAGAACACCATTGATGTGGGATGAGGTAGGAGACCGTCGGTTGTTTGGACCAGATTTGATCAAGGAATCGAGAGGAGAAGGTTAAACGATCGAGATGACTAAAGATTGCTCGGTCCTGACGGAAGAGTTATGCGATTCAAAAGCGCAAGGAAGTAACCTATGAAATTGGAGCGAGCCTATCTCGTGTATCACCCTTGAGGGGAGTGAAACGTTTTGGAGTTAAGGAAAGTTAGCCCCAAGATTTATAGGACCGTGTCGTGTTTTGGAGCGGATGGGAGAAGTTGCCTACAAGCTGGAGTTACGAAGGATTGTCGAGTGCACGATGTGTTCCACGTATCACAGCTAAAGAAGTGCCATGCGGAGATGGCGACATACCGTTAAATGATCTGATGCCCCTAGAGCGATACAATTGGACGATAATTTGACTTATGAGGAAAAGCCGGTAAAGATTCTTGACTTTGACAGCGAGTCACCCGACAAGGTTATCAAGTTTTGCAAAGTTCGATTGGAGCCACCATATAGAGCAGGAAGCCACACAGGAATGAGAAGATGATATTCGCAAGGACCACCGCACCTATTTTCTAGCCAACCCGAATCTCAAGGCGAGATTCATCTTAAGGGGGGTAGGTTTGTAACATCCCAAATTTTCAATTTGGAATGTTATACATAGGTCATCCATGCATATCATATTTTATTGCATTTTTGTTTGCAATCCTCGAAATCCTAAGCAACTCAAGGACCCTCGGAGAGAGTTGGGGATTTTCCGTTTTTCATATTTGAATTTTATCAAATAATGAAGACGAGGATTTTGATTTTTATTTACTTTCTCTTCGGAAAATATTTAATTTTGAAATAATAAATGAGAGGAGATAATATGACTTCTCCAAAATAATTGAAATATCGGAGGAAAAATGTTAAAATCATTATTTGGAATTTTATTTGATTTTAGTTGGAATTTTATTTGCCCTAGAAAAATTTGCATGTTTTTAAAATTGCATTTTAGGAGCCAAGAAAAGTTCATCTTGTTCTAAATATTTTATTTAGGCGGAGAAAACTTGTTTTGGTATTTTTAGATTTTTATTTATTTTTCTAGGATTTTTCTAAGTTTGGTGAGACGTTTAAAAAAAAGATCATACCCGTGGGCCTAGGGCCCGGCCAGCTGCCGCCGCCTCCTCCTTCCTTGCCGCCGCACACCCGCCTCTGGGATTGAGTCCGAGTGGGACTCCGCCTCCGCCGCCTCCGCCTTGCCCCCTCCTCAAGCCGCCGCCCCCCCTTCATCGCCCCTCTAACCACCACCACCACGGGCAGGCCCGCCCCTTGCCGCCCGCCGAGTCGCCGCCGCCGCCTCGCGCCGCCGCCCTCCCGCCACCCACCCCCACCCGCCCGAGCCTCGCCGCCCCTCGGCGAGCCCCGAGCCGCCCGCCTAGCCGGACGACCTCGCCGGAGGTAGCCACCCGCCGCCCGGTTTTTTTAAAGAAAAACCCCTTCGTTTTTTTTAGAAAAACCCTAGTTCGTTTTTTATATAGATCGGTTTTATTTTACGGTTTATTTACTTAGCGAGCGTTCGCTCGTTCGTTTTAACGAACGTATTCATCGTTTAGTTTCTGCTAACGAACATTCGTTCGTTAAGCCGTTCGTCGTTTTTCTTTTTATCAGATTTATTCCGCGATTTTCCGATCGCGATTTCAGATCCGATTTTTGTTCTAGTTTAACTTTTCGCTCGTTTATCGAATCGAGGCGATTCAAGCGCTGGAGTTTCATCTCGAAACCCTCTTTCCGAATAGTCAACTCAAACAAGTTTTGTCTCTGTAAAATTTGACCCTAGTTCAGATTAGTAGACGGATCTTATTTCTTTCGTTGTTTGAGTTTTGTTGCTCCGTTTGGTTTGATTCTTTTTGCGAACCGGAGTTCTTAATTTGAACTTTCTGGTCGGCCTCTTTCAGTTGAAGTTTTGTTTTGTGCATCTTTGCTTGTTGCTTATGTATGTATTGTTTGCTTGCGATAGAATTCCCGGAGTGTGAAGCGTGTTACTACGAGTCTCTAGGATTCACGGATCGTCAGCAAGGCAAGTAACACTTTGATCATACTCTTTCTATACCCAGTTTTTATGCATTAGCTTCAACCCAAAAACATTGCATGTTTAGGATGTCATTAATTTGTGGGTTGGGAAGTAGTTGATGCGGTAGGAACATATTGCCCCGTTACATTCAAAACCCTTGGGAGTTACTTCTACGTATTGCTTATCTTGCCATGCTATGCTCGTAGACGTGGTTTGGGTTTGAGTGAATCCATGACAGATGTGAGATTGTTAATTAATGGTTTACTTTAAGGTGGCAACTTTAATACACATCTGGGTGGACTGAGGCACCTGGGGAACCCAGTGTTGTCTGTTTTTTTGAAATCCGGGTGCCGTGTGATCTTCCTATGGACCGCCACCCAGGCTCAAAGAGAACTGAGATTATTCAAGCTAGAAACTTCTGTGTGCAGCCACAAGCTATTATGGGCTCTAGCATAGTTGAGTAAGTTACGTGAAGCTCTTGCAGAGGTAGATCAGCAGGTAGTGGGTTTTGTAGGTTTGGTATGGTCTACCACGAGTAGAGAGTTAATGTTTACGAAGAGCGTGTCTCGGTCATCCGTTTCTCAAACACCATGTAGTCACGAGATATCAGCGGAGGCGATCGAGTCTTGTGGGGAAAAGTGTGCAAACCTCTGCAGTGTACAATCTAATCATGGTTAGCCGTGTCCCGGTTATGGACAATTACGAGTATCTAGTACTTGAGTATTCACATGTATCTCATCACTCTTAACTAATATTCTTGGGATGTTAATTACCTTAATTGGGATTGAGTTGGGGTTATACCTTCTCAATGATGTTTCAACCACCATGATAGTTAAATTAAAATTTATTCCTTTGTTGTAGGGAAAAATTGGTTTTTGCAAAAACTATAACCATAGAGCTTTCCACCAGCCAAATATGCATGTAGTGATAGCATTATTCATTATTGTTCTCTTGTGTTACATTGCGGCATATTCCATGTCTGACCCGTTCTCGGGCTGCAGCGTATTATGTTGCGAGACTTTTCGAACGAGGAGTAAGGTTCGATAGGTCGTTGCCGTGCAGCTCGGCTATGCCGTTGGAGTTGATGGACTCGGTTTATCTTCCAAGCCTTCATTGTTATCGTATTAGATGGCCTTAAGCCATATTATTGTAATAAGTTCTCTTTTGAGACATTCGATGTAATAAGTGTGTGATTGCTACTCTGTTATAATTCCTTGAGTCTTGTGTGTGTCAAGATCTTGATCCGGGATGACATTTGAAACACGAGACTTGACCATCTGAGGTCGGGTCGCTACAACCTTCCTCAAAACAGCCACCATACCTACCTATCATGGCCTTTCCATAGCCATTCCGAGATATATTGCCATGCAACTTTCCACTGTTCCGTTTATTATGACACGCTCCATCATTGTCATATTGCTAGCATGATCATGTAGTTGACATTGTATTCGTGGCAAAGCCACCGTTAATAATTCTTTCATACATATGCATGGCGACCAGGACCGAATGGATCAAGTCTACGTGCTCGGTGTCATCCACGGATCGATGTCGACACCACCAGATGCTTGAAGGATTTATAGCGAGTAGCAATCACACACTTATTACATCGTTGTCCACAAGGGAACTTATTACAATAATATGGCTTAAGGCCATCTAATAATAACAATGAAGGCTTGGAAGATAAGTGAGTCCATCAACTCCATCGGCATCACTGAGTATAGAACCACGACCTAACACCTTACTCGTCGTGCGAAAAGTCCATAGCGTGAAAGTTGCAGCCAGCAAAACGGTCAAGACATGGAAATATCTTTGCAATGTAACACATAGAAAGCAATGAAGGAATAAGCTATACTACATGCATATATGGCTGGTGGTAAACTCTGATTTACATTTTGCATAAAGCTAGTTTTTCCTACAACAAAGGAATAATTTTATTTAACTATCATGGTGGTTGTTAAACATTGAGAATGGTTGATAGCATCCTCAATCCCAATTAATAGTACTCATCAAAACCCAATAACATTTATTAGCATTAACATGTTGAGATTCACATGATATGCAATTACGAGATACTCAAAACGTCCATAACAGGGACACGACTAATCATGATTAGTTTATACACTCTGCAGAGGTTTATGCTTTTCCCCACAAGACTCGATCGCCTCCGCTTGGTTCTCGTGACTACATGGTGTTTGAGACACGGATGACCGAGACATAGTCTTCGAAGCGCTAGCACCTTACATGTGGGTAGACCGTACCAACCTACATCCCCTACATCAGCTAGCCTACCGTAAGAGTTCGCACAACTTAGTCAACTACGCCAGAGCCCATAATTGGCTTGTGGCTGCACACGGAAGTTTCTAGTTTGAATAATCTCATGATCCCTTAGAGCACGGGTGGCGGTCCAAGAAATACATGCAAGTCTGATAGAAACCAGTGCCTCAATCCACCCAGGATGTGTGTTTAGGTTGCCACCTTAGATAAACCATTAATTAACAATCTCACATCATCATGGATATACACTCACCCAATCCACGTCTACTAGCATAGCATAATAATAAGCAAGCGTAGAAGTAACTCCCAAGGTTTCATAAGTAACAGTGTAATAGGTACTACCTCAATCTACTTCCCAATCCCACAATTTAATTAGATCCTAAACATGCAAGTGTTTGAGGTTTGATCTAATGCATAAAAAGCTGGGTAGTAGAAAAGGTATGATCAAGTGTTACTTGCCTTGCGATGATCCGCGAGACCTAGAGATTGAAGTAACAAGCGGCGCACTCCGGTGATCTAACGCAGACAAACAACAAGCATACAATAAGTACTCAACTAATGCACAGAAAACTCGAATAAGCGATCTAACGGAGAGTTCAACTTAAGAACCCTGGTTGCAAAAATAATCGAATCAAATAAAGCATCGAAAGTCGAAACTCGAGAGAGAACGACTTCGGTTTAGCAATATGAAACTAGGTCAAAATTTTACAGTAGCAAAACTTTGTTTAAGTAGGTTAGTCGGGCGGCGGTTTAATGTAGCGAACTCGGCGCTTGAATCACTGATTCCGATAAGCGGCGAGAAAATAAACAGATTTGAAATTGAATCGAAATCGAAATCGAAAACAACGGATTAAATCCGATTAAAAGAAAAAGACGAACAGATTAAACAGCGGACGTTCGTTAAAATAACTAATCCGACGAACACGTTCATTGAAACGAACGGGTCGGTGAACGTTCACTAAATAATAAAACCAAAAAAATAAAAACCATCTAAGGTTTTAAAAAAACCGAACAACGAGAAAAACCGGATCGGGTTTTGAAAAAAAACCGGACCGAGGGTGGTGGCGGAGGCTACCTCCGGTGGAGTCGCCGGCCAGAGGCTCCGCCTCCGTGGTCGTGGTCGGCGAGGTGGCGGCGGCGGTGGCGAGGGGCGGCGAGGTCGAGGCGGCGGCGACGGCAGGCGGCGGCGGCTCAAAGCGGGGCTGGCTCGGGCGAGGTGGCGGCAAGGGGGATGAGATGAGGAGGGGGGTAGGGGTTAAATAGGAGGGGTCTGCCTTGGGGAGGGCAAGCCGGGGAGGAGGAGTCCTCCTCGGACTCGCCGGGCGGTGTGTGTGTGTGTGTGTGTGAGGAGAGAAATTGGGCAGGCCCGTGGCGGGCCCTTGGCCCAAAGCGGGCGCACGTTTTTTTTAAACCAAACTAAACAAAAATAAAAATCAAACCAAATGAACTCCAAATTAAATAAAATTAATTTTCCCGACTCCTAAAATGAGTCGAACAAAATGAACTTTAAAACAGGGCAAAAAGCATATTTTAAAATGCTCATTTTTTTGCCTAAAGCAAATAAACTTTCAAAAACCAAAATTAGATTTATTTATAAAATCTTCATTTTTCCTAAATGTTGGGAAAGTCATATTATTCCCTCTCTTAATTTTTTATCGGAAAAACTTATGAAGATAATTAAATAAATCCAATGATCCTATATTTTCATAATTTGAGAAATCCCAAATATGAAAATAATGAAATCTCCAACTCTCTCCGAGGGTCCTTGAGTTGCGTGAAATTTTCTAGGATCGGAAAAATGCGAGAAAATATGATATGCATGATGACCTAATGTATAACATTCCAAATTGAAAATTTGGGATGTTACAAACCTACCCTTAAGATGAATCTAGCCCTCGAGATTGGGTTAACTAGAAAATAGGTGAGGTGGTCCTTGAGCAAAACTTCCTCTCTTTCCCGGTGGCTTCATCTTGATGTGGTGGCTCCAATCAACTTTGCAAAACTTGATAACCTTGCATGAGTAACTCTGCTAGCATAATCGAGAATCTTAACGGTTTTTCCTCATATGTTAAATCATCCTTCAACTGAATTGCTTCGGTGTACTTTGTGTCTCTTAGCGGTATCTCTGCTATCTCGGGTGACATTTCTTGGTGAGAAACATGGAATACATCATGAACTCTGACAGTCCTTCAGCAATTCCAACTTATAAGCAACTTCTCCCATGCGTTGCAAAATCTTATATGGTCCAACGAAGCGTGGTGCTAACTTTCCTTTAACTCCAAAGCGCTTAACTCCTCGAGCGGGGATACTCTAAGATATACTCTGTCTCCAACTTCATACTCAATCGCTGCGCTTTGAATTAGCATAGCTCTTTTATGCGGGTGGGCTACCTTGAGCCTATCCGAATCAGTTTAACCTTCCGCTCAGGACTCCTTAATCAAATCTGGTCCAAACAATGGCGATCTCCGGTTTAGTCCCATAACAACGGTGTCCTACATCTTCTTCCATCTGAGCCTCGAAAGGTGCCATCCTTAGGCTGGTTTGGTAGCTCGTTGTTGTAAGAAAATTCTGCATCTGACAAATTATCATCCCAACTAGATCCATAATCTAGTGCACAAGCTCTCGACATATCCTCCAAAATCTGATTGACCCTCTCGGTCATCCATCGATGCGTGGGTGGAAAGATGTCTTGAACTCGATCTGGTTCCCAATGTTTAGTGCAACCGGTTCCAAAATTTTGAGGTAAATTGGGTTCCTCTATCCGTCGATGCTCCTCGGAACTCCGTGTAAACACACAATTCTGGTCATGTATATCTTTGCCAACTTAGCACTGCTATAGGTAGTCTTGACTGGAATAAAATGAGCTACCTTCGTCAAGCGGTCGACTGCAACCCAAATCGAGTCATAACCTGAGCGAGTCTTTGGCAAACCTGTGATGAAATCCATGCCTAGTTTATCCCACTTCCATTCGGGTATCGGCAATGGTTGTAGCAATCCTGCTTTGGCGATGCTCTGCCTTTACTTTCGACATACATCATAAACGCTACATACTCCGCAATATCCTTCTTCATTCCGGTCCACGGAAAGTATTCTTCAAATCCAAATACATCTTGGTATTTCTGGGTGAATCGAATAAGGTGAATCATGAGCTTCTTGTAAAATCAACTTCGATCTACGGGTTATTGGGCACATAAACACGGTCTTCAAACCATAGGGTATCGTGCTCATCCTCACGAAATCCTTTAGCTTTTCCTTTGCTCATTTTCTCCTTTATAGAGCAACTTCCTTATCGCCTTTTGGGCTTCTCGATTTTGTCCATTAGTGTTGTTGAATCTCCAATGCTGCTACATAGCCTCTGGAACTATTTCCAAACATAGCTCTCGGAGGTCCTCGGCTAACTCATTGGGTATCCCTCCCATCATTAGGGTATTGGCGTGGCTCTTACGGCTCAATAAATGCCTTTCGACATTAGCCTTTCCGGGGTGATAATGCAATCTCATATCATAATCCTTGATAAGCTCTAACCATCTCCTTTGTCCGAGATTCAATTCATACGTGTGAAGATGTACTTCAAACTCTTGTGATCCGTATATACTTCACAATGATTTCCAATGAGAAAATGTCTCCATGTCTTTAAGGAATGCTGTGGCCGCTAACTCCAAATCATGTGTGGCATAATTCAAATCATGGGGCTTAAGTTGTCGTGAAGCGTCTGAAACAACTCTTCCTTCCTGCATAAGCACTGCTCCAAGTCCTCGGCGTGAAGCGTGTAATACACCTCATAATCCTTGGTCCGATCGGCAATATTAAAAGCTGGTGAGGTAACCAATCTTTTCTTCAACTCCTGAAAACTTGCCTCACAGTCCTCGGTCCATATGAATTTGTTATCCTTCTTCAACAATTCAGTCATAGGCTTGGCAATCCTTGAGAAATTCTCAATGAATCTTGGTAGTATCCTGCGAGTCAAGGAAACTCGAATCTCTCAAGCTGTCGTTGGTGCTTCCCATTTGATTCTGGTCTCAACCTTTGTGGGGTCAATGCTATTCCTTCTCCGGATATAACATGTCAGAAATCCAACTTCTTTTAGCCAAAACTCACATTTGCTGAACTTGGCATACAATTGGTGTTCCTCGGTTTCTCCAAAACCAATCTCAAATGTTCCTTATGTTCCTCTTCATTCTTGAGAAAATCAAAATGTCATCAATGAACACCACGACGAACTTATCCAAAAACTCCATAAACACTTTGTTCATCGGGTTCATGAAATAGGCTGGTGCGTTAGTCGATCCAAATGACATAACGGTATACTCATACTGATCCATATCTCGTGGTAAACGATGTCTTGGGTATGTCTGCTCTCGAATTTTCAATCGATGGTACCACGATCGCAAATCGATCTTGGAAAACACCTTAGCTCCTTGTGGCGATCAAGCAGATCATTTATCATAGGTAGTGGGTACTTGTTCTTGATTGTTACTTCATTCAATCCACGATAATCAACAACCATTCTTAACGATCCATCCTTCTTCTCCACTAACAATCGGGTGATCCCCAAGGTGAAGAACTTGGGCGTATAAAACCTTTATCCAATAGTTCCTTAATCGCTTCTTGATTTCCGCCAAATCACATGCGGGCATCACTGTCTGATCGTTTCGATATCGGGCTGTTCACGCAGCAGCTCGATCAAAAACTCAATGTCTCTATCCGGTGGCATTCACGGCAACTCTTAGGAAATACATCGGAAAATCCTTCACCATGGTACTTCTTCTGCACCACTCGATAAGCAATTAACTTGCGCTCTCCTCGGCTCGTGCCGTGATACATACTTGATCCTTCTTCCCTCCGGGGTGGTGAGCAAAATTGACTTTGTGGTGCAATCTATGTTTCCTCCATACTTTGATAACCAATCCATTCCTAATATCACATCAATCCTTGGGATTCCGAACTATTAGGTGCGAGGGGAAAACATAGTGTCCAATCCTTAATGGCGATCAATCACACCATTTACTAGCCATGTACTCTGCTCGGGTGAGGTTACTAGCATGGGTGACCTAAGGGCTTGGGTGGTAATTTGTACTTATCCACAAATCCCTTGATATGTATGAATCGATGCACCATGTCGAAAAGAACAAGCTAGATAAATGACTTAACCAAAAACTTACCGATTCTTGCATCGGGCTGATCTTCAACCTCCTCCACATCAATGTGGTTCACATCCCCTGTTGAAAGGGTTGGGCTCCTTTCGAGCTTCCATTGCCATTTCCATTACGGCCTACGGGCGATCATTGGCATAATGCCCGATCTTGCGGCACTTAAAGCAAGTGATATGACTCAGGTCTACTTTGGATGGTGTTGGCGGGTTGGTGCGGTTCTGTCCATTGCTTCCTCCATTCCCGTTCCCATTCTTGGTGCCATTATGGTTATCGAATTACCTCCTCCATGGGTATCTGAAACTGAATTCCTGATTTAGGGGTATAACGAGGCCTGCTGGGCTCGAGTTATACTTCCCTGTCCATACTTCCGCTTGCAGTTCTCAATTCTTCTGCTTTCCTTCAATCATGAGGGCTCGGTCTACCAACTCTGGTAGTTGTTGAAACTTGCTACCATCAAAGGCATCTTGAACTCATCATTCAGTCCTTCTAGAAACTTCTCTGTTTAGCTGCATCATGTAGCGTCATCCGGGGCATAACGTGCTAACTTACTAAAATCATCCACATCTTGTGTGATCCTTCCTCCTTGGCGTAAGTTGTGAAACTCACGCTTCTTCATGGCCATAGCTCCTGCTGAAACATGGGCGGTCTGAAAAGCTTGTGAAACTGGTCCCATGTGGCGGTGTCTCTTGGGTAAGTGGCTGTAAATTCTCCCACCATCTTGCTGCGGGTCCTTCAAGCTGATGTCTGCAAACTTCACTCTTTCACCATCTGTGCATCCTGCGTGGTCAACTCCTTCCTATCTTGCGGAGCCAATCATACTGCCACAATAGGCTCGGTGCTCTTTGGAATACACGGTGGATTCAGTCTAAGAAAAGCGACTCGGTGATCCGCGGTGGTGGTGGTGGTGGTGGGTTGTTGTTGTTGTTGTTGTTGTTGCCACAGTTACGCACCAATGTTTGAATCGAGGTGATACTGCTGAATCGGTTGGGTGATCTCTGGCGGAAAACAAACCGGGTCGCGTCTCGGAGGCATCGATGGGTTTAGAAAAGGCGAGAACTTAAGAATAGAATGAGGTCTAAGGGAATCACTACCCAAATGCACATGAGCAAATGCACACAAAATCACTTCATTCAATCAAACAAAGGGCTTACAGCGATCTAATATCGCAAAAGTCGTGTACTAAAATGTTTACATGGAGGAATACTACTAATATGTGGGGACTTCTACTAATTTGAACGGTGGAAGACTCCATGATGTCTGCTTCAACCGTCTTCAAAGTCGGGTTCACTTGGATCCGAATCGGTGTCGTCGATGTTGATGTAGTCGCTTGGGCAACCGACATCTTGGTCTTCATTCTGGCGCCAACTTCTTCTTGAGTTCTTGATCTACGTACTTAAGATCGTTATTGTGTCTTGCTAGAGCTACGATCTCGTCCATGTAGTCCTTGCGTGTAGTCTTTAGTTCTTCTTCAAGTTCGATGATCCTTCCTTTGCGTTCGTAACTCCAACATATCGTTGCATATTTGGTTCTCTGGCGTCGAATGTCTGGTTTAACTCTGGATGAAAGCTGCAATGGACCTATCCTTCTTAGTCTTGACGATGTCCCATTTGTCATCTCGGCGTCCATAAATCTGGTAGATAGTGTCCTTGAGGTCTCCTTGATAAACTTCTCCAATCGTCCCATGGTGATGTGAGCTGCCATGCTCTTTCCCGGACTCAAGTTGGTGCCTGAAAACACTATCTATAGGCTTGGTGATTGGGGCGAATGTCCTTCTGGAGCGTGAGCTTGAATCTTCAGTAGCTCCTCTTGAGCAGTGGCGTTGAAAGTTCGGTGAAGTGGGTAGTCCAATGTTTAGGTACTTGGTGACTTCCTTCAAGTGAAATCCAAAGGTGTGCCTTCATCTGGTTGGGTGTACTTGATCTTGGCGTCCGTCATCCTAAGAGTAGAAAAGATGAGGAGTTAGAAAATGGGAAGAGAGTAGTGATCTATGGCTTTAACATAGTGGTCGTGTCCTCACGATCGGCGTGTGCTCGATACCATCTCTGTGGCGACCAGACCGAATGGATCAAGTCTCGTGCTCGATGTCATCCTGGATCGATAATCTTGACACCACACATGCTTGAAGGATTTATAGCGAGTAGCAATCACACACTTATTACATCGTTGTCCACAAGGGAACTTATTACAATAATATGGCTTAAGGCCATCTAATAATAACAGCGAAGGCTTGGAAGATAAGTGAGTCCATCAACTCCATCGGCATCATGAGTATAGAACCACGACCTAACACCTTACTAAGTAAATGCGAAAAGTCCATAGCGTGAAAGTTGCAGCCCAAAGCGGGTGACACATGGAATATCTTTGGCAATGTAACACATAGAGAGCAATGAAGGAATAAGCTATACTACATGCATATATGGCTGGTGGTAAGGCTCTCTGGTTACATTTTTGCATAAAGCTAGTTTTTCCCTACAACAAAGGAATAATTTTATTTAACTATCATGGTGGTTGTTAAACATTGAGAATGGTTGACACATCCTCAATCCCAATTAATAGTACTCATCAAAACCCAATAACATTTATTAGCAGTAACATGTTGAGATTCACATGATATGCAATTACGGATACTCAAAGCGTCCATAACAGGGACACGGCTAATCATGATTAGTTTATACACTCTGCAGAGGTTTGCGCACTTTTCCCCACAAGACTCGATCGCCTCCGCTTGGTTCTCGCACTACATGGTGTTTGAGACACGGATGGCCGAGACATAGTCTTTCGAAGCGCTAGCACCTTACATGTGGGTAGACCGTACCAACCTACATCCCCTACATCAGCTAGCCTACCCGTAAGAGTTCGCACAACTTAGTCAACTCGCTTGAGCCCATAATTGGCTTGTGGCTGCACGGAAGTTTCTAGTTTGAATAATCTCATGATCCCTTAGAGCACAGGTGGCGGTCAGAAGAAATACATGCAAGTCTGATAGAAACCAGGTGCCTCAATCCACCCAGATGTGTGTTTAGGTTGCCACCTTAGATAAACCATTAATTAACAATCTCACATCATCATGGATATACACTCACCCAATCCACGTCTACTAGCATAGCATAATAATAAGCAAGCGTGAAGTAACTCCCAAGGTTTCATAAGTAACAGGTAATAGGTACTACCTCAATCTACTTCCCAATCCCACAATTTAATTAGATCCTAAACATGCAAGTGTTTGAGGTTTGATCTAATGCATAAAAACTGGGTAGTAGAAAAGGTATGATCAAGTGTTACTTGCCTTGCGATGATCATGAGACCTAGAGATTGAAGTAACAAGCGGCGCCTCCGGTGATCTAACGCAGACAAACAACAAGCATACAATAAGTACTCAACTAATGCACAGAGAAAACTCGAATAAGCGATCTAACGGAGAGTTCAACTTAAGAACCCTGGTTGCAAAAGAATCGAATCAAATAAAGCATCGAAAGTCGAAACTTCGAGAAGAACGACTTCGGTTTAGCAATATGAAACTAGGTCAAAATTTTACAGTAGCAAAACTTTGTTTAAGTAGGTTAGTCGAGCGGCGGTTTCGTAACAAAACTCCAGCGCTTGAATCACTGATTCCGATAAGCGAGCGAGAAAATAAACAGATTTGAAATTGAATCGAAATCGAAATCGAAAATAGCGGATTAAATCCGATTAAAAGAAAAAGACGAACAGATTAAGCAGTGGGCGTTCGTTAAAGAACTAATCCGACGAACACGTTCATTGAAGCGAGCGGGTCGGTGAGCGTTCACTAAATAATAAAACCGAAAAAATAAAAACCATCTAGGGTTTTAAAAAAACCCGAACAACGAGAAAAAACGGATCGGGTTTTGACAAAAAAACGGACCGGGGGTGGTGGCGGC